>OW818033.2:43477267-44677518 GCA_942486065.2 Calliphora vomitoria | reverse complement strand
GTATTGACATTCTCACGGCGAACACGTTCTCGTATATTAATGTTAAGAAGGCCGTATAGCATGTTTATTTGAATCGTCTCAGTAGGCAGCACTTTCAGCTGGGACAAGAGTAGTCACTTTTTGCAAATAAATACATCTGTAGGCTCATTCTTTTGTTGCTTCGTCTCGAAAAAAATGCGCCAGTCAGGAACAGGAGGGGTGAACGTAGACCGAATAAGGGACATCGCCTGCTCAAGCGTAAGCACTTTGTCTTTTACGCCAATCCACCATGACGCAGCATAATCCTCCAATAGCAACGGCATTCCTCGCAATGCATCAATATCGGAAATTTTTTCAATATCTTTATATACAGAAATGGTAGATACAAATTCTTTTACCGCTGCATGATCCCGTTGTCCTTTAAAACGAGCGGTACATTGAGTAAGGGAGCCACTTCTCACATTACCACTCATCGCAGCCAAGATCTGTCGAAATTGCTCATCAGAAAACGTAGCCATCTCTTTAGTTTTTTCCGCACACAAAACATTTAATTTAAATACTTCCTCTGTAGCCGTTGCGTTTTTAACGTCAACTTCGGAGTCTGGTTCAATATTTTTTTCGTGGTCTTTTTCGTAGTCATTGTTTGGGCGCCAATGAAATAATCTTACACCGAAGATTATATTTACTCATAAAGCCGGCGTTTTAAAAACACAATCGTACTATTTTCACTGTAACTACTTTTCTTTAAACACTTCAAATCATTTCCAACCCGTCCGGTAAATTAAAACTAGACAAAGAAGTTCATTCATCAAAGGCATAAAGTCAAGTGAATTTATTAATGCAACTTGCGCAACTTTAACATTCAATAAATCATAGAGTTGTATATTAGAAAGGTAGTTAAATTCAAAAATTAAGCGTTAAATTCAAAATGTAGTGATCATGTGAACAGTGTTGTATTAAAATGTATAAAAGTAAATTAAAGATTTATTTTGAAAATAAACGTTAAAAGTTAATATTTTAAAATAAATGATATTAAATGGTATACTTCATGTGTAAAATAAATAAAGAAAATATAAATAATGAACTGCTTCAACATACGTTTTTCATTAAAACTTTTAACCCAAGTATTATTTGATTTTTTTTTTTTTTTTTTTTGATCGAGTTATCTTTGTAAAGCATGTCAGTTATTATGTTTAATGTTAATTATGTTCATTTGTTGTTAATCTGATTAAAATGAGTGACCAGAAAAAAATGCGTACTAAACTTATTAAATATTTTCAACAAAACCCAACATGGTCCTACAAAAGTTGGCCAAACAATCAAAGGTCTGCTATCGAACTGTTTCCAATGTTACCAACAGTACCGGGAGAACTTTTCCGTTGATATAAAACCTGGTTCAGGTAGAAGGAATGGTCCACATAGGTCAGTACTCGGACTATTTGGTACAAAAAGTTAAAGCCAATGCAGGTTTAAAAGCCTACAAGGCTAAAAAAGTTCCTGATAGAAATTCCTCTGCTAAAAATTTAGAGGCCAAAGACAGAGCTCGGAAATTGATGTCAAATTTTATACAAAAAATATACCTGCGAAATGTACGTATGGAAAATTTCGCAGCTTCTGGTTCCATTTTTTTATGTTGCAGATGCTCGAGGAAATGTTGAAGAAAAGTTTAGGACCCAATAGCAGACAAAATTTCCCAAAAAGTTCTTGGTGTGGCAAGCAATATGCAGTTGCGACAAAAAAGCCAAACATTTGTTACAAAGTGCTCTATAAATACCGAAATTTACATCAAGGAATGTTGACAAAAAATAATGTTTCCATTCATAAGACTTCTGAATATGTCCACTTATTTTTGGCCTGATTTGGCATCTGTCACTATGGTAATAAAAGGTCTTGAGTGGTACAAGAAAAATAATGTGGTATTTTTAACAAGAGAGGCAATTTCTCCAAACTGCCTGGAGCTGAGTCCAGTGGAGAGATATTGGGCTCTTGTTAAAAGAGAATTGAAGAGCACAATAAAGGCATAAAGCACTATAAAAACCATAATGGAAGGGTTTTCGAAAAAGGTTCAAAATATCATCACTAGTGATTAGAACTATAAAAATAACTTTTTTTTTTAAATTGGAACAATAATTTCAATAAAATAAAAAAAGATTCAAAACTGTAAAATTAGTGGTTTCATTTTTATTAATATATATGTATGTTAAAAATTTTTCAATCTCAGTCCTTAGTTATATGACTGTCCCAAATGTGAGAATTTGTACGCAGTCGAATTAAAATAACCATCGACAAAATAAAATCCAGATGTGATCGAGCAAATTCTGAAGGATTTAACGAAGGCCAGCTTGTACTATTGTATAACCCACAAGGAAAGAAAGGATTGTTTCCAAAACAAAAGTCCAGGATCAAGAGGATCTTTCTGAACTTCATGAATTTGTACGCTGTCGAATTAAAATAACCATCGACAAAATGAATCTGAAGGATTTAACCAAGGCCAGCTTGTACTATTGTATAACCCACAACGAAAGAAAGGGTTGTCTCCAAAACTACAAACCAATTGGGATGGTCCAAACGTGGTGATTAAGAGATTAAACGACGTAGTCTACAGAATACAGAAATATAAGAACCCGAAATCTAAAATGAAGGTTGTACACAGAACGATTAGCTAGGTGCCTGTGGGGAAAGTAAATCTGTGCCTATTCGGGACGACAAGATGGTTTGTAGCGGCTACTTGCAACTTTCATCGTGTTAATACACATTTTCATCAGTATACAAATCTACTTCTAAACAATTTTGATAACACTATGTTATTAACGTTGCTTATAAGTATGACAATATTAACTATGAAGCAGCTTTATAGGCTCTAGATCAGGGGTGCCCAAAAGTTGCTTATGGAAGAGCAAACACCAATACATTTAAAGAAAAACAAATTTTTATGCAATTTTTGTTGTTGTAAAAACCAAAACATACAAAGAATAAAGAAAAAAATACACACTTTTTTAAACAATACCATACGATAAACAAAAACAAAATCTACATTGATGATCGCTGTCGTCAATGTTTACCAGCAAAGCATACGAAAGTGTTGTTGTTTTCCACATTGAAGAACGACAAAAAAACCAACAAGGCAAAGTTGTTTGTGTATTTCATATTGCTAGTGCCTGAGTCTTCTATTGAGTATAGAAACACACAGCCTATACCTAAGAGCATTTACAAAAACAAATGAGCACCAAGAGTATAGGGCTTGGGCATCATTGCTCTAGATCATTTTGGAAATAGATTATTCGAGTTTGTTTCCGTTAGATAATTTATGAGACTTCTTGAAGATGGCGCTGTTCTATAAATGCTGTAGCAAGAACATTAAGTGGATAAATAATTTAAGTCTGTGTATTCTTGGAAATTATAAAAATTTAATTGTATAAAAACCAGTGTAATTGTATAAAGAGTTGTTATAATTTTTATACTACTGGTCGTTTTCATTTGCCGGTTTATTTAAAAAAATAAACCAACGTTTTAAATAGTAACAATATTTATTTAAAAAAACGTAACAATTCCTTTGAATTCCTTAGTTCAGTTAACTGTTTAGAATTCAAAGTAGGACTAGCGTGTTGGTTAGAACTGTGTTTTGGAGTTCTTTCATCCATGAAAGAAAATATTTTGTTATAAAAAATGTCAGCCAATCGTGTAATTTTACATAATTTGTTTATTTAAAATTCTAAACTTTCTCTTTGTTTATTTGTGTTGAGTATTTATGTGCGTAAATTCGAATGTAGGATCAAATTTTTCTTCCAATAAAATAGCAGAATCAGAATTACACAATTACATGTATCGTTTAGGAATAACAAATCTAATAATTGTCCAAAATCATAATAGACGTTATTTAGTTTGTAAAGGCACACAGAAAAAATTATGACTAAAATATTTTAAAATGTATGCATGTTTGAAATCAAATTTGTATTTTATTATTCATTTTATTTGGTTTTATTCATGGCACAACTAAACATGGTAGTCTCACTTTCTATTTTTGTCGCCATGTCGCCATATTTACTGGAATTATGAAAAATCATGCTACCATATTCCTTTTAAAAATCCCATTTTTTATTGTTTACTTTTTCCTTTCATTTAAAATTCAAAAATAAAAACTACGTCCTTAAAATTAAATCTATCTGGGAATGGATGTAGAAATGCAGTTTCTTGAAGCACAAACATCAGCATTATGAAATTGTTGGAAGTAGGAGTACGGACCTGTTCGGAAATACATAACTGTCCTGCGGATGATGTGCGTCTCTGATAAGTTGCACTAATGCAGACGCTGTTTGTTGCTCAAAACTTAAAGATTTTATTGCATCATACGTTTATGCGATGCGTTCGAGTATTTAATGTTTATTTGCATATCAAATGCTTAAATGTTGCATTTTCGAACTTGCAGAAATGCAGTTGCAGAACTGTATGAGCAGGTCCTACATTTCCAAGTAGTTGTAGACTTTCAAATTAAATTCCCCACTGGTGGTTGCTGCAAAAAAAGCTAAAAAAATAAATATACATTGATGTATGTTTAAAATTAATGGTTTTTAGTACAAGCTAATTTATGAAACTGCACTCCAATTAGTATTTTTCTACGCTTAGAGTCTATTATGCTTCAACTAGAGATGCTAATCGGGACTGATATTTAAAAATCCCGGGGTTTCGGGAAATCTAAATCCCGAAAATTATAAGAAATAAACGTATATACATATGTCTATACAAAAAAAAAATATTTAGGAATTGCGAATTCTTTCACGTTACCACAAATTTTAAATATATATACAGTCGAACTTCCCTATAATGAATCTTGACGGGACCAGAAAATCACTTCATTATATAGAAACTTCATTATACAGAAATTATATTTTCCCCCACTTTTTATTTAAAATAATTAGGCATATTAGTTTGCGTTATACTTTTCCATTTTTCTTCCACATCAAAACCTTGTAATACCAAATAACAAAACCATTATATAAAAATTATATTTTTTTTCCATTTTTATTTAAAATAATCAGGTATTTTAGTTTGGATTAGACTCTTCCATTTCTCTTCCTCAACAAAGCCTTCTAATACATTAAGAGATTTAAATACATTAGTCGGCACGTTACTCCTCATCTCCACAAAAGTTCGAAGTACATCTATTGATGAAGAAACGTGCTCCAATGTAGGTATCGTCTTATTGACGTCAGTCAATTCTTCACCGGCCGGTTCTTCTTCATCGTTATCTGGCTATAAATGTAAAATTAATGTACATCACACTTTTATTTGGCATTAGCATTAAAATATGTATATATGCACACAAAACTAATAAATAAATATGTATGCACCTGCCATAGCCGAAACTCAACGAGTTTCCAGAACACTAATGAGAATATTCTCATCGGATGGGATGCCCATGGTCTGCACATCAATATCAACATTAACATAATCTTCAAATGATGCATCAACGTTCGTTACTTCCCTAAATGAAGCCTGTAGAGCAAGCAAATCAGCTAAAGGAAGAAAGTCTTCCTCATCCCAATGAGTCCGCACGCCATCTTTGGAAAATCCTGCCTTTCTGGAACAATTCGCAATTGTTTCTGATTTTACAAAGGCATTCCACACTGTGCAAAATTGTTATTGATGTTGCTTTCTTCTTTTTTTTTGTTCTTATTTTCTTCTTTTGGGAATCCCCTCATTATATGTGGCATCTTTCTCGGTACACAGAGTTGTTAGTATGCGTAATAGAAAATTGTTTGAAAAATTCATTATATGGAGACAAAAACGCATGTGAGTCAAATATTACACCTGCAAAATTGCTTAATTGTATAGAAAACTTCATTGTATGGAAATTCATTATAAGGAGATCAAAAACAATGAAATTGGAAGGGAAAAAGTTGTGTATTTGAAATCAATTCATAATAGGGAGAGCTTCATTGTATAGAAGTTCACTATAGAGAAGTTCGACTGTATAAGCCAGGTTGATATATTTATAAAAAAATATTACGTTTTTGTATAAAAAAAAAATAAAAAATTATCTCTAAACTTTACCGCGTTTTGTAGTAATACCATTTTTTAAATAACTTTCAATGGTCTATTCTACTATGCCAGGGCCATTTTGATATTTGCTAGGTCCATTTTGATTTTGGTTTCGTTATTGTTATTTGGGGGCTTTTACATTTATTAATAATATCTTTTAGGCTTTGAATAATCGAATCAATTTCGTTTGAAGAGGATTTTAATTGAGTTTTGTTAGATAACTTATGAAAAAATGCACACAGAAATTACACTTTCCCCTATTTATTTATGAAAAACGGGATTTAAAAAATGCCGAAAATTCCGGGATTTAAAATTAAAAATCCCGGCTTTCGGGACTTAAGAAAAAACGGGATTCCCCCTTTGACATCTCTAGCTTCAACTGAGTGACTAACGTTCGACATAGCTAGATTATCAAATCATTGTTAAAGCACAAAACTATACTTAATGCAGTCAGTGATCATATTTCAATTCAAAATTCAAGTAATTACTGAACTGTAAATGCAAAAGCTGTTAAGAATCTTAAAACAACCCAAATCATGTTTTGGTTGTATACAATTTACTTATTCAATAAATAAAAATTACACATTCTAAATAAAAATGTCCTTAAAACATTTTCACTTTTCCCGCATGTGACAACGATTTTTTTGAATGTTTACAAAAAGAAAATTTAAAAAATTCCAATATACTTAAACAAATATGTTGTGAGAGAGAAGTGGAGGTACCTGAATTTTTTTTATCATGCTTTTATTAATATTTCAATTAATTTCAAATTTTATTGTTAACAATGCTAACAACTCTTTTAATAATCAAAAACGGCAATTTGTTTTGCAAATCTTCAAGTACGTTCTTATTTTGTGGAACATTTTTATAATAGGCAACATATTTTCTTTACTAAAATTTTGTTTGGATTTAACAATATCTTTAATAGAATCAAATTTTTTTTGTTTACTTTAAAACAAAACAAATTTATAGTGAATTATATATTTTGAAAAAAATATTTATGTGTACAATTTTTAAGTTTTAGTCTTCATGAAGCAGACTAGGAGCTCAGGGGCACAATAACTCCTCACGTTTCAAGAATGGTAAGTATGTATGAACTTAAAATTCTTTATAATATTATTGTAAAACCTTCCGATATAATTCTAGATCAGTGATGCGCATTCATATTGTTCAGATTACGAAGGTTTTCGTCAATTTACACTTACACAACACGATTGTAAACAAAACTCACAACAAGAGCGTAAAAAATATACAAATATTTCACTCAGTTGCTTGACAGCATCTTAACGAAGCAGGTGTGTTGCGGATATTTAATTTGTTTTACCCATACATGCATACAAATTAAATTTCTCATTTTGCCTATGAACGTTCTAGATCAGACATCGGCGGAGCGTAAAATTGCCTTTGCACACTAACACCACTATATAGTTTTTGTATGGTTTTGGTGTTGTATCTAGCATACGTGTGAAAGAAAATAAAACCAGAGAGCTCTTAAGGTGTCTCTTTGCCGATGTCTGTTCTAGATGTTGTTGGCTTCCCATTGCATCTCAAATTTGGGAGAATACTATATAAATGGTAAGTACGTTTGATGGTCAATAAAGATGACAATTACAAATTGAATGTAAAAATTGGTTTATTATTCCACAGGTGAACAATATTTTCTATAGAAAATGAAATGTTTAATAGTATTTTCAATAGAAAATGTTGTTTATAACAGTATTATTATAAAAATAAATAAACCTTTTTTTTATTTGGATTAATTAAAATTTGTATTGATTTTTAATTGTATTTTTTACAAATACATATATTTATTAGTTTAATAATAAATATTGTTTGTATAACTATTCAAAACCAACTATTTATTTTTATTGTTTTATTGAAAAAACAATTCAATTTGAGCTTAATTCACTAAAATCATAATTTGGAATTCAAAAATCTCAGCCATTCATTCATTCCATAAATATATTCTCAATATCTAATTCTTTAGTAGTAAAAGTAACTTTTACTCACTCTGGTCCATATATGCTTAATTTCTTATATCTAATTCTATTATTATACAAAATTAAAAAAGTACTGTTAGAATGAGGAAAAAGTTCCATTATGTCACTACTTGTTGATTCCCACTCGATCGGGTCCATATAAGTGAAGAAAATGGGAAAAGTACCATAAAGTTACACTTTGAAATCCCACTCACTTATAACCATATACAGTGCACTCGCGATAATATGAACACCCCAAAATATGAACAATTTTTACTTCCATTAGGTACTCTAAAATATGAACTTAGTGAACTAAGCTGTTCATATTTTAAAGCTTATTTTTTTTTAACGTATTTTATCTATCTACACAGAGTTGAAATCTAAATCAACAGGGTAGTTGATTCAACTGCTTAATAATTTTTGGACTTCCCTAGCTGTAGATGGGAATTAGATGCCATTCGCAAATGTGAACAATCTTGCAAAAGTAAACTGGCCTGGTTTTAATTAGTTCATATTATCGCGAGTGCACTGTATGCTCAAGTTTATGTTTCTAGGTACATAATTAGAGAAAAATCAAAAATTACCATTAGAATATAGAAAAAGTACCATAAAGTCTCCCCCTAGAATTCGCACACACTAATGACCATAAGTAATTGAATGATTCCATTATATTCATAGATTTTTTCGCTTCTAGAACAGAAATAACCAATTTTTTCATTCAACTCAAGCCACAGCAGAAATATTCGGTCATTAAGAATGAATCAAATTGAAATTTGATGTTCTTAAAGGAATTTCTCATTCGAAACTAACTACGCATGTTTTACTGATTTAAAATAGTCAAAATTCTTAAGTTTTTTTTTATTACTTCAACAATAGAATTTATTAATTTTATACCCATCAAATGCCACTATTGAATTAGAAGCCCTTAAAAAGGTTGCATCAACATTGTATCACCAAATATAGTTATATTATACTTCTTTTAAAACGCTGGTAAAAGTCTAAGGCAATTTATTCGAACAAAAATTTAGCGATTTTTGGTTTAATTTAATATTAAAAAATTCTCGGGAATAAAACGATTTTTTAATTTCCTCCCGGGAAAGGAAAAAGTCCGGGAAATTAGGAACCCTAGTACATATACTTTATAAAACAAGATTATGTAGATTTTATTAATATAAATGACTACTCCCATTCAAACTACTTATAGTAGCAATGGATAACATAGGATAATAATCAAACACGCGCTCAAAAGTTAAACGGTAATTTGTAGCAACCTCTCACGGATTTTTTCGCTGTTTTTTTTTTTTAATATGTTAGAGTGTTTTATGCAAGGTTGGCAATCGAAACGAATAACAGTATCGGGAACGGTAATAATTTTATTATTATTTCGCTATCGGTATTTATACCGGCATTCGAATTTTAAAGTTTAGGAACACAAAAGTAATTACAAATATTTAAATTAGAAAATATTTTGTTAATTAGTATTTATATAATGCCAATCGAGGTAAAAATGCAAGCATCTTCTGATTGTATTACAAAAACAAAATAAATTTTCAAATATAATTCTATTATCGCTTGTTCTCTAAATGCATATTTTGGAATTACAATTACCAAAATGTACTTGGAATTTTAAGAACATCAAATTTAAATATTTTAATATATAAATTAAATAAACATTTTTAATACTGTTATATAAAACAGTGAAGATATTTTGAGAGTATCAAATGAGTCTCGGGTGTATCAAGGTACTATTGAACATCAAGTACATAGTATCGAAAAAGTATGATCGTAATAATTTTTCCATTTCTGACGACAAATATTATTTTCTACTAACATCAAAATGGTTAAATTATGTATGTAATTTTAACCATTTATGCAACATATAATCGGATTTGAAACTGGTATGATACCGTTATAAGGGCAAACGGTATTTGAATACCGGTATTTTAACGAATTAATTATTTCGATATCGGCATTAATACCGGTATTCAATATCAATCGATATTAATCACGGTATCGGTTGCCAACCTTGGTTTTATGTTACTACATTTTTCTATTAAATAACAAAATTAAAAATTCCATTTGTAATTATTGTAAGATCATAAAATAATTATGTTAATGCTAAAAAAACTAAAATCGTATACTTATGAGAGACACTGTGCATTTATTTATATGAAAGTTTTTTGTACATTAACTTATACTTACACACTGTCAGCAATGAACAATTCTCAACCGATGGTTGCACATAAATGATGTGAGCTTACGCAAAATACCGCTCCCTAAAGTATGCCATGCCTTTGTAAAATACATACATTTTTCTTCTGTCACTCAAAGAACAGTATCCTATGGATGTACGAATGTATATTTATGAACTGAAAGATGTTACTTTTTTTGTTATAACGGATACATTATTATTTAATATTCTTTAGTTAATTTTTTTTTTTTTCTTAAATTCGCATTGTATTTAATTGTGCAGACAATGTAATCTGCATTAAATTATATATGTAGCATGCATACATATTTATCTACACTTGTAAAATTCATCACACATTAAGGGCGTCACATTGTCATTTGTATTTTGAATATGTAATTATTTTATTCACAAGCACGAAAAGGTACTTTTGGTGTGATTATTTTTTATATTAATTAAATAGTGATACATTTACAAAAATTATTAAATAAAAATTTGTGCACATTTAGTACTTCATATTATTTTATTTCTATACTTCTTCAGTATTCAATAAACTTAGTATTTAATTTTTTAGCACAAAAACCTTACAGATTCACATCTCTTTCTTGACTAATGTCACATCAACGATTTTGAAGGGAGATGATATAAGGATGAAAAATACTGATTTATACACACACACATATACATATATACACATCTATACAAATAAATCGCACATTACAGGGTGATATGTATAAGTACAAAAAAAAAAAAACCAAAGTATACACAATTGCGTCAAAAATTGTTCAGTCTTCATATATATTGGCATCTTAAGGGTAATTTATATGACGTTCACAATTTACTAAATTTAACTTATGTGTTTTAGAAGTAATATACAACAACAGAAACATTGTTATATTTTATTTATAAATTTTTAAAAAATTTAAATAATTATATATTTTTTTATAATAGGGACGCAACGAAAAATGAGGATATAAAAATAAATTTTTAAACTTTAGTCTTCTGAAATCGATAATATTTGGTTTACATGATATCCATGACCATACAAAATTTAAAGTTCTTCAGAGTTTCAAAATTCCATTTATATAAAGGATCTTCCAATAGGGACTTCCGAAGTTTGACAGTTGATAGTGTCCATATTATAAAAGCTACATCTGTCGAATTGGCTATCATTTATTCAGTTTGTTTTGCCAAATCACCATCGTCGTCTTCTATTTTCCAAAGATTTTACTGAAATATGAGCCATTACACAATTATTATCATAATTAGTATAATATAAAACTAAAATGAAAAAAATTATCTCCATTAAAAGAAAATTAGTAATATGAAAAATAATCAAATGTTTAAAAAAAAAAAAAATTGAAGAATAAGAAAAAAATTATGAAACATCAGCAAGATACGCTGAAATTTTAATGTGTTCATTAGGGAGGCCCTTAATAAACGAAAGTTGGATTTTTGCCAGTCTCATCCCCAGTTTGGTGAACATTGGTAAAAAAAATCATCCTAAACAAGTTTTAGGTAAATCGGTTGGGGCTAAGACGTGTCGCAAGCCCTCTGAAGTTTTGAGATGCATTTATAAGAGGAAAAAAATTAATTTTTTTCAGTTTTTGTAAAAATTTTGCCATTAAAAAATTACTTTTGCAATTTAATTTAAAAGAATAGAAATGTGTACGTAATTATCGTTCTAATGAGACATAAAAAACAGAAATTGGTCAAAAAATTTTAAAGTTATTAAAAATTCCCCAGGCCATTAACGTATCTCAGGCCACTAGAACATGAAATGTAGGAACAAAATTAACATATTTTGATAAATATTAAAATAAAAGCTCATTTTTACTTAAAATGTATCCATATTTATATTAATATGAGTTTTTGTCTTCCTAGGATATCATTAACTTATTCGCAGGTATGACCAAAAAAATATAATTTTTTTAACGGCAATTTCAAAACTCCAATTTCAAATTTTGAAAAATTTTGTTGAATTAATTTCTCATTGGGATTTATATAATAGGGAATAAAAATATGAAAAAATGATCAAAATATCTCATAGAGTTTTCGTACCTTCGATTTAAATTTTGAAATTTTTGAGAAAAACAAATATTTGGCAATTTTTTGGCGAATAAAATCTATTTCCTTATTGTTATGAATTTTAAGTAAAACCCCAAGTGCCATTTCCATTTTTGTGCTGTTATTATAAATACTATTAAGTTTCATCAAAATCGCCCCAAAAATAAATAACATTTCGCTATCTTTAAATTAGAAATTCCAAATATTGAACAATTTGACCTTTGACCTTCACGATTTAAGGTTTAACATTTTCCAATTTTAGTAAAACTTGCAGAGTATATTTAGAATTATCTGGACTATAATATTCTGAATAGGTTTTACTTAAAATTCATAACAGTAAGGAAATAGAGCTCATTCGCCAAAAAATGCCCAAATATTTGTTTTTCTCGAAAATTTCCAAATTTAAATTCTGAAATTTGTTTAACAAAATTTTTAAAATGGAGTTTTGAAACTGCCGATAAAATGTTGACTTGAGTAAACTGAACAGTAAAAAGAAAAAAATATAATGGAAATTGGGTTCTTGATAATTATAACAATAATAAGAAAATGTTTATAAAACTAAAAAGAAAGAAAATAATAAAATTATGATAATTATAATAAATAAGAATAATTATAAAACAAAATATTAAAGAAAGACGTATGAATTAACCCGTAGTTGGCTTCTGCGTAGCGATTTCTGTTACAGAAGCCAACTACGAGATAATTTGTAGGTCCTTTTTCTCCTAAAAGCATAATTTTTGTTTTTTGATGATACATATGATCTAGAAATAGATTTTTTAATAATATAATGTGTAAAAAGCAAATTGTAATTTTTGGCCAGTTTTCTGAAAATTGCCGTGGCAGTTAACGTGTTAAATGTTTTAAAGAATGTAGCAGGTTACCATTTGCAGGCTAGATAAAGAATGACATAAACTCATTAAAAAAAAGAATTGATCATACGAGCATTTTCCTGACAATAAAACTTCAAATTACTGTTTATTTCATTTAAAAAAAGAATGCAACATTTTTTAACAAAGACTTAGTTATTTTCAAATATCCGATAAAAGTATGGAGTACTATCTATCTTATCCTCAATTAGAAGAAATAAATAGTACTATTTAGTCCCCCTTTGCGAATTAATACTAATTCAGTATGACATGTCTCTAGTTTCATGTTTGTTGGTTAATTGTAATGTGGATTCTAGCTCATTCAAATAAAAAAGTACCATAAGACCCACATTTCCTAATCCTACTCAGCATCATGAATGGCTAATTTCATATTTCTGTAGAATCATGTGTGCCTAATTTTTAGGTTTATTATTATAAAATATTCAAAAAGTACAATAACAATGAAGAAAAAGTGCCATTGATTATCTCTTTTGAATTCGCATTCACTAAAGCATGAATGCTTAATTTCGTGTTTCTAGGTCCTTCGTTATAAAATATTCAAAAAGTACTATTAGTTGGAAAAAAGTACCTGTAAGTCCCTTTTTCATATTCGAATTCAGTCAGGATCATGTGTGTTTAATTTCCTGATTATAGGTTCATTATTACAGAAATTTCAAAAAATACCATTTGTAGAAATACTAATAGCTTTTGTTACCTCAATATCATTAAGCTCTCTAGCAGTGCGGTTCATTATTGATTTCATTTTCAAAGCTTTTGTTGTTAGCTAAACGATTGTCAGCTGTTAAGTTAACATTATGGAACAGTATATCGATGGCTTAATATAGAAAGGTCGTATCTCGTTTTTTTCATATTCTTGTAGACAAAACTCAAATACACCTCTCCTAAAAAAGAATACATTACATTACGGTCGGCTAACCCAGCCTTAACTGCTTTAACTACTTTACACACAATAGAAACGATCAGCTGTCCCGTTCCGTTAATGTTACATTACATTACGGTCGGCTAATCCACCCTTTACCAATAATGACAACAAGTAAGTTACATGAAATTCATACTCCCTTAAATAAAGAGAAATTAAAAACCAGTAACATATCAAAGAGGCCTCGTAACTCACCCACAAAAGTTATTGAAAATACAAACAGCAACAAAAAAGTTAAAACTAAAGAGCAGACACAAAAAATACTAAAATCTTACTGGTAAAGCCAACCTTCAACGCCAGATAGATTTAAAATATTATCTATTGATGCTAATGAATATAAAGAAGACCAAATTCAAAATGATGGTGTTACCCACAAACAACCAGAAAAAAAGAAACCTACAAAGACCCCTCCAATATACGTTCAAAACGCACAATTCATAGATAACCTTAATAATCCTTTAAACTCCTTACCAAATTGTCATTACGAAATACGTGTTCATAAAGAAAATTAAATAAACATTCAACCTTTAGAATCTGTTCACTACACCCAAATAGTAAACCTATTAAGAGCTAAAAACACCCAATACTACACTTATAAACCTAAAGACCAAAAACTTTTTCTTGCGTAATATACGTTATTCAACCGATAAAGAAGAAATCAAAAAAGAACTATGTGAACTCGGACACGAAGTTACACATATCCAAAATATCCTACAAACTGGTACAAAAAAACAGCTATCTTTGTTTTCTATTGAACTTAAATCAAATCAAAATAATAGGAAACTATATTCTTTAACCCACTTTACCCCAGTGTACAAAGTGCCAAAAATATGGTCACACCAAAGACTTTTGTACCAAAAACCCCGTTTGCGTTAAATGTGCCGGAGATCACAAAACTATGCTTTGACCAATCAAACAGAAAAGCGAACATATTAAATGCGCGTTGTGCGGTGAAAATCATACCGCAAATTATAAAAATTAAGTACTTTCCACCACTAAGAAATAAACAAATAATAACCGTCCAAGAACACCAAACACAACAAGCTGATAATTCTCAGAACGTACCTACAACAACCAGTAGTATAAATCCTACAGTGACTTGCACTCAAGCAACAGCACAGAACCCTAATGCTGAGTTAATGTCCACTATTAGTAACTCTTTATCCAGTTCCACTACACCGCAAATAAATAATGATATGCAAGACCTTAAAGATATGATGAAGCAACTGATTTCTCAAGTATCAAACATGATGAACATTATTACAATACTTCTAACTAAGCTTGATGGAGAGTCTAAGTGAACTTAATATAGTACAATGGAACGCGAACGGACTTATCCAACACACACTCGAACTAAAATTATTTTTAAATCGTTTTTTAGTAGACTTGTATCTAAAACCCATTTCACAAAACAAAAACCTTATAGCTATACCTTAAAGATATGATGAAGCAACTGACTACTCAATCTTTTACACAAATAATCCTGACAACACAGCGCATGGGGGTACAGCAATAATAATACGAAAACCCATTAAATGCACTGAATTACAGAATTTTAGAAAATATTATATTCAGGCTACTTCTATTTTAATTCAAGATATATACGGTCAATTTGTATTATCTGCAGTCTACTGCCCGCCGAAACATAGTAACACAAAAATTGAATATCTTGAACTTCTTAAATCTCTTGGGAATCGGTATATAGATTTTAACTCCAAAAATACAGTTTGGGGATCTCGATTAAGACTATCGAAAGGAAAAATTTACTAGAGGCAATAAATTAATTCAAATGCAAATTTATAAATACTGGAGAGCCAGATCTTTTAGACTTTTTTATTACCAAGAATATAAGACATGATTATCTAAATATAAAATCAAGCTTTGAATTATCTTCTGACCACTCTCCAGTGGTACTTAAATACCAAACCGATGTACTTCTATCCAATAAAAATAAATTTATATACAACAAGAATACCGACTGGGATTGTTTAAGGGAAATCTTAGAGACAAAACTCGACACAAATGTATCGCTAAAAACCGAAGAAGAATTGGATAATTCTATAGCTTTTTTCAATGATACGCTTATAAAAGCTAGTGACACACACAGCAGATAAATTCGGTATCCCACCTCACACCCAAGAGAAAATAAAAGCAAAACGAAGATTAAGAAAAAGATGGCAAACTACAAGGTCAATGCAGGACAAAACCCACCTTAATAGGCTCACAAAAGATCTGAAAAACTTGCTAAAGAAGGACAAAGAAGATAAACTCCAAAGATATCTTACTAACCTTGGCTCTTCAGCTACAACAAATTACTCGCTCTGGAAAGCAACAAAAAAAAAAATAAATAATGGAAATTTACATCAGCCGCCGATCCAAATGAAGAAAAAGCTAATGTTCTTGCAGATCATTTTTCTAAAACCTTTACAAACCCAATGGACGAAAAAGACACAACTCTTCAAAGTTTTTCAAGCTGCTCTTCCAACTCTCATATCAGAAGAGTTTTAATTAATGAAATTAAAAACATTATTAAAACAACTAAAGATAATAAATCTCCTGATTATGATCAGATCTCCTAATGAATTGCCAAATAAGTCTATGTAAGAAATTTATTTAATTCAATTATAGATATTAAATATTTCCCAAAAGTATGGAAAGTCGCTGAGATAATCGCTATTCCTAAGCCAAACAAAGACGCCTCAAAAATAACATCTTACAGGCCAATTAGCCTCCTGCCACTGCTGTCAAAGATCTTCGAAAAACTCTTCTATGAACGTATTGAACTTATTCTTTTAGAAAGACAACTCATCCCCAAACACTAATTTGGATTTAGGCGAAAGGACTCTGCTATACAATAAATTCATCGAGTAACAAATAAAATATCGTCTGATATTGAGAAAAAAAAACTTTTGTGATGCAACATACCTCAACGTTGCAAAGGCGTTTGAAACCGTATGGCACAAAGGTCTTCTTAATAAACTAAAAAATCAATTACCAAAAGATTTCTTCTTAATACTACAAAGCTATCTACAAAACCGAAGATTCTATGTTAAATATAAAGACGAGTATTCAAAAATACTTTCTATTAAAGCTGGAGTACCTCAAGGTAGTGTACTCGGACCAATGCTTTACCTACTGTTTACATCACATATTCCAACTCCTACAACAAATAACAATATGATAGCAACATTTGCTGACGACACTCTTCTACTATCATCACACGCAAACATCAAATGGGCTATGCAAAACCTACAACAACTGCTCAATAATGCAATGAATTGGTTCCGTAGTTGGGGAATTCAAGTAAACAGTGATAAAACAGTTCAAGTAATCTACACTAATAGAAAGATAACAATCTTTCAACCTATTCAAATAAATAATTTTTGGAAATCCATTATTATTATTTTTAAGCGTTTTCAATAGCGTGTCAGCTATTCGGTGGTCTATATATAATAGACTGTCAATTGATGATTTGCCCTTAGAAAAACCGAATTGTCTATCTGTTAGTTGTTAAGAACCACCATAATCTGTTGGCAACAATTTTATCTAACACTTTGGCTAGACATGGGTTTAACGATATGGGGCGGTATGATGTTTGGTGAGTTTAAATAGCTGTGGTATATTTGTATTAAAAATGTTGTTGAACAGACTAAGTATGCGTTGTTTTACTACAATTGGAAGTTTTTTAATGATTTCATATGAAATCCTATATATTTATTTATTTAATTCGCCATTGAAATTACAATTTCTTACAGGCTAGCATAATTCTTAAATCTTAATTAAAATCTATTTACTATAGTATAATTTAAAAAATACAAAGTTTAATTTTATCAGTTTAATAAATCAATACTCCTTTTAATGACATTAGGATTATTTGAGAAGTCAATAAGATTATATGAATTGTTGAATTGAGCACATATTGTACGCATCGGATCAAAGTTTGCATAATTTGAACAGAAATATTGGATTTTAAGTGGAATATAATTTCTTGTTGGACGATTTGGAATTCGATTTTGCGAAGTAGGAAAACCGAATTAGTTGTAAATTAATCATAAATGAGATATTCATATAAATTCTCCTACTTTTAAGAGTTGGTGTTTTGCTTTTAAGATTTTTTAGGAGAGTGTTTAGTTCGGTGATGTTAATATTATGTTCAATTTTCAGGGCCTCAGGGCTGGATTTCGAGATAGTAGTGTTAGCAAGTATATTGTTTTTATGAGTTTGAAAATCTTGTGGAAAATTATGGTCAGAACAGTTATCCGTCCAAAATTTGCTAGCTCGTTACTAACTTTAGATCTGTCGGAGAATACTTTATTTTGGGTGGTTATAACGTGGATAGAATTTATGGATTTGTACCCGGTAAAACTTCGTATATTTGACCATATTCTATCAGTCTTGGATGATGGGTTTATTGTGGATGTTTAATTATAAGGGCATTTCACGTCAAGTGAACCAACTTTTGAAATCGATGTCTTCCGATCGGGATGAAATTTGCACCAATGTTAGTTCTATTGGATAGTAATTCGGACACAAGATCGGCCAAGAACTCTCTGAGTTATAGGAGGTCAAAATTTGACATTTTGGCCAAACAGGTGTTTTTTCTTATCCATATAACTTATTACCTATTGTTCTTAGCAAAATGTGTCCCAAATAGTTTAGATAGCTATTTATGCAATCTTCCGAAAAAAAAAAAAATTAAAAAAATTAATAAAATATTTTTGACTTTTTTTTAAAAAATCATTTGTGCAGATGTTTGTAACGTCCAAAAATATTAGTCTAACACCCACCTTAAAGTATACCGATCGACTCAGAATAGCTTTCTGAGTCGACTAAACGATGTCCGTCCGTCCGTCTGGCTGGCTGGTTGTCCATGTAAACCTTGTGCGCAGAGTACAGGTCGCAATTTTGAAGATATTTCGATAAAATTTGGTACATATAATTTATTCGGCCCAAGGACCAAGCCAATTGAAACTGGCTGAAATCGGTCCATTATTTCACCTAGCCCCCATACAAATGTCCTCCCGAAAGTGGACTTTATCGGTCACAAATATTCAATTTATATAGGTATCTACACAAGTTTTTCTCCAAATAAGTTTTATTTATACGGAATTCATGTCACCAAATTTTATTATGATCCGTCCATAATTAGTCATAGCTCCCATATAATGCCTGCTTCCGATAATCAGTTTAACGAGCATAAATCTCCTAAAAATGTTGATATACACATAAAATGCAACATAAATAACTTTTATATAGACATTAATCACACCACCTAATTTCATGGTGATCGGTCCATAATTTTACATAGCTCCCATATAAGGCCCACTTCCAAAAATCAATCACGAATATAAATTATTGAGCTGAAAACTACCTATAGGATTGACTAAAAAAGCCGCAAGATACAAAACTCAGACAAATTTTGGGGGTGGGAAATTAATAGCGGTCGGCCTCACATTGCACCCCTCCAGTGGCTATTATCGGTCAGTTGTGGTGGTTTTATTTTTAAGGTTTTAGAAACACTTACACACAAATATGAAAAAAATCAATTTAAAAACCTTTGTCTTGAGTTACAAAACATTTATTTTGATAGATATCCCACTCGCATCCCACTAAGCGACCAAAAGGGTTTTAAAGGAAAAGACCTAAGCTTTCTTTTGAGAAAAAAAAAAAATAAATAAAAAAGGGTCTATTTTGGAAAAAAAAGTCAAAAAAGTTTTTGATTTTGCAAAAAAAAAGTAAAAAATGTTATGTCTTGAGTTGCAAAACATTTTTTTGATAGATATCCCACTCGCATCCCACTAAGCGACAAAAAAGGTGTTAAAGGAAAACACATAAGCTTTCTTCTGAGCAAAAAAAAAAATAATAAAAAATGGGTCCATTTTTTTAAAAAAAGTCAACAAAGTTTTTGATTTTGCAAAAAAAAGTCAAAAATTTTATATCTTGAGTTACAAAATATTTTTTTTGATAGATATCCCACTCGCATCCCACTAAGCGACCATATAGGTCGCGTTTGCTTTATTAAATGCAAAAAATAAATAAATGATTCAAATAAAATGTAAGCGCTCCGTTTTTTTAATAAATTTATAGTTATTATTTGAATTTTCTGTTGAATTTACCCACAAAATATTTTCAGTGTACGCGTACAGTATCGAAATCATTATTAACGTTAATTTTCTTTTGTTGGAGGAATTTATGGATAAAGAGGAGAGATATATGAAATTTATAATTAAAGTATTGTTGATGGGTTGCAACAAACAATTGTTATTACAGACGTTTGGAGCCATTTTAAGAATTTTTAGTTCGCTTGGGGTCGTTGTTCTTGGCTATTTCTTTTGTTAATCGATTTCTTTTTCTTTTGGAAGTATTTTTTGGTAGAATAAGGCAGAGTTTAAAACTGCTACTATATTAGTCAAAAAATTGCTAAATATTTTATAATTTTAAATGAAAACTGCAACAAATATTTAACACAATAATATTTCCTTATATACATACTAAAACAAGTAAGAAAGTATGGTCGGTCAAGCCCGACCTTATAATACCCTACACTAAGTAAATGAGCAAAATCATAATTCTTTCAAAATTTCAATAATTTATATTCGTGAGTGATTTTCGGAAGTGGGCCTTATATGGGAGCTATGAAAAATTATGGACCGATCACCATTAAATTTGGTCATGTGATTAATGTCTATATGAAAGTTATTTATGTTGCATTTTATGTGTATTCCAACATTTTAAGGAGATTTATGCTCGTTAAAATGATTATCGGAAGTAAGACCTGCTATGGGAGCTATGACTTATTATGAAGCTTTCATAACAAAATTTGGTGACATAAATTCGGTATATATAAAATTTATTTGGAGAAAAACTTGTGTAGATACCTATATAAATTAAACATTTATGACCGATAAAGTCCAATTTCGGAAGGACATTTGTATGAGGGCTAGGTGAAATAATGGACCGATTTCAGCCAATTTCAATAGGCTTGGTCCTTGGGAAGAAAAATGATGTGCACACAAGGTTTACATGGACAACCAGCCAGCCAGCCAGACGGACGGACGGACATCACACAGCGGGTGATCTGAAAAAAAAGTGGAAATAAATCTGTAACTTCTAAACGAATAGTTCGATTTTAATAAAATTTCCCATGGCTATAGAGGAGGTGTTAATAAGTTTAAGTTTTGAATTTGGGCTTTGTGTAAGGTAAATGCGATAAGAATACAATTTGGTAGCCTGCATTATCCACGCAAATGATTTCACAAAAAGAAGCAACACTGGCACCACAAAATAAACAATAGCGAAGAATGTCAAAATTAAATGTCAAAACTTGTAAATAAAAACATTTTAAACTAATTTTTTGTGCGATGCGAAAGCGTAATAAAGGTTACCAATTGTTCAATTATTCTCAATTTTTCTTTCGCATCGCAATAGAGAGTAACCCCCCAGGTGTTATTGGGTGTGTGGACGGAACTCACATAAACATTTTTGCACCAAATAAAGAAGACCAGCATCTGTATTTCAACCGTAAAGGATATTTTAGCTTAAATGCCATGATTGTGAGTCTGTAATATATTTTCGTAGTATTTTATATTCATAAATATTTCTTATCTACATAGATTTGTGATCACAAAATGCGGATTCGATTTTTTGATCCACGTGGAAACAGAAAATTTCCCAAATGATATTGAACTGCATGATGGCCTTGAAACTATACAAAGTACTGAGGCAATTCAAAGAAGAGAAGAAATAAAACTAAGTTTTCTCTAGTTCAGTTCTTTAATTTCACATTTTTTTCATTTTATAAAATAAATTAACATAAGGCACAAAAAACAACAAAAAAAATTCAACTAGTTAAATAAAAATAAAATATATATAAAGCAAAAATACTTAGTATTAAGTAATTTAAAGCACAAAAAAACAACATATTTTCTACTAAAACTAGTTAAATTTAAATAAATACATATATAAAGAAAAAATGCAATCAACAAAAATACTTCATTTAATTTTTATAAATCTTAGTAATAAGTAATTGAAGCTCCTTTTCTCTGATTGATAATTCAATTCGCTTAATTTGTATATCCGCTTTGTATAATTCTTCCTCCCTTTTACTTTTATCTACTTCTAACTTATATATCTTTTCTTAAATATCCCTTACGTCCCTCAGGCTACGTTTCATTGACGAAATGGAATTTGAAATTTCTGTCAAAATCTTGGTCTGGTCATTCGTATGCCTTTGAAGCAATTCATTCCGTTGGTTAGGAATTTCGCTTTTTTTGTCGTGGAGGAACTTCTTTTTTTAAAGGGTTTTGATTATTTGTTGTTAATGGTGCTGCTGTTGTTGAAGATATTCTTGTAACTGCTGTGCTACTGCTGGCGGGCGATCTTTCCTGTAAATAATAAAATATCAATAGGGCACATACCACTAGACCTATTAAGGCAATATGACTTACAGTTTCAAGTGAATTTATTAAATTCATATCAATACATTCTTCTATATGTTGAATGTCGCAATCATTATTCGGGGCACCCTTAAACTTTCCCCCAGGATTTACTACTTTGTGGAATTGAAGTTGTGGCAAGCTTCCTCCAAGGTGATCATTATAATTTGTTTATATATACCGCCTCCGGTAGCTTTGCCTTCTGCTTTGTTCGTAACCATCTTTTTCTTAACTTTGAATTTCAAGTCCCTCCAAATCTGTAAAATTAATTTTGTAATACTTTTACAACACACACGTTTACCTTACCTTTTGGCATCTATCAGCAGTTCTACTTGGTGGGCCAAAGGGATTTAGCGCCATCGCAATACTTTCCCACTGTTCTTTAAAATCATTAGGAACAGTGCCCCTACGAAATCCTTTGGCAAGAGATGGATTCTTTTCAACTCTTCCACCAGCTTTTCAAATTGGTTGGCGTTGGTAATTTTAATTGTTTCTATTTTTTATTATTTCTCTTTTTTTATACTATTTGAATTTTTTTTTAAATTCTTATTTACCACAACACAACACGACACCAAAAACACTGTCGACGAAATGAAAGGCAACATCAACGTCAATTTTCCTTACAAAATACCAAACAATCGTGGACAGTGATCGATAAATGGCAATACTGTCAACCAGAATACGGAGTTACAACAAACGATTAAAAACGGCGTTGTGTTGTGTCGACGACGTCAAACAGAATAAGGGTGAATATTGCAATCTCCCTCTTCGCCATGGAACTGTTAATGGTGAGCTTTGAGAGTTAGTGTCGGGTACTGGTACACCCTCTTTTAATACATGTGCACATGAAAATAAAGGGGCATTATTTCTATTGTTTGTTTTCATTTGGGTAACTGAACCCTCTTTTGTCGTATGAGCATATATATTGAGCTCTAGATGCATCGGAAGCCTTGGAAAGTTAGAAGTCTTATATTGAGCATATACATTTCTTCTTGCCATCGTTTATTTCTGAATGCGTAGGAATACTGAACATCCCCGGTAGTTTTCGGTGTGATGTTGACCACATTTTCTTATATTATCTGTTTTTGAGTGGGGACTTTTATGAATATCTCCACAATGGCAATTAATACTTATTCTACAATTATTTTGCGATTGAGGAGATTTCTTTAACCATATACACTCTCGATCAGATGATTAGAAGCACTGGAATTTCTGTTTTCAGTAGGCAATATCTTGTTAAATATTCTGTCGACAGCTAAAATTTCACTACCAATGGAAAGGACACTTTCTTAAGATTACAAAAATAACAAAAACAACATTAAAGTTTAATGCAACAGTAGTTTAGAAGTGTTTTTCCAAGGACTCATTAATTCATGCCTGAAATCAAATTTCATTAGATTTTTAGAAGTCACTCCATGATTCAATAAAAAACCGCGTATTTGAAGTTATTTTAAACAAAGGAGGTAGCACCCACTATTAAAATGTCTAAACACTATCAATAAACTTAATATTAATGGTTTTTATTATTGAATTATAAAATAGTGCATTTTTAATTCAAATTAATTTAATAGTTCTAATCATATGGACGGAAAAAAATTAATTGATTTGTCTTTTTTTTGGAAAAGCACTTTTAAACTACTGTTGTATTAAACTTTAATGTTGTTTTTGTTATTTTTGTAATCTTATGAAAATTACGTTTCCGATGGCAGTGAAATTTTAGCTGTCGACAGAATATTTAACAAGTTATGGCATACTAAAAATAGAAATTCCAGTGGGTTTAATCATATGATCGAGACTGTATTGGGTGAGTGTCACCTTTTATTAATTATATTTTTAATATCATCAGTTGGCTCAGAACTATCTATACCAGTGGTGTTCAAAAATAAAAATCAAGATGTATTGGTGAGAGAGCTACCCAACAACCATAATGTCAAAAACTTAAAATAAGAAAAAACTAAAAAAAAGTTTAGATATAGAATTTTTGTCAGATTTAGCCATATTATTAAATGAATGTAATTTAAATGTTAAGGAAAAGAAAAAATATACTTTATACGGCCGAAATTCTGTAAAATTTTGTATTTATTGGTACTTTGTTTTTGTGTGTTCAATTGTAATTGAAAAGCGTGTGTTTGCTTTGCTTCGTCCAAAAACAACTAACAACAATGCTTAATGATTTCTGACGATAGTCCGCCGCATGTGTTTTCATCGCCTGCTCAACGATGAATGAATAAAATTTTTTAAAGGAACATAACAAATGTGTGTAAATTTTTTAAACAATTGTTGTATGGCATGAGCATCACTGATCTGTAGCAATGGTGCCCAAGCCGTATACTTTTGGTGCTCATTTGTTTTTGTCAATGCTGTGTGTTTCAATACTCAATAGAGCACTCAGCACTAGCAATATGAAATCCACAAACAACTTTGTCTTGTCAGTTTTATTTGTCATTCTTCACTGTATACACGCAAGGGCAAAGCAATAACACTTTCGTATGCTTTGCAGGTAAACATTGACGACAGTGATCATCAATGTAGATTTTGTTTTTGTTTATCGTATTGTATCGTTTAAAAAAGTGTGTATTTTTTTCTTTGTTCTTTGTATGTTTGGTTTTTACAACAAAAAATTATTTTTTTTTTTAATGTATTGGTGTTTGCTCTTCCATAAGGAACTTTTGTGCACCCTAATCTATACCTTTGATGACTACTGTCAAACCTTTTGGACTTTTCTCGGAAATTTTTTTCTGACTAAGTTTGTATTTTCGTTTCGTGCATATTTCCTTTACGCAGAGAGACTACGCGGAAATTCTCCTTACCTAAAAGTTGGGACAATTTATTCACCAAAACATTTGTAGAAGGTTCGCGAAAATATGGGGGAGGTGGCTTATAGTCTTCTACAGGCTTCTCGGGTATTTTTTCACTTTCTTGATTGTCAAGAATTGCAAAACGATTTTGACTTACCGGATTTTTTTCGCATGTTTTGGATTTGGTTCCAAGTTTGAAGTCCTAGGACTGGACATGCGATTAGTATTAGTGACGTAACGGTCCATTCCTGTTAGGATTTTTCCCGTATTTTTTACTATACTTTGAGTATTTTGTAACATTGAACTTGATTGATTTTCCTTATCATCACCGGTTCTTATAGAGTTAATATTTATCATTAATTGTTTTGTTTTGGCGCACTAGAGAGATGAGATCTCTTGTATGTTGTGATCTTTTGGATCATATGCATTACCCAGCAGTTTGAAAAGTGCCAATTGGAAACCTTACACTAGCTATATTACTACTTGTACAAGAAACTAGTTCGCTGTGGCTACTAAAGTGGTAGTTAAATGGTTATCATTTGCACTACATTTCGCCAGCGTATTCAGTAACAAACAATAGTCGGATATTCGCCTAAAGTTTTTGAAAATAAATTCAAGTAAAATAAAATCCTCTAAAATATACCACTTCGATGGCCACATGTAATGCTGAATGTGGCCGTTTGGTAAAGTCTTCTAAAATATACCACTTTGATGGCCACATGTAATGCTGAATGTGTATTTTGGTATTTTCGTTCTCTCTGATGATGAAAAAAAGCAAAAATTGAGAGTAGACTCACATGTATTTCTTAATAACAAATTGAGAGCAGTACAAATAAGAGCTCTGTGGCTTAGTGATTAGCGCATTTGACTACAAAACCAGAGGTTATGTGTTCAACCCCGCTCTCTGAAAAATTTATTTTTTATTTTTTTCTCAAATGCTTTGAATTTAATAGTGAAGTGTTATGCAGAGTGTGACAATCGGCCACCTGCAATGACATCCCCGTGTTAAATTCACCAGTCAATATCGTTGCGAATGGGTTGAAAATTCACTAGTGGTAGTTCTCAGTGGCTAACTAATTCGACGTAGCGGAACTAGTTCAATGAACTCCAGTGTATTATTGCTGCTGAGCAGTGTTGCCACAACCTCAAAATATTTGTAACCAAGTTTGTTTAAAAAAATAACCAAAATGCTAAAAAAAATTTATTGAAAACGTCTTCTTTTTAACTTTTTTAAACGTGAACAGAATTATAAAACTTTTATTATTTTACAAAGATTTTTATACTTCAAGATAAATTTGATGTCAAGATTTCATTCAACATATGTATATTCTGAAAAATCTACCAAAATAATTTTTAATTAAAAATATTTTTTTTCCAGTTTCATGCCATTTTTTGTTATTTTTCTATTTTACATAACTATTTTTACTCAATGTAAATCCTTGAATTTTATACCCTTCACCTTTATGAGAAGGGTATATACATATATGTTTGTCATTCCGTTTGTAATTTCCACAATATAATTTTCCGACTATATAAAGTATACATATTCTGGATCCTTATAGATATAGGAGTCGATTAAGCCCTGTCCGTTTGTCTGTCTGTTGAAATCAATTTTCTGAAGACCCCAGATATCTTCGGGATCCAAATCTTCAATAATTCTGTGAGACATGCTTTCGAGAAGTTTCCTATTTAAAATCAGCAAAATCCATCCATAAATAACGGAGCTGTGAGCAAAATTCCGAGACAACCTCTGAAAATTTCATAAAAAAAGACAATTTATTGCATGCTTTGACAAAAAAGCAACAAAACGTATGTTTGGATGTGTGTTGGTTTCATTGCTTTGCGTTTTTTTTTTGGTGTTTCGTTTGACGTTGATTTTATACCCTTCGCCTTCGTGAGAAGGTTATATATAAGATCATTTCGTTTGTAACTTCTAAAATATAATCAATTCGTCAGCAATTAAATGTAAAATTTTTAAAAGTTTTCTTGATATATTTTACGCTGAATGTGGGCAATTAATGCATCAACAACAAAGGTGAAGGGTGTATAAGATTCGGCATAGCCGAATAAAGCACTCTTTTTTTAAGTGTATTTTATTTGGTCTAACCTCTACATGAAATACCTGACTTGAACATATATTTTCAAATAGTGACATAGTTTTTCAAATATTACACTTTTCCGTGGTTTTGCTGCACATTTTCTCATTTTAATTATCTTATTTGCGTTACAGCAAGAAAATTATTAATGAAATTTTTGATTAATAAAACGAATTTGTTTGAAATTGTAGTCTGTAACATACGACATTTGTAATGTTTATTAGAGTATTTTTAATAAAATCTAAACAAATAGCTAAGGTTGAACCTAGTTAACTAAATATTAAAATATACATTATTGTTCACCAAATTGTATGGTTATTCAATTTAAAGAATCGATTGTAACACAGAGTAACAAAACTGACTTTGTGATAAAACATATATGGGACATTTAATTTTCAAAACCATCTTTAGATTTTTTGGGCAGATCTTGTTTTTAAAATATCGCGGTCTTCATTGGTTTGGTTATTTTATATTTTTTCTAATTGGTTGAATGTTGCATAAATTGATATTATCAATTTGAAAGAAATTTTGAGATATTTTCTCCAAAAACGCTGTATAAATAATTCAAATTTCTATTGCTGTAGTTAAATTTAAATGTGAATTAAGAAAAAAGATATAATTAACTAAAAAATTAGTATATAAAAAAAATATTTTTTTAGGATGTGAAATGTCGGATTATTATCTAAATATTTCATTACATTTTTAACTAATTTTACATTTCTATTAAAAACTATGTTCACTTTAATGCGTTATAACATTTTATTGAGGATAAAGCTAAAAGAGTAAAATTTCAACATTATTGAAATCTTTTAATATTCCAAAGGGCTTGCCAATCACAATAGATATAATTTGTTTATGAAAACTCTATACGATCTCGTTAGGATCGTATATTTAAATATTGAAAAATCTGTCTATAACAAAATGTTTTGAAAAAATTAACCAAAATGAAAAATAAATACACATCAGGAAAAAAAAACCAATTTTGGTTATAAATAACCAAAACGGCAACACTGCTGCTGAGCCTCCTTTCACTTGTTGGAGAGTAAGAGAAACTCATACACAAAAACACAAACACTACACTCTTTTTTTATTGATAATATTTGCAATAACAAAACGGAAATTTATTTAATTTTTTTAAATGTATAAATCAATATTAAATATATTTATAAGTACAGTACGGGCTCGATTTGCGCAACCTAAAGGAAATCGGGGTTGTTGCGATATTCGAAATGTTGCAATAAGCGACCACTATATACGCTATTCTTTTTTATTCTTTTTTTTTAATAAAAACAAGCAATTTAATTAAAAAAAAGTAATTAATTCATTTATTAAACAAAACAAAGTAAAAATAAATAAATATAATACTCGTAAAAATAAAAAAAAATATTTTAATATTTTGTATCATAAAATATTCACTATTTTAAACAAAAAAATTTGAGATTTTAGTTTAAACATTTGATTAAATTTTTTATTAATTGCAGACTCCTTTATATCCTGAAGTGCGTCTATTTTTTCGAATGAAATGTCATTTGCTGTTTCGCAATCTAAACAAACATTAAGTGCTTTAATGGCATCATCTGTTTTTATTTTTGGTACTTCTTCTACCTCAATAGGAACTGAATTTTCATCGTCAGAAAGGGATATTTCTTCCTGCTCTTCTTCAACTCTATCATTGATCCACATATTCATTTCTTCATCTGAAAAAGTCACATTAGGTGTAATATCTCTTAACAATCTTGGTATGGATGGCAAAAGTAAGGCCTGTTCCTGGAGCATATGCTCTCGTATTGTATTCAAAGGTAGATCATCTTCATCTGTCCATTGTTCATTGCTTGACATTAGAATGGTCCAGCATTTCTTAATAGCGATGGGTGAAACTTTGTCCCATGCGTTGGCCAAAATGGTAACTGCCATACGAATGTTAAAATCTTTAAGCTTTTGTTCCAAGTCTGGACCTCTTATACCAATCAAATGTGTAAGAAGATTTTTTTTATAATACAATTTTGTTAAGTTTATTGCATTTTGATCTAGTGGTTGCAGAATAGCTGTACAATTCGGAGACAGGCACATTATGATGAAATTACCGTCGTCACTTTTCAATTGGTTATCTTTTGGATGGCATGGTGCATTGTCAATAAGTAACAATGCTTTTAATGGTCCAGATTCAGTATTTCTTACAAATTTTTTAATGGAAACTTAATTTTTTTTTAATCCTACTAACTGTAGATTTATTAACTTTGTAATCAATACAAATTTTCTTCACAGTTTCACCATGGTTTAATTTGTTCAAAATTTCTAATTTTTGTTTTATGGTCAATTTTACAATTTTTTTCACTAATCCCATATTTAACTTATAAAATGATATTCACTTTACTGAAAGAAATATAACTTAAATAAAATCAAAGAAACAGAGACAAAATAAAACAAAAAAATAACTGTAAATAAACAGCCAAAATTCTTTATGAGAGCAGTGTCGTCGTGAAATGATTTTTTAGGTGCCTATGATTTGGCAAATAGTTTTGAATTACGCTTCTGATTAAAAAAACAACCAGAATAAATAGAGAAGAGAATAGAATTACTTCTAAATAATATTACATCTGAAAAAAAATAAAGTTGCACTTATAGCGTCTGTTTTTTGAAAAAAGTTGCAGTTATAAAGACTCTAATGTTAAAAAATAGGCTGTTGCGCTAATCGGTCAGTTGCAATAATAGGTAGTTGCACAAATCGAGCCCGTACTGTATTTAATTAGCGTCCATTCGCTATTACTTATGTATTTATCTTCACAATTATTATTTTATTTTATTGTGAGAGCGATGTTAAGAAAAAAATAACGAGATTAACGGCTATATGCATAAATAAAACTTATTGTAGATTTACAGCCATATGCATAAAAATTTACAAGAGCTTTATAAACCAATTATAAGCAAATTTTCATAAAGTTGTATTCATAAACGATTAATAGCTCATAAACGATTAATAAACCTTTAATAAGTGTACAAATTTTAAAGTTCGTTCGACCCTTCTTTAAACCTACTATAAAGTATTCTTTTTACATTTTATCTTGAAAAAAGGTAATTTTAAAAATAATTCTTTATAAATTTGCAATAATAGATGATACTATTGCAATTGATAAACATAATTTTAACTCCGCTGGGAAATATAGTCCACTTTAATAATATAAGATTTTGTTCCATATTTCTCCGGCAGTGAACTACATGAGGTTCACAAGTGAGTTTTATTGCCATTCTTGTAATTTATTGTTAACCTGTAACGACATGTAGTAACTAAATGTGTAAACATTGTGGAAGAAGGTCCACAGAATCTAATATACCCACTCCGGAATTAAAGTTATGTGTTTCCACATAGAAATTCATTCAATTTTGTTAAAATTTAACAAAATGACAATAAAAATAAATTAATAAAACAAATTACAAACCAGTGATGTTTATTTTATCACAGAATATTCGTGATTCGAATACTTTTAATAATAATTGAAATAAAATATATAAAAACGTTTGTATATTAATGCATTTTAGCTTAGGATAAATTTATTAGAATCAAATATTTATTTTTTCTCTAAATGCTTTAGTTTTTTTTCTTCAAAAATATATAATTACTAAAAACAAATAATGAAAGAAAGAGAATTAACGAATATTTTATCCTAATTGCAAGCAACACTAACAACGAAAAAGGGAAAATAACAGAGAAGCATTGCCAGCTTTGACAAAAAACAGTATATAGTTATTGTGCCTTTAACAAACGTTTATGAATACTATACTTTTATAAATGATTTTTAAAGCTAAAGTGTTTGTTAACAAATTTGTGTTTTAAATCTACAATAAGTTTTTTTTATGCATATAGCCGTTAAAACACAAATTTGTTAACACTTTCAGCCCTATGCTTACAAATTTACAAGAGCTTTATAAACCAATTATAAACAAATTTTCATAAACGATTAATAGCTCAAAATACATTTGATAAACCTTTAATAAGTGTACAAATTTTAAAGTTCGTTCGACCCTACTTTAAACCTACTATAAAGTATTCTTTTTACATTTTATACTGAAAAAAATGTAATTTTTAAAATAATTCTTTATAAATTTGCTATATTAGATGATACTATTGCAATTGATAAACATAATTTTAACTCCGCTGGGAAATATAGTCCACTTTAATAATATAAGATTTTGTTCCATATTTCTCCGGCAGTGAACTACATGAGGTTCGCAAGTGAGTTTTATTGCCATTTTTGTAATTTATTGTTAACCTGTAACGGCATGTAGTAACTAAATGTGTAAACATTGGGGAAGAAGGTCCACAGAATCTAATATACTCACTCCGGAATTAAAATTATGTGTTTCCACATAGAAATTCATTCAATTTTGTTAAAATTTAACAAAATGACAATAAAAATCAATTAATAAAACAAATTATAAAACAGTGATGTTTATTTTATCACATAATATTCGTCATTCGAATACTTTTAATAATAATTGAACTAAAATATATAAAAACGTTTGTATATTAATGCATTTTAGCTTAGGATAAATTTACTAGAATCTAATATATATTTTTTCTCTAAATACTTTAGTTTTTTTCTTCAAAAATATAAAATAACTAAAAACAAACAATGAAAAAAAGAAAATTAACGAATATTTTATCCTAATTGCAAGCAACACTAACAACGAAAAGGGAAAATAACAGAGAAGCATTGCCAGCTTAAAATCCCATTTTTTGTTTATTTAAAAGTAAAAAAAATAAAACAGCAAACAAAAAATTTTATAAAAAAAATGTTAACTAAAGAAATTCGTTTTTGATATAATTATAAACTTTCCCTTATACAGACTCCAATAATGAAAAAACACAAAAAGCAAGAAGCCGAAACAAATTTTTAATATAAATTACGCATTGAAACTAAATGTTTCTTAAACGTTATTTGCCTTTTTTCATATGTGGCAAAGACTTTTTTATTGTTTACAAAAAACTAATTTCAAATAATTCCAATAAACTTCAAACATATTTTTTTGAGAGAGAAGTGGAGCTTTAAAAATCATTTATAAAAGTATAGTATTCATAAACGTTTGTTAAAGGCACAATAACTAATATACTGTTTTTTGTCTAAGCTGGCAATGCTTCTCTGTTATTTTCCCTTTTTCGTATTTTGAGCTATTAATCGTTTATGAATACAACTTTATGAAAATTTGCTTATAATTGGTTTATAAAACTCTTGTAAATTTGTATGCATATGGCTGTAATATTGGGAAAATACAAATTAATATTAATTTGAACTTCTTGATTTCAATTTGTACTTCCTCCAAATTAATTTGATTATCTCAATATCCATTTGTATTTCCTCAATTTCAATTTGACTCTTAATTTCTTAATTGAGTTATTAATAATTATATGTACCTGTATTCCCTATCGATAGCTTTTTTACTATCATCTTTTAGACCGATTTTCTTAAAATTCTCTCTCACTTCTGGTACTAAGTTATTGTTAAACCATTCTCATGGTCATTTTTTAAAGCTCTTTACAATAATGCCAAAAATGCTTTGCACTTGTGTGTACCGGCAGCATTAAGGCAAACTAATGAGGTCAGTCTCTCCTTTGAGACCTTGTGTCATTCTATGAAATTTTCATTATGCCAAACCAAACTCCTCTCAAGTAAACACTTTCCATTCTCCATTATCTCATTTGTGAGTTTTTTCATTGATTTGAATTCATTTAATTTTTCCACAAAAATTGTAGCAGCTAATCAGCTAAATATTTTTCTCCTGCAGCATTAAGTTTGTGAATACAATGTAGTTTTTTTCTTCAATTTTGAGTGGAATATTTAAGGCTTTCCTTTACTGTTAATCCAGAAATAGGACTTCCTTTAAATCGTTCCTTCCGGAATTATTCATAAACTGCAAAATCTACTTTTGGTTCTTCAGCAGTTTTTCGGTTTCCAAAGCCAATAACAGAATCACTTTGTTTTTTATAATGTCTAACACTCCTTACGCCAAAAGCTATCGAAAAATCGATGGAGGAAATTCCACTTTTTCGTTTTATTCACATTGTGTTTGATTGTTCAAAAATAATCGAAAAAAATTACAATCCCGGTAGAGGTAATTACGGTTAATCGATGCAAAAAAATTTAAATCGATCCTAAAGTATTTTCTTTTTCTTCCCCGGATAATTGATGTTGCCGGTTAATCGAATCACGTATAATCGAGGCCTCACTGTAGTTTATGCCGAGTTATTTAACTTCCGATTGTTGAGTTATCATTCGCAAAATAAATATTGTACAAATGACAAACGGCGAATGGCAAAGAATAATTGCAAGCATGGCGTGAGATGCAACATTTAAATGGAAACAAATTGTAGTCAAACTTAAATAAAATGCAGAGTTTTTAATCTTGATTGGGGTAATTCCGCTGGCATTTGATATTTATTGATTTTATTAAGTATTATAATTATTATTTACAATAGCAATGCAATGGATATATTTAATTTTATAAATACACGTACATCTATAACATAATGCATACATTTAATACATATCAGTAATATTTTTTTTTAAATCTATATCTGTATATAATAAAAATATTATAAAATTGTTTTCTGTTCGACAGACTATTTTTTATATTCATCATATTACCAATTCCTTACACATCAGCAAAAGACATGGAGCAATGATGGATGGATGCATTCATGGCATTTAACCTTGTTTAACCTTCAGAAAATGATGAGAGACTGCTACGTGTAGATTCCGTAAAATGATCTCGTTGCAAAGGATCAGATGGCATTGTTACAACGAGTGTTCCACCATACAAAGATTCCATTTCTTCCATTTGCTTAAGAAAGGACTCCTCCAAGCGCTATAACAGTGATTATTTATAGAAAGAATAAGTATATTAATAGTGACATCAACTTTTGTAATACTATTACTAAATGTTTTCATTAAAAAATTCTTGATAATTACATACAATAATATGATACATATAAATGTTTTTGCTCGAATGATCATGCAAGAATGAATAGAAGTTTTAGAAAATTTAAGGCAGTGTCTCTCTCTTTTATTAAAAATGTGTTTTAAATATGTTGGTAGCAAGTGCCAAAATGTACAATGCTTAAAAATCTTGTAAGACATGTAAGAATGCTATATTCGGATGTTCAGAATCTTATATACCCACCACCGAATCATGTAATGGGTAAAATATATATTATTTTTTATTCTGTAAAAGTTTATGCTAAACAAATTTTTAATTTTACTTTCAACAAATATTTTCTATGGTTATCAACAGGGCAATCAAAAATATGCAATATCATATTTTTTTCTGTGCGTCGCTAAAACAAGTTTTTGTTATGCCGGGTAATATAATTTAAAATTCGTCATCTGTCAAATTAATTGTTCTTTTTTTGATATACTCTTTCAAAAATTAATAATTTTTATTAATTTAGCAAGTTCTGATAAAACATGAAAATCAAGATAATTGAAGTGTATTTGTTATTAATTTATTTAGGCCCTAATTTTGTAAAGCAAAGCAAAATTTAAACAATTTTAAAATTTTGTTTTTGTTTTATATACAAAATTATCAAATTATGAAAGGTAAATCAATTCCTAAATTTTGGTGCGTTTGTTCTGTTCAGAATTTGTATATAAAACAAAAACAAAGTTTTAAAATTTTAGAAATTTAGTTTTTGCTTCCACATAAATATCACTTTGGTGACGTGATTTACAAAATTAGGGCCTTAAAACTAACTAGTTTTCTTTACCTAGCTAGTCTACTAAAAAAAACAATATTTAAAAATTAAAAGATTTTTGTTCTGGTTTTTGAATAAATAACAAATATTTTAGAATACTTTAAAAATGAAATAACTTCACTGTTTTGGAAACTAGCCGAAACAAAGTTTTCATTTCTTGCTGAGAACTTTACAATATTATAAAAAACAAGTAAGAGTGCTATATTCGGCTATCACGAATCTTATATACCCACCACCAATATAATACGATCACCTACAGTTGTGCGTTTTGTATAAAAACATTTATCTGGTTACCCGATTTAGTAAGTTTTATATTTTATATAACTAGAAAATATCCGTGGCAAATTGCTAGAAGATAATCAACCTTATCGTGAGTGTCGTAAACGTCTTACGCTTTGTCCTTGGGCAGAAAAAATGATACGTACTAAATTTTATCGAAATATCTTCAAAATTGCGACCTGTATATATGCACAAGCTTCATAGTAGAAATATTTGTCGCAGTTTTTCCAAAAATATTTTGCCTTACAAAATTTTTTACGTTGCAGCTAGAAGACAAAATGAAAATTTTTCATTTCTAAAACATTTGCTGCCCAAATATATTTATATTTTTGGTTAGCAAAAACAAATATATTGCTTGTGTATAATATACAAAAAATTTACTACAAAAACATCAAACATGCAAACAAATTGCAGCGTGAAAACCATAAACTGCAAACGATATGCGCAGTAAAAAATTCAAACAATGGAAATATGGAAGATGCTAAATGTAGACTGCCAAACCATACGAAGTTGAAAAATGTAAAATACGAAATTGTGCGAAGTTAAAAATGTTTAAAACGAAAATGTGCATTTATAAAATATTTCAGCCACATATATGGAAATATTTAGCCGCATATAGTCACTCAGTAAAAAATGTGAAAAAAAACTATGAACAAGTGTGCGTTGATTTGGGTGTACAAAATAAAAATTTATATTGAATCGTGTGTTTTAGAATTTAAGTGCAATAAAATAGAAACTTTATTTTTTGAGGTATGTAATTGTATTATGAAAGATAGGAATGCAGTGAAAATATATTAAATAAGATTCTGGGCAAAGGATAGCGGACGATATTATTTTATTGAATTTTTTGATTAAATGATTTTTGTAATACGAATTCAAATGTATTCCTGCTGCTTGTAATAGGAGTCCAGAAAAATTAGTAACATAAAATTTTGTATGTAAAGTGGATAAAAAAGGATAGATAATGCAACAACAAAATGTAACAACAGACAAGCAAAACAGCCAATGAATACAATCTAATAAAAAATAACAGGATCTACAAAAAAAATAGTATGTTGCATAAAAATGCAATGTAGATAGATAGATTACTTTTTGTTTGTACACTCAAATGTATCCTTTCGTAAAATTTGAAACAGGAGAACAAACAAATAAATAAGCAGCATTGAAAATAATTGTGCAAGAACAATTTGATGTGTAAGATATAAATGCAAAAAAGGCACAGGCATGAATACAACAGGAGCAAAAGGAAATTAACTGCAAAAACAACAACTTTTACACACATGTGTTCTGTAACTGCATAATGAAACAACAATTTTTGCAAAAAACACAAACAAATACATAAGTAGGTTCAATGATGATCCTTATCGATAATCATCGACTTTGTTTATGTTTTTAAATCCACATTCATATATATCCATTCGTAATATTTCTTACAGGAGAACAAAAAACAGATAAGCAACAGAGAACAAATTATGCAATGAAGGCACATCAAATTTTTTTACATAGGCACGAGTTTAGCAGGAGAAAAGGAAATACAACAACAACTATTTATACCCTCAAGTAATTGTAAAATACAACTGTTGTATGTGTGTCCTCTAGGTGCAAAAAACAACAACAACAACTCATGCAAAAAACAGAAACAAATACAAAGTAAAGGAATTTCTAGACATATTGAGGAGTAGAGTAGGAACCGTTGCATTTTGTTGTTTCTTTACTGTTGTATAATGTATAAAATTCAAAAGTCAACAACAACTTGTGCAATCTGAAATGCAAATGAGTATGATTGGCTGAGCGTTTGTAACAGGAGTGAAAAAAATGTATAGAATGCTGAAAAAAATATAATTATACAATGAAGAACCTGTGGTATGTACTTGTGTTGTGAACGATAGGAATGCAGTGATATTACATTAAAGAGGATTATGGGCAAAGGATAGCGGATGTTGTTATTGTATTGTTTGTGTAGAACTGATTTTTTTGAGTACCGTTACATATCATTTTTTATTACGCATTTTGACTTATTTTTAGCTCGAGGAATTTTTGTCATGTGCCTTGAATTGTTTTTTTTTGTAAAGGATTTTTGTGCGTATTTGTTTTTTATTAAAATAAACGGTTTTATTTTTTTTTTTGGTATACTTGTTATTGTGTCCGTTATTTTTTTCGCGAATATTTGTAATAAGGATGTTATGAATAAATCATACTCATTTGCATTTGAGATTGCACAAGTTGTTGTTGATTTTCTACATTAACAATAAAAAAACAACAAAATGCAATTAATTGCAACGGTTCCTGCTCTACTCCTCCATATTTCTAGAAATTCCTTTACTATGCATTTGTTTTTTTTTGCACGAGTTGTTTTTGCTTTTTGCAGCTAAAGGACACACATACAACAGTTGTATATCACAATTACTTGAGTGTATAAGTAGTTGTTGTTGTATTTCCTTTTTCTCCTGCTGCACTCGTGGCTACGTAAAAAATTATTGTGCCTTCGTTGCATAATTTGTTCTCTGTTGCTTATTTGTTTTTTTGTTCTCCTGTTACAAATATTACGAATGGATACATATGAATGTGCATTTAAAAACACAAAGTCGATCTTTCAGAATACAAGTCATACATAATTATGTATGTACATATAGTAAAATTTTCTTCATAGCATAATTATATATTCTGGACCTTAAATTTCTATCATTCCTCTTTATTCTTTTTTCTCCTGCTACACTCACGATCATCATTGAACCTATTTATGTGTTTGTTTATGGTTTTTGCGTAAATTGTTGTTGCATTATGCAGTTACAGAACACATGTACACACATACAGCAGTTTTATACAGTTAATTTCCTTTTGCTCCTGTTGTACTCATGCCTGTGCCTTTTTTGCATTTATATCTTACACATCAAATTGTTCTTGCACAATTATTTTCTATGCTGCTTATTTATTTGTTTGTTCTCCTGTTACAAATTTTACGAAAGGATACATTTGAGTGTACAAACAAAAAGTAATCTATCAATCTACATTGCATTTTTATGCAACATACTATTTTTTTTTGTAGATCCTGTTATTTTTTATTAGATTGTATTCATTGGCTGTTTTGCTTGTCTGTTGTTACATTTTGTTTTATGTTACTAATTTTTCTGGACTCCTATTACAAGCAGCAGGAATACATTTGAATTCGTATTACAAAAATCATTTAATCAAAAAATTCAATAAAATAATATCGTCCGCTATCCTTTGCCCAGAATCTTATTTAATATATTTTCACTGCATTCCTATCTTTCATAATACAATTACATACCTCAAAAAATAAAGTTTCTATTTTATTGCACTTAAATTCTAAAACACACGATTCAATATAAATTTTTATTTTGTACACCCAAATCAACGCACACTTGTTGTTCATAGTTTTTTTTCACATTTTTTACTGAGTGACTATATGCGGCTAAATATTTCCATATATGTGGCTGAAATATTTTATAAATGCACATTTTCGTTTTAAACATTTTTAACTTCGCACAATTTCGTATTTTACATTTTTCAACTTCGTATGGTTTGGCAGTCTACATTTAGCATCTTCCATATTTCCATTGTTTGCAGTTTATGGTTTTCACGCTGCAATTTGTTTGCATGTTTGATGTTTTTGTAGTAAATTTTTTGTATATTATACACAAGCAATATATTTGTTTTTGCTAACCAAAAATATAAATATATTTGGGCAGCAAATGTTTTAGAAATGAAAAATTTTCATTTTGTCTTCTAGCTGCAACGTAAAATATTTTGTAAGGCAAAATATTTTTGGAAAAACTGCGACAAATATTTCTACTGTGAAGCTTGTGCATATATGGCATTGGTTTATAGTTAATATATTTTCAGTATATGTGGTCATTAATATGAAAACGATTCATATTTATTGCGTAGTCGGTAGTCAAATGTAAAAATCGTTTAACTAAATATTAAACCCTGGTGAAAACCATAAACTGCAAACGATATGCGCAGTAAAAAATTCAAACAATGGAAATATGGAAGATGCTAAATGTAGACTGCCAAACCATACGAAGTTGAAAAATGTAAAATACGAAATTTTGCGAAGTTAAAAATGTTTAAAGGGAATATGTTCATTTATAAAATATTTCCGGCACATATATGGAAATATTTTGCCGCATATAGTCACTGTGTGCGTTGATTTGGGTGTACAAAATAAAAAATTAGATTGAATTGTGGTTAATAAAGAATTTAAGTGCAATAAAATAGATGTTTTATTTTTTGAGGTATGTAATTGTATTGTGAAAGATAGGAATGCAGTGAAAATATATTAAATAAGATTCTGGGCAAAGGATAGCGGACGTTATTATTTTATTGAATTTTTTGATTAATTGATTTTTGTAATACGAATTCAAATGTATTCCTACTGCTTGTAATAGGAGTCCAGAAAAATTAGTAACATACAATTTTTTATGTAAAGTGGTTAAAAAAGGATACAAAATGCAACAACAACCTAAACAAAACAGCCAATGTAATAATAAATAATAGGCTCTAAAAAATAGTATGTTGAATAAATTTGCAATGCAGATAGATTTTGTATTTATTTACTTACATTTGTATGCACTGTTTTCTGAATGAAATCTATCAAATTAATTCATTCAAATGTATCCTTTCATAACATTTGTAACAGGAGAACAAACAAATAAATAAGCAAGAGAGAAAATAATTGTGCAAGAACAAATACGCACAAGAATCCATTATAAAAAACAAGTAAGAGTGCTATATTCGGCTATGCCGAATCTTATATACCCTTCACCTTTGTTGTGGATGCATTACTTGTCCATTTTCAGCGTATATCATCCTAAATATATCAAGAAAACTTTTAAAAATTTTACATTTAATTGCTATTGCTACACAGAAAAAAGTTTCAACATAAATATTATGATTTGATTTCATTGATTTCAATTCATAACATTTATAAATAATTTCTTAAATAGTAAGGGTACTCATTTAAATGCTTAAGTTTCCCATTTGTGTAAATGTGCAAATTTGCGCGATGTGTTTCATGAACCCACCTATTCAATTTTGTGCAAGTTTACACAGAAAATTTATATTTGTTAAAAATGTCAAATAAAAATAAATTCAACAAAAGCCGTAAAAAAAAGTTTTTCAAATTGTATAAATTTAAATTCTAAAAATGTTGAATGAAAGTTAAATCTTTGAAACAAACGATGATATACATAGTTTAAAGATTTTGTTTATGTTCTTGCTGTTGGATAATGTTTCCATACATATTGCCATTCAATCCAATCATTCTGTTCCAAAGTTACACAATTTTCACATGCACAAAATGTTTATATTTTATTTGATTTTTATTTTTCATAATTAAAAGTAAACAAAAGCAGCTGATTAATCAAATGCACAATAAATTCAAGTTTGCGAGTCTAAATTGTCGCGCAAACTTATCGGAGTTGTGCAAACGAATTTCCATACATTTTTTGACAGTTCATTTGCGAGAATGTAAAAATGCACAGATTGCACAGTTTGCGAGGCTTTTAAGCGTTTACATGAGGACCCTTAGTATGATTTTTTTCATATTTTATGTTTTCAAATAAAATATAGAATGCTTGGAAAATATTATTACAATTTAATTTATATTTTTATGTTGCTCAAAAATGTTTGAAGTTTTCCTTGGAAAATTTTTAAATTTTTTATGATTTTCAGCTACAAAATTAGATAAAATGCGCGAAATTGATTAAATTGTTTTAAGAGGATAAGATGTTTTTATGTTTATGTATGTTTTATTATGTTTAATGATATTTTTTAATTTTTTAGATATTGTTGAATTGTCTAATTCAAGAGGCAGAGCTGGTCAAGAGAATTAAAGGACTCGGGTGAGCACGCTACACTGAATTTGTATAACATATAGGTGTAATATAGTTTAAAAAGGTCTTGGTAATGTACATTTTCTAAAGGATTGAGAATCCAAATTTTCTAGGAATCTAATAATTTGTTGATGAGAAGGAATTGGATTTGTACCCTACACTAAGCTATAATTACAAGAAGAAATATGTAGGAGATTTTGGTAGAAAGAAAGGAAATGATATTACTCATTTCCTTATGATAGAAAAGAGGAGAAGGATATGATAAATAGAAAGAATAGAATCAATAACATTCATTATGTTCTTATATTTCTCAACGGTTCAAAATATTGTTGCTTCTCAGCAGAGACATGCGCCGAACGCCTAGAGCCGATTAAGCCGAACCGCCGAGTCGTGAAGTATTAGAACATTACGACAATATGATATGATACCTCGAAATTCCACTAAGTGTATATAATGTATAACATGGGTTGAAAGAAAAGAAAATATAAGATAAAAATGATGTATTAGATGTCGAGGACAGATAGGAAGGATGGGAAGGATAGGAAGGATGGGAAGGATAGGAAGGATGGGAAGGATAGGAAGGATGGGAAGGATAGGAAGGATGGGAAGGATAGGAAGGATAGGAATGATAGGAATGATAGGAATGATAGGAAGGAAGGATAGGAAGGATAGGAAGGATAGGAAGGATAGGAAGGATAGGAAGGATTGGAAGGATAGGAAGGATAGGAAGGATAGGAAGGATAGGAAGGATAGGAAGGATAGGAAGGATAGGAAGGATAGGAAGGATAGGAAGGATAGGAAGGATAGGAAGGATAGGAAGGATAGGAAGGATAGGAAGGATAGGAAGGATAGGAAGGATAGGAAGGATAGGAAGGATAGGAAGGATAGGAAGGATAGGAAGGATAGGAAGGATAGGAAGGATAGGAAGGATAGGAAGGATAGGAAGGATAGGAAGGATAGGAAGGATAGGAAGGATAGGAAGGATAGGAAGGATAGGAAGGATAGGAAGGATAGGAAGGATAGGAAGGATAGGAAGGATAGGAAGGATAGGAAGGATAGGAAGGATAGGAAGAAGGATAGGAAGAAGGATAGGAAGAAGGATAGGAAGAAGGATAGGAAGAAGGATAGGAAGAAGGATAGGAAGAAGGATAGGAAGAAGGATAGGAAGAAGGATAGGAAGAAGGATAGGAAGAAGGATAGGATAGGCTGTTATGCAAACTAATTCATTATATAATACAATTATAATGCAATTTATTATAAAATATTATAAAATTTGCGTAAAACAAGCAAAAATTTGCGTTATGTACAATTTTATAATATTTATGAACATGTTCTTATTCTGAATGAAAAAAGTTTGGGAAAAAAAAGTCATGTTCGATTAATAATATTTATTACAAAATTCATTCCAATTATGAATTTCTTTTTTCTGTGTATATTGTAGAAGTTACAAACGAAACAACAATCTTATATAAACCCTTCTCAAAAACAACAACGCCAAACGAAACGAAACACCAAAAAAAAAAAAAATACGCAAAGCAGTGAAACCAACTCACATCCAACCATACATATGTACGTTTTGTTGCTTTTTTGTCAAACACCAAAAAAACAAAAAAAAAAAAAATAATGAAGCCAACAAAATTCTCGAAAGCATGTCTGACAGAAGTATTGAAGATTTGGATCCCGAAGATGGGGTCTTCAGAAAATTGATTTCAACAGACGGACAGACAGACATGGCTTAATCGACTCCGCTATCTATAAGGATCCAGAATATATATACTTTATAGGGTCGGAAAATTATATTGTGGAAATTACAAACGGAATGACAAATTTATATATACCCTTCTCACGAAGGTGAAGGGTATAACAAGAATTCAGAGCACATGACAAAATTCGAGCTAAAACTAAACCAAAATGCGTAATAATAAATTATCTGTAATGGTACTCAAAAAAATCAGTTCTACACAAACAATGCAATAATAATATCCGCTATCCTTTGCCCATAATCTTCATTAATGTACTTTCACTGCATTCCTATCGTTCACAATACAAGTACATACATACATAACTCAGATTCTTCATTGTATAATTATATTTTTTTCAGCATTCTATACATTTTTATTTTACTCCTGTTACAATCGCACAAGTTGTTGTTGACTTTTGAATTTTATACATTAACAGTAAAGAAACATCAAAATGCAACGGTTCATACTCTACTCCTCCATATGTCTAGAAATTCCTTTACTTTGTATTTGTTTCTGTTTTTTGCATGAGTTGTTGTTGCTTTTTGCAGCTATAGGACACATACACAACAGTTGTATTTCACAATTACATGATGGTATAAATAGTTTGTGTATTTCCATTTTTCCTGCTGCAATCGTGGCTATGTAAAAAATTTGTTGTGCCTTCGTTGCATAATTTGTTCTCTGTTGCTTATTTATTTTTTGTTCCTGTTAGAAATATTACGAATGGATACATATGTATTTAAAAACACAAACAATCATTTACGTTCGATCATATACTCTCTCACTTGATATTTGTATTCATACTTGGATTCTTTCAGAATATAAGTCATACATTATTATGTATGTATGTACATTAGACTGGGTAAATTTTTTTCTCGACCAAGCGGTTATGAAAATCGTAATCTACGATGAATTCTAAGACGAATTGCCGAAGAAACCATGGGTCTAAAATAAAAATCGAGTTTCCAATTTTTAACGGGAAAATTTTGCTTTCGTAGTTTATATATGGGGCATTTCTTGTCAAATTAACCAACTTTTGGAATCGATGTCATCCGATTGGGATGCACCATAGTTAGTTCTATTGGATAGTAATTCAGACACAATTTTTTAACTTTCCGAGTTAGAGGGGTTCAAAATTTGACATTTTGGCCAAGCAGGTGTTTTTTCTCATCCATGTAACTTATTACCTATTGTTAAAACATTTTTAACTTTTAATTTCGTATTTTACATTTTTCAACTTTTGTAATCAAAAAATTATTAAGCAACAGTTTGGGTTTCGAGTACTGTTAACTTTATTGAAGACAACAAAAGTAATCGAAAGAGCATAGCCGTTTTTTTTTTGTCGACATTGAAATAGCATTCGATACCAGCTGGCATTATGGATTACTGTTCAAACTACTTTCCAACATATTTATTAAGTTTTTTATACAATCGTTCTTTTGTAGTAAGCTTCGAGAGCAATTTATCTAGTGATAGGCGAATACCTGGTGGACTACATCGGTGTTGTCACCTACGCTGTATACACTGTTCACCTCAGATATTAATGTCCGCGGGAAACAAGAAGCTGCATTTTATGCTGACGACAGTGCTCTTATATGCAGCGGTAATGTTTTAAATGCAATTGTCAAAATTGACAAAAATATTTTGATAAATGGAAATTTAATATAAACGACGCACAGTGGGGCAGAATCAAAATTTTTTGGAAATAAATCTGGCATTTCTAAACGGCTGGTCCGATCTGGATAAAATTTGACGTGAGCGTAGCCAAGGAGTATTCGAGCTTAAGTTATTAAAATAAACTCTACAAATGCTCCAGGGGCAGCGATATGGGGGCTCAAAGTAGGGTACTTTCGACATGTAAAATTTTTTGGAAATAAATCTGGCATTTCTAAACGGCTGGTCCGATCTGGATAAAATTTGACGTGGGCGTAGCCAAGGAGTATTCGAGCTTAAGTTATTAAATTAAACTCCACAAATGCTCCAGGGGCAGCGATATGGGGGCTCAAAGTAGGGTACTTTCGACATGTAAAATTTTTAAACACGTGCCATTTTTTTGTTTCCCATCCGATTTCAAAGGTTTTTAAATTTTTGGAAAGCACACGGCTATTTATCTCTCATAATTTCCGAATTATAGACATTCCAAAATTTAAATTTAAAAATTTTGCCATACCTTGGTCCGATATTTTAAAAATATGGGGCGTACTTTGGACCAAATGGATTCAAATTTTTTTTTACACAACTAAATTGTTCCCAATATTTGCAATCCTATTAAAATTTTGATGCAAATTTAAGTTTTAGAGACTCAATAAATATGTAATAAAATCTTTATTTATCAACAAAATGCAATGAAATTTTCAAAGTTTTTTAAATTTGTTATAAATTTCTAAATAACAAGGCTTAAAAAACGTGCCAAAAGGTAAAAAGGGAATCCCGCAATTTATAAAAATTGGAGCAAAAATTCCAAAAATGGTATTTTTTTACTATTTTACCCATAGTGTTCACATTTCCTTCGGGGCTGGGGAAATACTTTGGAGATGAATAGGAAACAAATCAAGGGTCAATGGGTCATAATCGGGAAAAATATTTTTCACCCGATTTTTTTAATTTTTTTTTTTTTTAATATAAAAAACTGTATTTCGAAAAAATTTTTTTTTTAAATTTTGAAAAAATACTTTCTAACCCGAATTTTTTTAATTTTAATTTTGTTTACCGAAAAATATTTAAAATTTTTATTTTAAAGTATATTTTTGTGAAGGGCATATAAGATTCGGCACAGCCGAATATAGCTCTCTTACTTGTTTTAATAAAAAAAGAGTTAAGTCACCTTTTCGTCCAAAAAACAGAAAAAATCAATTTTTTAATTTTTAGGTGTTACCCGATAGGCTATTCTGCAGATTCCCTGAAAATTTCATCAAAATAGGTCCAACCCTTTTTGAGTTCATTCGGAACATACATACAAACATCCAGTTTTATATATGTATATAGATTATTAGCCCAATTATTTGTCAAAGTAACTAGTAACTTGGTAATCAATTGGATGAGCAGTTGAAGAGGACTTCTTCCCGAACTCTGACCAGGCTGAGGACAATGTCACATTGTTTGCACCTCCGGATGGATATTGTTGGGAGGATCTACCGTGAAAGGGTTACTGGACTATTCATTAAATCCTGTATAGTGGTAAAAATCAGTTTTATTCCTTTTGTATTAGTCGATAAAGATACGGTAATAACTGCGGGGGAGACCATTCTGGTTATCTGAAGCCATATGGGCCATGGACGACCAATCTACTGGTGCTTCATAGGAAGACTACTGATCCTTACCTATGATGGCAACCGAACTTCAGTTGCGTTGTCAGTTGCCTAAATGGTATTACAGATTCCTGGTAGCTATTATTCCTGTTGCCAAATTGGCAACCATAAATTTTTAATCAAGTCATGACCAACGAAATATTTTGATTTCTGGAATCGTCTTCAACTAATCTTTAATCCTATCGAGTGACAGACTAAATTGTTTTGTATGGGGACTCCAAATGTATGCAGATATTTCGTTTTAGCATTATTTGTTAAGTTTGTTAATGTGTGTTCAAAAAAAAATATAAAAAAGTATTAAGTGTACATGTTTTCTGACATTTATGGAAATGTGGAATGATTTAAAGGCATTTATTCGGGTCCATGCTTCATGTATAAAAGTACATACATATATTTGTAATAATATACTAGTACGATAATAATGATCACTTTATTATTGATTTGTTAATAAGCTTTTTAAAATGAAATCTGAACATAAAAAAAATATGTATAAATGAAAGACAACAAAAAACAAACATATAAGCAATATTTTAACAACCTTAACTGAATTGTTATTACTAGAATAAGATTATATATTTTGTTGACTACGCAGCGGATGAGTCCATATTAATTGGGTCCCGTTTTTCACTTGTATTGGTAATTACTCTTGGTATTGCATATTTCGGAGCCTTTTGCAACATTAATCCATCATATGATTCTTCGGTATCAATGGAAGTACTATCGCATTTTGTTGATGCTCGAAGTGACGGCTGTACCTCAGCAAGAAGGGCTGCAGCCTTTTGTCCAGCTATATTTGGGTATTTTATATCAGAACAACTAATTAAATCCAGCGGTTGTACACAATTTTCTAAAGACATTTTTCGAAGGTTATGGATCGAATGTGAATTAACCATTGTTGTATTTCGTTCTGGTAGATAGGATGGTCGCTTAATGATAAACGACGATGAGGAGTGCAATAGGGAATTGGGTTGGTTTCGTAATTGCACTAATTCTTCATTTGTTTTTGAAAATCGGTCGAATACAATGTCATCACGACTCTCGCAAATCATGGTGGAAGTCGGAGAACTTGAGGATCTAAATGTTGTTAATATTGGTGGATTTTCCTTGTTAATGTTCTTATCTGTAGAGAGAGATGACAAAGTTTTTATTTCAACTATTTTATCATTCTCCTCTCCAATGTACGCCCTTTGGTCCAGATCTTTTGCCAACGGCTTAGTCATTACAGTGGAAGTTGTTTCTAATATGGATTTATTACTGCTGTCGGGGTGTCGATTCATTGATGAAGAACTGTTCTTTAAACTGTCACCCAACTTTACTCGGTCATGTTTAAACATAAACATTGGAGTTGTCGGTACACTTCGGCTTAAATCCGGTACAGAACCACGGAAATTAGAACTTATATTAGAAGAAAACATTGATAGAGTTCTCGATCGAGCCATTTGATTTAAATTGCCCAAGAAAATACCCCTGGGTACTAAACGAGGCGTTTCATTAAAAATACCAACCAAGTGTGGTGGTAATTTCATTAACGTTTCTAAATCATCCTCTAATATCTTTCGATCTGTCGCAATGCTGTATCGTTTTTCAAACTTATCATACATGACATTAACCATTTTTATGAAATTCTTTTAGACGTTAGTATTAATAAATGTTATTTAATCAGGATTATAAGCAAGCATACAGAAGAACGACGACAGGAAACATGCAATAATGTCGACATTTTTTTATTGTTAGTAGCAGTAGTAGTAAATAGTTTGCAATGTTACATTTGTTTTAGATGTTATAGAAGAATCATGTTATCCAATTATTTTATTAACAGCCATATGGCAGCATTGGGAAAAGTTGTAGAAGAAAAAAAGTAAACAAAATTTAAGCTTGAATCCATCATAATGTGCTTTCGAACATTACAATATACATATGTATGTTTCTATATATAGTATAATATTTAAGCATATATAGGTACATAATAAAGGTTTTTAGTACAATTTATTTTAATAACGTTGTTCAATACTGAAAATTATTTACTATATTTATATCTAATGTTTTTTTTACCTGTTTACGTGGTACTAATTGGTCTTTCCACTCTCGAAGTTCTGTTTTCAAGCGGTCATCTATTTGGGTTAATTTAGCATGTTCATGTTCTACCAAAGCTTTCCTTTTTTCATTCTGTAGTTGCTCCAGTTCTCTGCAAAAATAAATAATTTTAATTACATATGTTGTATAAATAAATAAACCTGCTATTTCGTTAGCAGGCCCTTGTTCAAATAAAATAAATTCTGAAGATATTCAACGCAACTTTTAATATTAAAATTTAATTTGATAAGCACCACTTTATAAATATTCTACATAAGGACTGATGTCGAAAAATTCTTAACACACGTTTATCATTAAAACTTTTAACCCAAGTATTATTTGATTTCTTTTTTTATCAAGGTATCTCTGTAAAGCATATCAGTTATTATGTTAATGTCAATTATGTTCATTTGTTGTTAATCTGGTTAAAATGAGTGACAAGAAAAAAGTGCTTGCTAAAATTATTAAATATTTTCAACAAAACCCAACTTGTTCCTACAAAAAGTTGGCCAAACAATCAAAGGTCTGCCGTCAAACTGTCTCCAATGATATTAAACAGTACCGGGAGAGGAAATGGTTCACATGATGTTTCTAAAGCCAAAAATAATAGAAACCATTTTCAAAAGACCTCGCAACACATCCGGTAGGAAAGCAGCCCGGTTAGCTCAGTACTTGGACTAAGTTAAGCCCAATGCAGGTTTAAAAACATACAAGGCTCAAAAAGTTCGTAAAAGGAACGCTGCTAAAAAATATAACTGCTGCATAATGGATGACGAAAGGTATGTTCTGGCAGATTTTTCGCAGCTTCCGGGTCAAAATTAGTATGTTGCTGATGCTCGAAGGAATGTTGAAGAAAGCAATATGCAGTTGCGACAAAAAAGCCAAACATTTCTTACAAAGGACTCTATAAATACCGAGCAATAGTCAATCTAATAAAAAAAATTAAAACTGTAAGTTTAGTGGTTTAATTTTTATTAACATATATGTATGTTAAGAATTTTTCGATCTCTGTCCTTATTAATACTTATATTACCACGGAAACTTGTATGTACTATATATTGGGTTTAAATTTCCTAGTTCCCATATTATATTTGGATCATTTGCAATGTAGTCCTGATAAAAAAATGTATATGAAATAATCTTTAAAAGTTAAATGAAAAGTACGGAATGAATGTTCGGTTTGTATCAGACCGATGTTTCACCTATCATAATAGAGGTTCTAAATAAAATAAGGTCCATCGTAGAGCAGTTTTATATTCACTGTGAATTTCCATCTCTTAAAATGTTGATAATACATGGATTTCTGGACGATCTATCTGAGGTAGGAATAACTCATAGTATTCATATAAGTGAAATTCCCATCAGGTGGTGAGGTTCAGCGAGTAATTTTTTCATTTCTAATCAAAACACCTGCTTCGCTAGAGCACAAGAGAATGTATTTGAAACAACCACACAAAAACAATGTTTACAAATGATTTTAATTAACTTAAAATACAAAACTTTTTTAAAACTATAAAGTAAACATTTTATGAATATAGACTAATAGTCCAATTTAATGACCAATCATTTTAGTTCATAGTTCAAACATCAACTAGTTGAATCAATTTGTAGAAGAACTGTAAACGAATGCTACGTATAATAGCGAGCAACAGTTATTTTAAATTGAGTTTAAAATTTCGCTGGTGTAACAAGTTTCATCATTTAGCCGAATACTTTGTCATAAGTAAAATATCGAGTACTTTAGCTCAACAAAAAGGTAAAATTTAATATGTTGGAAATTATTTGAAAACATAATAAACTACATTTATGAGTCACAATTATAAAATTTTTTAGCTTCATACAAATCTAGGCGCTCAAATTCATATAAATATATATCGACTAGGGTGGGTCGATTTGAATGGACAAACATTTTTTACTTTTTCTGAAATTTGGGCGCCTCGAAAATGTTTTTTTTTTATGTCGTAGTGGAAATTTTGTTCCTCATGTCAAATGCTATCGAAAAATTGATGGCACAATATCGATTGCTAAATCGACCCACCCTTTAGACCCTGGGTCAAATTAAAATCAAAATAGATTTTGTGGGGTCCAGACGAATTTTGTGGGGTCCAGACGAACAAAATACCGCCATCGATTTTTTACGGTTACTCTAATACACACATACATACAAACATCCATTTTTATATATATAGATAGTTTACTAATGTTGAAAAATATAAAAACAATTATTGAAGCGAGGAAGAGTTATTTTTGGGAATACAAAATTTAGTTTTAATGTGCTAAGTTTTCAATTTAATATTGATAAATTCACTGAAATTTATTGTTGGGGGATAAGCCAGATCCTTTTTTAATTAGCAAAAGCTCAAAACAAAAGCAATGAAAACTTAATTATTTTAAAATTAAAAATTTAAAGTGCTAATATGTATGGTATCACCACATCACTCCTCCTTCAGTGATAACGTTAGATATTGATTCGAACGGTTTTACCAGATCGAAGTACTCTGTGTTTTGACTCAGAAGTTAATGTAATTTTGAAAGGTCGTCTTCAGCTTCGTTTTTTTAAAATAACAGCGAGTTTCAATCGATCTACAGATATTGTCTTATGTTTACCATTAACATCAACCACAAATGTTTTTTCAGTTTTTGATATAACGTGGAATGGCCTTTTATAAGGAGGTTGGAGAGGTGAACGTACTGTATCTTCTCGAATGAACACGAAATCTGATTGTTGCAATTCTTTCGGTACGCATACTTGAGCTTGACCATGTCTTACTACCTTTTTAGCTTTGATATTTTCCATGTCTTCTTTAAGCTGTTTAACCCATTCAGAGTTAATGGTATTTTTATTGAAACCAATGAAAAATTCACTTGGAAATGTAAGTTCCACAAATGTTGAGGTCGTTATTAATCGATGCCCTCAGACCCAACATAATAATAGGCAAAACATCTGACCAACACGGTTTATTTTTTGGCACATTATTGCAGACTTTAGAGTTCGATGCCAACGTTCAAATTGTCCATTAGACTGTGGATGATAGGGTGTGATATGCGTCACACGTCAGAGTTAATGGTTTTTTTTATTGAAATCAATGAAAAATTCACTTGGAAATGTAAGTTCCAGAAATGTTGAGGTCGTTATTAATCGATGCCCTCAGACCCAACATAATAATAGGCAAAACATCTGACCAACGGGGTTTTTTTTTTGGCACATTATTGCAGACTTTAGAGTTCGATGCCAACGTTCAAATTGTCCATTAGACTGTGGATGATAGGGTGTGATATGCGTCACACGAATTCCTAAAAGTTTAGAAAACTCTCTAAACAATAATGATTCAAATTGACGTCCTTGGTCAGTAACAATTTGTGTCCATCGGTATCCATCCACTTAAAAAAGCTTTTGCCGCAGATTTATCAGTGATATCACTCAATGGTATCGCCTCTGGGCAGCGAGAAAATCTGTCAATGCAGGTTAGGCAATATCTATATTCACCTGACGACTTTGAATCTTTTATTAGGGACTGGAAATTCACCAATGGGGCTTTTTGTGTGACGTTGAACTTTACATTGTTGACATTTTATGCAAGATTTTCTCCAAGTTGAAATATACTTTTTCATAATGGGACAAACAAATCAGCTTCAAATAATCTTGATTGACGATTTTGAACATTTGGTTATGTATGGTCTATAATGATATTAACATAAATTTCGATATGAGTCATTCATTCATAACTGGTGATTCAAGTCCCCATAGAAGGCCAACACTACATATTGATGGTTTATATTCATATTATTTAATGTACGGAGCAGACGAAAAACATCGTTAATAGTCAACGCGAATTTATTAATTAACTTGTTTATATGTCTGTCAATGTAAAGAAGACCTGCTGCTTCCTGATAAAAATTAAAAAATCTGTCTCCATTTGGATTTTAAGCGAGATTAGTATTAAAAGTATGCTGAAATTTATGTTTCTAGGTATTTTCGGAGCTTCAAAAATCTTCCTAAAATGACAAAAATCTCGTTTTTTGTTATTTTATGAATTATTTCGGTATTGGCATCCCTAGTCTCGAGCGACCAAATGTCGCAAATCAATGGAAAACAACTAGGCACTTTATCTACGGTGACGGGTGAAGTTAGCCAACAAATAAGTCGCTTGTTTATTAAAGATACCGATTCGAAGGCCAGGTACCTTATTGATACTGGTGCTGACTAGGGTATTTATCCCAGGAATTCCCAGCACAAATTGTCCGGGAATTTTGCCAATTTTTTATTACCCGATTCCTGGGATTTTTAGCCGGAAATCCCAGGAATTAAAAAGTGACGAAAATACAAAGAAAAGAAGTTAGAACTCTATTTTTTTCACAAAAAAAAAACGTGAAAAGTTTTTTTTACAGTTTTTCGCTTATATCACGGTAATTATTATTATTATTATTTATTTGGGGTTATTGAATGAAAATTTAAAGACATAAGGACGTCACTTGATCGACTTCGTTAACTATACGACTTCAAAGTATATACATATTTATATACTTTATGGGATATCCAAATGAAAATTGTGGAAATACACATAACGGAAATGGTATAGGGTAATGCGCGTTTTTCCCAAACTTCTGAATATGAAAAATTTCATAAAAATTTTTAGATACTACAAGGATACATTTAACCATATTAAAACACATCGGTCATGTTTCGATAATAAAACAACAAAAATCCGTATAATTCCTATAAATGGCATTACAAGAAGTAATGGGTTATTTACAGGCCTGTCACACATTTTCTTCGGAATGCTTTCAATTCCGTAGTTTTTATTACGATCGATTTCGTTTAGATTCCGTGTAATTTATTAATTAAAAAATTGTTTAATAATTCTGTATTTCAGATTGTAATTTAACATCGTTTTTTTATATACAAAAAGAAACAATTGCAATGAAATATCAATTCCACTTTGAAAACTGAAAGTAATTTATTCCGAAAGAAATACGGAATTAATTCCACTTTCGATCGGAATGGAATTCTGTGACAGGCCTGTTCATTTCCCAGCAAACACTTGGTAATAACAATTAATCAATAGCTTACATCTCAATGACTGCTTACTTTCTAGTCGTACGTATGCATATTCTATTCTTACTGTACGGCTTCTGCGCGACCTAACTAGCAATGAGTTATAAAATCAATAAGTTATTAACCCTGTTAAAAAAATTAGTTCAAATACTATTGTGTAAGTAGTGAAGTGCCAAAATTTTGCATTTTAACTCATTACTTGGTAATGAAAGTTATAGCTGCGTGGGTTATTTCAATATGAGAAACTAAAAAATTAAACAAATTTGAGGTATTTTATTAAATTTTTTTTTTTACGAAAATCTCAATAAATATGTTTTGGTAACAATGACAACTTAATTCGTCTTGATTTTTTCATAATCGTTTTGATTTTGTGAATGATAACTCTTGAATCTAATAATTTGGAAATTTTCATCTTTAAGCTTTTGGTCATTATATTTTTTAAAAGCTATTTGTAACTTTTATAGTTTTTAAATAATAAAACACTAAATGAAGACTTCCATTTTCGAGATGAAAATAAAGGTTATCTCTTAAGGATTCAGTTAAACTCATTGAATTCATTCTTTTGAGATTTCAATATTTATAGAATTATTTTCTTATTGAATCATTACAATTTCTTAAAAAATGTATTGAATGATTAAATTTTTCTTCAATTCAAATCTAATACAATTACAACTATTTTACTTTTTTTTGTTTAGTTCATTTTGTAAATGATTAAAAGCAAAATAAAACTGATTGAAGAAAACTAATTTTAACTCAATTTAGTTTGAATAAATTCGGTTATTGATTAACTTCAAAGTTAATTCAATTAGATGTTGGGAATGGATTTTTTGAATGAAAGGCTGACATTCTTTAATTATGGATTAAGAATTTAGTGAGTTAAGCTCAAATTGTATAAATTAATTTGAAGCTCTGACATAAGGACTGAGATCCAAAAATTCTTAACATACATATATGTTAATAAAAATGAAACCACTAAACTTACAGTTTTGATTTATTTTTTATTAGATTGAAATTATTATTACAATTTACAAAAAAAAAAAATATATATATTTTTATAGTTCTAATTACTAGTGATGAAATTTTGAACCTTTTTCGGAAACCATTCCATTAAAGTTTTTATAGTGCTTTCTGTCACTTTGTTCGAACAGGTTGTCCATTTCCGTTTAAAATCTACCACACTTTTGGACATCTTTTTTGTGCTGTTCAATTCTCTTTTAACAAGAGCCCAATATCTCTCCACTGGCCTTAGCTCCAGGTAGTTTGGTAGATTTGCCTCTTTTGGTACAAATACCACATTATTGTTCTTATACCACTCAAGATCTTGCTTACCATAGTGACAGGATGCCAAATCAGGCCAAAAATAAGTGGACACATTAAGAAGTCTTATGAATGGAAGCATCCTCTTTTGTAAACATTCCTTGATGTAAATTTCGGTATTTATAGAGCCATTTGTAAGAAATGTTTGGCTTATTTTGTAGCAACTGCATATTGCTTGCCATGCCTAGAATTTTTTGGGAAAATTTTCTGCTTTTGTGTCCTAAACTTTTCTACAACATTCCCTCAAGCATCAGCAATTTCCATACGTACGTTTCGTCATCCATTATGCAGCAGTTATATTTTTTGTATAAAATTTGACTTCAGTTTCCGTACTCTGTGTTTGGCCTCTAAATTTTTAGCAGAGTTCCTGTGAAGGACTTTATAAGCCTTGTATGATTTAAGCCTGCATTGGCTTTAACTTTTCGTACCGCTTTCCTACCAGATGTGTTGGGATCTTTTTTGAAAATGATTTCTTTTTATTGGCTTTAGAAACATCATGTGGACCATTCCTTCTACCTGAACCTGAATTTATACCAACGGACAAGTTCTCCCGGTACTGTTTAATAACATCGGAATCAGTTTGATAGAAGACCTTTGATTGTTTGGCTAACTTTTTGTAGGACCAAGATAGGTTTTGTTGAAAATATTTAATAATTTTAGTACACACTTCTTTCTCGTCACTCATTTTAATTAAGATTAACAACAAATGAAGGTAACTGACATTAAATATAATAACTGACATGCAAGTTACCTTTGTAAAACTTAATCAGAAAAAAAAAAACAAATCAAATAATACTTGGGTAAAAAGTTTTAATGAAAAACGTGTGTTAAGAATTTTTCGATCTCAGTCCTTATAATGATTATAACACTGTTTTTATATGTAATTTGGCTATAATATTCCTAATTTACTGTATCATCATATATATTTCGAGAATAGCCGGGTACCCGGGAATGTAGAAAAAATTTCCCGATTCCCGGGAATCAAAAAAGGACAGAAAATTAAAAACGTAGTTCTGACATATCAGTATTTTCCCCCACAGATGAAGAAAAATCAAAACTCCCAAATACATTTGTCCTTTATGCTGCCAACAACACTTTAAATTTTTAATTTATGACTAACATGAATTAAAATCCAATTAAATTTATTTTAAAAATCAGAAACAAAAACTCAAAACAAAAGCAATGAAAATTTATTTATAGTGTTAATATGTATGGTATCACCACAATTGTATAAACGATATAGACGAGCAATATTGTTATATGAGTTATTCCTAAATTTTGAATCCAATATTTTGGTGATTTTAATTTTTTTTTTAGTTTTTTAACAGCCAACTGTTGAAAACTGATACAATTTTGCTTCATTTAATATATATGGGGCATTTCATGACAAGTGAACCAACTTTTGGAATCGATGTCTTCCGAATTTGTACCATAGTTAGTTCTATTGGATAATAATTCAGACACAATTTTTCAACAAGATCGGTCAAGAACTTTCTGAGTTAGTGGCCAAGCAGGTGTTTTTTCTCATCCATGTAACTTATTACCTATTGTTCTTAGCAAAATTTGTCCCAAATAGTTTAGATAGCTTTTTCTTCAATCTTTCGAGGTACAATATAAAACAGACGTTTTCCAACGGGCAGCAACGCGGACCGGGTCGATGTATGTAATGGCGGAATCACGGAAAGAAAAAATTCGGAAATTTAAATTTTTAATAAAATTTGGTAACCCTGCTAGAGTTCGGTCGTGAATTTATTGTGTTATATGTATTCCCTGAAAAATTCTTTATAAGTGAATATTCCAGTGGTGCAATTTTATTTAAAAATTTTTACTTGTATTCATATTTATTGTTTCTAAACAACAACAATAATAAAACATTTAAGTTTTTATTACTCCATACAATTTGCTCTTGTATTTTTCTATTACATTTTGTTAGTTTTTATTTGTCAAATTGAACAAAGATACCAAACCATTGTTAGATTGATTTGTCTACAACATTGTCAATATTGTAATATTTAGAACTAAACTTTGGTTTGTGTGTTTACTAAGTATTTGCAACATTGCCAATATTCCTTAATCCTATATTCCTGTGGTGCGTGAATTAAATAATATTTGATATGGACTGTATAAATAAAAACTGCAGTATCTCCAGTGATGAACGTATGGCTTCTGTTGGCTGTGTTTGGAAAATTACCATTTATGTAGTGGAAATGTAGTGGACTCAAAGCACGTGGTGCAGATGCTCTATCCGATAAATCTTAAAACATTCAATGGACATGTCTAAGCTGCAAAATAATTGGTATCGAATTCTACAATTTCTTTAGAAGTTACAAAGCTGAGTTTGATGGAATTAAGAAGGATTTCTCAGCCTTACAAAGTAAAGTGACTAAATATGGTGAACTTTTCTCTAAATTCACAAATTTAGACAATTTTGCCGCCTTACTGAAACCAAAATCATCTGAAATCATCAACACCTCCTATGAATTCGAATGTTATTGCTCACAATCAGTTTGCTACTAATCAATCTTACATTCAATATCCAACTCCAAATGGTGGTCAAATTCCAATGGTAGTTTCTCCTAATCAAATTGTTGCAGATATCGCGACTTACACGAATGTTGTTCTTGATCAGAATACAACCTGGCTCCTGCTAATTTGATAATGATTCCTCCAAAATCGATTACAGTCAATCCTTCTGTTACTAATCAAACTGCAAATATTCATCCTCCTGAACTTATACTTACTCCTTTAACTCCTCTAATGTTACAACTAACACGAATGTTGATAATCAGTCTATAAATCCATTTACTGCAGTTGTAACACCCAAGCCTCTAAAAATTATTCCTCCTAGGAAAACTGTATTTTCCACACTTTTTGCTCAAGATACATCCGTAAATGATGTGGATTTCCATATTAGGAAAAATCTTGGCACGGAATTATACAATGATATCCGAATATATAAGATTAACGTCAGTAATAGAGCATCCTTTAAGATTATTGTTCCTGAGAGTATTTTTCACCGATTAGTTCATCCAAATTTTTGCCCAAAAAATACAATTGTTCGTCAATTTATTTATCGTGAAGATAACAACGTTACTCTTCCAAAGGTTGCTGATTACAATCCAAAAAACTAATTGAATTGAGTAAACCGTTAAATGCTAAATGTAGACTTGACCAATCTAATGATCTTCCATTAATCTCTATCGGTTATCAGAATGTTCGTGGCATGAATACAAAATTAAAGTCATTTTATCTTCAAAGCTTTGACATTGAGCATAACATCATAGTCCTATCTGAAACATGGCTCCGAGATAAACCTGAAGAGGATCCACAATTCCGAAATAATGTGCAGTAAATTCCAAATTTATAGACGCGATAGAGTCGGAAAGGAAGGTAGCGAAGTTTTGATTGCAGTCTCAACTCTAAAAAACTAAATTTAGGACCGTATTTATCACATGTTCTTATATATCCAAACCTGAAGACATGATTATTGTTCTAGGAGAACAACTTTATACCGAACAATAAAGTGGTGTAAAACTCCTGATTCCTGTTTTTTAAGTCCATCAATGAATTCCGAATCAAATATGGACCTGTTAGATTCCAATGCAGATTTAACCCTTTTTCAAGTAAATGGCATACCGAATACATAGTGGATTTAGTGTTTGTAGATCAACCTGATGGATTTAATGTACAACGCATTAACTCTTTATCTGCACCAGAAGATGATTATCACCCTACTCTTGAAATTAGTGCATATGTAAAAACTCAAGTATCGGCAAAACCTGCTCTAAATGAGGAAAAAGGTTTGACCTTAAGAAAGATGATTATTCCAAATTAAATCACCTACTCTCAACGGAAAATTGGTTCGAATTTTAACACATTCGTGTCTACCGAACGACAACAACGCGATAGGATGTGATGTAAAACCCATTTTTACAGAAGAAGGCATGGAGTGCAGCGATATCGTCGGTCCAGTCGACACTGAAGATACCAATTCTGCTCTGAGAAGGTTGATACCTTCTTTGAATAAATGGGCGAGGCGATTGACGATGACGCACTCCTGAACTCTAATCAAGAGGATGCCAATGTAACAGTTGTTAAAATGGAGCATGGTGAGATTGACTCAAATCAATCATCAGCATTCTAAAGCAGCCTTCGCTGCACTGCCCCTCCGAATTGCTCAGGATCCACCAGGATCAGATCTGTGGACTACATTTGAAGCGCTATTAGTATCTGTAAATTTGTGGATACAATATGTAGCTGTATGGAATCTGCACTAAATACAGTGAGTGAGTGGAGCATTTCGAGTGGACACAGTGTGAACCCCAAAAGACGCAACTGGATCTCTTCACAATGAGGTATAAAATCGATCACTTTAGACAACTAGACTGAATGGAATCCATCTTGAGATCAGGGATAACCTTGGCATCATTATAGATAAAATATTATCCTGGAACCTGAATATTCAGAACAGGATTAACAAGGCCTAAGTGGTGATCTACTCTTGCAAGAGGGCAATTGGTACTAACTTAGGTATTGGTCCGAAAAGTATCAATTGGATCTTTCAAACAGTTGCCAAACCCATTTTATGTGGGGTCATGCAATACACCCAAGAAGGTGAGTTTATCCTAACGGACGTTCATGCCAGGATCTTGGAGCATGAAGGACATGTTTTACAACTTGATGTGAACGGTCTTCTGGGGTTGTCGAAAGACTCCTTTGGGGAAACTTGCGCCACTCAGAAGCTGGAGGAGATGGTTCTGCTCTCTGATGACGAACATGATATCAATGTGATATCTGCTCAGAATCAGACTGCAGAGGCATCCACCCATTTTTCGGAGGTCAAGGATAACCAAAAGAATTAATCGGCAGAAGGCTGTCCACATGGCGATAATGTCGCCAATTTAGTTCGCCAGGTCGCCGTGGAGGAGTCGCCTAGTGAAAAAACAAGCCGAACGAAGGAGGATAGGGCAAAAAAATGGCACCAGGAAATCTCTGGCCTTTCTGGCAAAGATAGGACAGAGAGATCCCGTGTTATTAACCGCAAAGGAGAAGTACCTCATCAAGAAACACAGGCAGGACGTCGGTAGATTTGAGTAATCTACGGCCCTGTGAGTGTTCTCTTGGGAGAGCCTTCTCCTATTGAGCAGCAGGTGGGGGTTGCTGTCGATCTGCCTAAAACCCATAAGGGTACATGGTCGACAGCTCCAACCACCATCAATGCGGGCACATCTAAGGAGGGTGGCTCTTCTACCATCAAACTTTTCAGGGCTTCGGCTGGAACTGTGGATGGTAACAAGAAATCACCTACATAACGGGAGGGATTTCCGATTCGCAGTGGATCGTGAATCCCTTGAAACTCCGGATAAGGTGAGAAGGGTCAATTTTGGATTTGACACTGTCAGGTTTCGGTACTCGATACATGACATTACCAAAGAGGCTGCTAGTGGTGCAGATAAATCTGCATCATTGTGAAGCGTCCTCAACAGAATTGACAACTTTTCTCATCCAATCCCAAACTGATGTGGCCCTGATCCAAGAACCTTGGATAAATCAAAATAAGGTTTGCGGATTGGGGGTAATGAGATACACGTTGTATATCACGTCCACTGAGGACAAGGTGAGAACGTGTATCCTGGCAAGGAGGGAACTTAAACTATTAATGTCTCATTCTTTTAGGTGCGGTGATGTCACTGTTGTGAGGTGCTGGAGCTGACGAAATATGCAAAAAGGAGAGGTGCTATCCTGTTGATGGGCTGTGATGCAAATGCTCATCACAGCCAGTGGGGCAGTGCTGACATAAACAAAAGAGGTGAGTGCGTCTTTGATTTTATAAATACCAATAATCTAGTAATTTGCAACATGGGCAATATGCCCACGTTCAGGAACAAGGATAGGCAGGCGGTTATAGATATTACATTGACGAACCACAATGATAATTTCGTTAGAGATTGGAGGGTATCCACAGACTGCTCCTTTTCGGATCACAGTCGGATTACCTTTACTTTAGACTTTGAATCATCTGCAAGGGCACCTTTTAGGGATCCTTGGCGGACGAATTGGGGAACCTTCTATGATAAGGTTCGTATTGGGATAGAACATGTGACTTCACGTGAACTGCTACCATCTGAAATGGACTATGCTGTGAATAAATTCACTAGTGTACTCAATGAGAGCTACGAATCATCATGCCCAATGAAATTTCCAGGAAGGCGTAAACAGCCTAAATGGTGGACAAAGAAACTTCGCGTTCAAAGGTCTACGGTTAGGAAAGCTTTTAATAGGGCAAAGCTCACTGGATTACAAGGAGACTGGAGCAACTACAAACTGTGTTTCAATAGGAATTACTGTGAATCTGTTGATAGCGTCAATGAATTCTCAAGGTTTCGGAGAATTCTATCCAAAGACCCAAAGGTCATGGGGTAAATTCAAAGAGATGACAATACATGGACGGAATCTAGCTCTGAAACACTCTCTTTGCTCATGGTTGTGAAAGTACAGGGACTAGGGACGACGACCAGGAGGTTACCATACCTGAGTGTGTGGGTCAAGACTCTAGGCAAATTGAGGAAATAGTCACTAGGGAGAAACTAGCCTGGGCGGTGAACACTTTCGACTCGTATAAATCACGGGGTCCGGACGGAGTATTTCCGGCGATGCTATGTAATATCCCGGATACAGCACTATTTCTTTTGGAGGATATCTTCAAGAGTTAACCTCCCAGAGTGTGGAGGGCCGGTAAGGCCAGCCACATGAAGGCAAAGGATTTCAGACCTATTAACCTATCCTCTTTTATTTTGAAGACATTAGAACGACTGATTGATCTACATCTCAGGAGCAATATAGATACTCAGCTCATTAGCAACGCTCAGCATGCATACCTTAAGGGTAATTCTGTTGAGAGTGCGCTCAATGAGGTGGTCGGTTGTATAGAGCACAGCTTGGAGCATAGGGAATATACCTTAGGAAAGAGTTCCATCTGGAATCTCTGACTATAGGGTCGCGACCATCAATTTCGGGGCATCACCCCCAGTAGAGATAACTGGGTTGGATCCGCTCAACTGTTTGATGGGAGTGCAGTTTTCACTGACGGATCAAAGATGTACTCTGGTACGGGGGCCGGAGTTTATTTGGTCGATACTGATATCAAGCACTCATACAGACTCACTAACGACTGCAGCGTCTTCCAGGCAGAGATCTTCGCGATCTGGAAAGCCACAGAGTTGATAAGGGAACACGTACAGGAGGGGTCTACGGTAAATATATACGTGGACAGTCAGGCGGCACTAAAGGCTCTGGAATGTCATTTAATTCATTCCAGCCTAGTGGTTAGTTATTGGTACACTACTCAATAAGATTGTGTTGGTTGCCGGGGCACTGTGATATACAGGGAAATGAGGTAGCGGATGAATTGGCTAGACATGGTTCTGATATAGATCATGATACCAGTAGTGCGATTCACTAACTTTTATAACGATAATCGCATCGTTTAAATAAATATAACGAAAACTTATCGAATTTGGTATTCAGTAACATTTTTAACGATATTCGCTGTCGGTTGAAGTCAGCTGTTACTTTAAGCAGTTTTATTTTGCGTTATTTTATCGACAATAATTTAAGTTGTGTTTATTTAATCGATAAAGTTTTTTTGCAATTTTTTCTTCATTATCATCAACTTTTGTAGCTGCAACTATTGTAAAAATAATGAAAACACAAAAATATAAAAAATAAGCCGAATAATAAGGAAAATTTGACGATAGACTACTTATTATTCTACTGGAAGATGTCCCAAAAGTAATCCTTTTTATTTCGGCCGGATATAAGTTGTTTTCTTAGTAGTTATTTATAGAATTATGTATTTACAAACAAAAAATAAAAAAAAAAAAAATAAAAAAAAAGTAAGTCGCGGCCACGAGTCGAACCGACAACCATCCGATTGCCAGTCAACGTTGTACTCACTACACCATTGCTTAGATATTTTATTTTTTGTCTAATAATAGTTTTCACACAGTAATACAGAAAACAGAAAAATACAGCTGTAAACAATCGTTAAAAATAAATTACTGAATCACACTATCGTTACTGCAAGCGATTATTTATGTCGATAAACATTACGATTGTCGGATCGTTAAAAGTTAGTGAATCGCACTACAGGGAAAGGTGTGTTAAACCACCTATTTGTCACTACTACAGGTTAATTTATGAAAGACTCCGGAATTATACCGACCAATCCTGGAGCAGTAGGACGGATTGTAGAGTGCCCAGGTCCATTTGGCCAAAACTGAATGCTAAAGGAACCAGTAGTGCGATTCACTAACTTTTATAACGATAATCGCATCGTTAAAATAAATATAACGAAAATTTATCGAATTTGGTATTTTAACGATATTCGCTGTCGGTTGAAGTCAGTCAACAACTTTAAGCAGTTGTTTGTTCGTTATTTTAGCGACAATAATTTAAGTTGTGTTTATTTAATCGATAAAGTTTATTTGCAATTTTTTCTTCGTTATCTTCACCTTTTGTAGCTGGAACTAACGTAAAAATAATGAAAACACAAAAATATGAAAAAATAAGCCGAATAATAAGAGAAATTTGACGATGTCCCAAAAGTAATCCTTTATATTTTGGCCGGAAATAAGTTGGTTTGTTAGTAGTTATTTACAGAATTATGTATTTACAAACAAAAAATAAAAAAAAAAATAAGTCGCAACCACGAGTCGAACCAACAACCATCCGATTGATAGTCAACGTTGTACTCACTACACCACTGCTTAGTTATTTCATTTTGCGTCCAATAATGATTTTTACACAGTAATACAGAAAACAGAGAAATACAGCTATAAACAATCGTTAACAATAAATTACTGAATCACACTGTCGTTACTGCAAGCGATTATTTATGTCGATAAACATTACGATTGTCGGATTGTTAAAAGTTAGTGAATCGCACTACAGAGCACTGTTAGTGTTGTATAGATATAATCTAAGGATTCTAGTAGGAGTGATAACTGGCCATTGCGCAATTGGGGCCTTCAAGGCAATTGGGATAACGACACAAAGGATTTTTGTAGGGTGTGTGGGGATGTAGAGGAACTAGAGACAGTGGAGCACATCATATGCAACTGCCTTAGGTTACAGAGTCTTAGACTTAAATGGCTAGGAAACAGATTTCTGGACGAGCTCAGTAATGTCGCTGGCTGTGAACTGTGCAACATAGTGGGTTTCATTAAGAGAATAGGGTGGCTATTTAAGGAACGATCTACGGCAAATCCGAACCAGCAATGAAAATTTTATTCTTACTCTTCTTCTCTTTTTTTTTTTCTTACTAGGCGGTTTTCGAACTCAACTCTTCTCTATCAATTTAATAACTATCTACCTATTGAAGGGAATCACAATGGACCTTATGGTCTCCGAGTGGAAGTACACCCCTTCCTATCCTAACCTAAACCTAAGTACAAAATGCCAAAGCACAAACAGGTGAAAAATAAAATAACCAATTCAGCATATCAGCTCTTTGTCTTGATTTGCTTTATTAGCATCAATATAATTTTTAATATACATTTTATAAACTTTAATGTCACTTTTTCTTTTACAAAGTTAAAATTTACAAAAAAAATGTATGTACGCGGTTGCCTTTTCTTGTAAAATTTAAAGTATTGCCATATTTATATGAAAAATTTTGATTAATGCACATGTGATTTGACTGAAAAGTATGGCAATGCTAACAAAATAATCCATTAGTGAGAAACACAATCATCGGTTAAATCCCGGCTATATATGTTTCAGGTTTAATATAACAGCGTGTTAAGCAACGTTTAACTGACAAGTAAGAAACTAGCTCTAAATGATAGGTAAAATCACTATTTCGGGACAGTCTCCTAGAACCTCTGGGATAAGGAATATTAGTGTTTTTTAGAACTCTGGCCAAAATACCACAAGAAGAATATAGAATCAACAAATGTTTGTATTTTTGAGCATTCAATACTTTCGGCCTAGCGTGGAGTGATGTTATAATTTCATTTTAAAATTATGTTAATTATTTGGCCTTATGAAAATCACTTGTTACGTTGTTTTGCAATTCGTTAACCGAATTATTATTTTGGGATGTGTCAGTCTAAATATTTGTGATGAAATTTTGGTGACCTATATTCGTATATACTACTTACCTTATTGTGCTTTCTCTAGTTGCTCTCAACTCTTCAAGTTGTTTTTGATGCTTTATTTCAAAACGTCGTTCTTCTTGAGTGTATCGTTTCTTATCCTGTTCTTGGAACTACAATTTAAAAATAAGAAATATATACATATTTATTTACATATGTTTTATAGTTTTTTACAATGCACATAGGGAACAAATTAAGCAAACTTGGCGATAAATCAACTGGAAGACTTCAGTCGAGCATGGCCCAAAAAAACCGTTCATTATTCTCAAAACTCTACATACGATTTAATTTATTTAATACATTTAACTTTTCTAAGGCAGTACCTCGCTTTCTCCAAACTCTTGCGCGACTATCGTTTTCAAAAAGGTTAAACCAGCATTTGCCTGTAAAAATAATCCTTTCCGAAAACATAGGATAATTTAAATGGGCTTTTTTGTACTGAACAGAATAGTAAAAACGTTTCTTTTTATTGGTGGAACTAATGAACGGGTTTTTTCTGGCCATGCACGACTGAAGTCCATCTGCATCGACATCAATTCCATAACCTTTTTTGATATATTTTTTCAATTATAAGCTACTTTATTTTGAATTTCTAGAACTTCTCTCACAATTTTACGCCTTAATATTTAATGAAACTTTAATGGACGTCCTGTTCGTGGCAAACTTTCACATCTTTCAAACTAAGGATAGTTTGGACTATAGATTTTGAGAAACTAACGATTTCCACCACTTTTGCCGTAAATGTTCCTTTATTTGTCAACTAATGTTCCGACGTCAGTGAATATTTCCTATCTTTTCACCATTTTCAGTTTCATTGTACTAAAATTAATAAAAAATTAGTACCAAATCTCACACACGCAGCAACTATAAAACTAAAACAAATTATCAATTATGAAATTAACGGCTTTATCATAACAATGTTGTAAGAAGTAAAATTCGTATGTAGAATTTTACAACGCTTCATATGTAGCATATTGCAAGTGGTAATTTTCAAAAATTAAAAATAGATTTTTAGCACAAATGAAAAACTATTTTTTTTGGCAAGAGTACGTTATAAAATATGATTGTGTTCAAAAAATACAAATTCCTAATAATTTATTAAAGTAGCTGCAAATTCTTCCCATTTGGAATATTGATAATAAAATTCGCTAAATTTTAAATTTAGAATTAAAACTTTCAGCAATTCATTCCATAAAACCATTCCCAACATAACAAATTATTTGTATGCTTTAATTTGAATAGAGTTCATTCATTGTTGAATTAGTTCATAATAAAATTCATTCAACTTTTGAATTGTTAAATTTTTGTCAATTCACATTAATACAATGATTAATGATTCAATAGGGAATAAATTTTATATAGATTGATTTCCCAAAAGAATTAATTCAAAACGTGTGAAGTACTAAGGAATAATGCCTAGGAATTATGCCTATTAATGAATTCATATTGTTAAGAGGTAAAATCTAATTTGAATTTAAAAATTGAATTAAGAATTAGTTCTTTCGAATGCTTGATTCCAACATTAACTTATTATAAAAAATATTTCTCAAAAAGTATTATATATCGATAACGGATTATAACGTAAACTTTTTCTATGAAATATGATAAATAGAGGCAGCCAATTTACTTAAAATGGATTATATCGGTAATGAATTAGTTATCCTTATGCGTAATGTAGAGCTCAAATTTCACTTACCTTCTTTAATCGTTCACGTTCAACTTCAGGATCAAGATTTGAAGATATTCGTAGTGACTCTCTGAACATTAACTCGCGTGCTTTTCGTTCTGCGCGAATTCGTTTTGGTAAAGCTCTCTTTTCTAGAGCTTGCTTTTTGATAAGATCTTCTTCTTTGCGCTGTAGCATTCGCTTTACTTGATCAAGCTCTTTTTCGTGGCGAACAATCATTTGATGCCGTTGCATAAAACACATTTCCTTAACATGACGTTTTGATAGTTGATGACGTTCATGAAGCTGTTTTTCTTCAAGCTCCCAGAGAAGTGCTTCTCGCGTTCGCATTGCGTTTTGCTTTTGTTGCAAAAAGTTTCTGTGTATTGTGGCCAGATGATCGCGATGCTTTTCACTTATTCGCCGCAACAACAACTCGTGTCTTTCTTTCAGGGAATCCAAAAATGTCCTCTCTTTTTCTTCGTGGTCTAGTTCCATTGCTGATCGCCGTTGTTTAAATTCATCTTTGCGTTTGTCCTTTGGTAGTAGATCCACTTCTTGTTTTAGCAAATGAATCTCCTGCTTAAGATTTTCGCGAAATATTTTAAGCTCCTTTTCTTGCTCCGCTCGAATACGCTTCGAAGATGTACGTAGTTCATGTTCTTGAGCTTGTTCTGTTTTTTCAACCAATTGCTTGTGTTGTCGCGCAAGTGCGTCCATATCAGCTTCATAAGTCTTTTCTAGAGACGTTCGTTCCTGATCAAATCTGCGGTCTTGTTGTTCTTTGCTTATTTGCTCTTTAAGTTGCAAATCAGTTTGTTGTTTTTTCTCCTGCTTCTGAAGCATCTTCAACTCTCGTAACTCTTGTTTACGGAATACGTGATCATCATAAAAACCACCTGTCTCTTCGTCTCCATAGATAACTCTACTTGTAGTTGTTGTTACTTGAACACCATCAATTTCAAATTTACGAGTACGTTTCCTTGTTTTCTTTCGTATATTTCTTAATTCTATTTCCTCCTTAGTAGGTCCTGGGGCTCCACTATAACCACTCTTATAACCTGCAGCAGGTTTCTTACGACGAATGATTACATCGTCTTCTTGGATCTCTTTTCTGTCGACTTCAACTTCAATGCGACTATCATGACTAGCTGTGGTAGAAATACTTTCTGCATCACTTTTATCTGCAGAAACAGCAATTTTAACCTCAGTACCACGGCGAACAATACGATTTCCACTGCCTGTGCTTGATCGTATAGAATCACTCTCACTTCCATCGCCTTGTAGGGATACTGGTTGATCTTGCTTTCTACTACGATTGACAATAACATTAATATCATCTGTGTCAATAAAGTGCTGCTGCTGACTGTTGAACATTTGTCCATTATTTCCTTTTTCTAATACATCTCCTTCCTCAATAAATGAATTAGTATGATTAATAGGACTATTATGTAAATGACTGCTGTCTTTTACTCGTATTTCATCACCTACAGTCACAACAGATACGTGACTTGTATCCATATGTTGCAGCCCACTGTTCTGTTCAGTTAGTCCTTCCGAAGGAGTATTATAAGCAGAATCATTTTCGTTTGTAAATGATGGACTTACTATTAACACTTCGCTCTCATCCAATTTTCTACCTTGGGTTTCGATCTTACGACGTGAGTAGGGTTTATCAATTTCTTCTATTGAAGTACCATCATTCGACAATGTAACTATCATTGTAGATTGCTTCTTCGATGATGGAGGCGAAGAGACACCAATGCTATCATCCATTGAAGGGTAATCCTCATCTGTTGATGATTCATTTACATGCATAGTTTTGTTTAGGCTATTGGACACAATAATAACATCATTTTGGGGTTGCAATGGAAGACTTAACGAACTGTCAATAATAACAGGTGGATGTGTACTTGTCACAACTGTTATTTGACTTACTCCAGACTCTAAACTATTTGGTAGTACATTTTGTGGAATAACTAATTGTTCAGATTGAGATGGCGAAGGAGATGTTGACATATCGCTATTAATTGTTACCATCGAGGTGCTAGAACTCAAACCAGTTCCTGTTGCACTTAAACTTTTACTCGAAGATGACACAGATTTCACTGAAACGGTCGATGTTGAGGATACGGGAGAAGGTGGTTGTTTAGATTCCTCATCCTTGAATACGTTTTCAGATGAGATATTACTATCTTGTGAATTATTATTTGATACTAGAATAGCAACATCTTCGCTATCTGTATTAGGTGTAGAATCTGATGATGTCGTCATTTTTGCTTTAGTAATAGCAGGTGGAGGAGGTGCCTTTCCTTTTTCTCTTTTAGGAATCTGAAACAAAAAAAAAAAATAATATAATATGTTAAAATTTTTTAAAAACTAATTTAATAATATTTAAAATATAAACATATAGCCATAAGTACAGCGTCGGTTACCAAATTTTCTATGTAGTCACAATTTTAAAATCATAACGCGAACTACTCATCAACATATTTTTTTCAATTATTTAGTTTAAAAAATATTTTAGCTTTACAACGGAACAGCAATAGACCGTAGGTTGTGAATTGAACAATTTTACATTATATTTAAAACCATGCGAATTCAAACAGCCAGCCTGTCAAACAGTCAGCCTATTCCCCTGAAAAGCCTATTCGATTTCCAAGATCATACCTAGCTATATTCCCTAGTTCATTATGGAATCTTTCCTCTACCCATTTATGCCTCAGACCCTGTAGTATAGGACAGTTACAAAGAATATGTTCGACTGTTTCTAGCTCCTAAATATCCTCGCACAACCTACAGAAGCCCTGTGCGCCCTATCCTATTTACCAATGAAGGCTCCAATTGAGCAGTTATCCCGGTTATCCCTCTTAAAGACCTGAAACTTTTTCTAACCAACCTAATTAGTATTCTGATTGCTCGGCATCCAACCTATAATAGTGGTATATAGGAGGTTTAACCTCTCAGTCCCTATTAATGTAGCTCAGATCCGAACCCTGACTGGACAGTTCATCTGATATCTCATTTCCCTGTATGTTACAGTGCCCTGGTACCCAACTCAATGTTTGTGTATAGTTCCAATAACGCTTCTAGAGCCCTCTTATAGTTCAGCACTATGCTCGAGTGTACCAAATGACATTTCAAAGCCCTCAGTGCTGCCTGACTATCTACATAAATTGTCACTACATACCCCTCTGTGACGTGTGCCCTTATCAAATCCGTAGCTTTTCAGATCGATAGGATCTATCCTCATCTACTACAGAAACTCCGGCTCCCGTAAAAACTGCACCCCATTCAAATAGCTGTTCAGATCCTACCCACTCGTTTGTACTTGGAAACACAATTGGAGGTGAAATACCGAAATATGACATTCTAAATCCCAGCCTGACCAGTCACAAAATTTTCGTGTGATCTACCCGTGTGATCTTTACTGAGTATCTTCTTATAACAACATTTTCTCATTGCCTCCCACCAAACCATAAGTAATAATGGCCTTTCAAATCCAGGTTACCATGCCTGATCGTAGTACCCAATTATTGCCAATAGAATTCCTGCAACTCTATTAGACCCTTTTAAAACTTTCCTAAGTACTCTTCTTCCAATGCACCTGATTTTAATTCCTGAAATTTACTTTACTTAAAAATTTTAAGTTTTTATTTTTTTTTATACAATAAAAAATAATAAAATGGTAATATTTTGACTATATTTTCAATTTGTTTGGAATATTTCTATAAACACTATTTTTTGAGATTTTGAGATAGTGCAAAATTTTCACTACCACTAATGTTTTTAGTGGTAGTTAAAATATGTTTCACTACCACTAATTTTTTTAGTGGTAGTAAAATATTTTTCACACCACTATAGTGATGAAAAATAGTGGAAAATCAAAAATGGGATTTTGTGGAAACCTTAGTCCACTAAATATTTAATGCACTACCCCCAACTCTGCTCCCTTTGAATGTACCCTACGACATTTGAGTCTTTGGATAAAATTCGACAGTACCTGCACAACTTATTGGCGTTATCAACGGAATCGCAGTATGATACCCATGAATTTCGTTTGTCCTCTTGAGTTCTCCTTTATACTTATTGAAACATACTTTATAGTTGTTCCAGTCACTTGAAAGCCCTGTGAACTTGGCCTTATTGAACAAGCTTTTAGTCGTTGATCTTTGAACGTAAAGTTATTTGGTACACCATTTAGGTTGCTTCCGCCTGCCTGGAAACTTCATAGCTCTCCTTTAGTAAGTGGGTAAATTTATTTAGTGAGTCAGAAAAAACTTATACAACAAATTATTATTTTTTTAATCCATTAGCTTCTAAAAATACGTCAGATATTATCTTTTCTAAATCATTAATTTCAACTGTTATTTCGATCAAAATGGACAGCGAAAAAAATTACGTGAAAAAATAATTAAAAAAAAAAGATATGAAGGTTCATCGTCACACTGTTTCAAAAGCTATTAAACAGTATAAAGCAAACTTGAACATTGAAAGACAACCTGGATCAGAAGAAAAAAAGGTCTGACAGATATTGATAAGGCAAAAGAAGTCGAACCACTCATTCGAAGAGCAATGCGGTGAACAACTTAGAATAAAAGAACGAACGAAAAAATTTAGATCAAATTTTATTAAAAAAAAAAATACCCCTGTTGCGTGATGGATGATGAAACTAATATACTGGCAGACTTTTCACAACATTCAGGCCAAGATTTTTTTGTGGTAATGTTCAAGAACAATAACAACAAAATTTATTGTGTGGCAAGCCATTTGCATTTGTGGCAAAAATATATTTTACGACGTGTCTACAACACATCTGTAACCTTTCTTAAAACAGCACAGAGTACCTTCATATTTCCGACCCCATTTGGCATCATGCCACTATGGAAAAAGGCCCTTGAGTGACATTCAATAAAGTATGCAATCGATTAACCGTTAATCGGTAAAACGATTAATTTTGGTCCGTTAACTGTTCGAATAATTCAAAATTAACCATTTTCAAATAACAAATAAACCGATTAATTTCTGTCGATTAACCAATTATCCGAAATTCCTTTTTTTTTTGTATTTCAACATATTTTCTTGTATTTTTTCCGTTTTAATTTAAATTCAAATGACAAAGTAAAATTACATATTTCCAACATCCAAGAAACATGTTTAGTGTGTATAACAACCTGTGTTGCCAATTTTTGGTGAACAAAAAGGGCTAAATACTTAGAAAAAAAGGCTAAAAAGTGTCTAAAAAGGGCTAACATTTTTAAATTAAAGAACACATACATTTTACACAAAAAACAACTTAGGGCCATTATTACAACTTGCCTTTTACTATTACAAACATAAAGGCAAGTTGTATAATGGCCCTTAGAATGTTACATTAAGCTTAGTACTCTGTTCAAAATTTCGTGCGAAACGCTGTCAAATTACATAGAAAATATTTGGAATGAAAGAAATGCGAAATAATTTCGCAAAAGCAGTACTCTGTTCTTATTGTGGAAAACATGTGAAATACATCTGGCAACCTTATTTTTCCACACGAAATAACATAAGCAGCACTCCTTTCGCACGAAATTAGAACCAACAGCTGATCATTTGTTCCATATAAAATTTTTCGCATGAAAAAACTATAATTTTTCGCAAGTATGAACAGAGTACTAGGCTTTATGTTATGCCGAATAGACAAACAAAAATGTATGAATATAACAAACGTTGAAATGGAAGAAAATAAGAATATTTATTATTATTCTTGGCCACACTTATATCATATACCGATGTTTTCAAAATCTCGCATTTATCACCTGACCTGTAAAAGCTCAAATTTTTTATATGAAAGCCAAATTTTAAAGTAATCCTTTGTGATAACCTCGAAATTGATATAGAAATTCTATATATAGTCTATAATAGAATATTTTCATAAGTGAATATATGGCTAATATGCCTCTCAAGTAATGTCGTCGGACAGAATTGATTTTCATTGGTCAAAACATAAATTTTACCATTAGTTAGTAAACATATCAAAACAAAGGTAGCTAAAATATTTGGTCCAAATATTGGAAATTACGAGTGTGTCATGCTGGTAATCATAAATATTTAATTTAATTTTAGAAAAAAGTTAATTTTATAACTTGATCAGATACAAATGATCATAGCATACTATTATCGATAATGGACTGAAATTTTTTTTAAAATTGGTGTGAGTAGTCTATAAAATAGATGGTATACATGGCCTGTGTAAGGTGTTATAAAATATTTTTTAAAGTACTATATTTACGTCAAAATTTAATTTTAGAGGAGAGTAACTTTTAAGGATCAAAAAATACATCGCCCAGATAAGTTGAAATTGTTCTCCTGAATCCTATATATACTTTTATAAACGCCCGGACCCGCCCGTACATATTTTTTAATATTAACAATTTTTCTTCAAATAACGCTAATTTTCTCTATATTAGTTATGGCATTTTAGTTTAAATTTTTATTTGAATCTTTGTAGTCGTTTTCATTTTACCTGCTTATATTTATGAGTCTAATATACGCGAAGCCTTAACTATGGGAGTTCAAGAAGTTATTGGCACATTAAAAAAATACTAAAATATCTCAATCGCTTCAAAGTTACAGAGTTTTGGCCGATGAGAAACAATTCTGAGCAACTGTGCAAGAATACAACATGTATTTTGGCAAGAATACAACATGTATTTTGGCAAGAATACAACATGTATTTTGAATGCGTCCTTGATGCAAATAATAAACTACTCGACCAAAAATTTAATGATATAATTTGAGAACTAGAGCAAGTTTGAAGAATATATGGAAGGTTCCAACAATTTGTATGTACTTAAATTGTTTACTGGTTCAACATTTTTAGTTAATTTTTTTTGAACCGATTTTACGAATTTTCAACAGCAAAAAATTTAAAATTATTAGAGTAAATATAAAAGATTTAATTTAGCCATAAAAATGGCTAAATGAAAATAAAAAATGATAAAAAAAATGGCTAAATGCTAAATCGATTTTTTTTTTAGGCTAAACAAGATTGAAAAGGGCTAAATTTAGCCAGAAAAGGGCTAAATTGGCAACACTGATAACAACTGACATTTTTAAGCTGAATTCTGAAACATTTTTTGTTCGGAACATATTTTTTTTATATGTAGTTTGAAGTCTCTCTCAAAAATTGAAAGTCAAACTACATATAAAAAAAATGTTTCAGAAACATTTCTTGAAACGGAGGTGGACATGATAATCGACAAAACTGGAGACATTACTTAAACGAGTATTTTATCAGAACTTATCAAAATTATTAAAAGTATTAAAAATCTAAGAAAAATCCAAAAACGACTCCAATGGTATAATGGATGATTTTATATGCTTTGAAAAAACTAAAAAAGAAATGATATATTAGATATTCCTTATCATGCCTTACTTTTGATTTCTCCAACATCTTCAATCAGCGATAGAGTTTTTTCCAAGTCAAGTTTTATTAAAACTAAAGAAAATTATTTATTTTTTGGTTGAATTGTTGTTTTGTTTTTGTTTTTCTTTTTAATACAACACTTAAATAAGTACACAAAATTCGAGGTTTTATTTTCAGTTAAAAATTAACCGATTAAATCTTAACCCCGATTAATTATTTGCGATTAACCGATTAAACCAGAAACCCGATTAATTGAATACCCTAGTATTCAAACAATAATGTAAATTTTTTACCACGGGAGGCAAATCCACCCAACTCCAGTGCTTCGGCCTGTGGAAAGGCATTCGGCACTTGTAAAAAAAAGAATGAAAGACAACAGGAAAAGTATCAAAGGCAATGTCCGATTTTAAGCTTAAGTGGACTACCTCGTCCAAAAAGGCAACGGAAGCATTTATAAAATCATTAATTAGAAGGATGTCCGGAAAAAGTGGACAAATTTATAAATACGGAATAATATCCAATAGGGTTCTATAGTTGAAACAAACAGTCGATTTTTCGATTTTTAAAAAGTCGACTTTTCGAACTTTCGACTTTTGGTAATTTATGAAAAGTCGACTTTTCGAACTTTCGACTTTTTTCGGCTATTTTCGACTTTTTCAACATTTTACCATGGTTTCTGCATTTATTGATGCGCCTTGTGTAATGTTTAGCAATAAAAATGAAATGTATTAAGGCGGTAATATATTAAATAATATTATCACATTTGTTTCTAATATGTAGTTAGATTTAAATTTATAAAATAGTAAACAAATTTACATTACTAATTTGTCATGTTTATTATTAAAAGTTTCCTAAAAGTTTCTATAATTTGAGTATATACGATATGTCTAAGAACTTTTAGTTTTTATATAAATATTTTGTGTAGAAAGAGCATTTTTTTAGAAAAAATGTAAGTGTACCAAATTGCAATAACATAAAATTATTATGTTATTCTGTGCATATTTTGTTTTAGTATAATGTTGCAATTAAACATTTTTTTAACAATCTTAAAAGTCGACTTTTTTCGGCTTTCATCGACTATTCGACTTTTATCGACTATTCGACTTTTGTGATAACTAATCGAATGTTCGACTTTTTTCTGACCAAAAAGTCGACTTAGACTTTTCGACTTTTTTCAGCAAAGAGTCGATTGTTCGAACAATCGACCTATAGAACCCTAATATCCAATATTTTAATGTTTAATGAATTTGTACAATATTTAAATAAATTTACGTATTTTTGATAATTTTTATATTGAACGATTTAAGTTTTACTTAACTTAATACAAGTATAAGTTTTTTCTGACTCAGTCTTTATAAATTTGTCCCTCTCAGATCCCTGAAGGGTTCCTGTTTGGTCGCAACAAAATTCAAAGAAAAGGTAATGCGACCGTGGTCCGTAAAGGAACAGTCGGTTGCCCTCGAATCTCTTATGAGGTCATCATTGCCAAAGGTTAGAGTGATATCTATGACCGCTTCCCTATCTTTAATCCTAAACGTGGGTGTACTACCTTTGTTACATATTATAAGCGTATAACAGTTAAAACCCAACTCACCGCGTTGGCATCAGAACCCATGATGAGTGTAGCGCTTTGTCCAATTTCTTCTACACTTATATTCAGATCACTCACCCATTATAGTTACTCTACTAATTTAACGATTTCAAAACCACGGCTTCGGTTTTGGGATAATTTATTAAATATTATAGAAACAATATCGGTTGATAATATAGAAAAATTATATAAAATACACATACATACTGCATATGTATTAATGCAGTCAAATACTGCTAGTTCTGATTATTAGATAAAACTTAAAAAATTCTTCTTAGAGCTAGTTTCTGGGATAAAGATAATCTACATTCTTCGTTTAAACCAAGATTAAACTAAAAATTATGTTTCTCACTTATGTTTATTTAGTATATAATCTAGGTTTAACTGAGCATCATTGGGGAGTTAAATCTAAGTATAAAATGCCAAAGCACATGTTAATAAAACATTCGCTTTATTAACATCAATATAATTTTTAATATACATTTTATAAACTTTAATGTCACTTTTTCTTTTACGCGGTTGCTTTTTCTTATAAAATTTAAAGTATTGCCATATTTATATGAAACATTTTGAGAAATGCACATGTGATTTGACTGAAAAGTTTGGCAATGCTAACAAAATTGACAGGCGATAATCCACTAGAGAGAAACACAATTATTGGTTAAATCCCGGCTAAATATATGTCTGGTTTAATATAACACCGTGTTAAGCTACGTTTAACTGACAAGTAAGAAACTAGCTCTTAGAAACTCAATAATAATCCATACTTTTATCGGATATTTCAAAGTAACTAAACATTATTTTTGCTTTAAAATTAAGTTTATTTTAAATTTAATTGTCAAGAAATATGATCAACATTTTTAAATCAATAATTTAAAAAAAATTTAAAGATCTAAAATCCTCTTATTCACTGTAAGGTCTGATTTTTCCATACAAAACATTGTTGTTCATTTTTCAATTTTGAATTATTCTACGGAAATAGTTCAAAACGAAAAAGCTGAAGAAAAATTTTCGGTTGCGGTTTTAGACCTTGTAAAACCGCGGTTTCGGTTAAAACCGAACACGAAACTATAGGCTAAGAACACCAGAATATATAGTTTCAATCTTATCAATTTCGAAAATGTCTCCACAACATGCTACCCAAACCCCGACTAATCATATATGTATAATAAAATTTATTTTGCAGAGTTCGAAGAGAGTGTAGAAGATCTCCACAACTCAAATCGAAACTGAAAGACACCTGAAGCAGCCTTTTATGTAAACATTCCTTGATGTAAATTTCGTTATTTATAGAGCCGTTTGTAACAAATGTTTGGCTTTTTTGCCGCAACTGCATATTGCTTGCCATACCAAGAACTTTTTGGGAAATTTTGTCTGCTGTTGGGTCAACATCAAAATTTTGACCCGGAAGCTGCGAAAAATCTGCCAGAACATCCATTATGCAGCAGGAATATTTTTTTTATAAAAGTTTACATCAATTTCCGTGATCTGTTTTTGGCCTCTGAATTTTTAGCAGCGTTTCTTTTAGGAACTTTTTGAGCCTTGTATGTTTTTGAACTTGTATTGGCTTGAACTTTTCGTACCAAATAGTCCGAGCACTGAGCTAACCGGGCTGCTTTCCTACTGGATGTGTTAGGAGCTCTTTTGAAAATGCTTTCTATGTTTTTGGCTTAATAAACTTAATGTAAACCATTCCTTCTACATGAACCAGGTTTTCTATCAACGCAAAAGTTCTCCCGGTACTGTTGAATAACATTGGAAACAATTTGACCGCAGACCTTTGATTGTTTGGCCAACTTTTTGTAGGACCAATTTGGGTTTTGTTGAAAATATTTAATAATTTTAGTACGCACTTTTTTCTGGTCATTCATTTTAATCAGATTAACAACAAATTAATATAATTGGCATTAAACATAACAACTGACATGCCTTACAAAGGTAACTGATAAAAAAAAAATAATAATACTTGGGTTAAAAGTTTTAATGAAAAACGTGTGTTAAGAATTTTTCGATCTCAGTCCTTAGAATACAAATTCGAATGATTTTCTTTTCGAATCGAATTACACAATAACCTCCCTGAACGGTACTTCCCAATCGGATTACTCATTGGGAAGTACCATTTTAAAAATGCTGAAATGATAATAAAAAGGGAATGTTGTGTTAATCATTAAAAAATGTATTTACCCCGAACACAATAAATGCAAAAATTGATATGCCACATGTTTTACCCCATTTTGAATATGTTTGTAAGACATAAAAGAAACATCAAAAGCTGTTTAATTATATTGGGCTGTCAGTTTCTGTATATGTCTTTAGCTCTAGCAATAGCCAACAGTTTCAATGGTTGGTAGTTTAGAAAAAAAATTGTTGCAATATTCATCTATATAAATATATAAATGTCTTTGTAAGTTTGTTTGTTTATTTGTTTGTTTGTTTGAGCATCACGCCTAAACGGCTGAATCGATTTTATTGAAATTTGGAACGTAGATAGATCCTTATTTGGAAGCGTCAATAGGCTATAACTTTTTTCAATACTTGAACGGTAAAATTGGTACCTTTAGTTCTTATACAATAAATTCTAAACGTCCAAAACGATTTTATTGAAATTTCCAACATAGACTACGACAGGGGTAGCGAAGCGCACCGGGTCAAGCTAGTGTATTTATAAAATAAAAAAAAAAAAACATTATTATTTATACTTGCCTTTTTGTCCCCTTCCGTGGAAATTTGTATAGATTGTACTTCCGGATCAACAATGCTTAAATCTTCTGGAATCTTTTGTAATTGTGGTTGACGCTGTTGTTTCTTTAAAACCAAAGGAGATGAACTAACACCCTTTTCTAATTCTGCCTCTTCCTCGTTGATTATTAGTTTATTATTAGTCTTTATTGTTGTTGAAGTTTGTTCAGTCAAAATATCGTTAACTGAATGTTGTACATTTTGTAAATTGTTAGGTTGAGACTGCTCTTTAGTGTCTCTCGATAAATAGGTGGGAGTGCCTGGTACTGTTAATAAAATAAATAAATATAAAAAAAATTATTAATTTAAAATTAATTAATATAAATACAATTTGATTTCTTCTGATTTTTTAATGTTAAAATTAGTAATGATAAGTATGTATCAAAAAACGAAAAATATTTATTGACAATTTGTGTTAAATTGTGTTTAAACTGTAAATCATAGTATAAAAATAGAAGGTAGTTTCATTCTCTCTTTATTTTTTCAAATTCTATATCTGACATGCTTAAGGATTTTGAACTTTTCATAAAAATAGTAATACCATATTAATTTTAAATTTCCCCTAACATTCTTTGCGAATACATAATTTTCATTAATTTGTAAAATATTAAAAAATATTTACTTTCAAATTGGAATCAAAGGTAAAATCTACATTTTCAAATCAGAGACCGAAAATAACGGGTTCACTTTCATTTCTATGGTAAATTCACATTCGCAGCCATTTAAAAATAATTTTTGTTGTTATATCACTGAGAGAGTGATTTATTAGAGAACATTTTAGGTTAGGGGTTGAGAGAAACAGAAAAGAAACAAACACAAATAATCTAGATGAGTGATTTATAATTAATTTTTTTCGTAAAGGTCAGCTTGTGACTTTTATTTGCGAACATGAAAAATAAATCGCAAAAATTCATTTGATGCAAATCAACGATTAAATATATTAAAATCCCAAAAATCGACAATTTCTTTTTGAAATTGCATTACTACATATTCATCATGTCTTTTCTATAATTTGTTAAAAATTACTAAAAATATGTTATTGTATGTAAATAAAAGAGAAGTAACACTTATTAATATCAAGAACAATTGAATTGTTTTTCTCACATCGATCCATTAAAAAACAACAAAAACTAATAAAGGCCATACGAAACCATGTAAATAAAAATCATTTTATAACTGTTATTTTGAGTAATTTATTTTTATCACCAAAATATAAATCACACTTGGGTTTTTTGTAAATGGACGAGTTATTTTCGATCTCTGTTTCAAATACATATTATAAAGCTAATTATATTAAATATGTTTTCGAAAATTCAAACATAATTTTTTTAAAGTCCCAACAAACGACAACAGTGGCTAGATGTATGTAAGGCTTGCGAAGAAGATTTGCCAAAACAGCCAATGGTGTGCTCCGACCATTTCTTTAAAAATAATATTTCAGTTAAAACGTGTGAGATTGGAAAGGAATGGTGTACCAATGGCCACAAGGTAACTTCAAAATACTACTAATATGTAAACATGTTTTGGGGTATATATCTACGATTATTACCGATCATAATGAATTAACTATGCACAGCGGAGCAGAATCGAAATTTTTTGGAAATAAATCTCGCATTTATAAACAGCTGCTCCGATCGGGTGTAAATTGTATTTAAATTTAAACAAGTGAGAAAGTATGGTCGATCAAAACTCTACACCATAGATAAATATACGTAGAGCGAAAGGAGAGGGTAATAGTTATCAATGGAAAAATTACTCTCTTTTCACACATACGGGTGATACAATACCAAAATACATTCTCATGAATTAGGTTTTTGACAACAGACTTAGGTTTTTGGCTCTCAGTTACCTATTTAGTTGTCATAAATGCCCTACACTGAGTAAATAAACAAAACCATTTTTTTTTTAATTTATATAATTTATTTTCGTGAATGATTTTTGCAAGTTGGGATTTTATATGGGAGCTATGACTAATTATGGACTGATCGCCATGAAATTAGGTCGTGTGATTTAATGTGGACATCGTTTAATCGACTCAGAAAGTGATTCTGAGTCGATCGCAGTCGAACGCATCAACCTTCGTGAGAAGGGTATATATAAATTTGTCATTCAGTTTGTAATTTCCACAATATAATTTTCCGACCCTATAAAGTATATATATCCAGAATATATCCTTATAGATAGAGGAGTCGATTAAGCCATGTCTGTCCGTCTGTCTGTCTGTTGAAATCAATTTTCTAAAGACCCCAGTTATCTTCGGGATCCAAATCTTCAATAATTCTGTCAGACATGCTTTCGAGAAGTTTGCTATTTAAAATCAGCAAAATCCATCCATAAATAATGGAGATATGAGCAAAAATCCGAGACAACCTCTGATATTTCATCAAAATTGACAATTTATTGCATGCTTTGACAAAAAATCAACAAAGCGTATGGGTATGTGTGTTGGTTATTGTCCCAGTTGGTCAAATGGTCGTAGACGACATTGTCTTTGACGATTTATGTAAGACATATTTGAAATTGTCCCCTGTCGCTGAAGTTGGCGTAACGATGATGTGTAAGAAATCATCGTTAACGACAAGATTAGCGACAAAGACCTGAAAGTTGTCATCTTTAAAACCCTATTAGAGACAAGGTGAGCGACTACATCTTAAATATTGTCTTCTATAGACTATGTTAAAGACAATATTTAAGATAATGTCTTCAACATTGTTTTCTATCAAACACACATTACGACAAGATGAGCGACAATGTCTTTAATGTTGTCATATCTCTAACTCTGTTGACGACTAGATGAGCGACAAATTCTTAAATGTTGTCTTTTGCCACCTTTAATGAAGACAAGGTAAATGACAATGTCTTAAATGTAGTAATCTGTTTATGTTATTGATAGAACAAATTCATATATGCTGTCTTCTATTATTAACAAAAACAAAATACGCAAAACGTTTTGCGTATTTTGTTTTTGTCTTTATAGCCTTCACCATGAGAGGCAAGGGTATATATAAAGAGAGAGTTGTTTATGAGTTTTCATATGAGCAACTCTATCATACGTAAACACCACACACACCCAACAACAACATTCTACAACAATAGTGTGCAGCCCATAGCACAATTGTTGTCCACTCAACGAGACAACTACAAAAGCGCATGAGCACGGGTGTATGACTTTTTCTTTATTTTTTCAGTTTTTGTATTTGTTTGTTTGTAGGTGCACTGAACAAAATAAAGAATTGAATGTGTTGGTGAGATAATTTACTTTTGCACACCTCTGTTCTACAATGTGGAATGAATAAGAATTATAAATCAAACACACGCATGCATAATTTCGTTTATTTTAATTTTTTTTGTTATTTTTTCAACATACAATTGTGCAAAATAATTGTTGTGTTTATTTGGTTAGTTATCAGTGAGCACTCAATGTGTGAAAATGAATATCGGATGTTTTGCAATTGCATCTGATATAATATTATGATTTTTTCTTGTTGTTGTTGCTATATGAAGAGTTTTGCATGGGTAAAGGCAATGTACGTAAATATGTATACTTAGGTGAAGGGTATATAAGATTCGGCACAGCCGAATTTAGCTGTTACTTGTTTTTATTATTAAATATATTAATGTTATCTACGGTTGGTTATCGGATTACGTGGTTATTTAGTTATTTCAACAACAAAAGTCACCTCTCAATATCTGAATTAAGAGAAGGTAATCTACTATTATTAATTGAAAATAAAAATAGTGCTGAGAAACTAATTTCAACCAAATTTTTGCCCTGATTTTGTAACATAAAATGTATCGTGCGAATCCAAATTTCACTTAAGACACAATATATGCTCCATATCTGAACAAAATTCAGGAAGCTGAATTCATTAGTGAACTAATATTCCAAAGTGCCTTTGAAGTGTACAAGTACCTCAAGAAAAATATTGAGGACAAACTTACTCCTTGCGGAGTTGTCTTGTTTTTCTACAAAAGAAAAAACGTATAATACGGCCCTTTTTTAAAAAGAGCCTAATATCTCTCCACTAGCCTTAACTCCGGGCAGTTTGAAGGGTTCGCCTCTCTTGGTACAAATACCACTGGATGCCAAGTCAAGCCAAAAATAAGTGGACACATTATGAATGGAAGCAGCATTTTTTGTAAACATTCCTTGATATAAATTTCGTTATTAATAGAGCCCGCTGTAACAAATGATTGGCTTCTTTTGCCGCAAATGCATATTGCTTGCCATACCAAGAACTTTTTGGGAAATTTTGTCTGCTTTTGGGTCATAAACTTTTCTTCAACATTCCCTCGAGCATATGCAACATACAAAAATTGACCCAGAAGCTGCGAAAAATTTTCCATACGTACATTTCGTCATCCATTATGCAGCAAGAATATTTTTTTTATAAAACTTGACTTCAATTTCCGTGCTCTGTTTCTGTCAGGAATATCCAATAGAACTAACCATGGAGCAAATTTCATCCCAATTGGAAGACATCGATTTCAAAAGTTTGTTCACTTGACATGAAATGCCCCATATATATCTTTAATTACAGATGGATAACAAATTAAACATAAATACGAACAAAAAAAATCAGAACAGGTTGCTATGGACCTTACTGAACTAGTTCAAGGATCTCAAGTGCCTAACTCGATTATCCCGAATCTACTGGGGTAACCACCCCAACGGATAAAGAAAATGCGTTATTGGAGTTAACGCCCAACATGCCACCCTCTACATCCGCCAATACCGTTGCCACGGTGCAACAGACAAAAAGTGTTAATGATAGACCAAAATTATGTGTGGCTGCACGCAAACGTCTAAAGCTCTATATGGAGCAATGCATGGACTTCGAGGAGGCAAGAATACTATGCCTAAAGCCGATGAAAGAAGTTCGTAGCGAGCTGCGGGACCTTAAAATACCCAGGAAAAAAGGTAGGTCAGACGGGTCAACTCCTGAGAAACTTAACCCCCCTAAAAGAGTAGCCAGTGCAACTGCAGATCGTATACCTGCTACCAAAAGCATAGATACGCCTAATTCTACTCTACCTTCGTACAGGCTAGGGGTAATTCCATCAGATTTTCCGATAACAATATGGTCTGATGACAAGCTAAAGCTCATACAAGCTGAAACCTTGGAAAAAAGCGGTATTAAAGATTGTATCAGAGGATGATGTTCCACGGACGGAGAAATTTGTTGGATATTTTCCCGAAGCGCCTGATATACCTACCAACAGAATTCTCACTTATTGAAGGTCAGAATGATGACCTAACGGTAGAATACTGGAAGGTCTTGAATCGGGTCAGCAAGGGTAGCATCACCTTTGCAATTGACCCTAAATCAGCCTCCAAACTAATGGATAAGGAGTATCACATTGGCTATGGGTATGGTAAAGTGCACTTGAGGCCTACAAATCGCTAGCATGGAGCGAATGACCTATCCATGAGGGGAAAAGTGAGTGACAGAACAAGTCAGACTGCGTTTAGCTCAAAGGATACTAAGTGCCCTAAAATGCAAATAGACCAACATTCTTATTCTGGTACAATCACCAAGCCCGATACGCAAAAGAAGGACGTACCCAACTCAAAGGGAGCAGTTCGTCAAAAAGGACAATATTGCCCACAAAAGGTCCTCTGATGGACCAACCAGTTCTAGAAAAGGTATAATATCTTCAGCGACTAAGCCAAACTCTAAAAACGTGAAGAGTAGCTCTGGAAATATAGTCCATACGGTCCAGGAAACACTAATGTTTCCGACCAAGAAAGGCCAAAACGCACTTGAGGTACCTACAGGTGAACATACATCACGCCAAGGCAGCGTGTGATTTGCTACGGCATGGTTCACCAATGACCTCCTGGATATATGTTTTATCCAGGAACGATGGATCAACTCAGGGGTAATTAAGGGAATCCATTGTGATCATGGTAAGCTTATTTATGATTCAAATGCGACTAGGCCCAGAGCGGCACTGCTTGTCAGAAACGATCTGTCCGTATCTTGTGGCGATACGAGCAAATATTCCATCAATAGCAGGAGAGCACGAAGTGGTCATTGCCTCTGCCTATATGCCAGGTGATGATACATTAGCGCCTTCATCGGAGGTCTCTAAACTGGTAGAGTATTGCCAAAATAGAAATCTGGGATGGATTATTTGCTGCGATGCCAATGGTCATCATACGGTTTGGGGAAGCAGTGATATCAACAAACGGGGTGAGTATTAGAATTCATTTGCAACTACAATATATATATATAGCAAACAAGGGTGATGAATCCATCTTTAGGAATATTATTAGACAGGAGGTTTTGGATCTCACATTTGGATCGCACAATGGTCTTGACAAAATAAGGGCTGAGGCAAGACGTCTATTCAACAGAGCCAAACATGCAGGTGACTGGATCACCTAAAAAACGGATCTCACTGAATACAATAGGGAAATCAGGAGATCAAAAAGATCAAAGTGGCGTAGCTACTGCGAGAAAATTGATAATCTCCCGGAAGCTATTCGGCTACAGAATACCTTATCTCGGGATCATACCAATGGTCTATGTACGCTGCAACGTCTAGATGAAACGTACACTGAATCACCGGAGGAGACCTGTAAACTTCTCCTGGATACTCACTTCCCCGGTTTATTGCCTTTCAGTGGAACTGCGACTTACACATGGGTTCCCTCAATATCCAATAGCAATCGCCAGTTGTCAGGCAGGATCTTAAGTATAGAGCGGGTAAAGTAGGCGATATATAAATTTAGCCCATATAAATCCTCAGGAACAGATGGAATTTGTACATGCTTTCTACAACAAGGAGTTGACATTATTGTCCCTCAACTATCGAGAACCTTCAAATCAAGTTAAATGGCTTGTCATGTGCCAAGGACTTTGCGTGAAGTTAAAGTGGTATTTATACCTAAGGCTGGAGGCAAATCTGACCAACTGCCAAAGTCGTACAGACCAATTAGTCTCAGCTCGTTTTTCCTGAAACGATAAATCCAATACACCGTTTCCAGTTTGCCTATCAACCTGGTAAATCTACGGTGATTGCCATTCATCACGTAACGACGCTAATCGATAAGGCCATAGGTGCCAATTACATATCGCTTTGTGCGTTTATTGACATTCAGGGAGCCTTCGACACTGTATAGAAAAAGGGTTCCGCAAATTATAAGGAAATGGATTTTGGAAATGCTGTCATCTAGGGTTATTAAGTTGGACTTAGGAGGAACATCGAAAACCATACGGGAAACCAGGGGATGTCCACAAGGTGGCGTATTATCGTCCCAATTATGGACTCTGGTTATCGATGAACTTCTGGAAGAACTTAACAACTTAGGATTCCGTACATATGGCTACGCCGACGACTTAGTAATTTCTGTTACTGGTGCTCTAAATATAACCACCAAGTGGTGCTTGGATAGGGGGTTAACCATTAACCCAGCAAATACAATTCTTGTGCCATTTGCCAAACGAAGAGTTATTAGACTCATAGAGACTACATTTAATGGGTCATCTATAGGGTTTTCTAAAGAGGTAAAATATCTTGGGGCTATACTTTATAGTACTTGGAATTCTCTCTTATCCAACACTATCAAAAGAGCTACTAGAGCAATATATGCCTGCCAGCGACTTTATGGTAAAACGTGGGCGTTAAGACCGAAGATGATCTACTGGTCTTTTGTTACAGTTATACGGCTAATAATAACATATGGGCAATTCATGAGCATTCTAGGTATCTTTGGGAATGATCCTAGTATTGCAGTATAAGACAATATGTCAACGATTCTGGTGTGGTTTACCGATGGTTCCAAACAGGCAAATGGTGACACTGAGGCTGGTATATATGGGCCCAATTCCCAATCTATATTTCAGGCGGAAATTTACGCCATCTTTATATGCTCTAACGAATGTTTGAAAGGAGAGTTAGGAATAATAGAATATTTGTTATGTCGGATAGCCAAGCTGCTCTTAGACCAAGTAAGGTCTGGTGTTGTTATGGACTGCTGGACATTATTGAATGAACTCGGCACACACAATGAACTTACCTTGTGCTGGGTACCTGGTCATGAGGGCCATGCTGGTAATGAACGTGCTGATTGTTTGGCCAATACCACGACGCCCATTCATAGGCCCTGAACCGTTCTTTGGCATCACACGTGGATACACTATGGAACGAATTCGTTCTTGGGTTGAATCGGAATTCTCCCGATTTTGGAACAATTTACCAGGACTTAGACAGTTCAAACGATTCATTACTCTGTCCAAACGTAGATCTCAATTGTTCCTATCGTTAGGAAAGGGTAAATTGAGATTACTTACTGGATTATTCACAGGACAATGTGACTTTAGGTATCACCAATTTGTTTAACGTAATTTTGCGAATGAGCAGTGTAGGTTTTGTGAACTTCAAGCTGAAACCTCTGAACATATTCTAAGTGACTGCCCAATGCTGGCAATACGCAGAAAAAGATGTCACTGAAGGGCCTTTGTTACCCCAGGAAATTTAACTGATCTCTCATCTAATAGAATAATTGGCTTCATACACAGCCTAAATCTGACATGATGAAACTTTAAGGCTGCACAAAAAAATCCTATGGGTCGTAGTGCTTGAGGCCTCGCTAATAATAATAATAACAGAAAAAATATGAATGAAATCGGCCATAGATTGTTCCCGATATTATAAAAATAGAGAGATTTTAAAATGCGTATATCTCAAAAACCATAAGAGATAAATAGCACACGTCACTATGTTTTTATATTTAAAATCTTAAATCTTTTAAACAAAACATTTATTTACAAAATATTTCAATTCTTCCCCACTGTAAATTAAGGTTCATGCTGATATATTTCCTACATTTTGGCTTATTTGTCTTGACGTACAAAGAGTATGTAAGTATTACAGGAGAATGGTCAGAAGATATATCATAAGATATTGAATTTCGGATAATATTTCTAGATATTGCGAAGTCTGTAAGATCAGGAATTTTTCTATGATCAGTTGGCCAATAAGTTGGGTGTCCAGGAGACACGAAATCTAAGCAATTTTGGCTTAGAACGTTCTACAGCCTCTGGGATTTATCAATCGATTATCCCAATGTGTAGGGGCAAATTAAGAAAAAATAAATTTTTTTTTTTTTTGTTTTTTTAGACTTTACTACCTAGAAAGTATGTTTTTAAAAAAGACATTACTTGTAGCTTTGTAAGCGAAGTTTTTGCTGGGAAGTTGTGCCAATGTCACAAATTAAGAAATTTAGGGACCAATTTTATAAAACGAAACGACAAACGTTAAAACATAATTCTATGGAATATATTCAAGTTTCATACAAATTTCTTACGCTTCCAAACGTTTCGTTTTATAAAATGAGGCCCATTAAATCAAACAACATTTTTTTTATGTTCAGAAAACGATTTTTTTGGTTGCCCTGATAATTATATTAAATTTTTTATTGATTTAAAAATATTAGTGCCTATGTTTTCGTATGGAGTTCTCATTCTCCCATCCGACGGCACCAAGTGTGCGAATAGAGGGATCTTGTGATACATTTTATACAAAAGGTTATATTTCGTTTGAAGGCTCGAACGATTTTAAGATTTCGTGATACATTTTATCACAAATGGACATAATTTAGTTAAATTCTATGGAAAGGAGATAGATTGGAGAAGAATAGGTGGCGCAATCCCACGAAAATCATAAAAAGTCAGTCAGCTTAACTGACTGACGGCGTATTTCAGGTTACTTTTAACTTTCATTTGATTGGGTTAAATATTAATTGAAATTAAACATTTTTATTTTTCTTATATACTCTATATATGTATAAGGCCTTATTCATAATCAATTATCAATGATTCAAAAAACTAATTTTGTGTGGACATTTTTTGTAACAAACCTTTGATAAATTTAAAAATTTAGGGGTTAGTGTATATTTTATATACTTACATTTATCAATATCTTGACTTTGTAACGACGAAGAATCATCGTACAGCTCTAGTGGAAGCGCTGAGTTGCGGGGTTCCTATGGAAAAATAAAAATAAATGCATTGATGATAAATTGTAGACTTTCAATTGATTAAAATAACTACTATACGTAACACATAATAAGCAAAAAAATCAACCAATTAGGAAATAGAATATTTTTTTATAAGAACTAAAATTAATATAATATGACACCAACTACCTTTTGTGGTTGTATACGAACGATACTTAAGCATGCGAAATTTGTTAACTTTAATATTTTTTCTAAATTATAATGCATAAACAAAATTATTTGCAGTTTTGCAGAAAATTAAGAATATTGAAATCGGTTTGAAAAGCGGCAAACTTTATCTAATACAAATTAACGGAATTGTCTAAATTCCCTTCAGACATCTAACAGACTAGTCTGCACATTTTCGGAAATTATTTTCCAATATTCTGTACAACTCGAAAGGAGGACCTAAACTTTCAAAACATGAAATATTTAACAACACTTTTAGAATGCAAGGTGAAATTCAGGGTGTCAAAGTTTGCAAAGCTTTGTAGAGCTCAAATACGGACAGATATAAAATGAATTTTCGTTATAAAACAAATAGGATAATAAGAAAATGCCGTTTATTTGATTAAGTTATATTTTATACTTCAAAAGATATATAAGGTTTAATTTTGAAATTTTCGATTTTTAACTTGATTTTTTTTTTGTTTTTCGCAAATGTCTCGTAATAGTTGTCCACATTTTTTTCTAAAAACATTATTTTATATATAATAGTTTATAACTTAAACACTTTTTTCCAAAATCTCAATCCATTTTTAAATGCATACAAAAAAATTTCCTATTTTCACGTAAAAAAATATATTTTTTGCTTCAATTTGTTACTATAACTCCGAAACTACTAAGCCGATAGCACGTGGAAGATGTTTTCAAAATTCAATCAATCGAAAGAAGAACACTAACTACTCAATTTTAAGTACATCAAACAAAAAACTAAAATTTTGTGAAAATGAGCGAATTCACTTAATTGTGAAAAAATTGGAAAAGAATCAATTTGTGATTTTTCATGAGTTTTTTAAAACAAAAAAATTTGCTATTTTCACGAGAAAAAAAATGTATTTTTTGCTTCAATTTGTTATTATAACTGAGCCGATTAAAACGCAATTTTTCTAAGTTTATTTTAATAATATCGGACTAACCGTTTTTGAGTTATCATAAATTATGTGGAGAAACGTCTAAAAAAATTACAGTGTTTTCAGATATGACAACATATTTTAAACATAAAAAATATATATATGGGGGATTTTATGCCAAGTGAACCAACTTTTGAAATCGATGTGTTTCGATCGCGATGAAATTTGCACCAAAGTTACTCCTAGTGAATAGTTATTCAGAAACAATTTTTCAAGACATACAATTTTTGAGTTAAAACATTAGTTTGATATATATCCCACTCGCATCCCACTAAGAGACAAAAAGCTCTTAAAGGAATAGACTTAAGCTTTCTTCTGAGCAAAAAATAAATAATAATAAAAAAAGGCCTATTTTGAAAATAAAATTTAGATTTTGCAAAAAAAAGTTACAAAACATTTATTTTGATATCGCATCCCACTAACCGACCAAAAAGGACTTCCAGAAAAAGACCTAAGCTTTCTTTTAAAAAAAAAAAAAAAAAATTAAAACCTGTGCAAAATCATTTTGCTTTTAAAACTTAAATAATTTATTTTCGTGAATGATTTTCGAAAAAGTGCCTTATATGGGAACTATGACTAACTATCGACCGATGTTGAATTTTATGTGTATACCGACATTTTTCAGAGATTTATGCTCGTTAAAGTGATTTTCCGAAGCGGGCCTTATATTTGAATCAGAGTTTGTTTTTGCTTCATTGTGTTTCAGTTTTACTTATTTGCTTAACTACAACTACGAGAAAATAAGCAAGCAAAGTTAAACAGCAAAGTCAAAAAATAAAAAATGCTTATTAGCTTATAGTGGTACAGTGAGATGTTATCTGCTTGCGCAGCCAGCCACAGCGATTAAATTCACAAATGCTGAAACACTGTGAGCAGTTCAGTATTTTTTTTTTTCCTATGCTTTTGATGTGCTTTTTGCTGCGCTCTTTTACTTACAAACAGCATTTCAGCATTTGTGAATTTAATCGCTGCGACTGGCTGCGCAAGCAGATAACATCTGTAAACTCTTACCATTCACAAAAGCAGCAAATCAATATTAGTGTTATGAATATAAGAATTGATTTTTGAGTTAATATACACTTTCCTATATGAGTATGTTTGAATTAATTTAAGACTGTATTTAGAAGAATTTATCTTGCATATTTATATTTTTAACAATACGGAAAACACCATTTTCAATATTTTTTATTATTTCGGAGTTTATTGTATCAAAATAAGACGAAATTTAGTTCTTAAACCACGCGCGATAAGTTATTTAAAACAAATTAATGCATTGATTTTGTACTATGCATTCAACTTATTATCGAGCTTTTGTGAATCATTTGAATACTTTGCATACAAATCAAAACACAGTAATAATTTTTGAGTTGTTATTGCTAGCGGCATTTAAAAAATGATTGAGAAAATGGCAATCAATTGTGACACCGCAAGCACATGTTGATAATTGAAAACAATGCAGTGATTTCATTCATATAGAAAAATAGCGAATCAACTCATGTACATCTCTGTTATGGACTGATTCTCACAAAAATTGGTAGAAAGATTTGGATTCATATAAAACTTGTTTATGTCCAATTTCATCACGTTATTAATTATTGTAAGACAATTATAAATGTTCAAGTAATTTTTTGAGGTGGACCTTGTATGGGGACTAGGGACATTTTGGCCAAGCTGGTGTTTTTTCTCATCCATGTAACTTATTACCTATTGTTCTTAGCAAAATGTGTCCCTAATAGTTTATATAGCTACTTCTTCAATCTTTCGGAAAAAATTTTTATCAATTTATCTCTTATAATTTCCGAGTTAGGCATTTCTAAATTGAAATTTTAAAACTTTGCCATGCCTTGGTCCTTTTTTAAATATATATATATATATTTGAACCGAATTTACTAGAATTTTTTCATTAGTAAGATAACTGAATTAAGAAGAAATTTCAGATCAATATCGATTACGGATCCAAAAATAAACGATTTTCAATTTAAAAATTCAAAGAATAGTATATTTGGGCGAAAAGGTGACTTAACTCTTTTTTTATTAAAAAAAAACTTTCTTTAAGAACATATAACAATTTTATGTTTTTCTGTAAGATATCTATTGCAATTTTTGACTTAGTCACATTAAAATACGAAAAAGTGCAATATTTTTGAAGGACGGAGTTTTAAGGTGTCATATTTTTGAATATAATTGAGACATTGACTTGAATTTTTTTTTTTTTTTTTTTTTTGTAAGACCAAAAATTAACTTATCTAAACAAAAAAATTAGTTCGAAATAAATGTGGACCAAATTGTTCCCAATATTTGCAATCATATCAAAATTTTTATTGCTTCAAGTAAACAGTGATAAACCAGTTCAAGTAATCTACACTAATAGAAAGATAACAAACTTCCAACTTTTTCAAATATATACATACTTTACCAATTCTTTTGGATAAAAAGGCGAAATATCTTAGCATTGTAATTCACTCAAAACGTATATGGAAAGATCACATCACTCGAAAGAAAACAGAATTAAACAACAGGTTTACACAATTATTTTGGCTGTTAGAGAGAGAATCTAAACTAACAATTCAAAACAAACTGCTTATATACAACGCAATTATAGCGCCAATTTGGAAGTACGGCGTAGAAATTTGGGGTATTGCGAACTATTATCAACACATATCATTCTAACATTCGATTTAAGTTATCTTAGGTACTGATTTAAGATAATTAACACCCCACCTCAGTAAATTAAATTACTTATTGTCATTTTGTTGACAGGTGTAATATAAAGGGAAATAAAAAAAATTAAAAATAAATAATATTCAGTGCACTCGAATTAGGTTAACCCGCCGGGTGCTCTAACTACTATAGATACACTTTTCATACTTCGTTTGAATTGCTTTTATTTTTTATTTTTTTTACTTTCAATGGGAAAAGCATTAATAATTTTAATTTAATTTTTTATAAAATACTTTCATAGTTTTTTATTTTACTGCGATAGGGGCTCCTGGTTAAGCTAGTGTTTAAATATAAATTAAAGAAATATTAACGTTTGTAATGATAAATTACACAAGCTAATAGGATGCGCTATTCACAAACAAATTTTATTAAAAACATATAAGAAAGTATTTTGTGGAATAAAAATATTTATTTGGCATTCGATTTCGATTAAAAATTGAAATCTTTGTTGGTGCGTGGTACAATAACAAAAGAGCAATATATTACAGTTATTAATAACGTCTTAAGAACGTTACAAACCATAAAATTAGTTACTAATTTCAAATTATTTACTTGTCAATTGTTGTTTATTTTAATAGATTTCTAACTATTTGCTATTTTTTGACTGACCAAATCTTTAGGTATTTATATATAAGGACTGAGATCGTAAAATTTTTATTTAACATATATATATGTTAAAAAATGAAACCACTAAACTTACAGTTACAGTTTACAAAAAAAATTATTTTTATAGTTCTAATCATTAATGATGAAATTTTGAACCTTTTTCGAAAACCATTCCATTATGGTTTTTATAGTGCTTTATGTCACTTTGTTCGAACAGGTTGTCCATCTCCGTTTAAAATCTACCACACTTTTGGACACTTTTTTGTGCTCATTAATACTCTTTTAACAAGAGCCCAATGTCTATCCACTGGACTCAGCTCCAGGCAGTTTGGAGGAATTGCCTCTCTTGGTACAAATACAACATTATTGGTCTTATTCGACTTGTACCTTTCTTACCATACACATTAAGAAGTCTTATGAATGGAAACATACTTTTTTAGAGCGACAAGGATGTGATGCTAATGCCCATCATACTCTGTAGGTCGCTCGAATATAAATGACAGGGGTGAGTGTTTACTTCAATACCTTCTATTTACTAACCTAAGTGTTTGCAATAGGGGTAATAGACCAACGTTTTTCAATAGGATCAGGGAGCAGGTCATTGATATTACTTTGGTAGGGAACACGGACTCAGTTAGGATTCTTGATTGGAGAGTATCACTCGAGTGCTCATTCTCCGATCACCATAGGATAGTCTTTACGATACAACTAACAATGGATAGGGAAAACCCCTTTAGGAATCCTAGGAAAACCGACTGGGTCAAATTCAGTAATCTCAGAGATACCATAGAAATGGATAGATTAAATGGTACACGGGACTTGGATGACGCGGTAGATTTTCTATCCAGGTCACTAAGGGAAGCCTACTATGCTTCGTGTAGGAAATTCCGGCAACCATGGTGGAATCCTAGGCTGATGCAGCTAAGAAAGGACTGCAGGAAACTTTTTAATAAGGCAATAAGACCCATTAAGCTGGGATGACTATCGTCAAAGCTTCAACACTTTCAAGAGGGAAACCAGACGGGCAAAGAAGGAATCTTGGAAATGTTTCTGTGAGGAACTGGAGAGGATTCCTGATGAAACCGAATGGTAACTTTACTGAAAGTAGTACCGAAACTTTGGAACTGCTTATGGAGACACACTTTCCGGGTTGTAGGGATGATGAAAATGAGGGCTCCGCCTCAGTTTCCCAAATCCACATAAGTGAATTAGTTAGCTCCATTGTTAAATTTCGTGGGCGGTGTCATCTTTCAAGCCCTATAAATCTCCAGGGCCAAATGGCACATTCCCAGCGTTATTATGATTTTTAGGAACAGCCTGGAAAAAGGAAACACTGGATAGATTGATCGATATCCATGTCAGGAACATCCTCTCCCCTGACAATATCTGTAAGGCACAACACGCATACCTTACAGGGAGGTCGGTGGAGACAACCTTCCATGACGTTGTTGGAACTATACAGAGAACACTTGACAAAAAAGAGTATGTTATGGCATCTTTCTTGGATATAGAAGGTGCGTTTAATAATGTGAATATATCCGCAATAGTTGATGCAGTGGGTGACTTAGGTGTTGATCACCGGATAAAAATTGGACCGAAAATATGCTTAAGAGCAGTGCCATAAATCTAATATAGGTATTGGTATGACAAGGAAAGTTGTGACAAGGTGGTGTCATCTCGCCACTTCTGTGGAATCTTGTCGTAAATAAAATCCTTTTCAGGCTCAGTAGGACAGGCACCAAAGTAGTCGCATATGCTGACGACGCACTGTGGCTCAGATCTCAATTTCATCGGCCAAAAGTCCTACTTTTTGTTAACTCCGATTTCAAAAATTTTAATGTCATTCAATAGTAAACACATTGAAACTAAAGTAGCCAAAAAATTAGATAAAAATATTGTCAATTGTGTGCGTGGCATGCTGTTAAAGTCAAATATTTTATGTCATTTTATAAAAAATGTGATTTTTGTAAATTTGATCAGAAGTAATTTATCATTGCTCGCAAACCATTATCGATAATTGGATGATTTTGTGTTCTGTTGGTAGGATAATAGTCTTTAAGAACTGGTATGATTTGTCACTGTACCGTTTATACCTGCTGTCTTATTAAAATTTTTTCAAGTGCTATATTTTTGTCAAATTTGATTTTCAGTGGAATAAAAGAGCTTAGGGTCAAAAGGGGTTAAACAAATTTTACTACCAGGAGAAAAGCCAAAGTGTCCTCTTTAAGCCCATATATACTTGTTGACCTGTTTGTTGAACACTTTTTTCATTTGAATGAAATTACTCCCACATTTTTTTTTATTTTACCTGTTCATATGACACAAATATAAATACACCAAGCAATATAAGTTGTGATAGGTATCTTAAGTATATTATATAATTTTTATTTAGTTGAGCTTGAGGTCACTTTTTAATACACAAATATTTATATTTTTTATTATTTATTTTCAATATTTCGCTACTCTTTGTGTAACATCATCAGGAAAAATATTTTTTTCCTGATGATGCTACACAAAATAAAAATAAAAATTAATAATAAAAGGTCGAAAAATTAGATAATTTATATTATATAATTATTATTTTATTACTTTTCTTTTATTATTACCTATTTTTGGGCCTTTTTATCACTTTTTATTGAACTTATTTATGCTACCTAGGACATAGTATAACGTAATGTAAGAATAGGATAAAAGTCAGCGGTATTCGAATATAAACTAAGTTGCTATAATATATCTAAGCAATAACAATCAAATTTTAAAATCTTTATAAAACATGGAGAGCTTCAGCTATAAAGAATTATCCGAAGAGTTACGTTCAAAAAAGCAAACTTATATCCATGCAGTGGGAACAAAACGGATTTTTAAAAGTATTCCAACGCCAAGCGATGAAAAACAGTTCTCAAATGAGGAAGCATTAGGAATATTTTTGAATCTGAAGTTAATTCGATCAGGCTTCTTACGGGTATAATCACTGGGCACTGTATGATTGGACGCATGTCGGACGTATGGGTTACCCACGTTATAGGTATTGTAGAAGTTGTTTGGGTGAGGAGGAGGAAGAATCGGCACAACACTTTCTATGTGACTGCCCAACCTTACAAGAGCATAGACTACTACATCTTGGTAAAGCTCTTTTCCATGATCTGGACTGTCTCAGGGATGTGCCACTAGTAAATATGATCAGATTTATTATAAGTACCGGCTGGTTCTCACGGGGATCACAAGAAGCACATAGTCAACGAAATTAGGGTGGGCAACTATTCTCCATTTATGTATGAAATTTTAAAATGAGGAAATGTTAATTCTAAGGGTATCACAATGGGCCACAGGTCCTCCGAGTGAACTCGCTTACTTGCGAGAAACCCACGTAACCTAACCTATAGTCAAAATTAAAGTATTTTTTAAATTAAACCGACTTTAACTGGGTGCCACCTCGAATGTAGAATATACAAGTTCATTAAGTAAAGTCAACTTTAGTCGACCAACAGAGTGCTGAAGAAGGCCGTAGCAGTCCTGCTATGTGCCTGCAAAAATTACTTTTTAATGTATTCTTCCATATTATTACAACAATTGAACTTTAGCCAGATTTAAATACTTTAATTGCACATTTTATTTGAAGTTTCGAATTTTTGGTCAAAGTAACAATATTATCGAAAACAAATATATATCATAAAATAAATTTTTTTGTATTTAAATTAAATTTGTTTAAATATAAAAATTTTCAGACATCAACAACCCATTTTAATTTGATACAAAAAAATCATAAAATTGCATGCATCCTAAATTTTGAAAAAATTTTAATCGAAATTTCAAAAAATAAAAAAGTAGTTTTAATTCTAATAAATGTTAAATGAGGAAAAAAAATACATTTCATAGCCCATTTCATATTATTTAATTTCAGTTTGCTCCTTTGGGTGGCAAATTTACGAGTTTGTAATTTTAAATTTCTTGGACGTTGTTAACCCTTTTACATTTGGGGATTAAATCTTGGATTTATTATTACTAAAAATATTAATTAAACAGTGTAATTAATATTTTTAGTAATAATAAACTTTAAAATTGTTTATTGTATTGAATAAATTAAAAACCCGAAATTCCGCAATACAATTACCTTTATGAAAAATACCTCATACCTTTTTTTAATCTGCGCATTCGTTTTAGAAATATAAATTTTTTGTAAAAAAAATATTTTTTAACATAGAAAATAAAGTCACAAAGCCCTTAATGATTAAAATCTGTCCACAACTTTAGTAATTAGCTACATTTTCCTATGTTTAGTACTGCAATAGACGGCAATGTAGTGTACAAAAATATATTACAAAACGGCAAGATTATGTACATTTTCTGTTTGTTGTTGATTTTGAATCCGTAAATTTTACTATAGGAAATTGTGCCTTCTTTATAAAAGTGTATACAATTTTTAAGAATTAAAAATTTTATAGAAGACTTTTTACAAAAATTTAGTAAAAAATTTTAAAATTTTATTAGGAGATATTTGTTTTATCTTTAGTTTATAAAATCAAAAATTTCAAAATTTTGCTAAAAAATAAATTTTTTTTTAATTCAATATTAATAAAAATTACATTTTCAAACAATAAAATGTTCCCGATATTAAAATGTTTATTTTGGTTAAATATTATTTTAAAGTAGGAAGATGTATCCATTGCTTTCAAAATTCAAATATATAGAATGCGAAATATTAAAGAATGTTTTCTTACAATGACAAACATTTACTCAAAAAGGGGTAAACACTTTTTTTTTGCATTTTTAGCAAATTTGTTTGACGTTGTATGCTCTTACAAGTGATTTGTAAGATCAACCAGCGTCAAATAAAATAAAACTAAGTTGTTTTGAATTGTCCTAAGTAAAAGGAGTTTATGAAATAAAAGCTTTATGTAATTTTAAGACTTTATCAAAAGACCCGGAAAGCTTAATGTATTTGAAGATAAATGCCACAGTAACTATAAAAAAAACTGTTGTTTCTATTTTCTCATATTAAAAGTACGCAACACATTTTTAATAAGAGCATTAAAAAAATGTAAATGTTTTCAAATAAAAAAATAATAAAATGTATTTTTCGTACTTATTATGAATTGAAACCAATGAAATGCAATTCATGCCATTTATATAAAAAATTTTGTCTGTGTACATTAGGGTGACAGCCGAATTTTTTTTTTTAGATTTCAAAGATTGCCGGTTGGAATATTGTGACACTAGGTCTAAAAGTTATGTGATTGACAATATTAACTTTACAATTTGACACAAGTACCGAGAAAATGTACTGTCAATGCAACGATCTAAATATTGCATAATAATAATAATGAAAAATCACCTCCAATATTTGTATTGGTTTTTTGGCACCACTTTTCATTTTTATAATTTCAACATATTTTGCAATTTTATCAAATGAAAAATAGCCCTAAAGTAAAATTAAAAAAAAGTGTTTGGGGCCTTTTTTAATTTTTTACTTTGGGGCATTTTTTCATTTCTCACTAAATGTAAAATCGCCCCAAAGAAAAAATGAAAAAAGGCCCCAAAAAATCTAAAAAATGGCCACAAATTTTCGTGTTGTTGTGACCTGTGTTTTATTTTTTGGGGTCATTTTTCGTTTTACACATTGGGGCCATATTTCCTGGGGCCATAATTCGCAGCGCCAATAAATCCCAATGTCTGAAATTTTTTTAACAAAAATTTGAAAATAGAGATTCGAAACAGCCGTTAAAAATATTTAATTTTTTTGGCCATCCCTGCGAATAGGTTAATGGTATTCTACAAAAACTAAAACTCATACGAATGTAAATACGGATATATTTTAAGTAAAAATTAGCTTTTATTTTAATATTTCTTAAAATATGTTAATTTTGTTCCTACATTTCTTGTTCAAGTTGCCTGAGACACGTTAATGGTCTGGGGAATTTTTAATAACATTAAAATTTTTTAACCAATTTTTGTCTTTTATATCTCATTTGAACGATAATTACGTACACATTTTAATTCTTTTACATTCGATTGTAAAAATAATTATTTAGCAGCAAAATTTTTACATAAACTGAAAAATTTGCATTTTTTCCGAATTTTAACGATAATACAGTTTGTGGGTCAATTTGACCCAAAGGAGATATAGGTTTAATCTCAAAAATATTTTTTTTACTATAATTTTTATTAATATAAATAAATCTACATATTTCTGTAACATAATGCAGAAAGTTAAGGAGTTTCACAAATTTATTTCATATAAATAGTAAAATTTTGCGTATATCTGACATTTGACCTCGATGCGCGTCCCGAAATCGTTGTCCGATTTTACTCAAATTTTCAGCACTTAACTTTTAGACCTAGTGTCACAATATTCCACCCGGCACCCTTTAAAAATCGAGCACAAATTTTTTTCCCATACAACTGATTGTCACTCTAGTGTACATACATATAAATTGTGCTTATGCAAAACGGTATACAATTTCAAAAATATATGTGTGAATGTTACTCGCAAAAAACATAAATTTTACTTAAAAAATCATAGATTAAGATAGAGCTGACTAATGCGCTTAAAAAATATTTGTATACAAATAAATTTGAGCAAATTAAAATTCAATTCAGATCATTTAATATGCATTTTTAACATATCATTATTACGATTAAAATACATAAAATTTTAAAACACATAAGATTTTTAAACTAAAGAAATATATTAAATATAATAGTGTGGGACATCGGAAGACTTACCAACCCTTTGATATAGAGATCGCCTTTTAACTTGACGTTTAAACTTCTAAACCAACATATTCATATAATGCAGCGTGTAAAAAAATATGGATTTACATATATTTGTTTAAAATAATATTATATGTTCCTGTTCATTGAATATAGTAAAAATTAACCTAGTATTAAAAAACAAGTAAGAGAGCTATATTCGAATCTTATACACCCTTCACCAAATTATACTTTAAAATAAATTTAAAAAAAAAAATTTCGAAATTGTTTTTTAAGTTTTTTCGAATTTAAAAAAAAAAAAATTTTTTAATTTAAAATTTTTTTTTAATTTAAAAAATATTTTTCCCGGGTTAAAAAATATTTTTCCCGATTTTGACCCATTGTCGGTCCAACTTACTTTATCCAAATATACATCGCAATTGCAATGGACTTTGAAATATCTATCATTAGATATCTATATTGTCTATATTTATGACTTAGTAATCGAGATATAGATAAAAAATAGGCCAAAACTAGAGGTTGTCTCGGATTTTCCCATATCTCCGTTATTTATGGACGGATTTTGCTGATTTTAAATAGGAAACTTCTCGAAAGCATGTCTGACAGAATTATTGAAGATTTGGATCCCGAAGATATCTGGGGTCTTCAGAAAATTGATTTCAACAGACAGACAGACGGACATGGCTTAATCGACTCCGCTATCTATAAGGATCCAGAGTATATATATACTTTATAGGGTCGGAAAATTATATTGTGGAAATTATAAACGGAATGACTTTTTTATTTAATTTTTATTCCTTTTAACTAACAGTGGCAAAACTATATTTTTTTTATTGAATAAACTATTTATGTATATTCACAAATTGTTTGGCATGGCATTCAAGATATTGTTAAAATTTCTTAGCAACTTGTTTGGTACGTCTTGAAAAATATTGCTAAAACTGCAGAAAAATAAATTATACTATGAGACAAAAAAAACTAAAGTAGAAATACCTGGAAAGTAATGCTGTTTTTCTGATAGGCTTTATCGAGTACAATAAGAATATGTTTTTAAAATATGCAAAACACCTCCAAAATCTTGAGTTACGGGTAAAAAGACGGGTTTTCATACCTTTAAGCACTTATAAGCCATTAACTAAGCTGATTTTCAACCGATTTTAATTTTTTAAACGGATTTACAATATGTATTTTTGGCAATTAGAGCATATTTTTTTTTAATTACAACACTGCGTGAGTGTGTAAAAAATACAAACAGAGTAATGAGAAAACCTAACAAAATAAGGGCATATATATATTTAATAAATTATGTGGGTATCACATAATAGTGCTTCAATAGCTTTTGTATGTACAGTTTATTAACATTGTGAACCAAAAATTACATTTTGAATTTATATGACAGTACTTCAGAAAATTTTAATATACAGAAAAATAGTTTTTACCGAAGGCGGTGTTTAGTCACACGCAGTTACATATGTACGTGTGAACGTGAAAATTATATATTGTATGTATTTCGTTAATTTTGACATACACATGGAATTTCATATGTATCTGTCAGATTTTTCGCAGCTTTCGATGTTGCTGATGCTCCAGGGAATGTTGAAGAAAATTTTAGGACCCAAAAGCAAACAAAATTTCCCAAAAAGTTCTTGGTATGGCAAGCAATATGCAGTTGCGGCAAAAAAGACAAACATTTGTTACAAAGGGCTCGAAATACAAAAAAGGATGCTTCCATTCATAAGACTTCTTAGTGTGTCCACTTATTTTTTGGCCTGATTTGGCACCCTGTCACTATGGTAAGAAAGGTCTTGAGTTGTAAAAGAACAATAATGTGGTATTTGTACCAAGATAGGAAAATTCTCCAAACTGCCTGGAGCTATGGCCAGTGGAGAGATATTGGGCTCTTGTTATAAGATAATTGAAGAGCACAAAACAGGGTCCAAAAGTGTGGCAGATTTTAAAAGGATATGGACACCTGTTCGAACAAAGTGACAGAAATAACTATAAAAACCATAATGGAAGGGTTTCCGAAAAAGGTTCAAAATTTCATCACTAGTGATTAGAACTATAATTTTTTTTTTTGTGAATTGTTGTTACGGATTTAGAATAATTCTGATTGTCTCATTATTATTAGTATTGATATACTTTTTTTTCCCCCCTCCCCTGAATATATTGTTACCACGCCACTCTATTTTTATTTCATTCAATTGCGTGTTACCATACACACAATGTATAGTTATTTCGTGTATGTAATTCTTAACTGTTTATTACCATACACACAATATTACACATTGCATTCTTGTCATCTTCTCGGTTGGCAACAACTCTCCTCTTTTGATCGAAATTCTTCTTTATGGAAGTGGAAAAATAAAATTAAGTGGCGTGACATTACCGTTAGTTTTTTTTTGCTGTTCTGTACCATCAGGGAAATTTTTATACGTACACATTAAAAGAGAATGTGCATAGTTTTTTTTACTCTCTCATCGTTCTTTTCTTCCCTCCTATAATGCAATTGCACTTGACGATACCATTGTGGGAATTTGTTCTATTTATTCCTTTCATTGCTTTTATATGTGTACACATACAAGTACGTTTCTCTCTCACAACAACAACGTTACGGAGAGAAAGGGAAATTTTGATAAAAGGGAATTTTTTGCGCATGCTGCGACAGGTCAATTGGTGACAGAAGTCAACAGTCAGAAGAAGTTGCTAGTTGTTTGTCAAAGCGTTCAGTCGCTCATACTTCTTTTGCTGATTTAAAAATAAAAGGATAAAATATCAAGTGTGGGTACAGTTTACCAACTAAAATAGCAATAATTTAAATATTTTTGTTTAAAATAAATCGTTAAAACCAAATTTTACATAAAAAGGACAATGAAACAAAATTAAATGATAGTGGAATAAAAATCAAAAAAAAAAAAAAAAAAAAAATGAAAGCAGGATTAAAAAAGAAAAAAACAAGAAAACCTCTAAATACAAAACTTTAACTTGAAAGTTTATATTGTTTAATTTAAGAAGATTTTAAAAGAAAATAACATGCAAAGAAGCGACATCATGATTTAAAGTCAAATATGATAAAATAGTTTTATAATTTGTTAAAGAAATTTGATTTAAAAGAAAGTGAAAACAACAAAATTGATTGGTGTAAATTTTGCTAAATATATTAATTTAATATATTGCAATTGTTTAAAAAGAAAAGCGTGAGATCGCAATATCTAAATGTTTGCCTAAAGCCAGGCCTAAACATTTTACATACAAACAAAAGTTTATTTATTTTTATTCGCCAATAGAAGAAGGCTTATAAATAACACCTAAAACTCAATTAATTAATAACTCTTCCATAAATTATATTGTATTGCAAATGAGAAGAAAAAAAAAAAAAAAAACTATACAACAAACAAAATTATCATTGTTAATATTATATTTAACTTAAGCTAAAAGTAGTTTCAAAATATTAACTCCAAGAAAATAAACATAAAAGTATAATAATAAAAAAAAAAAAACCAAATTTGAACAAAAAGTAAACAGAAACTTAAAAACTAATCTAAAAACATTTTCTACAACTAAAATTAAACAAAATTTATAAACACAAACAACAAAATATATATGAACAAAGTCAACCTTTAAACCAACAACAATATGATACAACAATTTCTACAATAGCAACTAAAAAAATTCTACAACAGCATCACCACACCAACTTTAACAATCACCACTGAGAACACCCGAAATCACCACAGACCCTGAAATTACCCTATTTGCGTATTGTAAGTTTTTTTTCCTATATTTTACACATTGTATAAAAATTATACATAGTTTATTATAAGAAACGATTTGAATTAATAATAAATAATGGGAATTACAAAAATAAAAACCCACCAAAGTCTAATAATTTTGAAAATTGTATATCTCTAAAAATAAAATAAATAAAATTTTTCTTAAATGATTTTGTAATTGAAATTTTGTAACCTAAAAACCTAGTAACTTTAATTTTGTAAATTTAAATTTTGTAACCTAAAATTTAAGGAATTTAAAAATGTATTTGAATAAACAAGCACCAATATGCTATTTTTTGTAATTAAATTAAAATGAATATGAAGATTTAATTTTTGTGTAAATGAGGAATGCTAGGTCGAACGGATACCGGTAAGTAGAGGAACACACACATGGGACAGGTTTTTAAAATGTAGGGTACTCCGCCTGTCATAGGTTGGGGAAGGGACAAATGTACCCCTATATGGCCCACCACCAGCCATATTATCATCCATGGTGATGAATTTTTAATTTCCCACTTTGTTACTTTTGTTAGGCGATTTATCTAATTTCTCCCTCTGGCATTTGTCCTTGCATATATATTTTTTAATTTTCTACATACTTCCAGGGTGTGAAGTATGTATATGTGTTCACGCGTCAAAACTCGGGTTAAGAACCACATTTTGTTTACTGAGCTAGCGGGTCAGCTTTTATACCCCTTAACCAAGTTTTGGGTGGTTAATTGATTTTTTTTTAATTGAAATTTACCGGCGCGTAACATATATGGCGCCCAACGTAAAGGCAATGTCAAATGCCAACGTAAAGGCAACGTCAAATGCCAACGTAAACCAACGTAAAGGCAACGTCAAATGCCAACGTAAACCAACGTAAAGGCAACGTCAAATGCCAACGTAAAGGCAACGTCAAATGCCAACGTAAACCAACGTAAAAGCAATGTTAAATGACACGTTTAGGTTTAAAATGGAACATGCAGGGTGGAAACTAGATTATCGAAAACAAATGTAAAGTTAACGTAAACGTAAAGCCAAAGTAGGTTGACGTATAGTAAACGTCAATACTTTGCTGCGGCTTAAAATTTTATCGCTTGAGATTTTTTTTTTTGAGATTTAATTACAATGAACCTTTTGATGAATTTTAGTATGGCGTAAGTCATGATTCTGGGTAATCCAAGACCTGGTATCATTTGCGACGTCAAATTATTAAAGTTAACAATTGTGTAAAGTTTTAGTGACATCAAGTACTGTCTTGCTGAAAATTTGTTTACTATAAGTCCGAACTGACGACATCGAGTCGCGCGGTTACGTTGCGATAGTAAACGGGTATTTGGGAAGCTTTACTAAATCGAATTCAGTTGTTTGAGTCCTTGTAATAAATTGCCTTCAGGTGGCGATGCAAGTTGCAAAACAATTTAGATCGGTTTTGATTCTCGCGAAAAGTTTGGGAAATTTTAAATTAGAACTGTTTTTTTTACTATGATATTATTATTATTTTTTTTTGTATAACTCTATGTGATCTCTACCAGATAAACGTATCGTCTAGCATTCCTCCTAAACGCATATCAAACAATTTTGTTTTTTTTTCCTTTATTATTTTTTTTATTATTATTTTTTTTTTTATTATTTTTTATTATTATTTTTTATTATTTTTTTTTTGTTATTTTTGCTTTTGTTATTCCTTTTTTTTTTATTTTTATTTTCATTTTTTTTTTTTTATATCATTTTAATATATTTTTTTTTGTTGTTTTAATTTTTTTTGTTTTTACTTTTAATTTTCTTTATTTTCATTATTATTTTTTCTATTTTTTTTCTATTTTTACTATTATTTTTTCCTTTCCGCTTATTTGAACTTGCGTTCATAAAACTTCACTTACTTTGACATTCATTGGTGCATTATGCACAAACCTAATACACGGCAAAGCACAAGCAAGAATTTATCTCGTAGCGTTTCTAATCCCAAATCAGCTGGCTTATCGGCACATTCTGGCATTCGTAGTTCGTCTCTGTCCAAGGGTAGAGGAAGGGGTTCAACTCCATTAGGGAGAAAGCTATCGGTGGACTCCCAGAGTAGTATAACGGCATTAAGGGGTTCATCTGTGTCTCGTTCGCTTATTTCAGGTCAATCGGAAGAATCTGATTTAATAGAGATCAATCCGGACTTTAAACCACTTAGCATATCTCTCCCAGACTTAGATACAGACCCAGTTGCAACTTTGACACCGAGTGTACCAAGCGGGGTAAATATTGAAATGGCCACACAAGAACCAAACCGAGAAGGCGATCCACAACCTTCGAATGTAAACACTATGGAAAATTTGATGTCCTATTTCCAGGAGGCCATGAGGAATACCCAGGATGAGTTCAGAAGGGAATTTAGTGCTCTGAGGGAATCTGTTGGACTAGGTAGAACTGATAGGTCAACTTCTGCGACACCAGGAAATGGTGCTCGATCGCCTACCCAGGCAAATTCATATTCCCATGTTTCCTCTAACATGATTTTTAAATTGAAAGATTGGAGAGTATCGTATAGTGGCGAGGGTAGTGTTTCGGATTTCTTATTTAAAGTAGATACATTGACTGAGCGATCTCAGTGTCCACATGACCATCTGATGTCAAACTTTCACTTATTCCTAACGGGTAAGGCCGAAACATTTTATTGGGACTACATTAAACAGAACCAAAGGGCAACATATCCGATGTTAAGGGCTGCTTTGTCAGGAGAATTTGGTACATTAGAAAGTGACCATGAAATTTTGCTCAAAATCTCTTCTCGTAAACAACTCCCCAAGGAAAGCTATGACGACTTCCACTCCTATGTGGTTCGCCTGAACTTAAGGCTGTCAAACCCCATGTCAGATGCTTCCTTGATCGAAATAATAAAGAAGAACGTACATGCTGACCTAAAGGTCATGTTATTCATATCGGATCCAAAAGATTTAGGCAAACTGCGCGAATTGGCTAGAAAAGCAGAGAGGGTTCTTTTAGAGAACAAATCAATTCCTTTTCCTCGGCAGCGACAAGTCAATGAAATTCTAGTGGAGGAAAACTCCGAAGATTCGGTTATGGAATCCGATCCCCAAATTGAAGCCATTAGAATGGGCAGAACCTGGGTGAATGGTGATTATTCAAAGATCAAATGTTGGAACTGTTTGGAATATGGGCACAGTTATATATATTGCCCTGACGAAACTCGCCATGTTTTCTGTTATAAGTGTGGACAAAGAGGGATAACCACTCCCAAGTGTAAGGGTCCTCATACGGAAAACAAGCGGCGGAGCGAGTGGGTGACCGGGGATGCTCGTTCCAAAAACTAAGTCCCGAGTTTATATCCAGCGATGAGAGTAAGCCGTCACAGATGGAATTACCTCCCAAACTGACAAGACCATTTCACTACTTACTACCTAGACTTTCAAATATTGCTATTTCTCGGGGAATCTTGAAATGCAGGGAACGCTATCGAAAAAGAATGAAGTATAGGAGATTAATTGAAACCACATGTTTGCCAGATCATCACGATGATAGACCTTTTGCTATGATAAAGATTTTTGATGAGGATTTATTATGTCTTTTAGATTCGGGGGCTAACGTATCCGTATTAGGGAAAGGGAGCTTAGAGTTTGTTGCTAGAAATAACGTTCGTTTGGAAAAATTTAAAACATGGCTCCTTACGGCCAACGGTTCAAAAAACGAAGTAATGGGATATTGTAAATTACCTGTTACCTTCAAGGGGGTGACAAAGCTCATCACATTTTACATAGTACCAAACTTATCTCAACTCGGTTATCTTGGTATAGATTTTTGGAGGGCGTATGCACTTGCTCCTCAAATCTTCTCTAACTTGTCTTGTAATGAGATTATTGCTAAAACCGAGCCGAAATGTCACGAGCTAACCCCAGAGCAGAAGTTGCGTCTGGAAGAAGTCGTTTTGAATTTTCCATCCTATGAGAAGTTAGGTCTTGGCTGTACGCCTTTGCTTGAACATCACATTGACACAGGGGATGCTTTACCTGTGAAACAAAAACATTACCCGCTCTCGCCCCCTAGACAGGAAGAAATTTATAAGGAACTTGATAGATTACTAGCGCTTGGCGTTATAGAGGAATCAAATTCTCCTTGGTGCAGTCCCATCGTATCCGTTCGCAAGCCTGGAAAAAACAGACTTTGCCTTGATTGTAGGAAATTAAACTCGCTCACCAAGAAGGATTCGTACCCGCTACCACACATAAATGGACTGCTCAGTCGGTTAAAAGACACTCACTTCATCAGTGGCATCGACCTAAAAGATGCGTTTTTCCAAATAAAATTATCTGAGTCATCCAAGGAAAAGACGGCTTTTGCTGTACCGGGTAGATCTCTGTATCAGTACAGGGTAATGCCTTTTGGTGTTTGTAACGGGCCTCAGACAATGAGTCGCCTGATGGACAGGGCAATTCCGGCTAGGTTGAGGGAAAACGTATTCATTTACCTTGACGACCTTCTTGTTTGCAGTCACGATTTCGATACTCACCTTAATTTGCTTTCGGAGGTAGCACTTTGTTTGAAATCTGCGGGATTAACGATTAATGTGGGCAAGAGCAAATTTTGCCAACGCGAGATAAAGTACCTAGGTTATCTCATAGGCGGTGGAAATTTAAAAGTTGATCCGGGAAAAATTGATGCAATCACACAATTTCCCATGCCCAAAACACCTCGTCAGGTAAGACGCTTTATTGGCATGGCAAATTGGTATCGGGCATTCATAAACAACTTTTCTGATCTCGCGGGTCCGATGACAGATTGTTTGTGTAAATCAAACAAACCTTTTCGCTTGTCGCCTCAGGCTATTGATTCCTTTGAAAAATTAAAATCAGCCTTGTCAAACGCTCCGGTATTAGTTCAACCAGACTTCAGTAGGGAGTTTGTGATTCAATGCGATGCCTCACGCATCGGAGTAGGTGGCGTTCTATACCAAATAGATGACCAAGGGGACGAACATCCAATCGCCTTTGTGTCTCAGAAACTGAATAGGGCGCAACGAAACTATACCGTAACAGAGCTAGAATGTTTAGCGGCCACTATTTGTGTCAAACGGTTCAGACAATATATTGAGGGACTCCCTTTTAAAATCGTGACTGATCATTCGAGCCTTCGTTGGCTCATGAGCCAAAAAGACCTTAGCGGTAGACTGGCACGCTGGAGCTTAAAACTTCAACATTTCGATTTTGTGATGGAACACAGGAAAGGTTCCCTAAATATAGTCCCCGACACACTGTCCAGATTTGATGTTGATGAGCTAAATCTGAATTGCAATCCTCCTGAGATAGATCCTTCTTCACCTGATTTTCATAGTCCCGAGTATAATGAATTAAGAAATTTGATACGCCAGAAAGGCGAAGAACTTCCTGACCTGTGTCTTAACGACGATCTCATTTATAAGAGAGTAAATTTTCGAAATGATATAGACGAGGAAAACTTATGGAGGTTATGGTTGCCTGAATCCTTGGCAAGAGAAACAATTAGACTAGCGCATGAGGAAGGTTGCCATAGTGGCTTTAATAAGACCATTTTTAGAATCAGACAGAAATATTTTTGGCCTCAGATGGCTCGGGATGTGAAATCATACATCCAAAATTGTGACGATTGCAAGACCATAAAACCCGTCAATCAGACCCTACGTCCACCCATGGGAAATCAGTTCCAAACAAACCGCCCTTTTCAAAGATTTTACTGCGATTTTTTGGGTCCCTATCCTTGCTCTAAGTCGAAAAATTGCCAATTGTTAATTATAATAGACCATATGACCAAATTCTTATTTTTAAAGCCTATGAAGTCAGCGACCTCTATAAATGTTATCGAATTCTTGCAAAATGAAGTTTTCTGCACCTTCGGTGTACCACAGTTTCTGCATACCGACAACGCCAAGCAATTTACCTCAAGGGAGATAAAAGGATTTTTTGAACTGTACGGCATAACCCACATCACCACAGGGTTCTATTCACCACAGGCAAATGTCTCAGAGAGGGCAAACCGTGAAATAATTTCTAAAATTCGATATTTTTTGAAGGATCATTCTGACCACACAAATTGGGACAGGGGAATACCCAAAATTTTACAAATATTGCGGAGTGATCTTCATTCGGCTATAGGTTGTTCACCCTATTTTGCGGCCTTTGGCCAAAATATGATTCTAAATGGATCAAGCTATACAATCCTAGATCGCTTGAACATGCTTCGTGATGACACACCGGTCGAGAGGAACGATAGGTTACAGCTTAACCGTGACAAAATTAACAAGAACCTTGATAAAGCCCATGAGAAAGCGTGTAGGACATATAACTTGAGGGCCAAACCGGTAAATTTCACCGTCGGACAGGAAGTTTTCAGGAAAAACCACTCACAGAGTGATTTTAAAAAGGGACTTAACGCGAAACTCAACCCCAGATTTTTGAAATGTAGAATTAGGAAAAGAATTGGAAACTCCCTTTATGAAATCGAGGACCTTCAGGGGAATTACGTGGGTAAATTTCATGCATCTGATATTCGACCTTAGTCTCAATTTTCGTGATATGTGTTGCCCGGCTTCGTGGGTCGAGCCACACGTTCAACATCAAGTTTATTTTTCACTAATTGTAATAGCGCCTAAATCCTTCCTGTTCAAACCTTTTATCGTAGATCTCGATTTGAAGCAGGTTTGTTACGGATTTAGAATAATTCTGATTGTCTCATTATTATTAGTATTGATATACTTTTTTTTCCCCCCTCCCCTGAATATATTGTTACCACGCCACTCTATTTTTATTTCATTCAATTGCGTGTTACCATACACACAATGTATAGTTATTTCGTGTATGTAATTCTTAACTGTTTATTACCATACACACAATATTACACATTGCATTCTTGTCATCTTCTCGGTTGGCAACAACTCTCCTCTTTTGATCGAAATTCTTCTTTATGGAAGTGGAAAAATAAAATTAAGTGGCGTGACATTACCGTTAGTTTTTTTTTGCTGTTCTGTACCATCAGGGAAATTTTTATACGTACACATTAAAAGAGAATGTGCATAGTTTTTTTTACTCTCTCATCGTTCTTTTCTTCCCTCCTATAATGCAATTGCACTTGACGATACCATTGTGGGAATTTGTTCTATTTATTCCTTTCATTGCTTTTATATGTGTACACATACAAGTACGTTTCTCTCTCACAACAACAACGTTACGGAGAGAAAGGGAAAATTTTGATAAAAGGGAATTTTTTGCGCATGCTGCGACAGGTCAATTGGTGACAGAAGTCAACAGTCAGAAGAAGTTGCTAGTTGTTTGTCAAAGCGTTCAGTCGCTCATACTTCTTTTGCTGATTTAAAAATAAAAGGATAAAATATCAAGTGTGGGTACAGTTTACCAACTAAAATAGCAATAATTTAAATATTTTTGTTTAAAATAAATCGTTAAAACCAAATTTTACATAAAAAGGACAATGAAACAAAATTAAATGATAGTGGAATAAAAATCAAAAAAAAAAAAAAAAAAAAAAAATGAAAGCAGGATTAAAAAAGAAAAAAACAAGAAAACCTCTAAATACAAAACTTTAACTTGAAAGTTTATATTGTTTAATTTAAGAAGATTTTAAAAGAAAATAACATGCAAAGAAGCGACATCATGATTTAAAGTCAAATATGATAAAATAGTTTTATAATTTGTTAAAGAAATTTGATTTAAAAGAAAGTGAAAACAACAAAATTGATTGGTGTAAATTTTGCTAAATATATTAATTTAATATATTGCAATTGTTTAAAAAGAAAAGCGTGAGATCGCAATATCTAAATGTTTGCCTAAAGCCAGGCCTAAACATTTTACATACAAACAAAAGTTTATTTATTTTTATTCGCCAATAGAAGAAGGCTTATAAATAACACCTAAAACTCAATTAATTAATAACTCTTCCATAAATTATATTGTATTGCAAATGAGAAGAAAAAAAAAAAAAAAAAACTATACAACAAACAAAATTATCATTGTTAATATTATATTTAACTTAAGCTAAAAGTAGTTTCAAAATATTAACTCCAAGAAAATAAACATAAAAGTATAATAATAAAAAAAAAAAAACCAAATTTGAACAAAATGTAAACAGAAACTTAAAAACTAATCTAAAAACATTTTCTACAACTAAAATTAAACAAAATTTATAAACACAAACAACAAAATATATATGAACAAAGTCAACCTTTAAACCAACAACAATATGATACAACAATTTCTACAATAGCAACTAAAAAAATTCTACAACAGCATCACCACACCAACTTTAACAATCACCACTGAGAACACCCGAAATCACCACAGACCCTGAAATTACCCTATTTGCGTATTGTAAGTTTTTTTTCCTATATTTTACACATTGTATAAAAATTATACATAGTTTATTATAAGAAACGATTTGAATTAATAATAAATAATGGGAATTACAAAAATAAAAACCCACCAAAGTCTAATAATTTTGAAAATTGTATATCTCTAAAAATAAAATAAATAAAATTTTTCTTAAATGATTTTGTAATTGAAATTTTGTAACCTAAAAACCTAGTAACTTTAATTTTGTAAATTTAAATTTTGTAACCTAAAATTTAAGGAATTTAAAAATGTATTTGAATAAACAAGCACCAATATGCTATTTTTTGTAATTAAATTAAAATGAATATGAAGATTTAATTTTTGTGTAAATGAGGAATGCTAGGTCGAACGGATACCGGTAAGTAGAGGAACACACACATGGGACAGGTTTTTAAAATGTAGGGTACTCCGCCTGTCATAGGTTGGGGAAGGGACAAATGTACCCCTATATGGCCCACCACCAGCCATATTATCATCCATGGTGATGAATTTTTAATTTCCCACTTTGTTACTTTTGTTAGGCGATTTATCTAATTTCTCCCTCTGGCATTTGTCCTTGCATATATATTTTTTAATTTTCTACATACTTCCAGGGTGTGAAGTATGTATATGTGTTCACGCGTCAAAACTCGGGTTAAGAACCACATTTTGTTTACTGAGCTAGCGGGTCAGCTTTTATACCCCTTAACCAAGTTTTGGGTGGTTAATTGATTTTTTTTTAATTGAAATTTACCGGCGCGTAACATTGTAATAATAATTTCAATCAAATAAAAAAAAAATCAAAACTATAAGTTTAGTGGTTTCATTTTTCGATCACAGTCCTTAGTTTCATTAGTGAACAAAATACATAAAGTATTGTACTATTCTAATAAAGAATATGCTTAATTTCATATTTCTAGGTCCATTATTATAGAATATTACAAGTAAAGTTTGAAATTTAAAAATAATTTAAGTTTATTAAAGTTTTTCAAAAGCTGTGATCAGTTTTGAAAACTATCACAAAGGATCTCGGATGTGCCTCAGCAAAATGTGTAAACTCTATCACTCTAGTAAGTCGCCACAGTATTTTATTTCTATACTAGAACATTTTTCCTAATAAAGATTGGTGTAACAAAAGTTGTAAATTTTGTGAAATTTCCTTAAAATGTTTGCATGTCATAAATTCTATTGGACCCTCTGTTATTACTATATTTTATAGACAAAAAACATAAATTCACGCAGTTCTATACAGTTCTGTGGATGTGCTTCGAGAAACATGTCTTTTTTAATAATTTCACGCTAATTCTTTTACCTTTTAAAGGGATTATAGATGCTAATGAGGGCACAAACCTTACACAGGGGAACAAAATTGATATTTTGGTTTGGTGCAGCGAAAAATGTAATTGATAAATCATATATGGGACATTTCATTTTCAAAACTATCTTTACTTATTTTTGGGCAGCTCTTGTTTTTAAAATATCGCGGTTTTTATTTTTATTTTTTTTGGTTATTCTGTATTTTTTTATCTTATTGGTTCAATATTGCATAAATGGAGAGTAAAATTTAAAAAAACCTTTTTGAGCTGGTATACTACACAAAATTATCTTTTCATTGACATAAATTTTGTTTATCAAAATTCTAGGATATATTGGTGATAACGCAAGGATGTTGAAAATTAACTTTTTTCAGTTTCATCCTTATAAGTTTGACCAATGGTAAAAGAGTTCAAAATTTTTTCACAATATACAATAAAAACATATAAATAAAATAATTTATATAAAAATATTGAAAATTCGCTGAAAATATACTAAACTATTTGGGAAATAACTCGAAGTTTTACAATAGTTTTCATATGTTTTTCGTATTAAACAAATTATATAAATGTTCGTAACTTGAATGTTTAACACCTACATGATTATACTTAAACTAAAGACTTATTTTTGTGGATTAGCGTGATCAAAAAATATCACCGATTTTTTAAATTATAGGAAAAAACTACTTGTTCTTAAACAATCAATATTTCTGTTAGGTAAGGGCCATTTTTTTTTTTTTTTTGTAATTGACAGGGAACTCATCAAAAATAAAAATTATGGCTAGTAAAATGAGATGCTGTGATAAAGATCTTAATATGTTTTGTTACATTTGTGACGAAAATATGTTAAAAGCTGAGTAAAAATCAATTATGCGTGATTGTCCAAGACAGATTTAATCAAGAAAATCACTTAAAAGGATATTCCTTTATATATAATGTATAAATTAATCTATATGTTGTAAAAATTTATTTTATAAAATAAACTAAATCTGATACAAAAAAATAGTAGGGTTTTTGATAAAAATTTTAATATATTTTCACCAAAAAACGCAGTATACCAAAGTTCGCGATATTTTAAAACCGTCAAATGAAGTATTTCTATTGCTCTAGTTAGATTTAAATGTGTATTAAGAAATAATACTAATGACTACCTAAAAATGTATTTACAAAAAAAATATTTTTTAGGAATTCCTTGAATGTTCAGTGTTAAATTTTTATTCAGAATTTTCATAATGCAACTTTCCTGAAAGATCAGACAAATATGCCAAAACATCCACCAGAATTTGCTATTTTATCAAAATCATAAACAATTAAGAAATAATGAACAATTTAGGTCGGTTCATAGATTTTAAAAGAAAAGTGCTTTTGCCCATATAAGCGTATTTAGTTGGATATCCAAATTATTAGATTTTTCCTTTATTAAAATAAAACGAATGAGATTTTAATTAGTTTGAATGTAAAATATTTACTTAATGTATTTTTCATTCGATTTATTAACGATTTTGCGGTTAACAACATAATTTTTAAACATGTTAAAATCGTGTTCTCGCCTATTTTAATATAAGGACTTAGATCGAAAAAACCTTAACACACATTTCGCATTAAAACTTTTAACACAAATATTATTTGATTTTTTTTTTTTATCAAGTTACCATTGTAAAGCATTTGTTGTTAATCTGATTTAAGTGAGTGATGAGAAAAAAGTGCGTACTAAAATTATTAACTATTTTCAACAAAACCCAACTTGGTCCTACAAAAAGTTGGCCAAACAATCAAAGGTTTGTTATCAAACTAATTCCAATGTTATTAATTATTCGATATCAGTCCTTAATTATCATTAATATCACTTTCGCCATTCACCATCTCTTTCAAAATCACTGTTTTACCATTTTGGTATTTTTTTATTTTATTAATTTCGATAATTCTATATACATTTGTCTTGGAAGGAAAAGAGTTTTGGTCCACATGTTGTTACTAAAGCTAATAAATAGAAAGCATTTTCAAAAGAGCTCTCAACACATCCTGTAGGAAAGCAGTCCAGTTAGCTCAGTACTCGGACTGAGCAGGTTTAAAAACATACAAGGCTCAAAAAGTTCAACATATATGTTAAGATTTCTTCGATCTCAGTCCTTAATTATCATTAATATCACTTTCGCCATTCACATTCACCATCTCTTTCAAAGTCACTGTTTTACCATTTTGTTATTTTTTTATTTTATTAATTTCGATAATTCTATATACATTTGTCTTGGAAGGTAAAGAGTTTTCTACTTAATAATGAATACTAAATTTAACATAGACATATGTATATACAGAATGTTTTATTATTTAAAGTGAAGGAGAAAAATTTGCAAAAACAAAAAGCATATTAAGTTAAAAAAACTATAACTAATATAGCTTATAGGGTTTTTACACATTTTGCTGAAATAGAATATATTTTGTTGGAAATTATTGATTCAATTCCTAACTTTCGCTTACTTATAATTAAAACACCTTGACTATTTTTATAGGTATATTAAGTAAGAATTGTTTTAATTTGGCGGTTTAAAAACCGAATTCGAAAATATGTTCTCTGTTTTATGTATTTTTTTTATCCAAATTTACATTAGTTATAGCAACAAATTTAACATATAATTTGGGCTACTTGACAAAGAATTTTCATTAAATTAAAAAAAATAATAATAATAATTTAAAGGCTCCAAAGGCTTAAAAAAACTGGTGTTTGGTTTGTATAATCCACCCTCTGACAATAAATTTGGACCAACCGTTTAGAAATGCCAGATTTATTTCTAAAAAATTTGGTTGTTTCGTTGGGGAAAATGCAACTCATGTTTATTAATTCTTAAAATAATGTTCACAAATTAGCTTTGCAATATTTTAAAATGAAGATCTTACCTTTGATCCCAATTTGGAAGTAAATATTTTTTAATATTTTTCAAATGAATAAAAATTATGGATTCAAATTTTTTCATAAACTCCAAAGAATATAATTTTAAGTTAATACAAAATCGAACAAATTTTAAAGGCTTTTTAAACCACTATGTATTGTTGATGTATTGTGGTTCCAGTAGTACAAATATGGAGAGTATGGCTAATTACAATCGTAGAGGACACTCTATGAAAGACTTGCTAGCCTTCCTATAGGAAAAATTGTGTCGTTCTATTCACCGTTTTGGCGAAAGTGGTGGCTCTAGATATTTCCAAGGCGATCGATAGAGTGTGGCATGGTGTACTTTATTCAAAACTTATTGCTTTTGGTGACGGTAATAACTTCTCTTGATTTAAACGAACTTTCTCAGAGATCGCACTATACGAATTAAAGGGTTAATCGGGATCTTGTGACAATCTTTGAATGGGGTCATGCGAATAGGGTCGCTTTCAACGCTCCCAAGACTCAGTTTTGCATGTTGACACAAAAACGAACGACAGACTATGTTGGTTCATCTGTATTTATTTCTCTTTATGTTCTGAGCATGAGAATACAATGTGATGTCAGCTGGTTTAAACACATTTTTGAAGTGTCGAAAGAATCATTCAAGTGTATCGGTATTCTAAAACGGTGTAGGAATTACTTCACTCCATCTGATCTCTTCACTATTTACACCACCTATATCCGACCGAAAATCGAATACAACTCCCATGTATGGGCCGGTGCAAATTGTGGTAAATCACAAATCTGCCTGGACAAAATAAAAAAAATTCTGGCAACATTGCTTCTGATCATTTAATCAGAAGTTTCTAAACCACAGGTGCTGGTCCAAGAACAAACAAAATAGGTAAAATAGGTAATTGATCCGAACCTAGATCGTTAATAACTTTGAAAGCTGACATGTTTGTTAAAATATTGGTTAAAAAGAGATCTAATGTTGATGGATGTTTCTTGAATTCGCTGGAATATAAGTATTTGAAATTTGTTTAGTAGTATTTTCTTCATAATAAAATTTTGCCCAGGTATTATTTCTTAGAAATCCCCAATAGTTGAGTCCACATAAAATGAATTTCTTATTCGTATCTGTTAATTTACGACGCACAGTGGCGCAATTTGAGTTTTTTCGTTGCAAAAACCATTACTTTTGAACCAAATTAGATAATCAAAAAATGTAATTTATGGAAAGTAAAATAAAATATTTTTTTTAAATTTTATGTTTTTTTTTAATTTAAAATTATTCCAGAAAAGATTAAAAAATTGTTTGTAAAATATTCCAGAAAAGATTTAAATTTTTTTTAATTTTTGCACTTATCTACATATGTACGATATCGACATTTCATTTAATTTGCAAACAATTTTATATTTAATAGCCCAATTCACAATCTTGTGCAAATGGTCTTGCATCATTGTATATGCTTTGCATTTTTACTTTACACCAAAAGTCTACATACGACTTTTACTTTTTTCAACATTGTTATGATAAAGCCGTTAATTTCATCATTTATAAGTTGATTTGGTTTTATTGTAGCTACCTGTGTGAGATTTGGTGCTAATTTTAATACAACGAATCTGGAAATCGCGGAAATGAAGGAAATATCCACCGACGTTGGAACATTACTTGTCAAGTTGTCAAATAAAGGAACATTTACGGCAAAAGTTGGGGAATTCGTTAGTTTGTCAAAATCTATAGTCCAAACTATCCTTAGGAACTATAAAAGGTTTGAAAGATATGGAAGTTTGCCACGAACAGGACATCCATTAAAGTTTGATGAAATATTAAGGCGTAAAACTGTAAGAGAATACCTAGAAATTCATTTAAAGTATCGTAGAATTAAAAAAAACATATCAAAAAAGGTTATGAAATTAATGTCGATTCAGATTCAATTAACCGCTGCTTTAAAAACACTGGTCTTCAGTCGTAAAAATTACCGAATTCACTTAACTGAGAATAAATTCGAAAAGAATCAATCGATTTTTATGATCGATATCTCATTTTGTTGCTATTATATGTGTCTTTGCGATAAAGCAATAAACCTGAACAATTTCTGCCGTTTTCGATTTTTCATGATATTTTTTACATAAAAAAATATATCTTTTTCTTTAATTTGTTATTATAACCCCGAAACTACCGAGCCGATTGAAACACAATATATAAATGGATTAAAGGTTATGTAAATTTACATAAACAAATTTAAAAAAAAAAATCTATCCATAGAATTGAAAAATTTTAAAATTTTTGTACTTAGGTAGCCATGATGCATCAAATCTATAGTGGTTAGTCAAACCTTTTTTTGCTGTTGACCTGTGTAATACGCCACATTTTTTTCAATAACTTTTAAATATATAAATGGGACAAGTTTGAATCATTTAAAGTAAAAAAATTAAACATTAGTGGGATACATATGTCCCATTAGGTCCGAAAGGATTAACAATAAAATCGGTTACCACAACCTAAGAAACTAAGTAAAAGATACGAGAGATCACCAAAAAATTATACGACTACAAAGGTATCTTGTGCAGTTTTTAATAACAAATTAAATTTTTTTTTCCAAAACACGTTAGTAAATTAAAATCGACTAAAAAATAAACGGGTAATGAAAGATTTCTCAAAAAAAAGTCCAAAATTTTATGTATTGATTTACAAAAGATTTATTTTGATAGATATCCTACTCTCATCCCACTAAGCGACCAATGAGCTTTTCAAGGAAAGGACCTAAGCTTTCTTTTGAAAAAAATAGGGACCATTTAAAAAAAAGGTTAAAAAATAAAATTGATTTTGGGAAAAAATGTCAGACATTTTTTATTTTTTGAAGAAATAGACATTCAAACTATTGGGGAAACATTTTGCTAAGAACAATAGGTAATAAGAAGGTGGAGGATTTTCATGCATTTATTATTGGAAAATATGCGCCTAAAATATGCTTCAAAAATATCAAAATATACCTAAAAGTTTATAAAATATGGACTTATATTTTTGTGAAGAAACATATAATAATAAACAATAGATCGTGCAATATCCAAAAAATACACAACAGTGTTCCCAGAAATTAGGATTCTTTAAATTATACCAGAAAAAAATATATAATTGTTCTTCTGAGATTTTCATATAATCTAGAGTAAAAACAATTGTCACTTAAGCGTCTCAAATTATTCTTTAAGCATTAACTGTGTAGTGCATTTGTCTCTAAGTTATCTAAAAGGGTCAATTGACCCTATGCTTAGGACATGCACGTGTTAAAATAACTAATCATGTAACTAGTTGTATAACTAGTTGTCACCCTAAATGATATGTAAAATCACTAGTTCAGGACAGTCTCCTAGAACTGCTATGAAATGGCTGCCAGGACCTGTAATTGTGGATGTGAAGTTACAAAATCTTATAAATCGAATCGATGAAAACAAATATGAATGTTTTCGATACATTGAATAAATTGTTGATACATACATAAAAAACTATAGACTTTTTTGAAGCAAAATGTTTTAAAATGATAATTTTCAATTGCTGATAGAGAAATGAAGAACTTAATACCAGTTTCTCATTGACGACAAAAAATTAAATTTTTATTAAAAACTTGGATAATATGCATTTTGAAGTAAAATATAACAAAATATGCATTATCAATAAAATATGCAAAAATATGCACTAACAAATCGATGCCATTTTACAGCAAAATGTGCGATTCGGATAGATAAAAGTCTACATTGTATTTGGGCGTTCGAGAAAAAACAGGCATTTGTATATAAATCCGCCCCCAAGTAATAAGTTACACTGATGAGAAAAGCACCTGTTTGACCCCCTCTAACTCAGAGAGTTCTTGACTGATCTTGTTGAAAAATTGTGTCTGAATTACTATCCAATAGAACTAACCATGGTGCTAATCGGAAGACATCGATTTCAAAAGTTGGTTTACTTGACTTGAAATCCCTCATATGCATATTAGTTTTAATTTTTATATTTTCACAAATTTATTTTTTCCCCAAGGAAATATTTTTTCAAAATTTGCATTCTTAGGTAATGAATATTCTATGCCTGGGTAAAATTCAATGAACAGCAACTACGTTTAGCGTAAATTAAATGTAAAATAATATACTTAAAATATTTGCAGTATTAAATAATGACAGCCCTTTTACGTACTTCTCGTAGGAATACCAGTCAAATGGCACGTAGAAAAATAAAAATAAATATTTTGTATCATTTATATTAGATTCCACGATTGAAAATAATGATTTTAGTACAAATTGACCTTAAAATATAATTTTTTCGAAACACGAAAAGTATTTATAAATACAGTATTTTAAATGTTAATGTTTCACCTATATAAAGTCGAGACTTTTATTGTGTTTTTATAACATTTTCAGAAATGGTAATATTTTGCGGGATTTAATTTTTTCTTTTATCGCAATCAATTTTGGAAAGTTCGTTCCATGTAAGAGAGTCTAATTTGCTCTCTTAAAATATTTGAATGATTTTTTTAAATTATACATAAAAAAATTGATACAGTATGTAATTGATTCCGATTCTTCAGATTCCGTTTGATTTATTTAATTACCAAAGAATTAATTAAAATAATTCTGCATTTCTGACTTGATTTTGCAACGTTTTGAGAAAAACTAAATCATGCAAAAACAAATATCCATTCCACTTAAAAAACTAAAACAAACTCGTTTCCTTTTTCTGAAGATTCAAAATACAAAATTAATTCCACTTTCGATTGAAGTGGAATTCTGCGACAGACCTGTAACTACTATTTTATCCGAAAACTTATTTTATGAGCCCAATGGGCCAAATACACAGCATGACACAACTATAAACGCACTATTAATATAACTAAAATTTAAGTAGATCAAAAAATAGTTTAAATTAAAATTAAAATATTAGATATATTCAACAATGTTATATTTGTATTAACGAATACTGCAATAGATTGTTTCATAGTTATAAAAGCATTTAAGAAAAAATTAAAAAAATTCGTGTAAAATGAAAGATAACCGAAATTAATATTGAAATAATCTCCATTATTCTTAACAAGCTTAGAAACCTTTTCTGGCATTTATATTTAAATCTAAACCACTCTTAAGCGTGTAGATTTGTATGGATTGGAGCATTTTGTTGCTGAAATATTAATTCTAAGTTGTTTTAATTTCCCAAAAAATGTAGTAACTTGTTCAACTTGAATATTTTTATAAAATAAATATCGCAATGAATTAAGATTGTATTGAAACTTGTGTATTTCATTTATCAATATAGCCCACAGACTTATTCTATCCATATCATCAATTCGTTTAAAATTAAAAAGAAAAAAAACCAACCTCATAACGAATGAGGTTGGTTTTTTTTCGACCAAACATATTATACCTTAAAACTTGTACTAAATATGACAAAAGTTTTGATTTTCGATTTCTCTGAGTTATGTTGCACATGTAATTTTGTGTATTAAGTAACAAAATTGTCAATTTAAAATAATAATAATAATAACACAATTAATTACGCTACATCCATTTAACTTAAAGTGCGTTTATAGTTATGAAACACTAAGGAAAATATTCTACGCCGTATTTAGCTTAATCACATGCGAGCATTTTAAACAATAGTTTTTAAAAACGCATTAATATCACTGTGCTCGAAATTTACACTTTTTTCAGTCAAGCGGGGCAACCGGCGGCTAAAACTAATTCGAATAAGCTGTATCCAGTGGTGCTAACCGTTTTTTAGGTTAGACGTTGCACGACATATATTCGCATAAATCTAAAATGGTTTAGCTTATTTAATAAACTAAAAGAAACAGAAATTCCGCAATAAAAATGACATTTTTTGGTGTTTCGCGATTAAATGTATTAGATATTTACGTTCCATTTGCCGATTAAAACTTTTCGTCACTATCATGAATCATATTGTACATATATTTTTTTAAGGTAGATCCAAAATAATTTAGTTTGCTAACAACAAATATTTGTCTATACGTTTAATTCTTATTTTCAAATCTTTAATGTTAGACTAATTTGTATTTTTTTAAAATAACTCGATACAGACTTAAAATGGTTTTTGACGTTATTTTCGTTTCAGAAATTTTGGCAGAAATTTCTGCGATCAAAATTATAAATACATATGTTTTGATTCTTTTACTAAAATCGTGATTTTCAATCGCTGAAAGGGAACTAAAGACATGGAACGATTTATTTTTTTTTATTTTTCATGTGTTCTGCTAAACAATAAGCAATATTTGAGAGGGTTTTCTACAAAAAATTTCCAACGGGACACTTTAATGTTTATACAAATGGTATGTATATTTACCTCTGTCTCATCATCAACAACTTCTTCTACCACTTCCGCTCTATACTCCAGTAAGAGGTCTTTTATGGGTTTAGCGTCTATTTCACGATTAATAAAAGGATGTTGCAACAACGCTTCAGTAGATGGTCTTTGTTGTGGATCCTATTGACGAAAAAAAATTAAGATTAAATATATAATAAAACACAATTACCCAAGCAGAAATATAGAAACTCAACACGTTAAAGATGTAAACATTCAGGGCTATTCCTGTTCTCACTTTCACCGTATTTTTGGAAGCATAATTACAACAATATTATGTCATTTCCTCAGCATTTCTAAATATAAATTTTTACACGTGATTTTTCTAACCTTTATTATATTATTTTAGAAACTTTATTTAATATAAATATTGTTGTAATTATGCTTCCAAAAATACAGTGAAAGCGAGAACAGGAATAACCCCGAATATCTCTAATATAGATTAGATTTTGCCATAATATTGAAGTAATAACGTATAACATAATGAACAAAATAAATATTTTTTTGTTCATTGAGTGAAACATATATTTTTGAGAAATATGCGTCATAATTTTAAGACAAATATACATAGATGCAAATAGGTTTTTAATTTACCCTCATGCATATATATTCATAATTTGGATTTGAAAGCTCATAAAAAATGTTTGCTTAAGGTATCGTAATCATTTTTGAAATTTAAAGATTAATGAATAAAAAAAAAAATAATTTTGAAAAAATAAATTTCAGTACAATTTGTATGTAGTTGAATAAAATTCTACGTTTTTTGAGCGGACAGGTTACAGTTAAATGACAGATCTATCCCAATAAATTTATTTACTAAAATTTTTAAAGAAATTTAAAATATTCGATGCTACATTTTTTTGTTTAATGATAAACTTAAAATCACTAAAAAAATCACTATTTTCATTTTCTGAAGGTGGTTTTATAATTAATAATTTTTGTACCTATTTCTTACAAATATTATAAATTTTTTACAAATCTTTGAGAAATATTTTAAAAATTAAATTTTCCATACTCATTTAAAAATTTTGAATTTAATTATTTTTCTCGACTAAGTGGATTGAGATTTTGGAAAAAGATTTTTACATATTAGTTTGGAGTTTATTATATATAAAATAATTTTTTTTAGAAAAATGTACAACTATTACGAAAGACAATTGCGAAAAACAAAATAAAGTCAAGGAAAAAATCGAAAATTTCAAAATTAATTTATAACGAAAATTCATTTAATATGTACCCATATTTGTACAAGTTATGAGCTATACAAAGCTTTGCAACAAGTTGGCCAACTTTGATACCCGTTTCTCACCTTGGGCTGTAAAATGGTGGTATTAAATTTCATTTTCTGAAAGCTTATGTCCACCTGTACAATTTATTACAGCTACTCGGATCGACCGGATTTAAACGGAATTTATCTAGATTTTTGGGACCAGCATATACTAGGAGAATGAACATATTTATAAAAACAGAATTAAAATTGTCCATTTTTAATTTTTTGTTCCAATTTTAATGTTATTTTTAATATATTCTTTCTTAAAAATATCTTGATAACTATCTGTATTGTTTTCAATATTTTTCCCAAAATTAGACGACCTAGTTAAAACAACAAAACCATATACAGTGAACCAATAAAGTTTATGTACACCTAATATTAAGAAAAACAAACACATATTTCTTTCCATATTTTATTAGCAGCATACGGTCCAAAAGGAATCTGGTTTCTTCAAATGGTCCTGTTTTTGTAGACTACACATTTAAGGGTTTTCTCGGGGATTCGGTCATTGTAACCATATTTCTGATAGTTTGTGGGAGCACGCTTATGTTTGATATTTGTAACAATTCGTCTCGTTTACAAAGTTTTTAAAGTTTTTTTTAGATGACCAGACCCTGTTCCTATATAAGTTTCCATTATTTCAATATGGTTTAATAATACTTTGAGTGGGTTTTCCTATATTTTCAATTTCACGTAATAACTTTTACAAAAACTCAAATATTCTATGAGTAGTTGATGTACGTAAATTATTTTGGCGCAATTTTTAGTTATCAGAGGCATTTTTTATAAATAACTCTTTTCTCGCGAAAGCAGCACTATTAAGACAAAAATAACTGATTTGATTAAGAGAAATGTGGTAAATATTTGCTTAATTAAGAAAATAATAAGTTGTACTTAAACTTTATTGGTTCACTGTATGTTTCACATAATGAACCAAAAACCTTGTAAACTAATCTTAGATAGTTTATAAAAACAGAAATTAAATATTTTAAAATATTTTTCGTTTGTGTAATATTTAAAATGATTAATTTTGACAATTTTGTTAATTGATTTATTGAAAAACATTTTGTTATATTGTTATTTTTTCCTGAAGATACTACATAATGGAGTAGCGGAATATTGGAAATAAATAACAAATTAAATACTTTGGAGATCTGACCTAATGCTCAATAGTTTAGAATTAGGATATTTTTATACACAGTCTATAAAAATATGAATATATTCTGCCACAAAATATTTTACAAATAAAAAATTTAATTTTGTCTTTTAGCTGCAACATAAAAAAAATATCTGTAAAAAATAGTTCTATTTCTGCGAATAAATGGCATTCGATAAAAGTTTGTATATGTTCAGTATTTTTGCTCAAACATATAAAAACGATTCATATTTATTGCGTAGTCGGTAGTCAATTGTAGAAAACATTTAACTAAATTTCAAACCCTGGTAATAAACACAATATTTGAAAGGGTCATAATTTCTGCTTGGGTACATTCTCTTTTTTAGCTACCTTAACAAGAGAATTTTTTAAAAAGTCATTGAACTCTTTGCTCCACCTGGATGGTTGATCTAGCTTTGGCGGATCGCTCTTTTGAATTTTAAGTAAAACTCGCATTGGCGACATTTCGCTGTTAGGGGGTTCCATTTGAGCCAATTCAATTAATGTAATACCAAGCGACCATATATCAACTTGTTGATCATAAGGATTGTCTCTAAACGTCTCACACAAGACTAATTCCGGTGCCATCCAATAAGGGGTCCCAATGAAGGTATCGTGTTTTTGAAGTGTATGTTTATTTTTGGCCGATACCCCAAAGTCAGCTAAAATGAAAGTTAATTTAAGATTAAAATCAAAACAATAGACAACATTTTTAAATGTAGAAAATTACCCAATTTAACTCCGCCTTCCATGGTCAGTAAGACATTTCCGGCCTTTAAATCACGGTGAATAACTTTATTTTTATGCAAAAAATCTAAACCTTCTGTCATATGTTTGCAAACATATGCAATCTGAGGTTCATTAAGTGGTTTTTCCAACTCAACCATTATACTGTCAAGTGCTCCACCATCGCAATATTCAATAAGCATCTATAAATAAAACAATACATATCTGTGTTTAATAGTTCAGTGTTCAAACTTTCAATCCTTCTTACCCATAATTTAAGGTCTATGTAAAAAGCTTCATAAAGTTCAACTATGTTTGGATGCTTAATTTCTGACAATATGTCAATTTCCACCATATGATCGCTTAGGTCTGCCACAGCCTCTAAAATACACATTTTAGCAGCAGCATATTGTGTAGTCTCTTTGTTTAGAGCTTTATAAACCTTTCCGAATGCTCCATCTCCGAGCTCGCCAACAATTTCCCAAATTTCAGCGGGATCAGTGTCCATTTTTATGTTATTGCCATGACGTTTCTTTTTAGCTTCTCCTCCTCCCAAATGGAAAACTTTTTTTAAGTTATTAATAAACGACATTCTTACTTCTATTGATTACGTTCTTCCTTTACTGTATTTAATATTATTAATCTGAAGAACTTCCAATAGGATTAGCTCTAATCCATTTATAAGCAAATCTATTTTATATGTTTTATTATACATATGGTTTCATTAGTTTATATAAAATTATTATATATTTATATGTTATGTCCTTTGAATTTAAATTCTGTAAATTTTAAGAGCTGCAAAAATAAATTAAACGAGATATATTATTAGTAGCCTAGATGTTCATATATTTGTAATCGTATTTTATGTACTTAAAATAAAACATGGTCCAGTTTATGTCTGGAAGTATTTTAATGATAACTTATAAGTGAAAAGTTATATTTATGATTATAATATCGCAAACGAACGGTTATTTAGTCAGTAATATTTTGATATACAAACTACATTAAAATACATATCGATTTATTGAATTAATGCATTTCACATTTAAAAAAAAGAAACTCACATTGTTTACATTATTACAATTTTGGACTTGTTTTGGGTCATTATGGTGAACGAACCGAAAGTAGCCTTATATACCCAATTTCACAGCACTAGATACAGATTTTACAGGATGCTTAGATATTGTACATTTATGTTTTTGTATTCTATCAATTATATTCAAAGCTTGTTTCCCCTTTAAAGTTCCATGTTTTTCCTTTATAAAAGTTTCGGTATTCGGCCAAATTTTTACCGAATACTGATTACTGGTATTTGGCTGCATTTTGACCCAATACGAAAACGAATATGTTGCCGGACTCTATATCTCTCCAAAATTTTAAAATCGTAGTGTTAGTTTCCAAGATATTTTCACTTTATGTTTTCAAGGTAAAACCTATGTTTAGCCGTTCAACTGAATGTTTTAAATACTGTTTATAGATTTACGGCCGTATTCATAAAAGTTTAAAACTGGTTTATGAACCATTATTGGTCAACATTTTATAAAATTGTATTAAATTGTATCCTGGTATAATCAGAAGTGCAAAATTGAAATCAGATCCAGAGAGGATGCATTCAGAATCTGGCATAACACCAAAGTTTTTACTAATCCCCAGGTCATTCGTTAAAATAATAAAGGATAATGCTAGTTCCTCAAGTCCTACTCTTTTAAGGGATGGTCAATCATTCACTGACCTTGTCGATAAAGCTATCCTTTTGGCTGAATTATTTGCAAATAATTCAAACCTACCTGCCTGATGGTATACCAGCACTGGTCTTGAAGCTGTTTTAGCTAACTTTTTCAGAACTTTATAACGCAAATTTCCTGTATGTTGAAAGGTTGCTAATGTAACACCAATTCCCAAAAAGAGAGATGCTAACAACCCTGCAAATTATCGTTCAAATTATCGCGAACAGAGTCGACTTTAATGCACACAAGACTCAACGGTGTATGTTAATTCACAAGCGCACGACAGATCATGTTGCTAAATCTGTTTTTATGGGTGGTGTGGTGGTGGTATGAGTATTCAGTGCGATGTCTGACGGACAAAACACATTTTTTAAGTGTCGAAGGAAGCATTCAAGTTCCTTGGTTTTCTAAAACGGTGTAGGAAATACTTCTCGTTACTATTTACACCACTTATATCCCACCTAAAATGGAATACAGCTCTCATGTATGGCTCGGTGCTTCGAAGTATTTTTTGGAGTTACTCGACCGCGTACAGGAGAGGACGAAGGTGAATGTAGGGTATTCAGCTCTATTGACCCACTGAAACATCGACGAATGGTATGTGCTCTGCAGAAATTAGGGACCACGTTTCCGAAACCCATAGTTTTTTACGCACTACACGTTCTTTGGCAAGGGCTCATCAATTCGTGATCGACTGGGCAGTGGATTGCAGAACGCATTACAGTGAAATTCGTTCTTTATCTGTACAGTCCGTATGTGGAATAAGCTTCTGCTTGCTAGACTTCTAGCACTGAGCCATACGCAGTCGACGCTTCGTAGAGGTTACCAGACAATTGCCAATTAATATGATCTCGTTAGGGAGTAATTAGATTTAATTTTAGTTATAAGATTTGAATACTTATTGTTATTCCTAAGGAAATAGGCAGATTCAATAAATAAATGAAAAGTAAAAAAAACCATTTGTCAACTCGTTCTTGTAGTACAACAACCAAAATATATGTTCGTGCTTTAGTAGCACATACACTTTTTTGCCGAACTAATATTGAATATGATGAAAATCGAAAGATCCAAGGTGAATTTGTTTGTGATGGAATTAATGATATATAAAATACTTTAATCTACTCAAAATTATCGTTGAGACTAAAATCTTGTTTGTTTATCATTATCATATAATAATAAAATTAAATAACTTTGTTTTTTTTTTATTTGGTATATAAACTGATTCGCAATCATAAATTATTATTGAAAAACAAAAAAATATTTAGTATATGCCAAAAATAACATACATTGTGTGTGTTTACTAGACTGTCCACAAAAAATCGATTTTGGAATCTTGTTGGTCTTAACCCCACAAAATGATTCCCCTTTCCAGATATTGAGATAGCCGAAATTTGAGCTCGATTAAACGACGTTAACCCGTGCCGCTCGTCGCTCAAAGTTTGAAAAAATCAACATTTTTGGCCAAAAAGCTAACATAAGAAGCTATAACTCCAGAACGGTAAATAATAGAAACACGATTTGTATCTCAAAACAAAGCTAATATTGTTCTTCAAAATTTATTTTATATACATTATTCTTGTTACTTTAAGCCAAACAGAGTTACAACAGCTTTTGTCTCCAAAAACGTGACCTAGTCGCGGTAGGAGCATACTTCGTATATTTTGATATTATGTGAAAAATGTTGCTAGTAAGTACATATTTTTACATTTTATTGTTATTGAATCATAATGTACATAGATTTAGTATTTCAAAAAGATATAAAACACAAAAATTGGTTGAAAAATGTAAAAGTTATTAAAAATTCCCCAGGCCATTAACGTGTCTCGGAGCACTTGATTATGATATGTGGAAAAAAATTTAACTTATTTTGAAAACAAGTAAGAAAGTATGGTCGGTCAAGCCCGACCAGATAATACCCTACACTAAGTAAATGAGCAAAAACATTTTTCTTTCAAAATTTCAATAATTTATGTTCGTGAGCGATTTTCGGAAGTGGGCCTTATATGGGAGCTATGACAAATTATGGACCAATCACCACGAAATTTGGTCACGTGATTAATGTTTATATGAAAGTTATTTATGTTGAATTTTATGTGTATACCAACATTTGTAGGAGATTTATGCTCGTTAAAGTGATTATCGGAAGCAGGCCTTATATGGGAGCTATGACTAATTATGGACCGATCATAATAAAATTTGGTGACATGAATTCCCTATATATAAAACTTATTTGGACAAAAACTTGTGTAGATACCTATATAAATTAAACATTTGTGACGGATAAAATCCACTTTCGGGAGGACATTTGTATGGGGGCTAGGTCAAATAATGGACCGATTTCAGCCAGTTTCAATAGGGATCGTCCTTGGGCAGAAAAAATGATATGTACCATATTTTATCGAAATACCTTTAAAATTGCGACCTGTACTCTGCGCACAAGCTTTACATGGACAGCCAACCAGCCAGCCAGCCAGACGGACGGACGGACGGACGGACGGACGGACATCGTTTAATCGACTCAGAAAGTGATTCTGAGTCGATCGGTATACTTTAAGGTGGGTGTTAGACTAATATTTTTGGGCGTTACAAACATCTGCACAAATCCATTATACCCTCCCCACTATGGTGGTGTAGGGTATAACTATACGAATAAAACTATTTTATTACATAAAATATATCTATGTTTGCTCAAATATAATTTTTTTTCCATAAAATATAACGTGAATCTGTTCTCAGCTATGGTCAAAAAAAATTTTTTTTTTAGACGACAGTTTCAAAACACCATTTTCAGTTTTTTTTTAAACTTTGTTAAACAAATTTTTAAATTTTTTAAATATCACCGGGGGGTTTATGGTCAATAGATTAGGGAACAAAACAATGAAAAAATTAGGTCAATACCTCTTATAGTTTAGGTGTACCTGCGGTTTGAATTCTGCGGATTTCGCGAAAAACTCATTTTTTTGGAATATTTTAGAAAATATGTCATAATTTTTTATTGTTATACATTTTAACCAAAATATTTACAGAATATTATTTCTCAGATATTAAAAAATATGTCCCTGAAGTTATATATAACTCGGGAAATCCTAAAGCGTAAACTTTGGAGGTCAAAGGTCAAATTTCGCAATATTTGGAAATTCACATTGAAACATATGGAAATAATCTTTATTTGTCGACCATATTTACTAAAATTACAGGATTTTATGGTATATGGTCCGATATTTAGAATAACATAAAAAAAAATCAAATTAACCCTTTAAAGCATGAATATAAATTATATTCATTTTTTTATTTTTAAATTTATTAAAATTGATTTTATTAACTTTGGGGACATATTTGACCCAAATGCTTTAAAGGGTTAATTTGATTTTTTTTTATGTTATTCTAAATATCGGACCATATACCATAAAATCCTGTAATTTTAGTAAATATGGTCGACAAATAAAGATTATTTCCATATGTTTCAATGTGAATTTCCAAATATTGCGAAATTTGACCTTTGACCTCCAAAGTTTACGCTTTAGGATTTCCCGATTTATATATAACTTCAGGGACATATTTTGTAATATCTGAGAAATAATATTCTGTAAATATTTTGGTTAAAATGTATAACAATAAAAAATTATGACATATTTTCTAAAATATTCCAAAAAAATTAGTTTTTCGCGAAATCCGCAGAATTCAAACCGCAGGTACACCTAAACTATAAGAGGTATTGACCTAATTTTTTCACTGTTTTGTTCCCTAATCTATTGACCATAAACCCCCCGGTGATATTTAAAAAATTTAAAAATTTGTTTAACAAAGTTTAAAAAAAACTGAAAATGGTGTTTTGAAACTGTCGTCTAAAAAAAAAATTTTTTTTGACCATAGCTGAGAACAGATTCACGTTATATTTTAAGGAAAAAAAATTATATTTGAGCAAACATAGATATATTTTATGTAATAAAATAGTTTTATTCGTATAGTTTTCAAAATAAGTTAAATTTTTTTCCACATATCATAATCAAGTGCTCCGAGACACGTTAATGGCCTGGGGAATTTTTAATAACTTTTACATTTTTCAACCAATTTTTGTGTTTTATATCTTTTTGAAATACTAAATCTATGTACATTATGATTCAATAACAATAAAATGTAAAAATATGTACTTACTAGCAACATTTTTCACATAATATCAAAATATACGAAGTATGCTCCTACCGCGACTAGGTCACGTTTTTGGAGACAAAAGCTGTTGTAACTCTGTTTGGCTTAAAGTAACAAGAATAATGTATATAAAATAAATTTTGAAGAACAATATTAGCTTTGTTTTGAGATACTAATCGTGTTTCTATTATTTACCGTTCTGGAGTTATAGCTTCTTATGTTAGCTTTTTGGCCAAAAATGTTGATTTTTTCAAACTTTGAGCGACGAGCGGCACGGGTTAACGTCGTTTAATCGAGCTCAAATTTCGGCTATCTCAATATCTGGAAAGGGGAATCATTTTGTGGGGTTAAGACCAACAAGATTCCGACATTTTTTTTCCCCCATACAAATAGTGGACAGTCTAGTGTTTACTGATATGATTAAAATGAGTGAACAGAAAAAAGTGCGTACTATAATTATTTAATATTGTCAACAAAACCCAACTTGGTACTACAAAAAGTTGGCCAAACAATCAAAGGTCTGCTATCAAACTGTTTTCAATGTTATTAAACAGTACCGGGAGAACTTGTCCGTTGATATAAAACCTGGTTCATGTAGAAGGAATGATGTTTCTAAAGCCAAAAAATTAGAAAGCATTTTCAAAACAGTTCCCAACACATCCGGTAGGAAAGCAGCCCTGTTAGGTCAGTAATCGGACTATTTGGTACGAAAAGTTAAAGCCAAGGTTTAAAAGCATACAAGGCTCATAAAGTTCCTAACAGGAACTCTGCTAAATATATAGAGGCCAAAGACAGAGCACGGAAATTGAAGTCAATTCGTATACAAAAAATATACCTGCTGCATAATGAATGACGAAATGTACGTATGGACAATTTTTCGCGGCTTCTGGATCAATTTTTGTTATCTTGCTGATGCTCGGGGGAATGTTGAAAAAAAGTTTAGGACCCAAAAGCAGACAAAATTTCCCAAAAAGTTCTTGGTATGGCAAGCAATATGCAGTTGCGGCAAAAAAGACAAACATTTGTTACAAAGGGCTCTATAAATACCGAAATTTACATTAAGGAATGTTTACAAAAAAAAAATATTTTCATTCAAAAGACTTCTTAATGTGTCCACTTATTTTTGGCCTGATTTGGCATCTGTCACTATGGTAAGAAAGGTCTGAGTGGTACAAGACCAATAATGTGGTATTTGTACCAAGAGAGGCAATTCCTCCAAACTGCCTGGAGCTGAGTCCAGTGGATAGATATTGGGCTCTTGTTAAAAGAGAATTGAAGAGCACAAAAAAGGTATACAAAAGAGTGATAGATTTTAAACGAAGATGGACAACCTGTTCAAACAAAGTGACATAAAGCTCTATAAAAACCATAATGGAAGGGTTTTCGAAAAAGGTTCAAAATTTCATCATTAGTGATTGGAACTATAAAAATAATTATTTTTGTAACAATAATTTCAATCAAATAAAAAAAGATTCAAAACTGTAAGTTTAGTGGTTTCATTTTTATTAATATATATGTATGTTAAAAATTTTCGATCTCAGTCCTTAATACGAATGAACAGTATGAATATAGTAGTTGATTGTGATGAAATGAGATAATTTCATTTTTTTTTTTCATTTTTTCTTTTCATTTTTCATTTATTTATTTTCATATTTATTATTTCATATTTATTTATTTCATATTATTTCATATTTATTGCATACTCAAATGTAAGAAATATGTTGCTAGAGCTGAATATTGAAACCCTGATTATAAGTACGTTGAAAATACAATAAAATGGCATATCTTTGTGGAGTGTGTGATTTGGATACAACTGGGAGAAGATGCCTGCTGTGCAGATCATGTGATATTTGGTACTATGCTGATTGTGAAAACGTTACCAAGGTTTTGTTCTCTACACTAGATAAAAATCGTAATTTGGCATATACTTGCAAAAGATGTTTGGAAAATCCACCTGATAATTCTGATAAAAACAGAAGTTGATTCTGTCGTCAGTGAAGTTCGTGCAGAACTGTCTAATAGTTTTAAAAAAATTAAAGATGAGATTACAAGCTGTAAAACCCTTGTAAATTCTAATGATACAGCTTATAAGAAAAAGTTTTACGAGCTTGAATTGCAGAACCACATGCTTCAACACCGCTTTAATCGAGCTAACATTGTCATAACTGGTCTTTCAAATAACTTGGATGACTTTATCAAGATGACCTTATCAAGATTGCTAACAGTTTGTGTGAACATCTGAAGGTGGAAATTGATCCTGGTGATATTCTTAATGCAATTTACATAAAAAGTTTCTAATATTTTTGGTGGAACCAATGAAAACCGCGTCTACTTGAATGATATTATTAATCGAGAAATTCTAATGGCAAAAATTACTATGATTATTGGAGATGTGAAGACTGTAAATTTTCATGAATCTATCGACTTATTCAAATTAAACCTAAATAGCCCTCTAACTAATTTGCCTTCTAATTTTTCTATTTTTTATATTTATTCATAACCAATTCATCCTCAATCTACATTTTCTTCAAGTTTATTTAGACTGATTATTATGGTTTATATTTGTTTGCGCTTTTACATTATCCCTCTAGACATTTTAGAGTGTATTTTAACAATGGCAGAGTCTATTGTCTAGAATTCTGTGTCGCTTTTTGAGCTACTAAAATTTCTTCATCTTAATTTCTATCAAAATTTTACCTCGGCACTGTTTAGAACACAATCTTAAAATATTTTATAAACTATTAATACATAACACTAACAAAGTTTTCTTTCATTTAAACTTATATTTATAATGAAATAAATTTCAATTTTATACTTAATAGCAGCATCAATATTTTATGAAAGTGCCCTTAGTAAGTAGGTGTAGATTTCACTTATACATTTCTTTATAAGTGCTTATTTTATGCTTACTTAGGGTGATCGCATGAAGTTTATTTATTTTATGGTTTTTTTACTAATTTAAATATTGATTTATCATTTTATCGCTAGATATAAATCATTATATGAAATAACCTTTTAAGTATTTTATTATTAATTTTTGTCAAGTAGCTTATTATTATACAAGGTGGCGCAAAAGTAATCCTTCTATCAGAAAATGCTATAAATTTTGCGATTGGCCCCTAATGTCAGATTGACTAGATTAATAGCCTTAATAACTTTGTCCCCACATCCGCATTTAGACCTAACTCGTCTCTTTTCAGTTGGATGAAATCTAGAAATATTACACATGCTTGATCTGAAAGAGATCTTGCTTATGGGGCTTATCTTTGGAATAGAACTGATGCTAATTGGAAAAGTTACTGTAGACTTAGGAATAAGGCTAAATCTAGAATTAGGAAGACTCGTCGGAAGTATGGTGAGCGTTTGTTTATAGGGATTAATAATACTCAAATGTGTAGTAGGATAAGTAGGTTGGGTTTTACTGGCCGTATGGAATCTGAAGCTGATAGTATGGATGTACAGGAAATAGCTAACAAATTTCTTGATAACATGAGGCCTAATGTTTATGACGAATTCGAATTTGATAACTTCTTTGATAGTATTGAATCTCTTCCTTTCGACCCAGTTACTGAAACTGATATTCTTATAGCTTTAAACTCCATTAAATATAATGCTACTGGACATGACAACATTCCCATTAAATTTATAAAAATTATTTTCCCTCTTACTTCTTCCATGTTTTTACATATCATAAATACGATATTTACTGTCTGTAAGTTTCCCACAAATTGGAAAATTGGTAAAGTTGTACCCATCTCTAAAAAATGGCAATTATGATTACGATAGTTTAAGACCTATAACTATTTTACCGGCTAAATCTAAAAAAACTTAAAAGTGTATATAGTAAAGTCGAAACCTAGACCACTCTGTGGCAGAGAGTGGCTACATCTAATTAAGTTTGATTGGTGTTCGGTTTTAAATGGGGATGAACAAAAAACTTCAGTGAACAAAATTGAGTCGTTCAGCCATGATACATTCAAAAATAAATACCTCAAAGATTTTTCATTATCAATTGGAAAAATCAAAGATTTGCAAACTCGAATATATGTCAAACAAAACGCAACACCAAAGTTTATAAAAGTCAGACGTGTTCCATTCCCCTTGATGGATGCCGTGGTGAAGCAGCTAGAAAAACAGGTGGCTGAGGGATTGTTGGTAAAGGTGGAAACAAGCGAATGGGCAACGCCAATAGTTGTCGTACCCAAAAAGAATGGCAATGTCCGTATATGCGCCGACTAATATAACACAAAACCCTGTGCTGCTCATTGCGATGAGTTGTTCGATGAGTTGTTCAGGAAAATGGCTGGTGGTGATAAATTTACTAAAATCGACCTGTCGAAGGCATATTTACAATTGGACCCATAAAGGTTTGTATCAACCTACTCGTTTAATGTTTGGTGTAGCTAGTGCGCCCGCTTTGTGGCAACGTTTAATGGACCAACTACTATGCAACATACCGGGAGTTTCAGTCTTTTTAGATGATGCCAGTCCATGCAACGAATTAATGAGGTTTTGGAGCGGCTTGAAAAATATAACATGAGTAAATTTAAAAAAGTCGCAGTTTATGAAGTACTCGATAACTTACTGCGGATATGTAATAAGCAAACAAGGTATTTAACGTATGCAAACCAAAATTGATGCAATTCAAAAAATGAAAGCAGCTGAATGTAAATATGATGTGAGAGCGTTCATGGGACTTATAAATTATTATGGTCGTTTCGTTAAAAATTTAAGCAATATAGTTTATCCATTGAACCGCTTATTACAAAATGATGTCCCATTTATATTTGATAAAAAGTGTTTTCATCGCAAACGCATAACAAAACACAGCAACGCTACTCCCAAATTGATAGGGAGGCCTATGCAATCATTTTTGGTATATGTAAGTTTTATCAATATTTATACGGTAGAAGTTTTACTCTCGTTATAGATAATCGAGCTATATCCCAAATATTTGATCCCAATAAGGCATTATCAACTTTGTCGCCCACACGTATGCAACACTATGCTTTTTTGATTTTAGAACAATTTTATTATAAAATAAAATGTAAAAGGTCTAAGGAAAATGCAGATGCATTGTCACGATTACCTAATGCTGAAACGTACACATTCACAGAAGAGGTTTACGCTATCAAAGAAGAAATAATCGAAAACTTACCAATAACAGCGTATAACCTGAATTCAGAAACTACGTCTGACCAGGAAATCAAAACGTTAGTTGAATGTTTAAAGTATGGTCGAGAATGTGATAGTAAAAACCGCTTTGGTATCTCGCAAAATGAATTCACCCTACACGATGGTTGTTTTCAAACAGTTATGCGTGTGTATATACCAAAGGCTTTGCGAGACAATGTCCTGGAAGAACTATATACAGCACATTTTGGAATTTCAAGAATGAAAAGTCTCGCAAGAGCATATGTATGGTGGAATAATATGGTTGAACATAGAAAACTTAGTCAACAATGGTTTTACCTGTCAATCAACACGACTTGACCCAAATAAAGTTTTTCCAATACATGGAAGGGGAACTCCAAACAAACCATTTGAAGGAATCCACGTAGATTATGCCGGTCCGGTTTTGAAAACTAAAGAACACATTGTTTCTAATATGACCACAGACACAACTATTCAAAAATGCAGGGAAATATTTGCAACATTTGGTATACCAAAAATCTTTGTCGGTGATCATGGAGGACCATATCGTCCTGCTACTAACAGCCAATCCGAGCGTTATGTACAAACTATAAAAAACAAATTGCTACCTCCAAGATGTACTCCAAACTCCCTACATTTGGAATTAAGTAAAATTTTGTTGACCTATAGGCGTTCAATTCATCGATCAACAGAAAAATCTCCTCCAATGGCGGTTTGGTCACCAGATTAACTCTCGTTTAGATCTACTGTTACCCCAAAACTCTAATTCCAGTTACATGCCATCTACAAAAACATTTTTCGTGGGTGAAAAAGTGTCTGTACGTGATTATTTACAAAAGTAAAATTGGCGTTTTGGTGTAATAGATGCACAATTCGGCATCTGAAACTAGATGATGGTAGAATATGGAAAAGGCATGTAGACCAGATGTGTCAAAGAACGTGAAAACAAAGTGGAAAATTCAATAAAGGTTCAACGTTGTCCTTTGGTGGATATTAATCATCCGCATCAAAACTGCAACGCACCACCAGTAAGACGACAGTCAGCAGTAATTACTACAACACCAACTCCTGAGGTAAGGACTGAGATTGAACAATTTTTAACATACATATATGTTAATAAAAGTGAAACCACTAAACTTACAGTTTTGAATCTTTTTTTATTTGATTGAAATTATTGTTACAATTTACAAAAAAAAAAAATATTTTTATAGTTCCAATCACTAATGATGAAATTTTGAACCTTGCCTCTCTTGGTACAAATACCACATTATTGTTCTTTTACCATTCAAGACCTTTCTTACCATAGTGACAGATGCCAAATCAGGCCAAAAATAAGTGGACACATTAAGAAGTCTTATGAATGGAAATATAATTTTTTGCAAACATTCCTTGATGAAAATTTCGTTATCTATAGAGCCCTTTGTAACAAATGTTTGTCTTTTTTGCCGCAACTGCATATTTCTTGCCATACCAAGAACTTTTTGGGAATTTTTGTCTGCATTTGGGTCCTAAACTTTTCTTCAACATTCCATCGAGCATCTGCAACATAAAAAATTTACCGAGAAGCTGCGAAAAATTTTCCATACGTACATTTCGCCATCCATTATGCAGCAGGTATATTTTTTGTATAAAATTTGACTTCAATTCAGAGTTCCTGTTAGGAATTTTTTGAGCTTTGTATGCTTTTATACCTTCATTGGCTTTAACTTTTCGTACCAAATAGTCCGAGTACTGACCTAACCGGGCTGCTTTCCTACCGTTGGTGTTGGGAGCTCTTTTGAAAATGCTTTCTCTTTCGAATCAAATAAAAAAAATCAGCCAAATCACTCCAGCCGTTCTCACGTGATGTCATTACATACATGGACTATTTCATTTATATATATATAGATTTATATGGCTGGGTTCTGCACTGGTCAATCCAAAAAATTCGATCTTGTCTGCACAAAACCAATTTTTTACTTGTTTTGACGAGTGTTTGGGCTCATTATCTTTCATGAATTGTCTCTTTATTGGCATGGAATCGAAGGCATATTACTCGATATGGTTTTTCAAAATATCTAAGTACTGAAACTTATCCATTTTTCCATTTCTTTTTATAAAGGGACCTACGCCATACCAAGAAAATGCACCCCAAACAGAATAGAGTGCCTTCATATTTCTGTCCTGATTTGGTATCATGCCACAATGAAAAAAAGGTCCTTGAGTGGTATTCAATCGATAATGCCAATTTTATACCACGGTAGGCAAATGCAAATATAAAATCTTTAAAGGGAGGATATCCGGAAAACTTGGATAAATTTATAATGAATTTGTACAATATTTGAATAAATTTACTTAATACAAGTATACGTTTTTTCGGCTCACTCTTTAAGCAGTTTTTAGCAGGGACCCGAAATAACTGTTATTTTTTTTAATAAGCAATTGGTTATAGAAAAATAACTGCAAAAAAATAGATGCCGTAATAACAATTATTAATAACTCAAAACTATTTTAGTCCTCCCATAACTATTATAAAAGAGTTTTATTTTTTTGATCTTTGATAACCATTATTCAAGATTTTTATTTTGTCGGTCTTCTAAATACTAAAGCCATTATAATCTCTTATAGCGATTATTACACAGAAAAAAAGTACATGGTGACAAACTCGTTCAACTTAGGTGAATCAGAATTTTTACATAGGCGTAGCATTGGAGATATAAATATTCCAGATTCTTATGGAATTCTTAACCGATTTTTCATTCTCCGTTTATTTAAAAATGTATTATTGGTTATTTATAATTATGGAATACTTAAAAAATAAAAATCTTTCATAATAGGTTTCAAAGACCAAAAAAATAAAAATCTAGCATAATGGTTATCAAAGACCAAAACAAAATTGGTTATTTGTAACTGTTACTCAGAGACCATTTTTTAAAAATTCTTGATAAACAAATATTACAGGAGTTTTTCCAATGTTGGTTGTAACAGTTATGTCCCTGGTTTTTAGTAAGTAAAACACATCGTTTAAGGTTTAATAATTTTTTCTGAATTGCCGGCCATCTGCCGGGCGAAAGTATTTTCTCATCTATGGTAGTACATACACCGGCTTTACATCAGTCGGTCGCATATAGATTCCCCGTATAACCGCATGTATTTTCTTCTTTATGTTACTTTGTCTGTAATATCTATGGCTTTATATTACATACAGAGTCATATTATAATAAAATTAAAAATTATTATCTTATGCATAGTAGGAAGTGACATAAAAACTTTCACTAAAACCGGCTTATACCGAAATTTGTACAAGAATCGACACATATTGCGATTTAAGGACCAGTTTTTGTAAAACACAGTTATTTTCTTTCCTAAATTTGTATTGAAAAAAACAAATATCAGTGAGTGTTTTTGAAGTGTTCTATTGACTTTTACAAAAACAGACCCTCAAACTATTCCAACATTTACAACTGTAGAGAAAATTTATTGATTTTCCAATAAATTTTTAAAAGTTTTTGAAAGCACTTGCAAAACTAAAAACTACATCCAATAAATCCGTCTTTTCATATATTTTAAGAAATTAAAATTGTAAGCACACATACCTATACTAAAATGTCTTGTTTTATCACTTTACTGCATATGTTCACACATTACGTTTTGCTAATTAATAAACTTATAGGCAATCGATTGACCTATTCACTTAATAAAAGAAAAAAATAAAGGCATATAATTTTCAATATTTACGATAAATATTTTCCTATTATCGACGAAATTGTACGAAAGGTACATTATGAGAAAATGTTAACAAACCTTCCTTATAATTAACTAATTACACATTTATCAGATGAAGTCTATAACATAAACAGTAGACAAATGCCAACCTTGCAAGTTGTAATTTTAACATTATTTATTACATAAATTACGTCCATTTTTCATCTTTAGTATTTATTTAAAGATGAGGAGAGGGGATGGTATGAGGAAATATAAAATACTCGAAAAATAAATACACTTATTAAATCAAATAACAAATATTGAACAATTATAAATTTTGAAGGATTGCCAGAGACGTCAAATACATTAACGCGAAAGACGAGAAAGAAGAAATCAATCGAAAATGGCGCTTAGTCATCCAAGCAAAAAAGAGCACACAATTGTTTTTTAAGCCACAGCTTACGCAAGGAATATTGGTGTGAAAGAAACAACTTTATTTAATCAAATAGGAAATATTAGAACAAAAAAGAAAACAAACACTCAAACAAAATAATAAATAAGGGCGTAGATTTTTACAACTTCTTCTAATTTATTATTGGATTTTTAGCAAGGAATTATTGATTTCATATTTTCTAAACTATTTACCAGTGAATAACGCATAAACTACATCATCAGAATGTATGCAAACACAATATTTTTTTCATCTTCACAATTATTTATTCTTTTTAACTCTTTTATCTTCTTATATAGTCACCATTTGTTTAATTTAAAGAAACAATTAAACTCTTGTATTATTTAAAGAACAATTTTTCACTAAACATAATAAATAAAAATTGATTTTTTACTGATTACAACTTCACATTTAAGTCATGCACTATTGTAAAATATTAAAAAAAAAAAAAAACATCAACAGAGTTGCACTTTTAGTACCTCACAAATCTATTACAAAACAATCATGTAAAGAAGACCACACGCAAAATTATTTTTCATATTTATTGATTAGTTGTATAGAGTGTTGCCAACACTAAGTTGTGAATGTAAAACGAACAACTTTTTGATAAAAGTGTTTCGTAATAAATGTAGCATAAATTTTACTAAGCGCAGGGGTACAATGGTATTTACGAAGCTTCTTATATAATGTAACAAAACATTTAGATGATATCTATAACATACAATTTTGGTGAAATACATCATAAACTTCTAATTTTAGCAAAATTAACTCAATTTTAGTAGGGTTCACATACAACTTTTTTTTTATTAATTATTTTTTTTTGTCAGACTTTAATTGTTAATTTTTTTTGTCAGGAATATTTCTCCGATTTTGATTTTTATTTTTTCTCAGAAATAATTGCTATTTTTTTGTTAGAAATATTTTTCAGACTATGATTTTTATTTTTTTGGCAGATATAAAAATTAATTATTGAGTTTTATTTACATATTTATAAGAATCTGACCGCATATTCTGGGCGTTTTTCGGCCAATGCTTGCTTCAAATGAATCAGTTGCGTTCGGTACAGGTTTGGGCGATTTTTTTTTTGAAAACAAACACAAACTGCGAAGCGTTTTGCTTGTCTGCAGATACACCCAGAGTCTCTGGCCGGAATCGAACCCACAACCCTCAGATCAATAGTCCAGCACACTATCGAATAGTCTATCGGTGCACCATTATCTTTGTCTTTAGTGTCAAAATCACCACTTTAGAACCGCACAAACCATGTCTCACACATTGAAACCGATGGAGCACATTCACCATAAGCTAGATGAGAAATCGGTGTTCAGTGTCACTTTTTTATACCCTTCACCTTCGTGAGAAGGGTTTATATAAGTTTGTCATTCCGTTTGTAATTTCCACAATATAATTTTCTGACCCTATAAATTATATACATTCTGGTTCCTTATAGATAGCGGAGTCAATTAAGACATGTCAGTCTGTCTGTCCGCTTGTCTGTTGAAATCAATTTTCTGAAGACCCCAGATATCTTCGGGATCCAAATCTTCAATAATTCTGTCAGAAATGCTTTCGAGAAGTTTCCTATTTAAAATCAGCAAAATCCGTCCATAAATACAATTTATTGCATGCTTTGACAAAAAAGCAACAAAACGTATGTTTGGATGTGTGTCGGTTTCATTGCTTTGCGTATTTTTTTTTTTTTTGTTTGCATCGATTTATATAAGGCTATAAGTAAGTTGGAATTACAATGGGTAAAAATCGGGAAAAAATATTTTTTAACTCGAATTTTTTTCACTAATAAATTAAAAAAAAATAATGTTAAATTGAGGAAAAATTAAAAAAAAAAAATAAATAAAAAACAATTTTGAAAAAAAAAAATTTTGAAAAAATATTGTTTAAAAAAATTTTAAAAAAGTGTAAAAAAATGTTGGTGTAATTGGTGAATGGTATATAAGATTTGGCACAGCCGAATATAGCTCTCTTACTTGTTCAAATTAAAGAAGTAAAGCAAAACTTACCTCATATGATGCTTGGTTGGTACAAAATTCGACATGTTCAATAACTAAGTGAGAAAAATTACAGATATGTAAGGTGACCATACGTCCTCTTTTTTAGAGGGCAATCAGCTATTTTAACTGGCTGTCATCTATAAAATTTGTGTCCTCTTTCTGTCATCTTTTTTCATAATATGCAATCTTTTGTCATCTTAATTTTTAAAAGCGTACCGTGCTTGTTCTGTTTATACTGAACTTTGAAAATAAATGGAAACACTTATTTTCTTATAAGCTTTATAAGTACAGAATCAATATCCTTTACAGAAAGTCTAGAACTTGGTCAAATTGCTTCTATTCTGACAGAAACTAGTGCAGGTGTGGAGAGAATACTTTCATTAATTAATGATATTTGGACCCAAGAAAAAAAGTAATATATCGATTAATTGTGTGGAGCCAGTAATAACAATCAAGTGTAACACTAATAAAAGTTGTACATAATTTGCAAAATACTATAAATCAAAATACGTTATTTTAAAGAAAGTTCACGAATCCGAAAAGTACAATAAACAGTATGCTAGTATTAGATATTGCAATATGAAATAAGTTAGTGAAATTAATTTTTAAGCTTCGTTATTATTTTAAAACTAATTTTACATATTTATAAGTAACTCTAAATGTAAATTTCATATGTTGCAGCAAATAACAGTGTCATAATTTAAAATACCAAATTTCGTTTATAGCACAATTGCATAATAAAGTTGTTTTAATAACTGACAAAGTCTTGTGAACTAGCTTATAAAATTACACGCAGGATCGCAATAGAAACTTTTTGTCCTAATTTCATAAACTATTGTCTATTACCTTCAATAACGTATTACTTTAGTTATGCGTTGCCGTTTGTATGTTCAACATCGTTAAGTTATCTAGAAAAGTGACATATTTGGGGGATTCAAACGCTCTGCTATTAAGTCATACTGTAATAATATCCTAATATATTATGATAGTTTAAACAAATTGTTGTTATTTTATGACAAATAGTTCAAAAAGTCTTATTAGTTTAGAACTTTTTTGTTTGAAAAACAACTTTTAAAACTTTGGTTTATTTCCTTTAAATAAACCGGATACTCTTTATTTATTTAAAATGTATAACAACAACAGTTCAAAAAGTCACTCAGTGTTTTTATACACGTTTATCATTTCGCAGAAATGCACACACACTTTATAATGTACAAACTTAAATGTACAAGACAGTTGATGTTAACTCTAACAGCGACTATGATAAAATCACTCACGACTGCAACCTCTGCCACTATTTATACACGCGCCATCTTTTGTGAATCTTCTACAATGCTCTTAAATGACAAACTAGTATGTTCGAATTCTAGAGCTTTCGATGTCAATGTTAGCAGCTTAAACATTTAGTGTTGCCATAATTATAAACAATGCGAATAACCGCATGCTATCAACATTGTTGATAAGTAGAAGCTTCTACTGATGGACGTATTTATAAACATGATGAATGCTGCAGGCAGTAGTTACAGACTGTTAAATTCAAATCGCTATTGTAAATTCGTAACAATATATTAGGACACTATGATAATATGACTTATTAGCAGACCGTTTAAATCCTACTATTCAATTATGTGTTTGTTATTTTCTTAAAAAAATATATCGGTTTTAAAACTAAAAATGCGTCACCTGAAAAATTATATTTTGTGAGTTACGACGACGTTGCAGCAAATGAACTACATGTTATTTTTTTTATTCATTTTACTTATATATACATACATACGTTACACTAGTCCCTCGAGTGCCGTAAATAAAAATAATATTAAATACTATCTAGAATCCAAGTATAAAGCGAAAATGTGAAATATGACTGTAGAATGGCAGGGAGCTCCTTTATATGTAGAAAATAATAGTAGATTCGCGAAAAACTGAACTCACATTTAACATAACTGAATGCAAAATTCAGTAAAGTTCTTCATATATACCGTAAAACGTGCCGTTCAGCATTGTGGGATAGTAAAAAAATACTAAACGCATCGTTCAGTAAATCTGAACAAGACGTGGTAAAAATATTTTTAGCAAACTGTTTTTAAACTTTAATATTATTTCAATTGCCGGCTACAAAAGTAACGGGATTCTAAAAAAACAACAAGTGTTAAGTTTGACCGAATCTCATTTGTACGTTGATTATTAAAGTGAGTAATTTATATTTTATATAGTGACATCCATTCATTAACATTGAGCTTTGTTCGAGCAATTCAATTTCTATTGCCGGAGTTAGAAAGTAAGTTGTATATATGTACATCAATATATATGTAGTCAATATTTAATAATCGTTTAATATAGATGCAGGAATCGAGTATAGAGACAAATTAATAAATATAATCTTGGAAAACACCATCATTAAAGGAAAAATGTTAACACCATCTGATTTTAATGTAATTGTCGATGACATATACAAGGAATTTCCTCAGGAAGACCAGGTTTCGGTGAGTTTATAGAAATAGTTGTTTATGTAAACATTTATTGTAGAATATACTGAATAAATTTTGTTAATATTAAAAAACATTTAAAAATCGTTTATTTTATTTTCTGAGCGCAGCTGGTAAAATAATAAGCTTACTTTCAGTAATGATGAAATTGAACGCATCGGATAAAAAACTAAACTCTCGTTTTGTATTGTGAAAATTAAACGAATATAGTTAAAACCTAAACGCCCGTTTACTTTTGCACAAGCTGATCTCTATATAGTAAAATGATCAACGCAGTTTCAACGTAAATCTGAACATTTTATTCGGTTTTCTACTACAGGCATTCAGGGTGCAAAAAACCTAATAAATATTCCGAAAAACTAAACGTTTGTTCAGGTTTTTACTATTTAATTTTTTCTGTGTAACAATATGGTGCCGAAGCGAATGTGACAACTTAAGCTACTTCTCAAATCCATGGGAATGTAACTTAAGCTGTAAAATATTAACATGTGGCAATATCCCATTAATTTAATATATATACCAATTTCAGCTGAGAGTTATATTGCAAGAGTTGACTTGCATATACACTCCAGGACGATATGGAGTGTTGTATGAAGTGGAACTCTTATTATTTTTTTAGTTTTGAGTGTTATATAATGTCCGATAGCCTGTCATGATCGTGTGTATCGTGAAGTTTGTAGTATCAGTCTTATATGCGTTCTAACTGTGAGTAACTTTCTTAAATTTTGATTTAGTTTTGTTTGTATACCACATGAAGAATTTCAATAGTTTTGGTAAACCGCTTTGACCTCCACATCCGTCCATCATTCCCTAAACCAAAAATAAAATAACGATATTATTTTTTGAGTTTATTAATATTATTCATTATTTTATTTACATAATTATTATTTACAATTTCTATTTATATATAACTAATACCTTCATTATTTATTTATATATCTGCATGTTTAAAACGCTTATTAAATTTTTGATTATTTGATATTTATTTATAATAATTATTCTTCAATTCATTTATTTATTTATTTTTAATTATGTTTGAAAAAGTTTATAATATTTTCTCATATATAATTATTTTGTGTGCATGCTATTATTTATATTTATTAGACTTATTTATTTTTGCATGTTATTTGATACACACAAAAAAATAATCGAGGCTATATTAACTAAGCTTAAATAGTTAATTTCTTTTTATATGAAAACTAAAAACTAAGTTTTATTATCTATGCCAATAGGTAATTCAAACAACACACTTTACCTAAAAACTATGTTAATATAACTATTGGAATTAGTAATTTGATATTTGGTATATTTTTTGTTTATTTTATTGTCAATATAAAATATTTTTGGTGCAAAAGGGTATGTATGAAATTAGCTAAAATTTTAGTTATATTAACTAAGGAACTTTGTAAATGCCATTCTACCCTTGCACTTATTTAAATTTATACTATATTTTTAGGAAATATAACCTATGGATTTTTTTGTGTGTATATTTTTGAATTTAAATTTAGTTTAGTTTTATTTAGATTTTAAATTTGTTTGACACAATATTTTAATAGTTTATAATTCATTTATTTATTTATAAATTTATTTATTTCATTGACTTATTTATTGATTTGCATGTGATTTTATTATTTATTTTATTTATTTTATTTACTTATTTTTATTATTATTTATTAAATTGCATGTTTATTTATTATGTTTATTAAAGTTTTGTCCACATTTAAATTTATACAATTATTTGTTTATTAGATTATTTACATGTTTATTTCTTACTTTTATATTGACTATTTATTTCTTTATGTGAAATAATCACTTAATTTTGACTTTATATTATAATTTATTTGCCTATTCATTTATGATCATAATATTTACTTATTTGTTAATTTTTTTTTTGTTATTCACTTAATTTGCCAACAATTTTGCCACATATTTTCTGAAACCAGATGTTTGTTGATTGCCAAAAATATTTCGTGTAAATTTAAACCACTATTAACTCCAATCTTTATACCTTTTTGAACAGCTTATACCACTTTTCCCAGTCCAACGTTTGAATTAATAACAGTATTATCTCGAATATTACAAATATTACCAAATTATAATTACGATTTAATTGTTATACTTCCCATGAATAGTGTAAAGTTAACTGCATTGGCGATGAATCTAAAAAAATATCTGAATCTTTTACTTGTAAAAGAGACTCAGATATTAAGCTATTACGTGGCAGATAGTTTTCCGATTAGGAAATATTAATTTGAGGCGTAACCCAATATATTTTGTTATAATTGTTATTGCCTCAATAATAAATTCCGGGCGTTCGTTTAATATATTGTTACGTTTTTACCTTTTAAAAACGTGGGTTTATTTCCGTTAAATAAACCGGATACTTTTGATTGCAAATAAAAGCAATTTTAGTAGTTTAAAATTGTAACAACTCTTTATTTTTTTAGAATGTACAACAACAACACAATTAAATAGTCACTCAGTGTTTTTATACACGTATATAAATTCGCAGAAATACACACTTTATAATGTACAAGTATACACTGGCAATGCAGTTGATGTCTTTACTTAACGATGCTTCAAATTACACTGATCTGTGGTGTTCTCACGGCCAATTTATACACACTGTATTACCATCTAGAAAGCTCTATTTCTACAATGATCTTAAAACTTGAATATTTTAGAGCTTTCAATGTTAGGCATTCATCATTTAGTGTTATCATACTTACAAACAATGCTCAACTCAATTTTTTTTTTCTAATTTAAAATTTTTCATGAAAAATGGTTTTGACATCATCAAAATTCTTTATATGTCATTCAATTCCTATGAGTGTCCACTTATCGTGCCCGTTCCCAAATATGATGCCCAACGCCTTATAAAATTGTGGCAATTTATTTCTAATTTAAAATTTTTAATGAAAAATGGTTTTGACATCAAAGTTTGAATGGGCCTACCCGCCAAGTTCAAGTTTATCCAAAAATTCTTTATATGCCATTCGATTTCTATGATCGTCCACTTATGGTGCCCGTTCCCAGATATGATGCCCAATTCCTTATAAAATTGTGGTAATTTTTTTTTTCTAATATAAAATTTTTAATGAAAAATGGTTTTGACATCAAAGTTTGAATGGGCCTACCCCCCAAGTTCAAGTTTTTCCAAAAATTCTTTATATGTCATTCGATTTCTATGATTGTCCACTTATCGTGCCCGTTCCCAGATATGATGCCCATCGTCTTGTATAAATTTGGTAATTTTTTTTTCTGTATATATCAAATTTATTGCAATTTTTTTAATCATTAGTTTAGTTTAAGGTTATGTTTTGGTTTGTTCATATGCAACAAACTTCATTTTAACAAACTATTACAATAACAAATTTTCAGTTTTATATTCACCACACCAAAATAAATAATATGGTATGTACAACATCAACAATAACAAAAAACAATCAGCTGTTGCCGTTTAGTTTTCTTCGGTTTGTTTTGTTCACGGGCGTCCTTGGGTGTACACAAAGTATATTTATACAAGTACATGCAACTCTACAACAAATCAACAATAAAAAAAACAACATTAATTTTGTTTGTGTAAAACATTGTGAGATTGTCAAATAATTGAAAATTTTTGCCACAAATTTCACTTACATTGCCCTTTTAATCGGGTCTTTTCGCACATAGAATAAGTCACCACTGCCACTGGTACATTTTTTTTTGCACAATGAACCGAAACACAGTTTTCCAAATGTTATTTTTACTTTTATTGTGAAAAGTTTTCAAAATTAATTTTTTTTATTAATATTTTCACATACAAAAAATGTAAACAAACGGAAAGAAAAACAAAAAAGTAAAAAATTTTGACAATCTAACAAATATTTTCAAAGGAGAAAAAAATGAACAGCTGATCACTTGCATGTACTTGTATAAATATACTTTGGGTGTACATATGCACAAATTATCTGTGTACATTTGTATGTACAAAATATACATTTTGCGTCATTTGCTTGTCTGACTTGTATTTATGTATAAAATTATAAAATGAATTCGGAGGAGTCTCGTTTGCAGAGTTTTAATTCATGGCCTATTGATGCTCCTGTGTGTTGTCGGACTCTATCAGCCAATGGATTTTTTGCAACTGGAAACTTATTGGAGGTCGAGTGCAATTGGTGTCACTGTGTTATTAGTGATTGGGAAAATAATGACATAGAAGAACGACACATTCGCTTAAATCCTCAATGTGAATTTATTATAAATAGGCACCAATGTGGTAATTTGCCTTTGACCATGACAGCGAATGATCTATTACAGGTGCACCAACAGCGAAACTCGACTGGGAATGAAGTTCCCTCTTCAGCTCCAAAAGAACATCGCGCTCTTGATTTACTATTAGAAAAGGATCGTTTAGCTACATTTGTAAATTGGCCGGTAATGAAACATATTGTTTTTTATACTGCTGTTAAAATAATTTACTTAATATAATGTTTATTAGAATCCAAATATTACACCACAATCATTAGCAAAAGCTGGATTTTTTTATCGTAATCGATCTGATGAAGTTGAGTGTGCTTGGTGTAAAGGTGTTATTGCACAGTGGGAAAAACAGGATAATGCATTCGAGGAACATCAACGATTTTTTCCGGAATGCCCGCGTGTTCTACTGGGGCCTTTAATTGAAATAGCCAATGATGGGATTCGAGATTTGGGTATTCAACAAATATCACCTCCCAAAAATCCAAAATATACATCTTTACAGTCTAGACTTCGCACTTATTCAAATTGGCCAATAACGGATATTCAAAAACCAGAGGATCTGGCTCAAGCGGGTCTTTATTATCAAAAAGTTGATGATCAAGTCAGATGCTTTCACTGTAACATGGGATTGAGATCATGGGAAAAAGAAGATGATCCTTGGTTTGAACATGCAAAATGGTAGGTATAAGACGTGTTGATATTTCTTGAAATTAATTACCTTATGTAAAAAATTGATTACTTTATTGGGTTTACAGTAGATGGAATTATGATTTGTCACCTTAAAGTCAATTGAGTTATATAAACCCCATTTTACATTACGTCGCAATTAGGAGTGCAAAATCATTTTAATATTTTTTAATAATTTGGCACATACATTTTTTGTACGTAAATTTTGGTGGAGCTAAATATAAAAAAAAAATATTAAAGATTCATTGCGAATTGATTATAAGGTTAGAACGATTCTACACCAAGGGCGTGTGTGAAACGGTAGCAAAGTATTGTAAATAAAATTTTGACTCTTCTGAAGTGAATAAAATTTCACTAGGCATGGGGCATAGAGAAAATATACATAGAGCGGAAACTAGAAAAAACTGAAACAAAAAAATTACACAAAAAAGTTTCACATACGAGTGTTGTTTTTGTTTTCACATACATAGTTTTATTTTACTAATACATTCTCATGTATATTTTCACTATGAATAGAGAATTATACATAGAGACTAGACACTCCGTATTGTCAAACAAAAAAACAACAAATTATATATCTGATACAACTACAAAATACATTGACTAAAATGTATTTTGTTGTTGCATGAGATAACAGACTTAGGTTTTTGACAATTCCGTCTCGTCTCTATGTTACCCTATGGCCAGGGGGCTAGTAGAATTTTTGACATTTGATCTAAAATAAAAACATTAATAATTTTAAAATACAGAAAAATGGAGCGTTATGTTATATGTTATGTTACATGTATTATATTTAATTATATTGGTGGATAAACGTATTGAAAGATATATTTGGTTCAATGGCACAAAGTATACTTTGTGTCACTGGGAAGAACGTAAACAGCAATGAAGGCTGGAAGTAGGTACATTAACTATTAATATTGCATTTAATGTTAAATTCATTGCAATAATTTTTCACAAAAGTCAAAAATTTATACTGTCAAAAAAGTTATCATTTCACACAGTAAAAACATGAAAATTTTTCCCCACAGGGAAATATTTTTTTACATAGTACACACACCCCAAGTACGACATTTACAATTTTGACATTTAAATTTTAACTTAAATGTCAAAATTGTATTTGCAGCATGTTTTTATTTTTATGTAGGCTAAAGAGGACATAATAATATTAAAAATGAATCTTAAATCAGTAAAAACCGACTACATCATCATAAAATACTAATATTTAAAGCTAGAGAACATGTAAATGTTTTTGATTTTTAAAAAAATTAAAATCTCGAATAAAATCGCAAGTTTTTCGGAATTAAAAATAATATTCTAAGGAATATTACATATTTGCATATTTTTTTTAATTTTAATACCATTTTGTAAATATGTATTAAGGAAATTCACGTCACCCTTTATATCTTTGCGAAAATTCGAACTATCCTACAACAACAATATATAGGATTTGTTTAATCAAATTATTTTTTTTTTACATTTTTAAGAAACGTTTACGGCCGCACAGTGGTTTAGAAACGTTTTTTTTTTTTTTGGAAATAATTCGGTATCTTGGGAACTATTGGAAATATTGCTACGAAATATCACATTGTTGGAGCTGAGGTGTTTTTGAGATGATGCTCAATTGTTCAGCTTACTAGGGGTAATGGGGGCCAATAACTTTGGTAAATAGCTTTGAGTAAAAAACCTTGCGATGCAGAACTTAAAAAAAGATCTGTGTCGGCATTAAATAATTAAAAAATAAGATAAACATTAAAAAAATATAAATTAAAACAATAAATATTTGTTTGTGAAAATACAGTGGACAAAATTTATTGATGAATTAAAATGAAATGTATTGGTAATAACTTTGTAAATAGCAATTAAAATATTTACATGAACACATATGCATAGCACTATTCCATTTTTTTTTTTTTTTTTTGTTTGCCAAAGAAATAGCAGTAAAGGATAAATAAAAAGTACATCTTTAATATATTTCAAGAAAAGTTTTATAATGCCCAAAGCAACTGACATATGTCCGCAGTGTAAGATAAACATTTCTAAAATAAAAGCCAGTGTTGGTTGCGCTTTATGTGGTATTTTCTCTTTCCACCACTGGTGGGTGGAATGGCTTTATAAAAATCGTTCAGTGCAATTCACTTATAAAAAAAAGGAAATTCCTTAAGTAGCCTAAATCAAAGTCCTGCATTGGATAACTCTTGCCTAAGAATCTCTAAGAATCAAGTTAACTCTTGACCTGCAACAATGTCAAAATTGTTTGTATATATCTGAGGAGCCGACTTAATATAAAATACCCTTTCTTTCATGTAAATCTATAATACTATAATGTTAAACTTTATTATAACAATTTAAGGTGTTTGTGATAAAAAAGGTAACTTATTATGAATTGAATTGATACGCATACATAACTTTTTAATGTGAGTAGGTCTGTATACCAACAATGTGACATTTTATTAATCGAAGTTGTCCTTAACAATAACACATTATACATATGTTTAGTGTATTTACCTCATTGTAATATTAAATTACTTGATGAATTTGTGTTTGAATATTGCGTTATCAAAAAACGTTATCCTGATGGGTGACTTTAATTGGAACTTTTTTCAACAAGAAAAAGCCTATAGGACTATATCGATGGTTTATATTCAAATAGTGTTATCTAACATTTTCTCGAAAATTAGTTTTATAGCATCGTATTCTCTGACTTATTTGTCATCTGTCATTGTAATTTAATTTTAAAAAAATATTTCCAAGGCGTATTAATCATGGAGAGCGTCTCGGCAACAATTACAACAAAGAAAATATTTTTTTATTGTAAAACGACTATGTAAAAATATGTTGTTGTACATGAAAACTGTAAAAATAAACAAACAAACAAAATTAAGTTATTTTGGTCATCCATCGGACTTTTGAGTATTAAATTTCACTGTTACTCACCCGACTTTATTGTTTTATATATTTTCTTTCATTTTTTTCTTTAAACCAAAATTTACAAAATTGAAAATTTTTTAATATTTTCTATTTCAAATATTTTTTTTAATGACGACAAAAATATAAAGAAAGTTTGACAATCTCAAACACAACATAAACAAATAAATACAAATCAGCTGTGCTCGTAACTTCACCTTACTAATACACCTTGAATATTTCCATTGGTTTTTTTGCATAAAGTTTGTATTGTGCTATCTAACACACACGTGTATTGGATAGTAATTCAGACACAATTTTTCAACAAGATCGGTCGAGAACTTTCTGAGTTGGAGGGGGTCAAAATTTGACATTTTGGCCCAGCAGGTGTTTTTTTTTCATCCATGTAACTTATTACCTATAGTTCTTAGCAAAATATGTCCCAAATAGCTATTTCATCAATCTGTCGGAAAAAAAATTAAAAATTTTTGTAATTATTTTTCCAAAATCAAAAACTTTTTTGACTTTTTATTCCAAAATGGGCCCTTTTTATTTTTTTTCTTAAAAGAAAGCTTAGATATTTTCCTTGAAGACCTATTTGGTCGCTTAGTGTGATGCGAGTGGGATATCTATCAAAATAATTGTTTTGTAACTCAAAACATAAAATTTTTGCCTTTTTTTGCAAAATCAAAAACTTTGTTGACTTTTTTTTCAAAATTTTTAAATTTTTTTTACACCAACAAATTTTTTTTAATTGTTCTTATTATTTTTTTGACGACAATTTCACTTGCACTGTTAAATGTCACTTGTTTTTTTAACAAAGAAGCAATTACTTGTTTACGAAGCAATGTATCAATGCTAGTGTAGCTATTTAAAGAAAAAAAAAAATGCCGTTATGTACTATGGACACTAGAGTGACAATCAGTTGTATGGAAAAAAATTTGAGTTCGATTTTTGAAGAGTGCCGGGTGGAATATTGTGACACTAGGTCTAAAAGATAAGTACTGAAAATTTGAGCCAAATCGGACAACGATTTCGGGACGCGCATCGAGGTCAAAGGTCAGATATATGTAAAATTTTACTATTTATATGAAATAAATTTGTAAAACTCCTTAACTTTCTACATTATGTTACAGAAATATGTAGATTTATTTATATTAATGAAAATTACAGTCAAAAAAATATTTTTTAGATTAAACCTATATCTCCTTTGGGTCAAATTGACCCACAAACTGTATTATCGTTAAAATTCGGAAAAAATGCAAATTTTTCAGTTTTTGTTAAAATTTTGCTACTAAATAATTATTTTTGCAATCGAATGCATAATAATCGAAATGTGTACGTAATTGTCATTCTAATAAGATATAAAATACAAAAATTGATTAAAAAATGTTAAAGTTATTAAAAATTCCCCAGACCATTAACGTGTCTCAGGCCACTTGAGCAAGAAATGTAGGAACAAAATTAACATATTTTAAGAAATATTAAAATAAAAGCTAATTTTTACTTAAAATATATCCGTATTTACATTCGTATGAGTTTTTGTCTTTGTAGAATACCGTTAACCTATTCGCAGGGATGGCCAAAAAAATTAATTTTTTTTAATGGCAGTTTCAAACCTCCATTTTCAAATTTTTAAAAATTTTCTTAAACAAATTTAAGAATTTTTTGATCATCACATTGGGATATATTGAGATCATAATAGAGAATAAAAATATGAAAAAATTATGTCAATACCTCTTACAGTTTTTTCGTACCTACGATTTAAATTTTGTGATTTTCGGGAAAAAATATTTTTTTGGTCATAATTTGGCGAATGAGAGTAATTTCCTTACTGTTACAAATTTTAAGTAAAACCTATACAGAATCTTATAACTCAGATCATTTTAAATATACCCTGAAAGTTTTACTGAAATCGGACAACTTTAACCCTTAAATGGTGAAGGTCAAATGTAAAATTTAGCAATATTTGGAATTTCTAAATGAAAGATAGCGAAATATTATAAATTTTTGATCAAATTTTAAGGAAACTTGCGAAAAATATACCTCAAGGTCTTAAATATACAATAACAGTGCGAGAATGGAAATTAACCCTTAAAAGCACTTGGGGTCAAAATTACTCTATATTTGACTGCGGTTTTCGCGATTTTAAAAGTTTGGACCCCAAATTATATTAACGGTTAATATCCATTTTTGCACTGTTATTGTATATTATAGACTTTATGTTATATTTTTCTCAAGTTTCATTAAAATCGGGCCAAAAATATATAACATTTCGGCATCTTTACTTTAGAAATTCCAAATATTGAAAAATTTGACCTTTGACCTTCACGGTTTAAGGGTTAACGTTTTCCGATTTTAGTAAAACTTTCATAATATATCTGAAATTATCTGAGTTATAAGATTCTGTATAGGTTTTACTTAAAATTTGTAACAGTAAGGAAATTACTCTCATTCGCCAAATTATGACCAAAAAAATATTTTTTCCCGAAAATCACAAAATTTGAATCGTAGGTACGAAAAAACTGTAAGAGGTATTGACATAATTTTTTCATATTTTTATTCTCTATTATGATCTCAATATATCCCAATGTGATGATCAAAAAATTCTAAAATTTGTTTAAGAAAATTTTTAAAAATTTGAAAATGGAGGTTTGAAACTGCCATTAAAAAAAATTAATTTTTTTGGCCATCCCTGCGAATAGGTTAACGGTATTCTACAAAGACAAAAACTCATACGAATGTAAATACGGATATATTTTAAGTAAAAATTAGCTTTTATTTTAATATTTCTTAAAATATGTTAATTTTGTTCCTACATTTCTTGCTCAAGTGGCCTGAGACACGTTAATGGTCTGGGGAATTTTTAATAACTTTAACATTTTTTAACCAATTTTTGTATTTTATATCTTACTAGCTAAAACCCGGTGTGCTTCGCTACCCGTATCGTAATGAAATAAAAAGTTTAGAGTTAAACAAATATATTTATTAAGTTATTTAAATCTACAGTTTTCCTTTTAAATTAATTTTTATTATATTATCTTATGATTTACAATATACTTATTTAGTTTATCTAAAATTAGTTTCTATTTTAATAAGTAGTACATTATTTGTTTCTTATTTATAACCTTAATGTTAAATATAGAAGTTTATAGAAAAACATTTTTTATTTAATGTTTGATATATACATTACTTTTATTAATTATTTTTTATTCTAATGACTTAGGATATACAATATTTTTGGTTTTTCCTTCTGGTGCATATACATATAAGTCTGTGGGTTTTCCCACTCGCGAACATGTAAAATAAAGCTGTCCATGTGAAAAACATGTATTTTCTAGATTTAGTCCACAAACTTGCAAATACTGACCTTGAGCTTTATTAATTGTAATTGCAAATGCTAGGCGAATAGGAAACTGCAATCGCTTAAAATCAAATGGCATTTCCGAAGTTATCATCGGAATACGTGGCAGAAATACATCTGATCCATTGTACTTTACAGTTATAATGGTCGCCTCGATTAGATTTTTCATTAATTTCTTTACTATAAGTCGAGTGCCATTACAAAGTCGTGGTGGATCAATGTTTCTTAGTAAAATAATAGGAGCACCAATTTTCAACTGCAAGTCATGTGGTGGAAAGCCCGGTAAATCTAACGAATTTAAAAATTCGACTGGATAATTGACGACATCCTCAATATTTGTAACAGTGTCGATTGATTTATAAATTTTTAGATTACCATCGATGGTATTCAGAATGTTGCTGTTGATGGAGATAACGTCTATATTTTTGGCTGCCAGTAACGCGCGTTCACATAACCATAGCTTGTTTTTAAAATTTTTTCCGATATTGGGGAAAACGCAATTTATTAACTCTTCTATAGATTGCGTCATGCTGCAGAAGTTAGATGGAAATGTTATACATTTCATACATACATACATACAAACACACATTCACTTTTATATATAGACTAGCTAAAACCCGGTGTGCTTCGCTACCCGTATCGTAATGAAATAAAAAGTTTAGAGTTAAACAAATATATTTATTAAGTTATTTAAATCTACAGTTTTCCTTTTAAATTAATTTTTATTATATTATCTTATGATTTACAATATACTTATTTAGTTTATCTAAAATTAGTTTCTATTTTAATAAGTAGTACATTATTTGTTTCTTATTTATAACCTTAATGTTAAATATAGAAGTTTATAGAAAAACATTTTTTATTTAATGTTTGATATATACATTACTTTTATTAATTATTTTTTATTCTAATGACTTAGGATATACAATATTTTTGGTTTTTCCTTCTGGTGCATATACATATAAGTCTGTGGGTTTTCCCACTCGCGAACATGTAAAATAAAGCTGTCCATGTGAAAAACATGTATTTTCTAGATTTAGTCCACAAACTTGCAAATACTGACCTTGAGCTTTATTAATTGTAATTGCAAATGCTAGGCGAATAGGAAACTGCAATCGCTTAAAATCAAATGGCATTTCCGAAGTTATCATCGGAATACGTGGCAGAAATACATCTGATCCATTGTACTTTACAGTTATAATGGTCGCCTCGATTAGATTTTTCATTAATTTCTTTACTATAAGTCGAGTGCCATTACAAAGTCGTGGTGGATCAATGTTTCTTAGTAAAATAATAGGAGCACCAATTTTCAACTGCAAGTCATGTGGTGGAAAGCCCGGTAAATCTAACGAATTTAAAAATTCGACTGGATAATTGACGACATCCTCAATATTTGTAACAGTGTCGATTGATTTATAAATTTTTAGATTACCATCGATGGTATTCAGAATGTTGCTGTTGATGGAGATAACGTCTATATTTTTGGCTGCCAGTAACGCGCGTTCACATAACCATAGCTTGTTTTTAAAATTTTTTCCGATATTGGGGAAAACGCAATTTATTAACTCTTCTATAGATTGCGTCATGCTGCAGAAGTTAGATGGAAATGTTATACATTTCATACATACATACATACAAACACACATTCACTTTTATATATAGATAAGGGTTTCAAATGTATACAAATTTTAACATTTACTTAATATTGTTGGTAGTCAGCGCATTTCTGTCCTAAATATTAATATTGATAGATGATATATCTTTCCCTATTTATAATTTGTCATCATATGTATGGAAGGTGCCACGCCCACTATTGATAGTCCGCCCATTTTTGTCCTAAATATTAATATTGATGGTAGAATAACCGTACCATATATCTTATTGTTTCCCATATATACATTTTTTTTAATTATCATCATATGGGAGGTGCCACGCCCTCTGTGGCTACTACTCCCATTTTTGCCGCAAATATTTAAACAAACAGTGGAATTGCTCATGCAAAATTCGAGAACAATAGCTATTATAGTTTTCTAAATATTTGATTTTTAAAATTAACTTTGTATGGGAGGTACCACGCCCACTTAAAATTTCAAAACAAAAAGTAGCCTATAGCTCCTTCCAGGCATACATAAATATACTGTAAAAATTTCAAGCAAATCGGTTCAGCCGTTTAGCCGTCTATAAAGCCCAAACTAATAATAATAAACATACATACATACAGACACACATTCACTTTTATATATATAGATAGATAAGGGTTTCAAATGTATACAAATTTTAACATTTACTTAATATTGTTGGTAGTCAGCGCATTTCTGTCCTAAATATTAATATTGATAGATGATATATCTTTCCCTATTTATAATTTGTCATCATATGTATGGAAGGTGCCACGCCCACTATTGATAGTCCGCCCATTTTTGTCCTAAATATTAATATTGATGGTAGAATAACCGTACCATATATCTTATTGTTTCCCATATATACATTTTTTTTAATTATCATCATATGGGAGGTGCCACGCCCTCTGTGGCTACTACTCCCATTTTTGCCGCAAATATTTAAACAAACAGTGGAATTGCTCATGCAAAATTCGAGAACAATAGCTATTATAGTTTTCTAAATATTTGATTTTTAAAATTAACTTTGTATGGGAGGTACCACGCCCACTTAAAATTTCAAAACAAAAAGTAGCCTATAGCTCCTTCCAGGCATACATAAATATACTGTAAAAATTTCAAGCAAATCGGTTCAGCCGTTTAGCCGTCTATAAAGCCCAAACTAATAATAATAAACATACATACATACAGACACACATTCACTTTTATATATATAGATAAGGGTTTCAAATGTATACAAATTTTAACATTTACTTAATATTGTTGGTAGTCAGCGCATTTCTGTCCTAAATATTAATATTGATAGATGATATATCTTTCCCTATTTATAATTTGTCATCATATGTATGGAAGGTGCCACGCCCACTATTGATAGTCCGCCCATTTTTGTCCTAAATATTAATATTGATGGTAGAATAACCGTACCATATATCTTATTGTTTCCCATATATACATTTTTTTTAATTATCATCATATGGGAGGTGCCACGCCCTCTGTGGCTACTACTCCCATTTTTGCCGCAAATATTTAAACAAACAGTGGAATTGCTCATGCAAAATTCGAGAACAATAGCTATTATAGTTTTCTAAATATTTGATTTTTAAAATTAACTTTGTATGGGAGGTACCACGCCCACTTAAAATTTCAAAACAAAAAGTAGCCTATAGCTCCTTCCAGGCATACATAAATATACTGTAAAAATTTCAAGCAAATCGGTTCAGCCGTTTAGCCGTCTATAAAGCCCAAACTAATAATAATAAACATACATACATACAGACACACATTCACTTTTATATATATAGATAGATAAGGGTTTCAAATGTATACAAATTTTAACATTTACTTAATATTGTTGGTAGTCAGCGCATTTCTGTCCTAAATATTAATATTGATAGATGATATATCTTTCCCTATTTATAATTTGTCATCATATGTATGGAAGGTGCCACGCCCACTATTGATAGTCCGCCCATTTTTGTCCTAAATATTAATATTGATGGTAGAATAACCGTACCATATATCTTATTGTTTCCCATATATACATTTTTTTTAATTATCATCATATGGGAGGTGCCACGCCCTCTGTGGCTACTACTCCCATTTTTGCCGCAAATATTTAAACAAACAGTGGAATTGCTCATGCAAAATTCGAGAACAATAGCTATTATAGTTTTCTAAATATTTGATTTTTAAAATTAACTTTGTATGGGAGGTACCACGCCCACTTAAAATTTCAAAACAAAAAGTAGCCTATAGCTCCTTCCAGGCATACATAAATATACTGTAAAAATTTCAAGCAAATCGGTTCAGCCGTTTAGCCGTCTATAAAGCCCAAACTAATAATAATAAACATACATACATACAGACACACATTCACTTTTATATATATAGATAGATAAGGGTTTCAAATGTATACAAATTTTAACATTTACTTAATATTGTTGGTAGTCAGCGCATTTCTGTCCTAAATATTAATATTGATAGATGATATATCTTTCCCTATTTATAATTTGTCATCATATGTATGGAAGGTGCCACGCCCACTATTGATAGTCCGCCCATTTTTGTCCTAAATATTAATATTGATGGTAGAATAACCGTACCATATATCTTATTGTTTCCCATATATACATTTTTTTTAATTATCATCATATGGGAGGTGCCACGCCCTCTGTGGCTACTACTCCCATTTTTGCCGCAAATATTTAAACAAACAGTGGAATTGCTCATGCAAAATTCGAGAACAATAGCTATTATAGTTTTCTAAATATTTGATTTTTAAAATTAACTTTGTATGGGAGGTACCACGCCCACTTAAAATTTCAAAACAAAAAGTAGCCTATAGCTCCTTCCAGGCATACATAAATATACTGTAAAAATTTCAAGCAAATCGGTTCAGCCGTTTAGCCGTCTATAAAGCCCAAACTAATAATAATAAACATACATACATACAGACACACATTCACTTTTATATATATAGATTAGAATGACAATTACGTACACATTTCGATTATTATGCATTCGATTGCAAAAATAATTATTTAGTAGCAAAATTTTAACAAAAACTGAAAAATTTGCATTTTTTCCGAATTTTAACGATAATACAGTTTGTGGGTCAATTTGACCCAAAGGAGCTATAGGTTTAATCTAAAAAATATTTTTTTGACTGTAATTTTCATTAATATAAATAAATCTACATATTTCTGTAACATAATGTAGAAAGTTAAGGAGTTTTACAAATTTATTTCATATAAATAGTAAAATTTTACATATATCTGACCTTTGACCTCGATGCGCGTCCCGAAATCGTTGTCCGATTTGGCTCAAATTTTCAGTACTTATCTTTTAGACCTAGTGTCACAATATTCCACCCGGCACTCTTTGAAATCTAAAAAAAAAAAATCGGCTGTCACCCTAATGGACACTTGTCAACATATTACCATACAAAAAAACTGTAGAATGAACATAACCATAATGTAGACCCTTGTCGTAAAAGATCTAGGATTATGTCTAGGCTTTATATTATATAAATATTTACGTTTTGATAAACACGTTTGACAAACACATTTTTTCTAAAATTTATTTTACTTTAACTCTTTACGGGACTCTAAGAAATCGGTGCAAATTAAAGAAAAAACGTTTTTTTGTTCACTAATGTAAATTATTGAAAAAGGATGTATAATTTTCATACCACCGCACATAAGAATAAGGTTTATTTAGAAAGCCATTAAGCAGGCTTTCGTTTTGCTTGGATCTACAAAAGGTTTATTTATTTTTGATGCGAATGTTAATTATTTTGTATGATTTTGCAGAAGTTGATTGACTTAGATTTTAAACTAAATCCAGCTTGAAGTCTTTTAGTGTATCCCATATTTTTGTCAATAATAAAAGCATTGAAGACTGCCAAATCGAAAAAATTAAAAAATGTCTGTGCCACCATTTGATGCCCAGAATGAAATCATTCATCGACTGCAGTGATCTGATCAAAAAATTCCTGGATATGGTTCTCTTTCAACTACTTGGAATATTTTTTTTAAAGAAAATATAAGCTTAAATGTACACATAAAAGTGGAGTTTAGAATATACCAGTGAACAGAAAATGTAGGAAAAATTATTAGGTAAGTGGTGTAGTTTTTATACCATTGCCCCGGAAAGAGTTAAAAAGATTATATAATATTGGTAGGTATCTGCCCATTAATATAAGAGCAACATTAAGCAAATCAATTTGAATGCCGCACATATTCTTCTGTTTGGAAGTGATTGCTGGTTGTTTGGTGAATTCACATTTAAGGCTGATAAGGATATACAAATTTTAGTTTTAGAAACTCAATAAATATGTAATAAAATCTTTATTAATTGACAAAACTCAATAAAATTTTTAACGTTTTTTAAATTTATCATTCTAAATAACAAAGTGTAAAAAAACATGTCAAAATGTCAAAGGAAATACCGCTATTTCTAAAAATTTGAGCGAAAATCCCAAAAATGTTTTTTTTTTTTAAATTTTATCCATATGGTCCACATTTTCTTAGGGGCTGGGAAAATACTTTGGCGGTAAATAGGAAACACATCAAGTTTTGCAAAGCTGTTTTCCGTTTTCTAATACTTATTTTTTGATAAGTGAAGAATGCGATTTAAAAGTTTTTCTATGTTTATTGTTTTAAAAGATACATAGGATGCCAAAAAAGTTCCAAAATACAGTTTTTACGCGTTTTCTCCCCTAAAAATTCTTAAATTTCGAAAAGGTACCCGACACCTGTCAGCTTATTTTTTAAATGAAGTTTTTTTTTTTTTTTTTTTTTCAATTTAATTTTTTATTTATTGTATCTTCATTACTTAATGAACTAACAACAAGTATTTCAAATCTTATATCTAATAATTATAATTAATTAGTCTAGCCAGTGCCGGACGAAAAATTGTTTATTGATTGTTGCTTTGATTAAATAGGCATTCTTCCTTCTAGTCTTAGGTCTGCTGTGTCCCTCCTTCTTAATCGAGTGTGGCCACGGTTATCTAATATGTTGCGGGCCAGTTTGGGTTTGGGTGAATTTCAAGTTTTTTTAAATATTTTTCCACATTTTTCGTGATCTCAGTTTTTACAAGGGGCACGTTTAGATCTTTGTGTATATTCGCGTTTTTGATATACCAGGGGGCAACTGTAATCATTCTTAAAAACTTGTTTTGGCGTCTTTGGATCTTTTCTACATTTGACGCTGAGGCCGTGCCCCATAGCTGTATGCCATAACACCATATCGGTTTTATGATAATGTTATAAAGTAGAAGTTTGCAATCTAGACTAAGCGTAGAGTTTCTGCCAATGAGCCAATTAATTTGAATTGATTTCAATTTCATTTGAGTCAATTTTGCATCTATATGACTTTTCCATGTAAGACGACGATCGAGATGTATTCCGAGGTATTTAACTTCCGATTGTTGGATTATTGTTTGGTTATTGATATGAATAGGGGGGCATGATTCTCTTCGCAATGTAAATGTTATATGTGTACATTTTTGCTCGTTGACTTTAATTTTCCATTGTTTTAACCATTTTTCTAATTCAAATATGTGATTTTGTAAGTAACGAGACGCTTCTTCAGGGTTTTCATGAATGCTTAGAATAGCAGTATCATCTGCAAATGTTGATGTATGCGTGCGATTGTTAGTTGGCATATCAGACGAATATATCAAATATAAAAAGGGTCCCAGGATACTGCCTTGGGGAACTCCAGCTTCAATGGGTTGGGGACTACTTAAAAAGTCTCCTTCTTTAACCTTAAATGTTCGACCAGTTAAATAGCTTTTCAATAGCTTATGTGTGTTTGCGGGTAAATTTTGACTCAGTTTGTATATTAAACCATCATGCCATACTTTATCAAACGCTTGAGAAATGTCGATAAAGAGAGCGGAACAATATTTCTTTTCCTCAAACGCTTTTCTTACAATATTTACAAGTCTATGGGTTTGTTCGATAGTACTGTGTTTTCTTCTAAATCCAAATTGATGATTCGGAATACAATTGTTTTTAATTAACATCGGGTACAACTTGTTCATGAGTATCTTCTCAAATAGCTTTGATATATTAGACAATAGACTGATTGGTCTATATGATTCTACTTTTGTGTGATCTTTTCCCGGCTTAGGTATCATGGTAACCAGTGAAACCTTCCATTCTGGAGGATAATATTCAAGGCGTAATATAGCATTAAAAATAAAAAGAATTATTTTTATTGCTATCCGGGGTAGCTCCATAAGCATCTTGTTACTGATTTTGTCAATACCAGGTGCTTTCTTGGAGTTTAAATCAACAATAGCCTTTTCGATCTCTCGAATCTCAAAACGTAGGGGTACGGCTGCTCCAAAATGGGGTACAACAGGTGGCAACTCAATAGTTTCATTTGATGTGTTCGGGGTAAAAACTTGCTTCAAATGATTAACAAACAGATTCCCTTTTTCAGTATCATTTCTTGCCCAACCGCCACTTGAATTTCGCAAGGGGGGCTTACATATGACAGGTCTTCTAAGACTTTTTGTGGCTCGCCATAATGAGTAATCCGATTGCGGGGTTGCGTCCAGGCTTTCTAGATATTTATTCAATGATTCCATTTTTCGAAATTCCAAGAGCTTTTTAAGTCTTTTTATACAATCTTTAAGCTTCGATTTGAGTTGGGGGGATCTGTGCAATTGCCACTCTCTTCGAACTCTTCTTTTTTCATTTAAGAGCCGTTCGACATCTGCAGAATAAATTCTATTATATCTGATTTGTCGGGGGGTTTGGGTAGCATGTTGAGCAGCCAGTTTGAGATTTTTATCGAAATTGATAAGAGAGTGATCGATGTTTTCTGGTGTTCTTAGCGGTATGTTTTTCGAGCAATGTGTACTAAGGTATTTTTTATATTTGAGCCAATTAATTCTTGTGCCTGTCATCGCTAAATTACCAGTCGGGGATACAATTTCTCGGGGGCTCAATAAAGTAACAATAGTGGGTGAGTGATCTGAAGATAGTTCCAGCGAGGATTCAACTTGAATCATTTCTCCAGGGATATTTTTCATCACGCTAAAATCAATAACATCCGGTATTTTTCGTGGGTCAGTAGGCCAGTAAGTAGGTTGGCCGCTCGAAATCACATTCAAACCCATTTTAGAAATTGTATCAAACAAAACACGACCTTTAGGGGTAATCAGTCGTGATCCCCAGAATGTGTGCTTAGCATTATAATCGCCAGCTGCCAGGAAACGGGGGCCTAGTGATTTAAAAAATCTATTATATTGACTTTCTGTAATTGAAAATCTAGGGCGTGAGTATATCGATGAAATCACTAAGTTTCGATGAAAATCTTCAAGACAGTAGTAGTAGCTTGAAGATAATCTTCGCAAAGATCACACATTAAGTAGTGTTTGATTCGAGCTTTTATTAAATGAAGTAACATGCAATTGTTCTTTTATAAATATTCAAATACAATATTTAGTTTGTAAACCCGTGCAACGACGGGTGAAAAACTTTGATAGACAATAATATACACATTTTTACGCTTAAGCTTTCTTCGAAGTGTATGTCATAAATAAATTTATTATTTACAGGTATCCTATGTGCGAGTTTGTGCGTTTGGTAAAAGGTGTAAATTACATTCAAGAGGTTCAAGAAATAACTAGGACTGCCCAAGCATCGAATAATCCTACAGTAGCTATGACGATTGAGGAAGCTATGTTATCGGAGCCTATAAAAGTAGCACTAGAGATGGGTGTTGATAGTGATGCTTTACAAAATAAAACACAACAAAAAATATTGGAAACTGGTCGCCCATTTGAAACAATTGAAGATTTACTGAAAGCTATATTTGATGAACAACAAAACATAGATTCCGACTCAGATAACTCTAATTCAACGTCTAATAGAAACAACTGCAGAAGCCCAAGCCAAATTGTTCAAAATAGAGAATTAAATGCAAGTACCACAGTTAATAATGATAGTAACTCCGGTAACATACCTAGTAATGACATGAACATTGAACATGGTACCACATGCTCTGCAACAGACGCATCATCCAGTATTCAAGCAATCAGTGACAAAATATCTCATGATCTTAACCCAAATGATAAATTAAAAACAAGCCAAATAGATAATGATTCGCAACGCTCGGAAATAAGCGAAAAGTTGACATCAGATCGTAAACTCCTCGAGGAAGAAAATAGAAAATTAAAAGATGCTCGACTATGTAAGGTTTGCTTAGATGAAGAGGTCGGTGTTGTTTATTTACCATGCGGCCATTTAGGTATTGTATTACATTTGATGTATATTAATATATTCACATAATTTTGACTAAAAATTCTTTATTAGTAACATGTGTACAGTGTGCCCCAGGAGTTAATCAATGCCCTATGTGCCGAACAACAATAAAAGGATTTGTAAGAACATATCTTTCTTGAATAAAATATTTTTACAATATAGCAGCACCTTCGTAAAAATTTACTATAGCATTAAACAAATTATTTAAGTAAATGCTCCCTGTTTTCTAGACTTTAATTCCATAGAAACTAATATAACACTACTATAACTTAACATTAAGTACTCTGGTTGTAATTTAATTAAAATGCTAACAAAATTTGTAATAAAATTAATCAGATCAAGACAATGGAAATAATTAGGTTAGATAGTTTAGAAAAGTCGTGTACTTAGATAACTTCCACTCGGAGACTAATGGGTCCATTGTGAAGCCCTTCAACGATGGTAAACAATTTTGTAGGGAATATATCTGATAAATTCTTATCTATCGTGGAATGGAAGTATGTGAAGTGAATGTGTGCTATAGACGGTGGGCGATCTCCAAGTTCGACATTCATGCAGTATACAGCGACTGCGGTATTGATGGTGTCTCTACGAATTTTGATCCAATAATTTTGCACATACATCTGTTTATTCTCCTCATATACCCGAAGGTCCTTATTAACGTGCCTTGGGTAGACTCAAGCTGTGTCAAAGCTATCCCGAAAATTCTGGGATTCACACTCCAGAATGGTTGGGGAACTATTCTGCACTCTGGGCGATGTGGAGGATGAAGATGTTCTTCTGGAATCAGACCCAGAAGACGTCGACGTTACGGTAATATACGATCCAGACCATGGTGAAGGTGATCCAAGTGAACCTTCACCAATCTAAAGCAGCTTCTGCTGCCTTGCTCCTCCACATTGGTAAACATGGGGAGGAGATTGCGTTGGTCCAGGAGCCGTGGATTCACAATGGCGAAATTCGTGGACTCAACGCCAAAGAGTACAGACTTTTGTACATAAGACGCACAGGTAAAATAAGATCTTGTATTTTGGCTAAGAACCATCGTAATATCTCCATTCTTCCTGACTATAGCGATGAAGATACAGTAACTGTTGCTTGGGAGACAGGTGCAGGTAAGGTGTGGCTGCTCTCAAGCTATATGGCACACGACCAGGTTGAACCATCAAATATGATGCGTGCTGTAAACCAGGCCAGAATTCCGGTGATAATCGAAGCTGATGAAAACGCTCACCACACAATCTGGGGTAGCTCAGACGTAAACGATCGAGGTGAGTACATTCTAGACTTCATATTAGACTCTAATCTGGTAGTTGTCAATCGAGGTTCAGAAGCTACTTTTGTGGTGGCAAATAGGCAGGAAGTTCTGGACATCACGCTTAGTGCAAGCCACTCGCAACTCATTAGGAATTGGAAGGTTTCAGATGATTGCTCTCTCTCGGATCATAGGTGTCTGATATTCTTAATAGAATTAGTAGTTGAAAGGGAAAATCCTTTTTTAAACAGGAGGAAACTAAATGAGATGCTCATTGGCGAATCCTTTATGGTTTACTTCCCTCACCCCCTTTGATAAGTAACACTAGGGATATTGAAAGTGCTGTGGAAAAGCTCACACTCTCTCTCGCTGAGGCCACAAGACGCACGTGCATTTCTTCTGCACGCAGAGGAAACTAGGCAAACACTAGGCGTAGTTGTCGTAAACTATTCAACGAGGCGAAAAGATCAGGCAACTGATCAATGTTCAAGTCTATGTTGAACAAATTTAAGAATCAGGTTAGATCAGGTGACGAACATATGATAAAATGGGCCATACGGAGTTTTAACTCTTACAAGTCTCCGGCCCGGATGGCATAATACCCGATGATCTACAAAATAATATAGATCTAGTCACTCCTTGGCTGATAAATATTTATCATGCCTGTCTTGTATGGTCGTACAAACCAAAACGGTGGACCGAATGTACTGTGACATTCATTCCGAAAGGAGGGAAAACGGAAACACACAAAGGTAAAAGATTTTAGACCAATAAGTCTATCATCATTTTTGCTGAAAACCCTTAAAGGAATCATAGACATCCATATACGAGCGTCTTTGAAACAGGATCTTTATCTCCCTCTCAACACGCCTACATGAAGGGCAAATCTGTTGAGACAGCACTTCACTCCTTAGTGGGATATATTGGGATATATTGAGAAATATGCAACTATAGTCATCACTGAAATAAAAAAGTTTAAAAAAATAATGGTTAAATTTTGCAATATGCAACATAGGAAGCGTTGCAAAAGTCTACATACGACTTTTACTTATATACAACATTGTTATGGTAAAGCCGTTAATTTCATAATTAATAAGATTATTTAGTTTTAAAGAAGCTGCGTGTGTGAAATTTTGTGGTATTTTTTCAATTTTAATATATCAAATCTGAAAATGGCGAAAAAGAAATATCCACAGAAGTCCGAAAATTAGTTGTCAAATTGTCAAATGAAGGAAAATCTATGTCAAAAGTGGGGGGAAATCGTTAGTTTGTCAAAATCTACAGTCCAAACTATCCTTAGGAGCTATAAAAGGATTGGAAGATTTGAAAGTTTGCCACGAACAGGACCTTTAAAACTTGATGAAAGATTAAAGCGTAAAATTTTAAGAGAAGTCCAAGAAAATCACAAAAAAAGTAGTGTAGAATTGAAAAACGATATCAAAAAAGACTATGGAATTGATGTGCATGCAAATACAGTTCGCCGCTCCTTAAAAAAATCTGGACTTCAGTCGTGCATAGCAAGAAAAGAAACGTTTTGACTATGCTGCTCAGTACAAAGACGTCCATTTAAATGATCCAACGAATGCAAGTTTAACCATTTTGGAAACGACGGTCGCTCAAGAGTTTGGAGAAAGCGATGTACTGCCTTAGAACAAAAAAATGTATGCAGTACTGTAAAACATGGTGGTGGATCGGTGATGGTGTGGGGGTGCACGAGTGCTGATGGAGTCGGAAAACTAAGATTTATTGATGGAATTATGGACAGTCGTGGCTATATAGACATTTAAAAAAACAATTTTTTACCGTCGATAAATTAAATCTTAAAGATAATTTTATCTTTATGCACGACAACGACCCCAACCATAGCTCAGGCCTAGTGAGAGAATGGGTGCCTTATAACGTAAAATCGAAGCTTCCACATCCTCCGCAATCCCCAGACCTAAATGTAATCGAACATTTATGGGCCCATTTAAAACAAAAACTCCGAAATAGAAGGGCATCCTCAATTTCCAAGTTAAAAATTATTTAAAAGAAGAATGAGAAAATATTCCTGCTGATGTAACACAAAAATTAGTTTCTTCGATGCCTAAAAGACTTAAAGAAGTCTTCGATGCAAAAGGTGGACATACAAGCCATTAAATATTGCTCAAATCATCCCAAAAATGTATCGTATGTAGACTTTTGCTGTTACAAGAAATGCAGAATTTTATTATTTTTTTCGTTAAATGCTTTTAAACCATGTGAATTGTGATTGTTTTTGTTTAGTTTTGTCATATTTAATGCTGTTAATAAAAAACGTTAATAAATTTTAAAGTTTTTTTTATTAAAAAGTGAAATTTATTTAAGATATTAAATAGTATGTAGAGTTTTGCGACTAAGTGTAAGTCTGTAAGAAAGCGATAGCTACGCAATGGGGTATTAGACCCCATTCCGTTAACTGGATATGTGATACGGTCACTAAGCCGACACTATTCTATGGAGTTTCTGTCTGGTGGAAGAGGGTTATGAGAAGAATGACAATCCTGATAGCAGGAGCTCTAAGAACGACCGCAACAAAGTCGCTCTTTACTATATTGAACTGGATCCCCGTGGATCTAATGGCATTTACCTCTGCCTTTAGGCTAAACGCGATTGGGGCGTGGAAACATGCTCCATACGGAGCATGTTCACGCCAGCATAATTGGTAGCATTCAAACTCTTCCGGATAATATCGATTAATGCATTTCTGGGCCCTTCTTGGCGAGAAACTTGGGTTTCTCAATTCCGTATAATACGGAAGCAATGGACGGACCTTTACTTGAAGCAACTGGTCTCTCAGTCTATACAGACGGTTCTATTAAAGGAGATCGAGTTGGCGTAGGTGTCTACATTAGGGAATTCGACAATAAGCTATTTTTTAGACTTCCAAATGAATGTGCCATAATTCAGGCTGAAATATCAGCCATCAAAAGTGCGGCTAATTGGCTCAGTTATAATAAGATATCAGACAGAGATATTCGTATATATACTGACAGTCAGGCCGCCATAAAATCTCTAACAGCTGTATACACATCTAATTTGGTCCAGGAATGCCGGGCATCCTTAAACAGGATGGCGAGACATTCAACAGTCGTACTCAAGTGGGTACGGGCAGACGGAGATACTACAGGCAACTGCGTTGCTGATGATTTGGCGAAAAAGGGCGCCATGTTACCTGACGACGCGAGGAAACTTCGCTTGCCCTACAACGACTTCTGCGGAAGTTGTCAAAACGAGGAGGATGAGACCATTTTTCATCTTCTTTGTCACTGTCCGGTATTAGGTGATCTACGCTTACGGTTTCTGGGACACCGTTCCATAAATAGTCTTTCTGAGCTCTCCAATATGAGGCTTGAGGGCATCAATGCCTTTATAAGGAGTAGTAATTGGTAAATAGGACCAGATATGGAAACTTCTTGAGGGTAACCTAATAACCGCTATCTTATTGATATGCAACTTTTGTAAATCTCCTTCTTCCTTGAACATCTACTTAACTACTCAATCTTCCACTTCTCTCTTTTCATTTCTATCTTGCCCCTCTTTCTAATTTCAGGTAGCACAAAGGGATCTTTGCTTGGACCCACGTGAGCTGTTCTTCTACTCTTCAACTTCGCGGCTGCTTGGAAACCTAACCTATACATTAATTGCAACTCTGTTTTATATTTTAATATCTAACACAAACAAAATAAAATGTCAAAATTAATTTTAAAAAAATATTTTTTAGTTCGTCCGAAATGAACGTGCTTTGGAAAAGAAAAAGTGTTAAATGTTAAAAAAAAAATTATAAAATAATGTGTGTTAGTGAATTTACGTGTATAAAACTTTATTTATTCGACAATTTATAGTCAAAATTTCGGGACTTTTGATGTGTTTAATTCTCTCACAAGGGTGTTGAATTCACACGGAACCCGTATATGTGAGAGTGTCATTAAAAAATAGAGAGTAGGACTACTTGGTATACTTTGTTCAAAACCAAGGCCATAGGGTACAACTAGAGGCGCAACTGAGAGTAACAATGATAGTTCTCTTCACACGTACTTGTGATATGTGAATTCAACATACTTGGTACTTGAAATTTTAACTTTGATTTTCTGACTAAATATAGAGCGAACCACTTCTACACAATTTTTGGCAATTTTTTTTAATACTTTGCAGTACAATTTTATTTCTGAAACACGTTAATTTTGCTCAAATGAAAAAAATTATTTTTTATTAATTTTTGACACTTAATTTTGTCTGTGGTAGAATTTTATTTATAGAACAGAGTTTAAATTTTTGGTATTGAAAATTGAAGAAAATTTAAACATTTTTTAGAACTCTGTGTGTCTGGTGAAAATTAAAAAGTCACCAATACAACCTCAAAACGTTGTACTAATACATTCTCACGACTTAGGTTTTTGACAAAGGACTTAGGTTTTTTCCCACTCAGTATGAATATATCTCTATGAATATATTATTCTATGACCAAGGCGTATTAATCAGGTGAGAGCGTCTCGACAAAAAATAGAAAAAATACAACAAAGACAATATTTGTTATTTGTCAAATGATTGAGAATGTCAAAAATTAAAATAGAAACAAATTAAAAATTAATTCGGGTAGTTTAAAAAAAAAAACGTCGAACGGGAATAAAAAGCTGGGTGATTCCAGTGTAACTATTAAACTATCCATTTAACTATGTCCATCTGTTTGTGTAAAACACTCGCAAGTCCAAAATATACAACCTAATTCTTGTAAGGAGTTTGGTATTGAAAATCAGCAAATGTTATTAGTAGAAAAACAAATCCATTTTGCTATGTCCGTCTGTCTGTGTAACAAACGCAAGTCCAAAACACACAACCCAGTTCTTGTTAGGAGTATGTGTAGGTATTATTTCATTTATTTGAACAAATTTAAATCATGATATAAAAAGATTACAAGGTAGTTTCATTTATATTTTTTTTACAAGAAAGGGGATTATTGAAGTTTATTTTATTTGTAAATATTCAGAGAATCGTTGACACATTTAGAGAAAGGTTACAATACTCCGAGAAATTTTCAATGAAATATGTGTAGTATGTAACTATTCACAATACTGTGTAATTTATATTTAAAATAAATAAAAAAACGGATTAATCTAAGACGTTTGGCTTTAAATCACATACATAGGACATGAAAATGAAGAGCTGTCCGAAATGGATAGTTTTAAATTTATCCGAGGAACAATCGAATTTTGTGATCGACTTACTTTCATAAAACTAGTCTGTGCTATAAACTTGTCACTGCAGTCTTTGCTGGAACTATTTTATGTGTTGGCTTGAGATTTTCATTTATTGCTCGGGATGCGCGTTACTATGGAAAAATCCTGGAGTTTATATTGGAAACTATGGAGCGTGAACAAGTTGATAGTGTGCAGGGCTGTGGGCGTTTATTCTTCGAGATAATGCGCGGCGTAAAAGGACGATTCCATTGCCGGAGACATTTTGCAGTTTATTTTCGAATATTTGGTGGAGGATTAGAAGATAAAAACACAACAGAGCCAGCTGTTGAATAATATAGTGGAATATTGTAAAATATTCAACTATATCATTCATCATACCAAGTCTTACAATTGTCCCAATAAAGTTGTCTCTCATGTTACAATCACTCTCTTAAATCTTATCTTAGGGGATTAGACAAACCTGAGTTGTACATTCGTAAAATTGTTCTTTTATTCGTGCATGTGTAAGAGGTTTGTGTCCGCAAACAGCTGTGTGATTTAGTTGCCGATATAACCAGAATCAAGCATAAACAAAATAATTCCGCTAACGATACTCAGCAATTGAAAACCTTGGCAAGAATTGTGTTACTGCTCAATGGCCTGGATAAACGCACAATATTTTGAATAAAATATGTTTTTATTTTATTTATGCTTTCAATAAAGGCAAAAGTGGGATTCATTTTAATGAATATGGTAGCTTTATTTTATACATAAACTTCAAATCTCCTTTATTGTCAAATGCTTAATAAGGTTAACATAAAGAGAAAATGAAACTACCTTATAATCTATTTATATCATGATTTAATTCATTAATTTTATTATTTTCAATTTAAACATTTAACTAATAATAAACAAATTTTTGACAGTTTCAAACACAACATAAATAAATAATAATCAGCTTGATTAAAAACAATATTATTTATTTAAAAAAAAAACATTTTTTTCATAAATAAATATTTAACAAATAATAAAAAATTTTTTGACAGTTTCAAACACAACATAAATAAACAAATAATAATCTAAACTTGATTCAAAACAATATTATTTATTAAAAAAAATTTTTCATACAATTATATCACGCTGATAACAAATATGACAAACATTTTAAAGTATACATTTTAAGAAATTTTTATACCCTCCACCACCACAAGTGGTGAAAGAGGGTATATATACGTTTGTCATTCCGTGTGTAACATTGAGAAATATTCATCTGAGACCCAACAAAGTATATATATTATTGATCCTTATGAAATTCTAAGTCGATTGAGCAATGTCCGTCTGTCTGTCCGTCTGTCCGTCTGTCTGTCTGTCTGTGTAAAACACTCTCACGTCCAAAATACATAAGCAAAATTAATGAAATGCATACCAAAATGTTTATAATTTTTCTAAGCAGTTTGGTATTGAAAATCAGCAAAATCGAATTGGTAGAACCAGGGTTATGGATCAAAATGTAAGACAACCTCCAAAAATTTTGATCATTTTCATATGTTTTTTTCTGATTTTTGGTAAATCCATTGCAGAGAATATCATGAAATTTTGCACACATTATTTATATGATAAAAGGCCAAATTCTGTTGAAAATGGGTAGAATTGGTCCATAATTTCTTGTAGCCCCCATACAAATTTCTTCACGAAATATGGTGCTATAGTCTATAAATGCCTACAGAATTGCAGTATCCATACAAAATTCAGCAAAAATAAGTTTCGTGCTAAGAGAAATCACAAGACTGAATTTTTCGTGGATCGGCCCATATTTGATCAAAGCCCTCATATAAAGTTCATTTCCGAAAATCACTTAAACATGCATAAATACCTTATATATATGGATATTGAGTTGAAATTCGACACAAATAATCTCCATATACACAAAAGTCGCTGCACCGAATTCTATGAAGATCGGTTCATATTTGTTTATAGCTCTCATATAAGGACCTCATCCGAACAACACAATAACCTGCATAAATGTCTAAAAAATATCAATATCAAACCAAAATTTTACACAGATCCGTAATTTATATATGGAAGTCATACTGCAGGATTTTGTGAATATCGGTCCATATTTGACCGTAGCTCAAATTTAAGGTCCATTTCCGAAAATCAGTTAAGTACTCACAAATCTCTTATAAATATCTTAATAATGCTAAAATTCGACATACATAAAACTCATATACATAGCAACAACTGTACCAAATTTTATGAAGTTTGGCTCATAATTGGTCATAGCTCCCATATAAGGACCACTTCCGAAAAACACATAAACCTGTATAAATATCTAAAACATATCGATTTCAAAATAAAATTATACACAAATGAGTAATTTGTATCTAGTAATCATACTACTGTAGTTTGTGAATATCGGTCCATATTTGACCATAGCTCCATATAAGGCCCACTCCCGAAAATCACAAAAACTCTCATAAATTTCTTACAAATATAGTCATCAAGTTGAAATTCGAATCCAAAAATTGCAATATATGTAAAAATCATTGTACGAAATTTTATGATGATCGGCCAATAATTGGTCATAGCCTCCATATAAGTACCACTTCGGGAAAACACATTAACCTACACAAATATCCCAAAAAAATAATTGTACTGAACCAAAATTGTACTCCGATCAGTAATATGTATTCAAGAATCATATTACAGATTTTTTAAATATCGGTCCATAATTCGATGTAGTTGTTTAAATTAAGTTTTATTAATTTTTTTATTTATAAATTTTCCAAATACTTTGAAATCACGTTACAGTGTTATATGGCGATACTCCCATAATAGGTCAGCTCCAATATGTTGCACCAATATTTGAATCCAAAAATCATACTACTGAATTTTTTGAATATCGGTCCATAATTGGCAACAGCTCTCATATAAGTTCCACTTTCGGTAATAACTATAATACCCATAAAACTCTTGTAAAGATGAAATTCAATTAAAATACATAGAAATGACGTTAAACTATTTTATGATGATTGACTCATAATAGGTCATAGCTTCCAATTAGTTCCACAACCCAAAAATACATTAACGCATATAAACATTGATATCGATCAAAAGTTCAACAGAAATTAGTTACAAGTAGACAGAAATCATATTGCTGGAATTTTTGACTATGGGTTCATAATTATATATAAGACACATATCCGGAAAATTCATTAATAGCGAATATATATTAAAATTTTGTGATATAATTCATTTCCATATGTAAAATTTGAAATTTTGTCTAAATATATTTGTATACCCTTTTTTTATATTACTTTTCTTCACTTGTGGTGAATAAGGATAGTGTTGATTCAATCGGATAATGATAACCAATTATTAGGTACATATATAAATTGTTAAATGTCATACGTTATAATATGAATAAATGACAAACTCTATTCAAAATGGCAAGAATCTGCAGTTAAAGTATCTTCTGCTTAAACTAGTCTTTCTTACAATTGTTATATTATTTCATATATTTATTTAATAGTATTTCGACATTGTCTTAATCCTCATAATAACAAATATTGAATATGGATATTAAAGTGTTTATGCCAATGTAACTTCTACATCTCTCATCATATTTAGGTGGAGGGTATTTAAGATTCGGCACGGCCGAATATAGTACTCTTACTTGTTTTTTTTACTTTTGAAGTCTTCACTGAAAGCCATGTTTTTTTTAAGCAGTTTTACTTAAAGAGAGTGGAGTTTAACTAAAAGGAGTAAGTACAGAAACTAGATAACTTTTTATAAATATTTTGTATTAAAATTGGAAAAACATTGATCATTTTAAAAACTGTTATAATATTCGATAAATATCTGCAAAGCTGTGATAAGCGTGATAAAATTAGGAGGAACCCTTTTAGAGTAATGTTAAGAATTATGAAATAAAACTCATTCCCAATTGTTACTTCAAACATGCAACATATCTTACAAAGATCGCTCACTTAAATTCTTCAATGTACAAACACACCAAATTACTGTATTACTAAAAATCCAAAATAAAAAAACAATACTAAGAACTTTAGTAAAAAAGAAAAATACAAAAAGTATAAAAAAAACAATTATAAAACTAGTAATTTTTATTAAAAATATATATTGTATGAACCAACCACCTGACCATTGACCAATAACGCAACAATTGCTTCCATCACCAAATCCAGCAATCCTATTACAACTTCTCAAAGGACTCAACTAATAAATTATGATGATCCACACAAATTCCTCCATCAACATTGCTAACATTCAAGCAACATATTTTACAAAGATCGCTCACAACAAAAATCTTTCCCAGGAACACATCTAATTGCTTAAAAACACAAAGCAAAATTTAAGGCAAATACCAAACCAAGTATTAACAAAACAATTAATAAGAGCAAACATAGTCAAGATGAAAAAAATGGAATAACTACAGAACAAATACTAGATCCCCCATAGTAGTGTTTTCCGCCCTACACTGGTGTCTAGTTTGGAGTTGACGGACTCATGGATGGTTCATCTGGATGGTCCCATGTTTGACGTGGTGGGGCTGTTGTAGCGGCTGCGGGGCTACGAGAGCATCACAGCTTTGTTTTGGGTGTTAAACACCAAACAAATGTTCGTATGCTTTTAATTTGGTATTGCAGTCATTGCGACACTGTCGGCGTCATCACTGGATCGTTTTGGGGAGCGACTTTACATGAAGAAGTTTAGGACTCTGATTGGACAGTTTGTGTAGTTCTGATCGCACCTTTGGGGTGCGAAATCCTCTACAAAATAGTATTTATATCTAATTTTATTACATATATTTATTTATTTTGTCTTTATTAATTACTTGAACATTATGGAAACGTAACTATAGAGTTATACTCAACAAAGCCATTGGCAGTACCCCGCAGGCGGCCTTGGATATAATTCTAAACATACTACCCATTGATAACTATGTTGAGAGTGTGGCAGCAAGGAACTTAGACTACTTGAATCTTCTTTAGTAAAACCTTTGCGGGTAGGTCACACTAGGATATTGTATGAGGCAGGCCTTATCGATCAGGAAAGTATTCCATCTGGAATCTCTGACTATGGGATCGCGACATTTCAACTTCGGGGCATCACCCCCAGTAGAGGTCCCCAGTAGGGATAACTGGGTTGGATCCGCTCAACTGTTCTATGGGTGTGCAGTTTTCACTGACAGATCCAAGATGGACTCTGGTACGGGGGCTCTCTAATTATTGCACAAATCTTATTCTTTTAAAAATACAATAATTTATTTTCGTGAATAATTTTCTTAAGTGGTTCTTATATGTCAGCTATGACTAATTATGGACCGATCGCCATGAAATGTCGATGAAACTTATTTCTGTTGAATAATTGTTTTCGGAAACAGATCATTTATGGGAGCGATCGGTATATACCCTCCCCACTATGGTGGTGTAGGGTATAAATATATAGAATTTTATTATTTTTTGTTACAAAATAAAACCAGGGGCATAACTGTTATAGTTTAGTTTCGAAGGGGTGTGCACTATGTGCACTTCAAGACTCATATATAGAGAAAAAAATGTTTGAAAATGATAAATCCAAATCTGCATAGAGAGGAAAACAAATTGGTTACGGATTTGAAATCACTGTAGAACCTAGTTTAAATAGCCGACATATTCCCCTGATAAAACCTAGTATGTTATACAGTTTAGCGACTGCAACACTCCCAGGTTCATTCAGAAATCTGCCATTTAAATCTATGACCCTGTAGTCTCGGGCAGTTGCACATAATGTGCTCTACTGCTCCAACTCTTCGACATCCCCACATATCCTACAGAAATCCTGTGTGCCATTATCCCATTTACCTATGAAGGTCCCAATTAAGCAGTGACCGGTTATCACTCCTACTAGAATTCTGAGACTACACCTATCCAACCCATTTCGTGATTTGGTTGCCTTTGCACCCAAATACAACAAAGACAATATTTGTTATTTGTCTAATGATTGAGAATGTCAATAATTGATATAAAAACAAATAAAAAATTAATTGCTGGTAGTTTTTTAAAAAAACTATTAAACTATCCATTTAACTATGTCCATCTGTTTGTGTAAAAGATGTTTTATGGATGAGATTTCGTCACAACAAAAAAAATCTATCACAAATAGTAATCAAAACATTAAAAATGTATTCCCTAACTACGAACATCACAATACACTTATATGGGTTAGATGATATACCCATTCACATATCCTTCTCTGATATGATCCCAACAATTATTTATTCAACAACTCACCATTTCATATCTTTGGATTCATTCTCACACCATCTTCGGACCACTATACCTGAAACTCAATAATTTTTTTACCAACACATTTTTATATGTAAACTTCTTTTCAAAATCACATTTATTACAAATTTAATACACTAAACTAAAATAAACAATAAACCTTAACTAAAACAATAATTTTTATTTTTCTTATAATAGGTGGCGCAAAAGTAATCCTCCTATCAGAAAGTGCTATAAATTTTGCCGATTATTGGTCAAATAAATAGTCAGCAATATTCCGCGTTCTGGAGCAGTGTAGCGTAACATTGTTTATTAACGTGTATTTCGCATGTGTTTACTACACAAATGTCAAAACAGAACTGACATTAGGGGCCAATCGCAAAATTTATAGCATTTGGAGGATTACTTTTGCGCCACCTTATATTAATTTGTTCCTAATGTAGTAAAAAGGTATTGGATAAAATTGTGTTTAAGTTGTCCCTTATATTTCTTGTTTCAAAATAAATAAAATTTTCTTAATTCGACATGTATGTCTAAACGATAGGTTCACAGAACCAGTTGATTTGATTTCTTTTACAAGATTTTTCGAATTATCTAATTTATTCTTTTCCCTTATTTTTTTTTCTTGTTTTTTTACTTGTTTTTACTATAATTTAATATTGTGGGATACATTTATTCTAGTCACCAATAATCGGGTTCCAGTCCTGACTTATTTTCCTCTATATATATATATTCGTTTAAAAACTCAACAGTAGATGGCGTGGTTATGCAGTTTTTTTTTGTATATTTGTGGTGCTACCACTTATAATAATTATAATAAAAGGTATTGGCCATTAATTATAGTCAAGCAGTAAAGTCGGTTCTTTTCAAAAACAACTTTAAAATAAAAACCCGCTTTTTATTATTTTCCAACTATAGGCAATATTAAAGTATGTTTTAAATTAAACCGACTTTAACTGGGTGTCACCTCAAGCTTAGAAAATGTTTTCATACAATATACAACAAAATATAGACAAGTTGCATCGCTAAACAGCTGAATTAGAAAATTAAACAAAAAAAAAAAAAAAAAGTGACAAACAGTAAATGTAAACGGGAAACTAAAGAAAAAAGCAGTTTGTGGTAGAAAAATAGAAAATAAAAGATTTATATCAAATTTGTACTTTTTTGGTACTAATTTTATTGATTCAATATTCAATAATTGCAAAATCTCTGCCAATATCTTGTAACAAAAACATTTTTGACTTTTTGTTGAACTTTTTTACATGGCGAAGAACAGCTGATGCTGTTGTTAAATGAGTTAAAAGCAACTTCAGCTAGTTTTATTTTTACAGTCGACTTTAACGTCAGAAGTATACTTTAACTTGTCTATGGTAGAACTTAAGTCCACTCTTAAGTAAAGACGACTTTATTTCTCTTAAAATATACCTTATTTTTGACTATGATTATGGGCCATTTTTTTTATTTTTTCCAATTATTTTAAATTGATTTATTTGATTGTGACCACAAGAAATATTTCGGATACACGGCCTTTGGTTTCCTTATGGGATTTATCTTTTCCGCTTTATCTTCTCCACTAATCTAAAAAAACAATTTATACCTTTTGAGTCTCTGTTCATATTGATCACATACTCCAAGTAAGTAATTTTATTTACCTTTAGTTTCCAGAAAATCTTATTTTATTTTGAAACAAGAAATATAACGGACAATTTAAACACAATTTTAAAAAATACCTTTTTAATACATTAGGAAAAAATTAATATAAGAAAAATAAAAATTATTGTTTAGTTAAGGTTTATTGTTTGTTTTAGGTTAGTGTATTAAATTTGTAATAAATGTGGTTGTGAAAAGAAGTTTACATATAAAAATGTGTTGGTAAAAAAATTATTGAGTTTTAGGTATAGTGGGCCGAAGGTGGTGTGAGAATGAAGCCAAAGATATGAAATGGTGAGTTGTTGAATAAATAATTGTTGGGGTCAGATAGATTTTTTTGTTGTGACGAACCGTGAGTAATATTGATGCGGGTTGAGTTTCCACGCCGGTGTATGAGCTAGTCGAGGTGACATCAAATCTCATTCATAAAGGAAGTAAGGTTTCGCAACAATAAATGGCGCCCAACGTGGGGCCTATTCAAAATCGTCCTAACAGTAGAAAAGTTAGTTTGCGTATTTTGATAAGAGAATTATCATTGTTAGATTGCAAATGATAGTTAAATTTGATAGGGAAAATTAATTAGGTAGAAATTATAGTCAAAATCGTCATAACAGTCGAGAACAGTTAGTTTGCGTATTTTGAGTTTGCTGTCTTAGAGATGTTGATGATTGCAATGATTAAACTGGAGTTTTAACGATGTGGGGACAATTCCAAATAAGCCATGCTTGTACAAGTTGCTTCATGTGCTTTGGTTCATTGTCCTGGTAAAACCTAAAATCGTCTCTTATACCCAATTTCTCATCCCCTAGCAATAAATTATTTTTAAATAAGTTAAAATAAAAATTTTTGTCCATAGTGTCATCCATAAATACTAAATTTACGATCCCTGCTGACGACATGCATCCCCACACCATGTCATGGCCTCCACCGTGTTTAGCAGTGCCAGCTAAATTCTTGAGTTGCAAATTCAAAGCAAGATTAAATGTGCTTTCATCAACAAATTCAATATTTTTGGGTCTGATGGAAGTCATATGTTTGGCGAAAACCAAATACGAAACTGCAACTCAAAAATCTAGCTGGCACTGCTAAACACGGTGAGGCCATGACATGGTGTGGGGATGCATGTCGTCAGCAGGGATCGTAAATTTAGTATTTATGGATGACACTATGGACAAAAATTTGTATTTTAACTTATTTAAAAATAATTTATTGCGAGGGGATGAGAAATTGGGTATAAGAGACGATTTTAGGTTTTACCAGGACAATGAACCAAAGCACATGAAGCAACTTGTACAAGCATGGCTGATTTGGAATTGTCCCCACATCGTTAAAACTCCAGTTTAATCATCAGACGTCAATGTTATTGAGAATTTGTGGAGTGTTCTGGAGAGAAATATTAGAAAACATCAGATAAGTAATAAGCAGGACTTAAAAAATGCACTCCAACACGAATGGCAGAAGATAGCCACGAAACATACACAAAAACTGGATAAATCTATGGAATATAGAATTAAAGCTGTTTTAAAACAAAAGGGAAATCCCACAAAATATTAGTTTTCTTTGAAATATGACTAAAACTATTTTAATTTATTGTTTGTAATAAATTAATATAGTAATTTAATATGTACACGAAATAAGCTGTGAGGTTACTTTTCTTAACATTTCGCTTTTTTGTTAAATATTTTAAAAAAGGTGAATTGTTTTTAAGTTTTTTTGTAAATACAATAAATAATAATATATTTTCAAATATTTGTCGGTCTTTTTCTTTTAATATGTAAGATAATTATAAAAATGTAACGAAATCTTTTATAAAAAGTCATATACACGAAATAAGCTGTGAGCCACTGTACAACAAAATATAGACAAGTGGCATCGCTGAACAGCTGACTTAGAAAATTAAAAAAAAAAAAAAACAAAAAGTAACAAACAATAAATGTAACCGGGAAGTTTAAGAAAAAAACTGTTTGTGGTGGAAAAATGGAAAAGGAAAGATTAATATCAAATGTATTCTATTTTGGTACTAATTTTATTGATTCAATATTCAATAATTGCAAAATCTCTGCCAATATCTTGCAACTTAAACATTTTTGACTTTTTCTCGAAGTTTTTTACATGGCGAAAAACAACTTCAGCTAGTTTTATATTTACAGTCGAAGTATACTTTAACTTGTCTATGGTAGACCTAAAGTCCACTCTTAAGTAAAGACGACTTTATTTCTCCTAAAATATACTTTATTTTTGAGTATGATTATCGGCCATTGTATCTTTTGTGTTTTATGTAATTGAAATTCAAGTAACTTTTATATGTTAATTTTGTTTTAATCCATTGGTGCCCATTATATAGCGCAATTGTGCAAGCTAACCTCACACATATTCTTATTCTCTTTGATTTAGTAGTCACTGAAACAGCGACGAATGAACATGCTAAGCGGGTATATTACTTTTTTTTAATTTTTGTTCATGATCACTGAAAGAAATATTTGGAGTGTTTAATATATTTAGAACTTGAAAATATCACTGAAGTGTTGTCTGGTTTTCCACCTCAGTTTACTTCTATAAACAATTTTTTTTAGATTTGAAATGATTTTAATCAAAACAACGTAATAAAATAAGTAAAAACAAATATTTTACACATTTTAAATATTTTCAAATTTGTCGAAAATTATTAATATCGAACTCTCAATTAATGGGCTATGATAATATGTCGCCAGACAATTTGATTAATATTGTTGACTTGATTATTGTTAACAAATAAAGCGTTTAAATATTGACATCTCTTATTTAGTTCACTAAACTTTTCTTTCAGTGGAGCTCTCTTTCGCTCACCAACACAAATACAGTTTTAGCTTTGGGCATCTCTGTTTCAATCTTAATTTTGTATTGAATGTATTTTTCTATAAGTATATGTTTTATGTTTACAATTTTGATTAAGTGTTTGAATATTAATTTTAAAGAATTTTGAGAAATAAGAGAATTTAACCAGTATTTTCATTTGTGGAAATAGAAATTTAAATATATACAAAATGCCGATTCAAAAATCTCCACCAGGAACTGAAAATAGGGAATTAAGTGATATTATTGACATGTCTAAAACAATAAATACTCACGTGCCAAATGAGAAAACATCAGGTCATTTAGCATTGTGCCTATCAACAGGTGCCATTCCGAAGGAAAGTAATCCAAAACCTACGATAAATTATAACGTACCACCACCACCAATTCCACAATTACAAAGGGGAATGGTAATAGGACAGAGTCCGAGGGCTTATGTAGGATTAATCAGGGAACTAATTCTTGAAACAAATAAGGAATATAGGGATGAATTAGAAAATATATTAGATAGTAGAATACAGGATAGTAAGGCAAATAAAAGAAAGTGAATGTAAATGAAAAATCTTCTGATGGCCTAAATTCCTTAGTTAGTGAAGATACTGAACCACTTATTCCTGATCTCACTAAAGCACCGGAAAAGAGAAAAGTTCAAACTTCCAATAACCCACAAAGAAGATTAGATTTTCAACAAATGTCTAACAATGAGATTAATATGTGTGTCAATAACTTGCAGGGTCGAGATTCAAGAGCTTCTTCGACCAATAGAAATGCTGACACTGAAGGGCATTATCTACACAACGCGTATCTTAGGGTAGATAAACGGGATGTAAGTTTTGACGGAAACACTGAAAAATTATATATAGAGAATTTTATTTTTCGAATCGAATATTTACAAAAATATCATTCTTGTCCTTGGAGAGAATCACGCGGAGAGTTTCTATGCTATTGAAAGGTGACGCTAAGGATTAGTATTGGTTGCTAGTTCAACAAAAGTCTTTAGGTACTTGGGATGGTTTAAAGAAGGCATTAAGATTGCAATATGCTTCAAATCGCAGTGAATACGAATTCATGCGAGATTTTGAGGAACGTAGGCAAAAACCAGGGGAATCCATAGAAGCGTACTTCCAAGCTATGCGAATACACCGATCCCGTTTGAGAATATCATTGCCTGAATATGAGGTCATTAGAATCATTAAAAGAAATATACGTCAAAGTATCTCACAAATAGTGTACCCAATGCAGATATTTTCAGTAGAACATCTTAGGGATGAATGTAAAGAGATAGAAAAGAATTATGGTAGACGAGATTTAGGAGTTAATATGCAACCTCAATAAAAATATGGTCCGAGGAGACAAATTGATGAGATAATTGAGGACCAACAAAATGAGATAATAGAAGAAATCTATCCTAATAATAAAACAAACTTTAATTAGAAGAATAATAATACATGCTGGAACTGTCATTTACCTGGTAATTTATTCAAAGAATGCCCATCGATGCAGCGAAACTTGTTTTGTTTTAAATGTGGTTTGTCGGGAGTAGTTACTACAACATGTCCTAGCTGTTCGGTAAACTGCCAGAGGAGGGTGAAAGAAACCGGTGGAATCACGCTCGACTCAAACTTCCACCGATGTTTCAATGATATAGGTGTCCAGACTGAAAGTATATGGAATTATGATGATAAAATTACATTATTAAAGAGTACAATAGATAGGACAGAAATAGGACAGAGGAAAGAAACGGATTAAGGGATCATATGAAAAGAGATTAGATAATTACAGGAGAGTCAGGAAGATAATGTTTGGACCAGAATCTGATATAAGTAGATTGGAACAAAAAAAAAAAACATTATTTATTTATGTTCCGATTTATTACAGGAGGTTTATTTGGGAATAAACTTTTGGAAAGAATTCCAAATAGCCCCTGAAATTTTTCAATTAGATTGCATAGAACCAAAATTGTTAAGGCAAGACTTTCCCCTAGACGTAGATAAAGTCGAGAACATGCAAAAACATTATTCAGAACGTATGAAGAACATGGATTAGGACGAACACAAACGGAGGTATATAAAATAGATTTAGTAGAAGGTACAATACCAATTAAGGATAGACATTACCCAGTTTCACCAGCCGTATAGGAATTGATATATGCGGAGGTTGATGAAATTTGAAGGCTAGGGGTAATAGAAATCTGCAACAGTCCATGGAGTGACAGATGCACATTGGTAAGAAAACCAGGCAAAAACAGATTATGCCTAGACGCAAGAAAACTGAATGATAGAACAATAAAATATGCTTATCCGATACAGAATATAGAAGGCATACTCAGTAGATTAGATGAGACACACTTCATAAGCAGTGTAGATCTCAAATTTGCATTTTGGCAAATTGAATTGGAGGAAAAGTCCAGATGTTGTGTAGACTCATGGCCAAAGTGGTTCATCAAGAACTCAAAGCCAATGTATTCGTCTATCTCGACGATTTGCTGGTGATATCTTCCAATTTTGATGACCACATGATATTGTTGGAGAAAGTGTCTGATTGTCTGAATAAGGCCAATCTAACAATAGGATTAAGGAAATCGAAATTTTGTTTTAAAGAATTGAGATACCTTGGATTCATAGTTGGAGGTGGATCTATGAAAATTCTATTAAAATTTATGCTATAAGAAATATTACTTTACCTAAATCTGTAAGTGAAGTTAGAAGTTTCTTAGGATTAACGGAAGATTGGCCAGATGTGCATTAAAATTGTATCGTTTTATTTTTAAATCGAACATAGAAAGGGTTCAGATAATATAGTTGCGGATACTTTGTCTAGATTAGTAGAGGAAATTGAATTAGATAACGAAAAAATATTAGGATTTGTGACTGTAGAATTTGATTCGGAAGAATACTAGGGATTAATAGAAACAATAAACAACAATCAAACCAAACATCCAGACCTGAAAGTGGTAAACGGAATGGTCTATAAAAAAAGTAATTTAAGTTCAGATATGGAAAATCTTGAAGAATTTAAATGGAAATTATGGGTTCCCAGATAAGGCCCATGGTGGCATAAACAAATATTGCATCGCCTTCGGATGAGATATTACTGGCCCAATATGTTAATTCGAAACGAAATCAGCTAACAGAAATCTAATGCCAGAAATTGGTTCTGAGGTAATAACTTTTAGACCTTTTCAAAAGATTTACATTGACTTTTTAGGAAAATACCCACGGTCAAAAAAGGCAATGGTTACATATTTATAGTAATGGATCACATGACCAAATTTGTTTTTTAAAAGCGATGAGAGATGCAACTGCATCTAATGTGGTTAAATTTCTTTCTGAACAAGTTTTTCATGTATTTTGTGTGCCAGAGATTATACACTCTGATAATAGACAACAATTCACATCAAAAGAATTCGCGAAAATGATAAAATTGTATAAGATTAACCACATGATGAGTGCAGTTCATGCTCCTCAGTCTAATGCATCGGAAAGAGTAAACCAGAGTGTATTGGCGGCTATCAGAGCGTATATGGAAAACGAACACATTGATTGGGACGTAAATTTGCCTTCAGTTGAGTTGGCATTACGTACTTCTATCCATACGGCCACTGGCGTTAGCCCATTTTTTGCGTTATTTGGACATAGCAAGACAATTAAAAGCATTGGATGATAATGAAATTTTAATGGAAAGATCTGATAAGATCAGACTTATTAGGGAAACAATTAAAGAGAATATGCACAAAGCATATGAACGGAGTTCCTTATGATTTAATAGAGACGCGCGAGTAGTACGATTTGTTCCGGGTCAAGAAGTTTTTAAAAGAAACTTTGTCTTAAGTGACTTTAAATACAACATAAACGCGAAATTCTGTCGAAAATTTGTGAAATGTAGAATTCGTAAAGTTATTGGGAACAATAAGCTCGAAAGCTTAACAGGTACGCCACTAGGAATCTATCACGCCAAGGACATTAAAAAATAGAGAATATATAACCTTACAATATAGGTAGAGTTTAAAATTATTAAAATTTAGAATAAGAAACACAATCTTGACTTAATTATACAATTTAATTTTGTGCAATATTAGTTTAAGGTGTGTTTGTGTTCAGTGTTTAATTATTTTAAAATTATACCTATATAATGTAGTCCAAAATATTGAATACAATAATTGGAAAATTGTGCACTAAAGAAATGATAATCAAAAATAAATTTGACTTACCTGTACAAAATTTAGTGCTATAATAAGTTAAGTATGTGTCTATGATGTCAGATATGTTCACTAATTGTCCAATTATTATATATATTATATATTATATGTCCAGAACGTATAGACTAATTCCTGAAAGTAGAGAGAATAATTAAATTTGTTTGTGGATAATTGCAATATTTAGGATAGATAAACAAATCAAACTTACTTGTGCAGATCAATTATATGTGCAATATTAGCTTAAGATTTGTGTTTTGTCTTGGATTGTTGTTTTATTCAATTGCGCATAGTCTTCTCGTACAATGTTGTCAATATGATGAAATAAGGATGTAGTGCAATATTTCGGATAAGTTAGAACAATATTAACTTGAACAATATAATAAATAAGTACAATATTAAGTTAATTTTGTTGTCTCATATTGTAAATATTAAATTGTTTTGTTATTGATGTCCCAGTACCTGATAGAAAATGGAAGTATACTGGATTTATGTTACATCAGGATAACATAAATCCAGTATACTTCCCTAATACGTAGTATGTTTGTTGTTGATTGCCCGGCTAACTCACTGGATGATCTTGATTAGGTACAGTGGGTGTAACCTACGTTGGGCGCTGAACAAAAAAATACATGGTGGAAGCCATTAGAACTTAACTACTTCACACTGTCATCCCTGCTTCATGTCTGGGTACGTCAGAGTTTTGTTGAGGTAGTCCGAATCGTTGCATTTCATTCTTTAAATATTTTAATTTTATGTCCAATAAATATTAGTTTAACAAAACATTTTTTTTTTGATTTTAGTCTGATCTTTTTTGTTGATTGTTTGTTTGTTTATGTTTCATATTCTGTGGTTGATGTAGAACTGTCATACGAAATATGGAACGTACCTTTGTACAGGGTTGTTTTTAATTGTTAGTGATGCCCATGTATTGGGAGTTACCCAACTGATTATTGTGAAGGAAGAGAATTACCGACAGGTTAAGATTGAGAAGGCTAGTATTTGTTAGTGTAATTTTCTGTTATATGTATTTTAACTGTAAAAAACATATGTAGCTAATCTAAACTAATAAAATTAAAGTACTGGACAGTGATAAAGTAGAAAGCGGAGGAGTAACAACAAGTCTTCAAATAATAAAAATTAAAGATTTGTGTCCGAAAGCAATTTTTGTTGATAAATTAAAGATTTGTGACCAAAATAAGATTTTCTGGACAAAAGAATGTTTTTTTTTTTGTATTTGAGAAGATAAAGCGGAAAAGATAAATCCCATAAGGAAAATATCGAAATATTTCTTGTGGGCACAATCAAATAAATCAATTTAAAATAATCGGAAAAAATAACTGAAGGTAATACCTTTTATTATAATTATTATAAGAGGTAGCTCCACAAATATACAAAAAAACTGCAAACCACGCTATCTACTTTTGAGTATTTAAACGAATATATATATAGAGGAAAATAAGTCAGGACTGGAACCCGATTACACTGTGCAACAAGAAAAACCAGCTTAGTGGGATGCGAGTGCGATGTATATCAAAATAAATGTGTTAACACAAAAATTGTATGTCTTGAGTTACAAAATATTTATTTTGATAGATATCCCAATCGCGACCAAAAAAAATTAAAAAAAGCGACCAAAAACCTTTTAAAGGAATGGACCTAAGCTATCTTATGAGCAAAAAAATTATTTAAAAAGGGCCCATTTCAAACAAAACATTTATTATCCAAGTCGCATCCCACTAAGTGACAAAATAGGTCTTCAAAGAAAATATCTAAGCTTTCTTTTGAGAAAAAAGGCACATTTTGAAAAAAAAAGTCAAAAAAGTTTTTGATTTCGGAAAAAAAATCAAATTTTTTTTCCCAAAAGTTTGAAGAAATAGCTACCTAAACTATTTGGGACACATTTTGCTAAGAACAATAGGTAATAAGTTACATGGATGAGAAAAAACACCTGCTTGTCCAAAATGTCATATTTTGACCCACTCTAACTTAGAAAGTTCTCGACCGATCTTGTTGAAAAATTGTGTCTGAATTACTATCCAATAGATTTCCTCCCAATCGGAAGACATCGATTTCAAAAATTGGTTCACTTGACATGAAATGTCTCATATATAAATGGTAAGAAATGACCCAAATTGAAGAGGCCATAAAAATTAAATTCGAACTAACTTTTCAAAACCCTTTGGCAGTTCTGTTTACTTAATGGTCTACTTTCATTTCACATTGGAGTTGTTGAGGCTGGCGGCGATGACCCGAAATTTGTTGCACAGTGTTATTGGTGACTAGAATAAATGAATCCCACAATATTAAATTATAGTAAAATGGCATTAGGGTAACGTAAGTTAGGGTATGTTAAAACTTAAAATAGGTAAATTCATAGTATCAGTCTTATTAAGTCTTTAGTCATTAAGTGTTTTTAATTATTGTATTGTAATTGTTAGAAAATTTTATTATAAAGGGATCAAGCTAATAGAAAACAAAAAAAAAACAAATCTTAAATAGCCTCATTCATCGTCCTTCAGGGAGTAAAATTGTAAGCTCGAGTTTCTGTTGATTAGATTGATTCTAATTCATGAAATTTGATTGTTATTAGGTTAAGAGTAAATGTTTAGTGTTAGTTTTAAGTTCTTAGTTCAGATTTTTATTTTTGTGCGAAACCATAAAGTTTATTTCACTGTCTTTGATAGAAAATTTATAAGACAATTAAAAAAACAAGAAAAAAAATAAGGGAAAAGAATAAATTAGATAATTCGAAAAATCTTATAAAAGAAATCAAATCAACTGGTTCTGTGAACCTATCGTTTAGACATACATGTCGAATTAAGAAAATTTTATTTATTTTGAAACAAGAAATATAACGGACAACTTAAACACAATTTTATAAAAGACCTTTTTACTACATTAGTGATAGATTTTTTTTGTTGTGACGAACCATGAGTAATTTTGATGCGGGTTGAGTTCTCACGCCGGTGTATGTCATCCATAAATGAAGTAATGTTTCGTAACAAACACTCGCAAGTCCAAAATATACAACCTAATTCTTGTAAGGAGTTTGGTATTGAAAATCAGCAAATGTTATTAGTAGAAAAGCAAATCCATTTTGCTATGTCCGTGCGTCTGTGTAACAAACGCAAGTCCTAAATACACAACCCAATTCTTGTAAGGAGTATGTGTAGGTATTGTTTCATTTATTTGAACAAATTTAATTCATGATATAAAAAGATTACAAGGCAGTTTAATTTATAATTTTTTGACAAGTAAGGGGATTATTGAAGTTTATTTTATTTGTAAATATTCAGAGAATCGTTGCCACATTTAGAGAAAGGTTACAATACTCCGAGAAATTTTCAATGAAATATGTGTAGTATGTAACTATTCACAATACTGTGTAATTGTTCGAGATAATGCGCGGCGTAAAAGGACGATTCCATTTCCGGAGACATTTTGTAGTTTATTTTCGAATCTTTGGTGGAGGATTAGAAGGCAAAAACACAAAAGACAGCTATTGAATAATGTGGGGAATATTGTAAAATATTCAACTATATCATTCTTCATACCAAGTCTCTTACAATTGTCCCAATAAAGTTGTCTATCATGTTACAATCTCTCTCTTAAATCTTATTAGGGGATTAGACAAACCTGAGTTGTACATTCGTAAAATTGTTCTTTTATTCGTCATGTGTAAGAGGTTTGTGTCCGCAAACAGCTGTGTGATTTAGTTGCCGATATAACCAGAATCAAGCATAAACAAAATCATTCCGCTAACGATACTCAGAAATTGAAAACCTTGGCAAGAATTGTGTTACTGCTCAATTCCCTGGATAAACGCACAATAATGTTTTGAATAAAATATGTTTTTATTTTATTTTTGTTTTCAATAAAGACAAAAGTGGGATTCATTTTAATGAATATGGTAGCTTTATTTTATACATAATCTTCAAATCTCCTTTATTGTCAAATGCTTAATAAGGTTGACATAAAGAGAAAAACTTGTAATTTTTTTATATCATGATTTAATTCATTAATTTTATTATTTTATTATTTTCAATTTAAACATTTAACAAATAGTAAACAAATTTTTTACGGTTTCAAAAACAACATAAATAAAAAAAATAGTAATCAGTAGTGCGATTCACTAACTTTTAACGATCCGACAATCGCAAATTTTATCGACATAAATAATCGCTTGCAGTAACGATAGTGTCAAGGCGAACTCATACAAGTTGGTGGCAGTTCTACAAAAAAAAAACAATTGGTCTTAACAAATGTCAAAAAACAAAAATGAAAAATTTAACAAATATGTATTAAAACTTAATATAGTGTAGATAATTGAAAAGTGAGGGCTTTACTTATTTATGTAAAAAATAAATATTTTGTTAATAAGATTAGAATATGTAGATATTTAAATATAAACAAATGCTTTGACAACAGTTAGAACCAAAAATAGAAAAAAAAAGTTATCAGCTGATTGACTGACCCCACCTTGTATAAATTCGCCTTGGATAGTGTGATTCAGTAATTTATTTTTAACGATTGTTTACAGCTGTATTTTTCTGTTTTCTGTATTACTGTGTGAAAACTATTATTTGACACAAAATCAAATAACTAAGCAGTGGTGTAGTGAGTACAACGTTGACTAGCAATCGGATGGTTGTCGGTTCGACTCGTGGCTGCGACTTACTTTTTTTTTATTATATTTTTTTTTATTGTTTGTTTGTAAATACATAATTCTATAAATAACTACTAACAAAACAACTTATTTCCGGCCAAAATATAAAGGATTACTTTTGGGACATCTTCCAGTAGAATAATAAGTAGTCTATCGTCAAATTTCCCTTATTAAGCCTAGTACTCTGTTCATATTTGCGAAAAATTATGGTTTTTTCATGCGAAAAATTTTATATGCAACAAATTATCAGCTGTTGGTTTTAATTTCGTGCGAAAGAAGTGCTGCTTATGTTATTTCGTGTGAAAAGTTAAAGTTGCCAGTAGTGCGATTCACTAACTTTTATAACGATAATCGCATCGTTATAATAAATATAACGAAAATTTATCGAATTTGGCATTCAATAACATTTTTAACGATATTCGCTGTCGGTTGAAGTCAGCTGTTACTTTAAGCACTTTTTTTTCGTTATTTTATCGACAATAATTTAAGTTGTGTTTATTTAATCGATAAAGTTATTTTGCAATTTTTTCTTCATTATCTTCAAGTTTTGTAGCTGGAACTATCGTAAAAATAATGAAAACACAAAAATATGAAAAATTTAGCCGAATAATAAGGGAAATTTGACGATAGACTACTTATTATTCTACTGGAAGATGTCCCAAAAGTAATCCTTTATATTTTGGACGGAAATAAGTTGTTTTTTTAGTAGTTATTTATAGAATTATGTATTTACAAACAAAAAATAAAAAAAATAATAATAAAAAAAAAGTAAGTCGCATCCACGAGTCGAACCGACAACCATCCGATTGCTAGTCAACGTTGAACTCACTACACCACTGCTTCGTTATTTTATTTTTTGTCAAATAATAGTTTTCACATAGTAATACAGAAAACAGAAAAATACAGCTGTAAACAATCGTTAAAAATAAATTACTGAATCACACTATCGTTACTGCAAGCGATTATTTATGTCGATAAACATTACGATTGTCGGATCGTTAAAAGTTAGTGAATCGCACTACAGATGTATTTCACATGTTTTCCACAATAAGAACAGAGTACTGCTTTTGCGAAATTATTTCGCATATATTTCATTCCAAATATTCTATATGTAGTTTGACAGCAGTTCGCACGAAATTTTGAACAGAGTACTTAGCTTTATTCGGCATATTTTTTTTCATATTTTTGTGTTTTCATTATTTTTACAATAGTTCCAGCTACTAAAGTTGAAGATAATGAAGAAAAAATTGCAAAAAAACTTTATCGATTAAATAAACACAACTTAAATTATTGTCGATAAAATAACGAAAAAAAAACTGCTTAAAGTAACAGCTGACTTCAACCGACAGCGAATATCGTTAAAAAGTTACTGAATACCAAATTCGATAAATTTTCGTTATATTTATTTTAACGATGCGATTATCGTTATAAAAGTTAGTGAATCGCACTACAGCTTGATTCAAAACAATATTATTTATTAAAAAAAAAACGTTTTTTTCATAAATAAATATTTAACAAATAATAAATCAATTTTTGACAGTTTCAAGCACAACATTAATAAACAAATAATAATCAGCTGTGTTCGTAACTTCACCTTATTGAATACACTTGACACAAAACAATATTATTTATTAAAAAAAAATATTTTTTCATACAATTATATCACGCTGATAACAAATATGACAAACATTTTAAAGTATACATTTTAAGATATTTTCACTTTTAAGTCTTCACTAAAAGCCATGTTTTACTTAAAGAGAGTGGAGTTTAGCTAAAAGGAGTAAGTACAGAAAGTAGATAACTTTTTATAAATATTTTGTATTAAAATTGGAAAAACATTGATCATTTTAAAAACTGTTATAATATTCGACAAATATCTGCAAAGCTGTGATAAGCGTGATAAAATTAGGAGGAGCTCTTTTGAAGTAATGTTAAGAATTATGAAATAAAACTCATTCCCAATTGTTACTTCAAACAAGCAACATATCTTACAAAGATCGCTCACTTAAATTCTTCAACGTACAAACACACCAAATTACTGTATTACTAAAAACCCAAAATAACAAAAACAAAACTGTTTAGCCTTAATATATATAGTGGTGGTTGGAATGTAAATAAAATATAATTAATTATTTTATTAACTCGGCAAACCCAATAGGAAAAAAACGAAATGGCGCAAGAATAAGAAGAACAATTTTTTGAAAAACGGAAGCAGTGTTAGGTCATGTTTGGCTAATTTGACATTTCTCTTTAGGCATTAATAAAAATTAGAAAAAGATAAATAGTTATGTTTATAACTATTTATCTACGTAAACAACAGCTTTTGTATATAATTTATGAAGCACAAAGTATTTGGAAGTTGTAGGGTTAAGAACGTGGATATGTTACGTTGTTGGCGTAAACATTACCGCCCGCCTTGCAGGATACCTGCAAATGAAGAAAGTAGTCATGGCCATTTCCTAATACTGCTGTAAAAATAAAAAATAAAGAAAGAATATAAAACTTAAAGTTAATATGTTTACAATTCAATGTTACTTATATTCAGATGCTAGATTACAAATATGCAAATAATAAAGAAATTAACAATTCAATTTATTATATGAAATGAAGAGGAACAAATATATATAAATACGTTTCGTATTTTGCATGCCTAAAAGTGCATTTCAAGATTACAAAGAACATGGACCATAAATAGTCCACCCGAATATAGAGCTTTGAGCAGAAGGCAATCCTGGTTTCGAAAAAACACCTTCAAGTATTACCTTTGGATAAAGGTCAGCACCAATTACTATGTCTATTGAAGCTGATTCATAAAATTTCGAATCGGAGAGGAACATATCGCGAAAATGGTTTTTGTAGTGTTCTGGAAGGGTTTCTGACGGAGTTCGGAGTGTTATTCGATTTTCTACCCTAAAGGTTCCTTCTATTTTTGAACTCGAATCGAATCGCGATTTGAGAACGATTGGACAAAACGTTACTTCGCGTAGGCTGAATGCTGTTAAATTCAGTTTGTCAACGAACCTTTTTGAAACTCTGCTAACCGTTGATCCTGAGTCCAGTAACTTAGCAGCTGCTCTTTTATAATTAATTATATTTTCTGTGTTAATATTTCTTTTTAATTTGTTCCATAGTTTATTTTACTCCTTTTTTAATTCCTGTAGGTATTTATTCCACCAGGGGGTTGTTTTTATAATTGTAGGATTTATTTGAGGAATTGAAGAGTTTGCACTTTGTAGAATAATTTTCTGCAAGTTAGAGGCTTCCTTATTGATATTATTACAGAGATTCTTCCAGTTGGCTTTATTAATAATGAATTTAGGTGTGGATTTAGAAATATTGGATTGGGATGGGATTAAAAGTTAAATAATAATTGGAAAATGATCACTTCCATATAGCTCCTTTTCATTTTTCCAGTTAGAATGTATTTTTAAGTAAGGTAAACCAAAAGAAATTTCAACCTTTGTGAATGTGTTATGTGTACTGAAATGCGTTGGAGAACCGTCATTGAAAATAACGAAGTTGGATTGGATGATGTAATTTGCTATGACATTGCCTCTATGATTGTCAATTAGAGATCCCCAAATAGTTGTCGTGTGCACCCTGTGTATGTATGTAAAGAGGTTGGCAACGCGGGAAACAGACTAGAAGGATGAACAAAAACAAATAATATACACGCGCCAGGCAAAATAGATTGCTGACAATCTATTTTGCCTGGAAAAAGATGGAAGATGGGGATCGATCTCTTTTTTTGAACGGATCGAATTGGGTGAGATAGTGAATGGCGCAACGATTAAATCATAAATAAAGAACAAAAATATATTTTATTAAGTGGTAAAGATTTCTTTTGATTTATTTAAATAATACAAAAGAAAAAAAAAAAAACGAATAAAGAAAAAAGGTATGAACTAAATAAAAGCCTGAAAAGAAAAGAAAAAAGATTTTAAATATAAAAATTTTATAAAAAAAAACATTAAAATAAAACTGAAATTAAACTTGAAAATAGAATAAAAAAAAGAACAAAAGGTGAACGAAATTAAAGAAATCAAAAATCTAAAACTAAACAAATTAAATAATGAAAGACAAAAATTTATAATAAATATTTTTGCGATAAATATAAGAAAAAAAAAACACTTTTCGTCAACTACTACATCCGCCATATTACCGCTACCTTTCACCATATGCCATCTCCAACATCTATCATCCGCAATAGCCATCCTCTTTCATCATACACCAGAGACACATCCGCAATCATCATCATCCAGAGTCACATCACCATATTCAGCATTAAGTACCAGGTATTCTGTAAATAGATAAACAACAAAAAATATATAAATTAATATACATATATACTTTTCTATTCTTTTTTGTAAAACGGGGAAATAAAAATTAGATTTTAACTTTTTTTTATTTACACCCTAATTAATCCCTAAAAAGTTATTTGCGAGGGACACGTAGGGCCATGAAAAGTGAGCTCAGTTTTTGGGGTCCTCTAGTTTGTTTATGCCACAAATTGTGTGCAATAAGTTAGGAAAAGAGTTAGATTCTAAAGAGAAACCTGAAAAGAAAATAGAAAATAACAAAAATATACATATATTATAAATACATTTTTACATAAATATCTACTTACTTGGAATTACCTGTATTAAATCTACTAAAAAGAAAATTAACTTGTATATATATGGTTTATTGAATTAAGTATACTTTTTTTTATTTAATGTGACTTAAGGTAGAGTCACACACGGCAAATATTTACTCAAAAAAGCGTAACCACTTTTTTAGCACAAATTTGTTTGACGTTGTTTACTCTTACGAGTGTTTTTTAAGACCAAACAGCATCAAATAAAATAAAACTATACATTTCTTTGAATCATCCTAAATAAGATACGTTTTTGAAATAAATAAATGAATTCAAATATATTTTATTTAGTGGTTACGTCTTTTTATTCAAATATTTGCCATGTGTGACCCTACCTTTACCCCAATTTTAATGTAATTGAATTTTTCGATTAAACACTAATTAAAAATTGTAAATAAAGAAAAGAATTTTATAATGTTTATATGAAAATTTTTAAGTTTTATGTCATTAATATGATTGAATAATTTGAAATTAAGCGGCGGTAAGTAAGAGAAATCTAGTTTGCAGGTATGGTTTGGGACGTCAAGAAGAGGACGTCATGGCGAGGGTCAAACCTCGAGTGGGAGGGACAATACATTTGTGTGTAGGTATAACCAGTAGGGAGATGCAGCAGTTACTTCGAGTCCCTTATTATAAAATACATACATAGCTGGTATGGTTTTGTGTAAGTGTGTGTGTCCATGGTACAGATTGCCGGCAAGAACCACCCATCCGGCGACCTTCAGCGAGCATACGCGGGCATACCAGCGCCGCTGGGAATCTGGCCACTCTTTGTTTTGTTTTCCTTATGTTTGTAATCCGTACAAACAATTACCTAGTATTACAATTATTGAAATCACCTACTATAAGGACGTTATTGTTAAAATTGTCAAACATATTTTTCAATGCATTTAGGTTAAAATTCTTGGATAGAGGAATATTATAGTTAATAATGGTAAATTTTGTTTTAGCTTGAATAGTGACAACAACTGATTCAAAAACATTAAAACGGGGAAAATTGAAGATAGTTATGTATTAGAAGCGCAACTCCTCTGTAGGAGTGAGTTTCTGTATTTTTGAAAAAAATCTTATAGTTTAATGCGATCGGAATGCCGGAAAGGGAGTGGAAATGAGTTTCCTGGAGAGCTATTATTTTTGGATTGTGTTTTTTTTTAGTAATAATTGAAATTCATTTTAATTGTTTAAATAACCTATAATGTTCCATTGGATTATGTTAATGTTCATAATAGGTTAGGTTAGGAAGGAGTATACACTATGTGTACTTCCACTGGAAGACCATGGTCCATTGTGATTAGCTTCAATAGGTGTGAGAGAAGAGTCCAAAACCGCCTAGTAAAAGAAAAAGAAAGAAAGTATGATTTTATTGCGTGCTCGGAATTGTCGTAGAACGTCCCTTAAATAGCTACCCTAATCCTCTAATGAAACCTACTGAGTTCGTCCAGAAATCTGTTTCCTATCCATTTAAATCTAAGCCTCTGTAACCTAGGCCAGTTGCACATGATATGTTCCACTGTCTCTAGCGCCTCTACATCCCCACTCAGTTTTGGCCAAAAGGCCCTGGATACTTTACAATCCGTCCTACTGCTCAAGGATTGGTTGGTAAAGTCACGGAATCATTCGTATATTGACCTGTAGTAGTGACATATAGGTGATTTTACCCACGTTTTCCTGGTATCATGATCTACATCAAAACCATGTCTAGATAGTGCATCTGCTACCTCATTTCCCTGCATATCACAGTGCCCCGGCACCCAACACAATGTTATTGAGTAGTGTACCAATAATTCATCGAGAGCTCTCCTACAGTCCTCCACTAGCCTGGAATGAATTAAACGACATTTCAGAGCCTTTAGTGTCACCTGAATGTCCACATATATATTCACTGTAGACCCCTCATTGACGTGTGCCTTTATCAATTCTGTGGCTTTCCAGATCACGAAGATCTCTGCCTGGAAGACGCTACACTCGTAAGAGAGTCTATATGAGCGCTTGATAGCATTGTCGACCGGATAAACTCCGGCCCCCGTACCAGAGACCATCTTGGATCCGTCAGTGAAATCCAACCCAGTTATCCCTACTGGGGAACTCTACTGAGGGTGATGCCCCGAAGTTGAAGGTCGCGACCCTATATTCAGAGATTCCAGATGGAATACATTCCTGATCGATAAGGCCTGCCTCATACAATATCCTAGTGTGACCTACCCAGAAGTTCGGAGTCCCGAACTTCTTCATGTAAAGTCGCTCCCCATAATAATCGAGTGATGACGCCGACAGTATCACAACGACTGCAAGACCAAATTAAAAGCATACGAACATTTGTTTGGTGTTTAACACCCAAAACAAAGCTGTGATGCGTTCGTAGTCCCGCAGCCGCTACAACAGCCCTACCACGCCAAACATGGGACCATCCAGATGGGCGGCCTTTCCCATGAGTCCACCATTACCAGTGTAGGGCGGATCACACTACTATGGGGGGTCTAGTGTTTGTTCTGTAGTTATTCCATTATTTTATCTTGACTATGTTTGCTCTTATTAACTCCTATGTTGATGCTTAGTTTGGTAATTGCCTTAAATTTAGCTTTTAATTGTATTTTTAAGCGATTGTGATGTCTGATTTTGGCTAGATGGTGTTGCTAGGTCAATGTGGTCCAATATAATATATAGCATATGCTAAAAATTTAAAAACCTTTGTCTTGCGTAACAAAACATTTATTTTGATAGATATCCCACTCGCATCCCACTAAGCGACCAAAAAGGTTTTAAAGGAAAAGACCTAAGCTTTCTTTTGAGAAAAAAAAATAAATAAATAAATAAAGGGTCCATTTTGAAAAAAAAAAGTCAAAAAAGTTTTTGATTTTGCAAAAAAAAAAAGTAAAAAATTTTATGTCTTAAGTTACAAAACATTTTTTTGATAGATATTCCACTCGCATCCCACTAAGCGACAAAAAAGGTGTTAAAGGAAAACCCATAAGCTTTCTTCTGAGCAAACAAAAAAAAAATTAAAAAATGGGTCCATTTTTTTAAAAAAAGTCAACAAAGTTTTTGATTTTTCAAAAAAAAAAAAGTCAAAAATTTTATATCTTGAGTTACAAAATATTTTTTTTGATAGTTATCCCACTCGCATCCCACTAAGCGACCATATAGGTCGCTTAGGAAAAGACCTAAGCTTTCTTAAAAAAAATAAAAATAAGAAATAAAAAGGGTCCATTTTGAAAAAAAAGTCAAAAATGTTTTTGATTTTTTTAAAAAAAAGTCAAAAATATTTTATTTTTTTTTTTTAATTTTTTTTTCCAAAGATTGCATAAATAGCTATCTAAACTATTTGGGACACATTTTGCTAAGAACAATAGGTAATAACTTATATGGATAAGAAAAAACACCTGTTTGGTCAAATTTTGACCTTCTATAACTCAGAGAGCTCTTGACCGATCTTGTTGAAAAATTGTGTCCGAATTACTATCCAATAGAACTAACATTGGTGCAATTTCATCCCGATCGGAAGACATCGATTTCAAAAGTTGGTTCACTTGACGTGAAATGCCTCATATATATTCTGGTTCCTCATAAGATTGTAAGATCTAGCTATGTCCGTCCGTCCGTCTGTTGAAAACTCGATAGGGCCCAAATGATAGCTCCTTTCTGGCTGAGCATTTTTCACAAATATAAATGAGCAATATCGGTCCATGATTTCACCTATAGTCGCATATAGGTGGTGCGTATACAAAATTCGGGACAGCCGAATATAAGACTTCTTTCGACATCTAGAAACTGATATTAAGTTTTCTTAATTTCTCTATCAGGCATTGAAAATTATCATTTCAGAATATTTCGTTTCAAAATTAAATTATGTATTTTATTACAATAGGTACCTTTTATTTTTTTTTTTTTTTATTAATTGCACAAACAAAAAATTCTATAGGTAATATTGCCTAAAAATATAGTATAAATTTAACTAAGCGCAAGGGTAGAATGGCATTTACAAAGTTATTTAGTAAATATGCCTAAAATTTTAGTTGATTTCCTTGTTCGAAAAATCAACAAAAGTTTTTGTTAAACTTTCTTATAAACATTTCAAAATTGCAAATAATAGTAAAGCAAATTTATACTTTTATTTTTGGTAAATTATCTATGTAATAAAATATCTGTTTAGTTAAATTAACTATTTATTCTATGCTATAGTACTAATAACAATGAAATTAATTTTTTATTTAATTTATCTTTATTTATTGATAAAAAGAAACCTTATTGGAGTAAAACATTACGAATAAAATTGAATTGGGAACAATTAATATCTAACCCTGTCCATCTTTATTTTTTGATCTGTTCCAGTACTAGTCAGATTTAAAAGTTTTGTTTTATAAATAATAAACTTAAGAACCAATTGTTTATAGTCACTATTTTTTAATTGAAACCTGTAGGTGGATTTAACGGGAGTTGAGCTTGTTGTGGGCTGCTTGATTCCATACATGTCGCGTGTCTCCAAACGTTTAATTATGTTGCTATAAATATAACCGGTCTAATTCATAATAAAACCTTATTGTAGATTTAAAACACAAATTTGTTAACAAACACTTTAGCTTTATAAACCTTTAATAAAGGTATTGAATTCATAAACGTTTGTTAAAGCCACAATAAGTAATGTACTGTTTTTTTTTTTGTCTAATCTGGCAATGCTTCTCACTTATTTTTCCTTTTTCGTTGTTAGTGTTGCTTGCAATTAGGATAAAATATTCGTTAATTCTCTTTTTTTAATTGTTTGTTTTTAGTATTAATACATTTTTGAAGATAAAAACAAATTTTTAGAAAAAGAATGTATATCTGATTCTAGTAAATTTATATTAAGCTAAAATGTATTAATATACAAACGTTTTTATATATATTTTTTCAATTATTATTAAAAGTATTCGAATGACGAATATTCTGTTATAAAATAAACATCACTGTTTTATGATTTGTTTTATTAATTTATTTTTATTGTCATTTTGTTAATTTTTAACAAAATTTAATGAATTTCTATAAGGAAGCACATAATTTTAATTCCGGAATGGGTATATTAGATTGTGTGGACCTCCTTCCACAATGTTTTCACATTTTATTACTACATTTCGTTACAGGTTAAAAGAAAATGACAAAAATGGCAATCAAACTCACTTGCGAACCTCATATAGCTCACTGCCGGAGGAATTTGAAACAAAATCATATATTATTATATTGGAGCATATTCCCCAGCGGAGTTAAAATTACGTTTGTCAATTGCAATAGCATCGTCTATAATTGCAAATTTATAAAAAATTATCTTTAAAATTCCCTTTTTTCCAGATAAAATGTAAAAAGAATACCTTAAAGTAGGTTTATAGTAGTGTTGAAACTACAATAAATATTTCAAATTTATGAATGGTTTATAACAGAATTATAAGACTATTAAACGTTTATGAATACAGTTTTTCGATTTTTTTCTTATTAACGACTTATAAAGCTGTTTTAAGTTATTATGAATTATATTTTTAAAGTTAATTTAATATATACATTAGAGTGGATCAATTTGTATGGATCAAAATCGCAATCTTCGACGAATTCTAAGAAGGTTAGCCGAAGAAACCATGGGTTTAAAATCAAAATCATATTTTACATTTTTGTTTAAATATGCTAACATGTCTACTTGTTCCTAAAGTACTATAAAAAGTTAAATCAATAAATTATAAAGTTCACTTTGCATTTTAAATCATTGGTATGTGCAGTTATTCTTAATTATAATACGTTCAAATTTCAAGTTACAAAATGCATTTCGAAGCACGTGATATTGAAAAAACTAAATTACCAACAAACCGCCAAGTTATTCAGTATTTTTATACCCTTCACCTTCGTGAGAAGGGTATATATAAATTTGTCATGCAGTTTCAAAAGAGAATTTAAAAATGTTTTGCAGCAAATGTTTCACAATGTAGACCGGGACTAAGGAAATTGTTAGTCCGACTTCTAGATTTCTACTATGAAATTATTAAAAAACCATAAATCAATTTAATCGCCAAAAAAAATTAATTGATGCTAAACATCTTTTAGGTTTATGCCCAATTACTTGCAAATTTCACGAGAATCTAAATTTTACTAAGGGTACTATATATGCACCCTACCTAACCAAAGTCCCCGATAAGGAAATAATTGTTGAACTCAGTTCATAAGGAAACGTAGATATTTATAAATTTAAAAGAATGATTGATGGGAAAAAAACTCACACCGGTGTTATATTATTAACATTTGATTTATATAATCCCCCACAAACCCTTGACATATCATGGTATAAGGTTAAAGTACGTGAGTAGTTTTCTAACCCAATGAGGTGTAAGAATTGCCAATTGCTAGGGCATACATTAAAATATTGTAAAGGTTCCGCTTATTGTGTAAACTGTAATCTTCCCCCTTACTCCAACATGAATGTACTAGAATTTGCTGTGCTAATTGTGCTGAAGCACATCGCTTCATCCAATAACTGCAAAAAATTTTTACAGCAAAAAGAAATACTCAAAATTAAAACCAAGAAAAAAAGTTCCATGCGTGACGCATTAAAACTATATAATGAACAAAACAAAAATACAATCTCTTCAACCTCTTTCTCTACAATTGCATCCACTCAAATAAATAATACTTCCAATAACCCAATCACAAATAATAAAATTACAGCAGATACAAACACTATAACTTCTTCACTTTCTTCATCAAGTACTAATAATATTAAATCTAACGAAATTATCAAGAACCCAACATGTGACATAATTAAAAGTAAAGAGTATAAAGGCTCCATTAGTCTTTGCGTTCTGTAACGTTTCTGTTCTGTGCCGTTCTGTAGCCTGTCATTTTGTAGTTAGTTTTTCCGTAAGAACGTATCAGCTGTTTTTGAAATAAAAATCAAAAGAACCAACTTGGTGATTTTTTACTATTTTTAGTGTTTGTTGTATTTATACCGCCAACATATTATTGAAAACATTTTTAGAATGATTTCATTTGCAAGATTTAATTTAAACTAAATTTTTTACATACATCAGTACAAATATACATATATTTTATAAAATGTTCAAAGTTTTTTTGAAAATATTATATTTTTTATTCTTTTGAAAATAATAAATATATTCCTTTCAAAAAATGTTGGCACCACTGGTTCATATTGTTAACATTTTTGTCTGCATATGATAACAGCTGTTTTAGCTGTCACTTAACGTTGCGGACAGAATTCTGTTTTCAACAGATTCATCCGCAACAGAACGGCAACGTTACAGAAAAACTAACGACATATACAACTTCCCATAAGCTAAAAACAAAACAGCTGATCCGTTACGGAACGGAACGTACAAACTAATTACGCCTTAACTCGAGTAAAAATGTCTCTTTAAACCCGCGAAAGGCATTGAGCTCTCAAATGAGCTCTCTTCTCTTTGTTTTCACACGTACGCAAGCACACACATTGTATAAAAAGTTAAAACCAATCAGTCTCGTATGAGCTTTGATACAGGTTGGTCGTGTACGCTTTTATGCTTGTTTTTTCAGCAATTGTTGTTGTTTTTATTTTGTAAAATACAAATCAAACTAGTCAGTCTCTTATGAGCTTTGATACAGGTAGGTTGTGTTGCGGGTTTTTGCTTGTTTTTTCAGCTATTGTTTTTGTTTTTCTCTCGGCTACAGTGAAAGAAATGGATGAGGAATCTTATGAATAACTTCACGTACACTTTTTATTCAACAAATACCACTTCAAACTTTTACATCCATTTCGCTCAGTGCATAGAGAGTAGCAGAACGCAATAAATAACTCACACAATGACAAATTTACAAAGTTTGGTAGTATTAAAATGCCTATCGCTACTTTAAACTCCGAAAACCGAACATTACTGAACATTCATGAATGAAATAAACAAGATTGCGACATCGACAATTCCGTTATTTTAGTGTACTCTTTTACTCTTTTTTCGTGACGTCAACAATTATTGTTTTCTTATGTTTTGATTGTAAAATACTTACTTTTTATATGAAATTTCAAAATAAATAGAGTGGTATTTCTAGGAGTGGCAAAAAAAATTATGTTTTTGGAAACGTTAACATATATTTAATTCTAGCAGTTGACTGGTTCAACTTTTTCCCGTTCCCAAATACGATCTCCAATTGTGGAAATTTTTTTCTAGTTTAACATTTTTCATGAAAAATGGTTTTGACATCAAAAAACGTTCAAGTTTTTTAAAAAATTCTTTATATGCCATTCCAATTTTTTCTAATTTAAAATATTTCATGAAAAATGGTTTTGACATCAATGTTTTAATGGAGCTACCCCCACATTCAAGTTTTTCTGAAAATTCTTTATATGCCATTCGATTCCTATGAGTGTCCACTTATCGTTTCCGTTCCCAGATGTGATGCCCAATGCCTTATATAATTGTGGCAATTTTTTTCTAGTTTAAAATTTTTTATGAAAAATGGTTTTGATATCAAAGTTTTTGACATTTTAAGTTTTTCCAAAAATTCTTTATATGCCATTCGATTCCTATCAGTGTCCAACTATCGTTCCCGTTCCCAGATATGAAGCCCATTGGTTCATATAATTTTGGCATTTCTTTTTTTTTTGGTAAAACATGTTTTTATGAAAAATTTGTTCATGACATCAATGTTTGAATGGACCTACCTCCTACGTTCAAGTTTTTCCAAAAGAAGTTGTTATGGCATTCGATTCCTATGAGTGCTCACTTATCGTTACGGTTCTCAGATATGATGCCCAACGCCTTTTATTATTAGTGAGGCTTTATGCACTACGACCCAAAGGATCTTTTGTGCAGACTTAAATTTTTTCCTCATCCTAACAGATTTAGGCTTAGTATAAAGCCAAGTATTCTGTTTGGTGAGAGATCAATTATGTCCCTCGGGGCCATTAAGGCCCTTCCGAGCCATTTAGATCTACATATTGCCAGCATTGGGCATAGAACATGTTCAGCGGTTTCGGCATGAAGTCCACAAAACCTGCACTGTTCATTCTCAACGTTACCTAACCTAAATTGGTGATATCTCAAACCACAGTGTCCGGTGAAAAATCCAGTAAGTATCCTCAAGTCACACTTTCCGAGCGAAAGCAACGACTGGGATCTACGTCTGGATAGGGTGATGAATCGTTTGGACTGTCTTAGTCCTGGTAAATTATCCCAAAATTGGGTAAATTTCGATTCAACCCAAGAACGAATACGTTCCATAGTGTATCCACGTGGGATACCAAATAATGGTTCAGGACCTATAAAAGAGCGTCGAGCGCCCCTGTTGGCAAGACAATCAGCGCGTTCATTGCTAGCGTGCCCTTCATGACCAGGTACCCAGCACAATGTAAGTTCATTGTGTGCTCCGAGTTCATTCAAGGATGTCCAGCAGTCCATAACAACTCCAGACCTCACTTCATATGATGATAATGCTCTAAGAGCAGCCTGACTGTCAGACATAATAAATATCCTATCATTCCTTAATCTCCTTCTCAAGCATTCATAGGAGCATATAAGGGTGGCGTAAATCTCCGCCTGAAATATTGATGGGAATGTACCCATTGGGATACCCTTTTGAAAATTGGGACCATAGATACCAGCCCCAGTGTCACCATTAGCCTGTTTGGAGCCATCGGTAAACCATACTTGATCGGCATTATTTTGCCACCATGTCTGATTTAACCACTCGTCCCTTTCAGGTATAAGGACACTAAATTTCCTATTTAACACCAGAGTTGGTGACATATAGTCCGATATTGCGATACTAGGATCATTTTCAAAGATGCCTAGAATGCGCATGTGCCCAACCAGATCTCCCGGCTTTACACGGGATATTCCAAGTAGTCTGGATGCACTCCTATAGGCCTCTTCCATTACCAATAAGTGTAAGGGTGGGATGTGTAGAATTGCACCCAGAGCATGAGTGGGACAGGTCCTCATGGACCCAGTAATGGAGACACAGATGAGCCGATATACCTTGTCGAGTAATGATCTCGCGGTCACCTGTTCTACCTTCTTCCACCATGCCAATGCAGCATATGTAATTATTGGCCTAATTACCGTAATAAAAGACCAGTAAATCATCTTCGGTTTTAACCCCCACGTTCTACCAAAAAGACGCTGACAGGCATATATTGCCCTAGTGGCCTTTTTGATAGCGTTGGATAAATGAGAATTCCATGTGAGAGTCCTATCAAGTGTAACCCCAAGATATTTTACCTCCTTAGAAAACCCTATAGATGAGCCATTCAATGTAGGCTCTATGAGTCTAATAACTCTCCGTTTTGTAAATGGTACTAGAATTGTCTTAGCTGGGTTAATGGTCAGCCCCCTTTCCAAGCACCACTTGGTGGTTATATTCAGAGCAGTCTGCATCCTTTCCGATATGATTACGTCATCCCACCCAGTAACAGAGATTACTAAGTCGTCGGCGTAACCATATGTGCGGAAACCTAAGTTGTTAAGTTTTTCCAGAAGTTCATCGATGACAAGAGTCCACAATAGAGGCGATAGTACGCCACCTTGTGAACATCCCCTGGTTGCCCTAATAGTCTTCGATGATCCTCCTAAGTCCAACTTAATAACCCTGGATGACAGCATTTCCAAAATTCATTTCCTTATAATATAAGGAGCCCGTTTTCTATGCAGTGCTAGATCAATAGCACTGTATGACGTATTGTCGAAGGCGCCCTGAATGTCAATAAACGCACAAAGCGATATGTGATTGGCATCGATTGCCTTCTCAATTAGCGTCGTCACATGGTGAATGGCAGTCACCGTAGATATACCAGGTTGATACGCAAACTGGAAGCGGTGTATTGGATTCACCAAAAGATATGTTTCCCTTATATAACTATCGAGTAGTTTCTCCAACGTTTTCAAGAAAAACGAGCTGAGACTAATTGGTCTATACGACTTAGGCAATTGTTCTGATTTGCCCCCAGCCTTAGGTATAAAGACCACTTTTACCTCACGCCAAGTCGTTGGCACATGACAAACCAGTAGACTTGATTTGAAGATTCTCGATAATTGAGGGACAATAATGTCAGCTCCTTTTTGTAGAAAGCATGGATAGATTCCATCTGTTCCTGGGAATTTAAATGGGCTAAATTTAGATAACGCCCACTTTACACGTTGTATACCGAAGATTCTACCTACCAACCGACGATTACTTTTGGATATTGAGGGAACCCACGTACGAATCGTAGTTGGACTGAAAGGCATTGAACCAGGAAAGTGAGTATCCAGGAGAAGTTTGCATGTCTCCTCAGGTGACTCAGTGTACGTACCATCTGGACGTTTCAGCATGCAGAGACCGTTTGTATCAGGGAGATTATCAATGTTCTCGCAGTAGCTTCGCCATGTTGATCTCTTTGATCTCCTGATTTCCTTGTTGTATTCGGTAAGAGCCGTTTTGTAGGTGATCCAGTCACCTGTTTGTTTGGCTCTGTTGAATAATCGTCTTGCCTCTGCTCTTAGTCTCTCAAGTCCATTGTGCCACCAGGGTACGTCCCTGTTCGGCCTCCTTGACTTTAGTTGAGAACTTGATTAGAAGGCATTACGAATGTTAGAACTTAATTCATTGGCCTCAAAATCAATTTCATTTGTGTCAAATATTAAGTTACTATTGAGATTTTCATTATTACTTAAGTGAAAGCGGAAAAGATCCCAGTTCGTATTTTTGGGATTTCGAAATTTCGCTTCGTACGTCAAAGAACGTTCGATATCAAATACGATATATTGATGATCGGACATAGAAATATCATCAGAGACGTGCCAATTCGTTATGGTTATGATAGGCTATTGCTAGATAATGTGAGATCTAAAACCTCCTGTCTAATAATATTCCTAAATGTGGGTTCATCACCCTTGTTTGCTATACATATATTATTCTTGCAAATGAATTCAAGTAAAAACTCACCCCGTTTGTCACTACTTCCCCAAACAGTATGATGGGCATTGGCATCACAGCAGATAATCCATCCAAGGTTTCTGTTTTGGCAATACTCTACCAGTTTTGAAACATCTAATGAAGGCGCTACTGCATCATCACCTGGCAGAGGCAATAATTACCTCATGCTCTCATGCTATCGACGGGATATTTGCCCGTATCGCTACGAGATCCCCAAGTAGGAATTCTGAAACAGGTAAAAATGTTAGATTATTCCTGACAAAAAGTGCCGCTCTGGGCCTCATCGCACTTGAATTGTAAATTAGCTTACCATGATCACAATGGAGTCCTTTAATTACCCCTGAGTTGATCCACGGTTCCTGGATAAAACAGATGTCCAGGAGGTTCTTGGTGAACCCACGGCATAGCAAATCAGAGGCTGCCTTGGCGTGATGTAGGTTCACCTGTAGGCACTTCAGGTGCCTCTTGGCCTTATTGTTATTAGCGGTCGGAAACATTAGTGTTTCCTAGACCGCGCCGCCATCTTTCTACCACGGTTGGTGCTACGTAGTGCACCAAAGCCCTTTCGTGGCCTGTTACCATGGCTGCTCCCCTTTGTTTCGGAGCTAGGCTTCTTCGCTGTGGAATTATTACCTTTCTTCGAACAGGTGGGCTCAACAGATAACCTTTTTTGGACAATATTGTCCATTTGGTTCTGACGAACCGCACCCGTTGAATTGGGTACGTCATCCTTTTGCGTTTCGGGCTTGGTGCTTGTACCAGAACAGGAAGGTTGGTCTGTTTGCATTGTAGTACACTTGCTGTCCTCTTTGCTAGACACTACTTGTCCTGGTCTGTTACTCACTTTTGCCCTCGTGGGTGAGTCATTCGCACCTTGCTGGCGATTCGTGGGCCTGATGTGCACTGTGCCATACCCATAGCCAATATGGTTCTGCTTCTCCTTCAATTTGGAGGCCGATTTTGGGTCAATTCCAGAATTCAACCTTTAGGTCATCATTCTGGCCTTCAATTAGCGATAGGATCCTGCTGTTAGGTGTTTCAGGCGCTTCTAGGAAATATCCTACGAATTTCTCAGTCCTAGGCACCTCATCTTCCGATACAACCTTTATCCCAGCATCTTGCCAAGGTTTCAGCGTGGGAACATGTTCCTTGATCCATTTTGCTGAATCGCTGCCTTTACAGTTGAAAACAAGCCAGCCAAGCTTAAAAGTGCAGCCTGCAAATTGCGGTTTTAAAGAGCCTTTTTTCAGCTCCACAATTTTGTCCAGGACTGCTGCCTGTATAAGCTTCAGCTTGTCATCGGACCATATCGTATTCGGGAAGTCTGATGGTATTACTCCCAGCCGTACAATTTGGGCCACATCACTATACGAAGGTAGAGGAGTCTTTATTGTGTTTGTGCTATTGGTAGGATGTGTACCATCTGCAGTTGCACTAACTACTCTCTTAGGAGGGTTTGGTTTTTCGGGAGTTGACCCGTCTGACCTACCTCTCTTCCTGGGGATCTTAAGGTCATGCAGCTCGTTGCGAACTTCCTTCATCGGCTTTAGGCACATTATTCTTGCCTCCTCGATGTCCATGCCTTGCTCAATATAAAGCCTAAGACGTTTACGTGCAGCCCCACATAATTTTGGTCTATTAATTGCACTTTTTGTCTGGTGCTCAGTAGCAACAGTATCTGCGGATGTAGAGGGTTGAGTGTGTGGCGTTGAATCCAGTAACGCATCTTCTTCATCCGTTGGGATAGATACCTCAGTTGATTCGGGACATAAGTCCCCCAGTACCAAGTTATCATCCATTACTTCCATAGGAGTATTAGGAACATGAGATCCTTCTACGGGTTCAGTTAGGTCCATAGCAACCTGATCTGATTTTTCAATATTTGTTTTTTGGTTTAATTTGTTGTCCATCTTAAAAGATAAAAATTAATGGGGTAAGAACAGGACATCATGCAACAGAGCCCCTTGTTGCTGATGGGCAAAAATACAACCGGACAACGCCCTTGTCCGGAGGCCACCGTTAGGAGACACACTAACGTAGTACCATTCATTCCATGGACACGGTACAGATTACATCCGGAATTAGGGGCTTTTATCGAGCGTCCGCTCTAGATCCGCCATGTTCTCTTATTTAAAAACACAGAGGCACCTCGTGTAGGATGCGGCATTAATCCGCGCATGGGCGGTCATTGGATTCCGAAAAGGCTTAGGCAATATCAACAGATCAGCTATGTTGGGCATTCCGGACCCTGCAGCAGACGCTGCTTGCCTCCCACGCCTTATATAATTGTGGCAATTTTTCTTCTAATTTAATATTTTTCATGAAAAATGGTTTTGACATAAAAGTTTGAATGGGCCTATTCCCTACGTTTAAATGTTTCCAAAAATTCCTATATGCCATTCGATTTCTAAGTCCACTTATCGTTCCCGTTCTCAGATATGATTCCCAACGCCTTATATAATATTGACAATATTTTTTAGAAACACGTTTAAGTTTTTCTAAAAGAAGTTAGTATGGCATTCGATTCCTATGAGTGTCCACTTATTATTTCTGTTTCCCGATATGATGCTCATCGTCTTGTACACATTTTTTTATATATATCAAAGTTATTGCAATTTGTTTAATGATTAGTTTTATTTGTGTAATCATTATCTGATCATTTTAAGAACTTTTTTCCGTATTGGTGCTCAACGAATATTTTCGTTTGTAGTAGTAAAAGTCTGCTACGAAGCAACAATGTAGATGATTAAATTGAAATTTGAATAACATGTGGTCTACTTAAATGGCCCAAGTGACAACCACGAAATCTGATTCCACGGTCATTCAGTAATTCATTCCAGTTTTTAAAATTAAAATATCTTTTAAAATGACCAGCTAATGATTCCATAAATATAGCAATATTATCTCATGTTTACATAAATAGTACTTTTTTTTGTTTTCTTCAGCTCCGTCGAAAAACAATCTTTTAAACCGTAACAGCTGTTTTATCAAAACAATTTTTTTTCTTGTATGGTGAGAAATTCATTGTTGTTGCATGTGTATTGTAAAAGCAGTTTGCTAAAAATTCAATTTCATTCGTTTGTATTTTTTAAACTGGCAAACCGAAAACATAACCTCAATAGCATTAAAAAAACTGTTGAATAGCTATTTTTAGATGTAAATGTGAAACCTATTTAGGTGTAAAGAAAATTTATCAGAACCATACATTTTATTTGGAAACAAACATAACATAAAATAAAATAATCTCCAAGTAAATTTTGTGCTTCAAACCAGTATGCTGAAGCAATCGAAGGACACATACATTTTTTCATAAAAAAATGGAATATAGAGGTACTATATACCAAACCGAAATGTTTAATGAAAAATGTAGAACACCACACTAGTAATTGCCCTCTAAAATCTTAACGAGATTTTGTGTGTCATACGGATTGCAGGAAGCAGTAGCTGATAACTGTAGTAATCGAATGACATATACATTTTTTCATAAAAAACGGGAATATAGGGGTACTACATACGAAACTAAAAATTGTCTATAAAATGTATAAAAACACAACTGTAGAAATATCTCTGTAAATCCTGAACTAGATCTTGTGCGTCATATTGAATTGTAGGAATCAGTGGCTGATAACTGTAGCAATCTAATGACATATACATTTTTTCATAACGGAGTAGGCAACATTGAACAGCGACTTGTAAACAACACAATCAGCTGTTACGGTTTGTATAAATTTCATAGTTTTGTTTTGTTCACGCCGAAGTTTATCAGATAGTTTTTCGGGTTGGTTTGTTCACGCCCGTAAACAAAGTACTTGTTGTTTTTGTACATGTTGTATTTGTTGTAGTTCTGTCGTCACCTTCTATAAATTCGCCTTGATTGAGACTAGGGTTCTATAAGTCGATTGTTCGAACAATAGACTTTTTGCTGAAAAAAGTCGAACAATCAATTTTGTTATCTCAAAAGTCGATTAAAGTCGACTTTTTAGATTGTTAAAAAATAAATAAATATATGTTTGTAAAATAAGTAAAGCTTTTCTACACAAAATTCTTAAAAAATTCTTCTATAATATTATTTAATACATTATAGCCTTGATATATTTAATTTTTATTGCTTAACATTACAAATGGCGCATGAATAAGTGTAGAAACCATATATTTTTTACAAGAAATGGTAAAATGTAAAAAATAAAAAAAATAAAAAAAATAAAAAAAAGTCGAAAGTTCGACTTTTTGTTTCAACTATAGAACCCTAATTGAGACCATAATTGGTCACGGGTTCATATTAGCTGTTGTAACATGTTGGGGAATTCTGGGATAGAGATACGTTAATTGGGAATGAAAAATGAAGACTGGCAGCACTGTTTTCATAGAAAGATCGTGTTTTGTGGCTTTCTGCTTCAAGTTCTCGTACTCTTACTAACGTTCGGTAAACAATTTATTTGTTGTAAACAATTAAACAAAACAAAAAAATATTGAATTTTAAATACATTATAGAAGTAATCACCTGAAATAACTATTAAGGAATAATGTTTGTTATTTTTTTAGTGCTAAAGTGAACTGAATTGAAGCAACAATGTATAGCCACAATATCGTTATTTGAATTGTAATAAACAAATCTTAATATGTATATTTTTTAATTTTTCCGTAAAATATATACATTTTCTTTTTTCGCAGTTAAATATATTTTGTATATAAAATAGATACATTTATACAAATTTATATATATGTATTTACAAAACTTGAAATATTTGAGTTTTTTTTTTGCTGACCATATACTACTATAGACATCTTTTCGTCAGTTTCCATAACGATGACATCGAAGCTGAATAACAAAACAAACTAAATTTTATGCAATTTTAAATAAAATGCACTTATACTTGTTAGTGAAATTCCAATAAAATGCACATATACTTGTTAGTGAAATTCCAACTGCAAACATAGTCCATCTTGAAGGAGACTTTAAACCAAATTTAAGTTTTCCAAAAGAAGTGTAAAAAAAAAAATTACTGAAATTCAGGTATGTACAATTTTCACACAACTTTCTGTTTGATAGAATGATACATTATTTTTATGCTTAGATCTATACATGCTAATCCACTTATGACTTTTTTATCTATTAAATTTTATTAGATACAATTCAAGATCAACAAAAAAAAAGTTGCCTGTTCTCACTGCGTTTAGGAGATATACACTGCGTGTCACAACTGTAAACGTGCCATTGGTATAGCTCAAATTTTAATTTAAGAAAATTTATTTCGAATAACATGATTGTAAATTGTATTAATTTTACAATGTTATATTTTTATTAAGTAATATGGCAATAGCCATGTTAAATAAAATTTAACAAAATCATCTAAAAACTTATTCTTAACTATACTATAAATGCTTTCTGGCATAATTTCTACCAAATTTTATTTTCTTTATTTGTAATAATTATGGATAACAAATTCTTTATGGTAAAATATGCATTAGTATGGCTTATATTCCAGAAAACCTTAGTGACAGAAAAAGATTTAATTCTAAAATCACACGGGTTAATCTTTAACTTTAATATACAAATGTGGACAATAAAATAGGTGTTTGCATTACTTTTTTAAAAAAAAGCAATAGGTTTAAATTGTAAAAATTTACTTCAATAAGGAATATTTCGCATTTTTCCAAAATGAAAATCTAGAATTTCCACTAGCGGAAATATATCCTGTGAAAAATTCTAGAATTTTTTTTAATTTAAATTTCTTTCAGACATAGACAATAAAATAGGTGTATAGGGAAAACTTCAAATTCAAACAAGGATTTGTCGAAGTCGGTTATTGTTTTGGATAAATAATAATTCGGACTGTTAATTTTCCATTTTTTTTGTCGTCTTCTTGTTCAATCGCCAAGCCAAACTATTACCTCATATTAAAATTTGTGTGAATAAGCAAGATAATGGTTTTAGCTATTCCAATCGATAATTTTACTTCGAGGAATCTTTTTTGGTCCAGTAGGAATGATATGACCTACCTAGTTACACTTAAAATCCTTTGAGAGTACTTGATATGCTCTCATTTAGTTAAAGGACTATAAGATTATCAGCAGCGGGAGAGGTGTTTTTATTTTCTCCACCTCTAAAGTTCTGTTTTAGTTAAAATGCCTTTGTAACGAAGTTTTACCGTTCCAAGGATTTGGTAATAATATTTTAGGTTTTTTTCTGGTTTCCAGTGCTGAAGAACTAGTTCCCGATCCTTAAAAGATGACCACGTCTCCTCCAAAAAGGTTTTTAATAAATTTTAATGTGAAATTTATTCGTAATTAGTATGATTTTTTATTCTACAACAAATTTGAGTTTTCCCCACCTTAAAAAAACACCTATTTTATTGTCCAAGTTTGAATGAAATTTAAATAAGAAAAATTCTAGAATTTTTCACAGGATAGATTTCCGCTAGTGGAAATCCTTGATTTTCATTTTAAAAAAGTTTTCCTTAATAAAAAATGCGAAAAATTCCTTATTGAAGTAAATTTTACAATTTATATTGCTTTAATGCACACACCTTTTTTATTATCCACATGTGTATAATTTATATACTCAATATTGTATTTAATTGAGTATATACATTTTTATGGATTGTTACACTTTCTTTAATATATATTAGATATTAGTTGTTTTAATTTTCCCAAAAATTTAGTAACTTTCAAACAGTACCTCCATTTATGACTGTTAAACAAGAGGTTATTTCATTCAGCAAATCTCTATAATTCTTATTAAAATCATTGAATCGAATAAAAATCAATTTATTTTCATAAAAAAGATCACAGTTACAAAAATTATGAAAATAATTTTTTCTGATTGGGAGGGGGAAGTAATTTTGGAATTACCATGAATTTATACGTGTAAAGTTAAAAATCTTTTGAGATAACAGAGTTTTGTTATAACGTTAACTTAGTACTGTTACCAATATACAAAGTTGCTATACGTATTAAAAATGGAATTTTGATCACTTTTATGGACAAAATTGACCTGGATACATTTAACAATTAATTTATATTCTTATATTTTCAAAAATATTGTAAATTTACAAAAAACTTTATTTTCAAAAATTGTTTGTAAATTTACTCAATTATATTTAATAAGATAAACAAAACTACCATTCGACAAGATATGTATCCTTTCTAGAAAAAACAGAAAACGTGGACCTAGCATAGTCGAATAGACCATTGAAAGTTAGTTCAAAAGTGGTATTACTACAAAACGCGGTAAAGTTTGGAGATCAGTTTTTCTTTTTTTTTTATACAAAAAACGCAAATAATTTTGTTTATAAATATATCATCCTGGTTGGAATCTATATTTAAAATTTGTGGTAACGGGAAAGAATCCGCTATTTGACTATAAAAAAATAAAAAGGGTAATACAAATTTGAGATAATTTTGACTTTAAAAAATCGTTTTTGTGTGTGAGGTTTATATTCCAAAATGACCCGAAAAAATGTTTATAGTAAATAACACAAAATTTGCCATCCCATGGTGCTAGGGCCAAAATTTGGTTATAGCCTTAATGTATATTGTACATACTTAAGTGTGATTTCTTTTATTGCAATCAAATGTGCTTTATTTATGAATTATATATTTTTTTGTAAAGACATACGTATGTGTATACGTATATTTCTTATAATTTTCGGGATTTAGATTTCCCGAAACCCCGGGATTTTTAATAATCAGTCCCGATTAGCAACTTGGTCCTACAAAAAGTTGGCCAAACATTCAAAGGTCTGCGTCAAACTGTTTCCAATGTTATTAAACAGTACCGGAAGAACTTGTCCGTTGATAAAAAACCTGGTTCAGGTAGAAGGAATGGACTAAAGCCAAAAAAATAGAAAGCATTTTCAAAAGAGCTCCGGTAGGAAAGGAGCCCGGTTAGCTCAGTGCTCGGACTATTTGGTACGAAAAGTTAAAGCTAATGCAGGTTTAAAAACATACAAAGCTCAAAAAGTTCCTGACAGGAACGCTGCATAATGGATGACGAAACGTATGTTCTGGTAGATTTTTCGCAACTTCCTGGTTAAAAATTTGATGTTGCTGATGCTCGAGGGAATGTTGAAGAAAAGTTTAGGACCCAAAAGCAGACAAAATTTCCCAAAAAGTTCTTGGTATGGCAAGCAATATGCAGTTGCGGCAAAAGAAGCAAATCATTTGTTACAACGGACTCTATAAATTTGTTTACAAAAAAGGCTGCTTCCATTCATAAGACTTCATAATGTGTCCACTTATTTTTGGCCTGACTTGGCATCCTGTTCCTAAACTGCCCGGAGCTAAGGCCAGTGGAGAGATATTGGGCTCTTGTTAAAAGTGAATTGAAGAGCACAAAAAAGGTGTCCATAAGTGTGGTAGACTTTAAACGGAGATGAACTACCTGTTCTAGCAAAGTGACAGATAGCACTATAAAAACGTTAATGGAAGGGTTTCCGAAAAAGGTTCAAAATTTCATCACTAGTGATTAAAACTATAATTTTTTTTTTCAAATAAAAAAATAAAAACTGTAAGTTTAGTGGTTTAATTATTATTAACATATTTGTATGATAAGAATTTTTCGATTATGTATTAGTTTGCTGGCTTTTAATGTGAAGACAATACATATTTATTGGGAGTTTTAACCCAATAAAATGATTAATACCTATAACATTTTTATGAACAGTTTTGAAAACCACTGTAAATACACAATTTTCATCTACCTGCAAAAAATGTGAATTAACATCCAGATTCATAAGAAATTGGTATACGCTATAATCACATGTATGCACTTTAAAAATATTACATTCATTTATATTGTTGTGCTAAATAATATAACCTTAAATAGTATCAGGTCAATGTTAGAAAATAATTATACAGTTACCATTGTAATATCGACAACATTACTTGAGAAAATTAACATCTTGAATACAAAACAATCTAAATGTTTTCAAAAAGAGAACTATAGAATTTTAAGTTAAATTCTTAAAACTAGCAAAATTCTGGGAGCATACGTTTTTTGTCGGGTGCCAATATGATGATAATAAACCCCAACATATATTAAAACTGGGTTTCCGTCAGGATAAACTGTTCTACGTGGAAGCGTATCCTACGTGAAATTTGGATTATTTCGGTAACGTCATTTTAATAATATAATAACGACAAATTAAGAAGAACTTGGCAAAGGTGGTATCAAGGCGAATTTATACAAGGTGACGACAGAACTACAACAAATACAACATGTACAAAAACAACAGGTGCTTTGTTTTTGTTAAAAGATAAGTGAACTGTCAAAGTTGCCTGTTGTTGTTTTTGCTTTTGGGTTTGTTGTATTATTCGCCACAACAAACACAAGTGAATTGTCAGTTCACTTGTCTAAACAACAGAATATAAAAAATAATCAGCTGTTCTTCTGAGGTCACCTTCTATAAATTCGCCTTGGGTGGTATTTTATCATTTATTTTAATCTCTGTAAATTTCAATAAACTCTATTGTAGAAAACAATTTATTTTCATAATTTTAGAATTTTTTATATGTACAATAACGGTAATGTTTTTTAGAGGTAACGTGTTTTTGTTAGGGATATGGGTAAATGCTTTTTGTATTTTAAAGATAACGATAATCGACCTGAAAATGTAGTTTAGTGGTAACGGTAGCCAATCTAACTGAGAGACAAACATTTTACCAATGTCGCAATTACCGAAAAATTATACATGAGATTTTTCACCCAAAAGTAATTAACGTTTTTTCCGTCTAACATTTTGATTGGTTTATTTGCAACAGTCATTTCTTTCTATAAAAAAACCAGAGACGCAGATCCATAGACTAACATAGACCCGAATCAGCTGTTTTTAGCAATATGGTGGAGGCAAACAAAAAAAAATTACGAAAAATTAACAAAAGAAAATGTATAATAATCCACAGAAGATTTAAAAGAGGGACAAACATATAAATTTATCTTTCTATCTCGTCTCACACATCGATTTTTTACTACATTTTATTTTTTCTTAATGGCGGAATTGAAAAAATTGTAAAAAAAAAAATGTAAACAAAACCATAAGATTCGAAATTACTTTTTTGACAGCTGTCAATGGTCTATTATCTGTAATAATCTGTGCGCAGATCAATTAATAATTATGAGGGTTTGAAAGATCATCAGAACTCAATAAGAACTCAATACTCTTTTAAGACAGTTACAAAAATAAAATGTAATCGGCTTATATAATGTATTTTTTGAAAAATTAAGAAAATCTTTTTAGATGTCATACAAACAGGACATACAATTATTGTAAAAACACATAATATATTGGTCAATCCACAAGGTCTCTTATCAGTCATATTGTCATAATGTCCTAATATATCACGACACGGCGGGTCGGCTTAACCAACTCTTAGGCATTCGGCGTTGGTCTCAGCTGGTTCGTTACGATAACACAATAAACGTAGCATAGAAAGTAGTATTATTTTAGGACATTTTTTGCTTGAAAAGCAATAAAAACCATTGTGAAATATTAGGACATTATGACAATATGACATGATAAGAGACCTTGTGAATTGACTTTTAGTGGGGGTCGCCAAAGATACCAAAGTTTTAAATAAAGCTCTTTACGCGTCAAAAATCCATTTATGATACGAATAAGCAGAATTTTATAATATAAATATTTCTTGAGAAGGTTTACAAAAAACATGCATACAGCACTTACATGTGCATGCATCTTTTAATTCAGGAGATATTTAGGTTTATTGGTTTATTTATTTTTATTTTGCTCGATTTTTTTTCGTTTTTTTAGATTAGATATAATTGTGATAAAATTCCAAATTTCGAACATGTAAAAATGGGCGTATTTTTTACGTTCCCAAAAAAACGTCCTTATATCTTTTCTTTTACAGATCTACAATTTTTATATGACCCGGTAGGAGGACTTAATGCTAAAGCGTGTAAAGTAAAATTTGCTCACTTGAGCGCACATAGTCCCCCCCAGACTTATCTAAACTTGACCATTTTTTTACTGAATTACATGCAAAGCTTTTTTACTATGATATGTTAAATAACGGCAAAGTAGGCATTTTATAAAAAACTCAGTTTTTGGAACATACATATTTTCCCCGTTTTAGGAATTTCGATATTTGAAAATAAAAAGTGGCAACAAAATTTAATGCCATTGATCTAAGAACATTTGGGTCTATATTAGTTCCAAATTTTGTTATGATATCTTTAACCGTTAAAATTAAATGGCGTCCGAAATAATCATAAAATTATTTAATTTCACTAAGTATTAATCTTCAAGTCCTAAGGTTTTTACTTATATAAAAAGGTTATATTTTAAGTTTTTTTTTTCATATATTCCATGGAAAATGTGTATCCTTAAAAAACGCCATTTTTACATGTTCAAACTTTGGAAGCGTGTAACTTTTTATAGGGATGAGATAACCGTAAATTTCGACCCTCCTTATGCTCGCCATATCTAAAAAACGAAAAAAAAAAATCGAGCAAAATAAATAAATAAACCTAAATATCTCTTGAACTACAAAAAGATAACTTACATGTGTATGCATGTTCTTTGTAGATCTTCTTAAGGAATATATATCTTTTAAATTTTAGTTCATTCTGATCATAAATGGATTTTTGGCGATGTTTTAAAAAATGTTAGTCCCAACGCACGGTGCTTTGTCTCATAGACAAAAATCAAAAAAAATTTTAGTCTGAAAATACGATAAAATATATATCGGTCGATAGCTAACAACACAACTCAATAAATTTTTATAAATCGGTTTTATTTGACTCTCCTAGACTTCACCAGAGGTTGCTAAGTTAAGTCAAATTTAATAAAAAAATTAATGAATAAAAAAATCAATTCATTTTTTTAAAAATGAGTTTAAATTTTTATTTTCAAAATTTGGCAGGAGTAAAATTTTTATTAAACATTTCAACAAAAATTATTTTTTATCGCTCAAAAAAATATATTTAAAAAAAAAAAAATTAAAAAATTACAAACGTTTGTTGGAATTTAAAAAAAAAAAAAATCGTATAAAAACGGACAGTTTTTATTTTGTTTTTTTCTTAGTATTTAGTGTTGCTAAAATGGCCGTGAAATGAGAAGTGCCAACTTTTTGCCACAACTTAAAAAAAATGCATTTTAAAATAGGTCTAAATTCACAATTTTTACTTAAATTTTATGTATTATAGAGTAATAATATTAAAGTAATGTTACAAGCTATATAAAATAATATTAATATCTTAAAATCGATTAAAGAAATAGTGAAAAGGTATTATATGGAAGGCATATTGTGCACCAAACCTTAACAGGAGTGCGCTAAAATTATATCATATACCTGTTTTTGTGACACGTGTCTCTCAATACTTTTTTTATAGATTATTTTTGGATTCAAAATCAAGAGCAAACAGAAAATTTACAGAATCTTGCCATGTTGTAATATATTTTTGTGCATTGCCGACTACGGCATTACCAAAAATCGGAGAACACTACAAGATGAAGTTAATTATGAGACTTCTGGAAAATATAAGATATACATTAGAGTGACAATCAGTTGTATGGAAAAAAATTTGAGTTCGATTTTTGTGCCGGGTGGAATATTGTGACACTAGGTCTAAAAGATAAGTACTGAAAATTTGAGCCAAATCGGACAACGATTTCGGGACGCGCATCGAGGTCAAAGGTCAGATATATGTAAAATTTTACTATTTATATGAAATAAATTTGTAAAACTCCTTAAGTTTCTGCATTATGTTACATAAATATGTAGATTTATTTATATTAATGAAAATTACAGTCAAAAAAATATTTTTCATATTAAACCTATATCTCCTTTGGGTCAAATTGACCCACAAACTGTATTATCGTTAAAATTCGGAAAAAATGCAAATTTTTCAGTTTTTGTTAAAATTTTGCTACTAAATAATTATTTTTGCAATCGAATGCATAATAATCGAAATGTGTACGTAATTGTCGTTCTAATGAGATATAAAAGACAGAAATTGGTTAAAAAATTTTAAAGTTATTAAAAATTCCCCAGACCATTAACGTGTCTCAGGCCACTTGAACAAGAAATGTAGGAACAAAATTAACATATTTTAAGAAATATTAAAATAAAAGCTAATTTTTACTTAAAATATATCCGTATTTACATTCGTATGAGTTTTTGTCTTTGTAGAATACCGTTAACCTATTCGCAGGGATGGCCAAAAAAATAAATTTTTTTTAACGGCAGTTTCAAACCTACATTTTCAAATTTTTAAAAATTTTCTTAAACAAATTTCAGAATTTTTTGATCTTCACATTGGGATTTATTGAGATCATAATAGAGAATAAAAATATGAAAAAATTATGTCAATACCTTTTACAGTTTTTCCGTACCTACGATTTAAATTTTGTGATTTTCGGTAAAAAATATTTTTTTGGCTATATTTTGGCGAGTGAGAGCAATTCAAAAAATTCTGAAATTTGTTTAAGAAAATTTTTAAAAATTTGAAAATGTAGGTTTGAAACTGCCGTTAAAAAAAATTTATTTTTTTGGCCATCCCTGCGAATAGGTTAACGGTATTCTACAAAGACAAAAACTCATACGAATGTAAATACGGATATATTTTAAGTAAAAATTAGCTTTTATTTTAATATTTCTTAAAATATGTTAATTTTGTTCCTACATTTCTTGTTCAAGTGGCCTGAGACACGTTAATGGTCTGGGGAATTTTTAATAACTTTAAAATTTTTTAACCAATTTCTGTCTTTTATATCTCATTAGAACGACAATTACGTACACATTTCGATTATTATGCATTCGATTGCTAAAATAATTATTTAGTAGCAAAATTTTAACAAAAACTGAAAAATTTGCATTTTTTCCGAATTTAACGATAATACAGTTTGTGGGTCAATTTGACCCAAAGGAGATATAGGTTTAATCTGAAAAATATTTTTTTGACTGTAATTTTCATTAATATAAATAAATCTACATATTTATGTAACATAATGCAGAAACTTAAGGAGTTTTACAAATTTATTTCATATAAATAGTAAAATTTTACATATATCTGACCTTTGACCTCGATGCGCGTCCCGAAATCGTTGTTGTTGTTGTAGCAGCGTGAACAATTATACAATATTTAGTCTGGGGGTTCTGCTATATCAAGTCCAAGAAATTGTGCCACTTCTACTGGGTGGGTCCATAAATCCACTGGATGTAGTGAAGTAGGGGTGGCTGGACAGTTGAAAATGTGGAGGGTGTCATGGGGACCCTGACCACATGCTGGGCATAAGTTTAGGACGGCACGGTCTATGCGGGACCAGAAGGCATTAAGCCTGTTGCTCCATCATCTGTTGGATCATCCTGATCCCGAAATCGTTGTCCGATTTGGCTCAAATTTTCAGTACTTATCTTTTAGACCTAGTGTCACAATATTCCACCCGGCACTCTTTGAAATCTAAAAAAAAAAATTGGCTGTCACCCTAATATACATATTATATATCAACGTGAAGGAAATTGTGTCTTCTTTTCAAAAATGTAAACAATTTTTAAGAATTTAAAAATAGATAGAAAACATTCTTCAAAAATATAGGAATCAAAAATGGTATCTGATTTTTTGGAAAATTTTAATTTTTTAAATGCAATAAATGTTTTGTTTATGAATCGTTTTTATTGAAATTTAACATTAATATACACAGAAAAAAGAAATTCATAATTGGAATGAATTTTGTAATAGATATTATTAATCGAACATGACTTTTTTTTTCCCAAACTTTTTTCATTCAGAATAAGAACATGTTCATAAATATTATGAAAGTGTACATGATGGAATTTTTTGCTTTTTTTGCATAAATTTCTAGATATTTTATAATAAATTGCATTACAATTGCATTACCTAATGGCTTAGTTCAAATATGTTTGTAAAATAGCCCTATATTACCAATTATTCAAGATGAATCAAAAAAGTCTGAAATGTAAAAAAATATTAAACATCATTTAGCTTCCATTAATATTAAAGCATTTCATCTGCTTCATAAAATGCAGTCAATATCACGCATATTTGCTCATTTTGTAGCTGAAAATCATAAAAAACATAAAAATTTTCCAAGGAAAATTTCAAACATTTTCAAACAACATAAAAATAAATGAAAATTGAAATATTTTTTTCAAGCCTCCTAGATTTTATTTAAAAACAAAAAATATGAACAAAATCATACTATTTAAGAAATTATTTATAAATTTTATGAATTGAAATCAAATCATACTATTTATGTTGAAACATTTTTCAGTGTAGACATAAATCATAGCTCACGAAATATATTTTTTAGCTCTCTTCTTAGATTCTACATATATAAATCGGATGGAGAACAAAAATGTTTCATATATCCGAGATGCCCCGATTTAAGGCCTTGAGACTCCGCCCCACCTTAGCGTTAAATCTCCAAATTCAAAACTTAAACTCACCTACATCTGCTCTATAGGCGTGCGAAATGTTATTAACATCAGACTGTTGGTTTAGAACTTACAGTTTTATTTCCACTTTTTTTTCATTTCCCCCACTGTTCTCGGGAGGACATTTGTACGGAGGCTATGTGAAATCATGAACCAATTAGTAGAGTTTAGTAGAGTTTGTCCTTGAGTCCAAAAAGTAGTCTGGACCGAATATCATTGTAACATGTTCAAAATATATCCTTTTTTTAATTGGTTCCCTACAAACTTGTATAAATAAGTACACAATTTATTTTAAACTAGCTTGACCCGGTGCGCTTCGCTACCCCTGTCGTAGTCTATGTTGGAAATTTCAATAAAATCGTTTCGGCCGTTTAGTATTTATTTTTTAAGAACTAAAGGTACCAATTTTACCGGTTTTCCCCCTTTTTACCCCTTTCTGGTCCAAGTATTGAAAAAAGTTATAGCCTATTGACGCTTCCAAGTAAGGATCTATTTACGTTCCAAATTTAAATAAAATCGATTCAGCCGTTTAGGCGTGATGCTCAAACAAACAAACAAATAAACAAACAAACTTACAAAGACATGTATATATTTATATAGATTAGGCTATTGAAATATGCTCCCGTTTCCATCTGAAATAATGAAACTTTGATATCAATTTTTGCACTGATCTCACAAACCCAAAATATTTGACCCACCCCAATGTTATATCAAAGAATATAAATCATATAGAATGCGCATCATGTACAAGGACTCAAATTACTCTCTATGGCGAGCTACAAAAAAATAAATAGACCTGTTATGAGCAGATCTCCTCTACGTAATTCAAATGGAGGCTGGGCGAGAAACGATACTGAAAAAGGAAATATTTTTATTAGTCTTCTAAAGAAAGTATTTTCCCCGAATGAGTCAAACGACATAATAGAGTTACCACCTACTTTATCCCATATTACTGCAGCTGAACCACTTCGTTTTGAGATTTCAGATATCAACAAGGCTTTTGCTGATTTAAACTCCAAAAAATCACCTGGTATTGACAAAATCAGTAACAAGATGCTCCTTGAGCTACCCTAAATTGCATTAAGAATAATCCTATTTATTTATATATACCCCTTATATATATACCCCTTGAATATTATCCACCAGGATTTAGTTACAATGATAACTAAGCCGGTAAAAGTTTACACTAAATTAGACTATTCACACTATTCGAAAACTCTTAATGCACAAGTTAAAACCGATAGTTAATCATTTTGGTTATATTCCAACACATTTATAAAACTCACAGGCTGGTAGATATCATATCTAAGACATTTGAAGAAAAAAAAATATTGTTCTGCGCTCTTCAAAGTTTGGCACGAAGGATTATTGATTAAAATAAAACAATATTTACCAGTAAATACACATAAGCTTCTAGAAAGTTATTTAAATCATCGAAAATTCGTTCTTAAAGAGGGAGACTTCATAAGTTCACCACAGCCTATTTAAGCAGACGTACCCCAAGGAAGTATACTGGGTCCCTTCCTATATTTGCTATATACTTGTGATATGCCACCTTACAGTCGAACCCACATATCAACATTTGCTGACGATATAGCTATTCTAGCCATTCATGAAAACCCCCCAAGAAGCATCTGTACTTTTACAAGACCATATACTCGACATAGAAAGGTGGTTAAAACAATGCAGAATAAAAGTAAACGAGCAAAAATGTATACATCTTACTTTCACATTGCGTAGAGAATCGTGCCCTCCAATCCTAATAAATTTATTATATGATACCTCAACAAACTGAAGTTAAATATCTAGGTCTGCATCTAGACCGACGTCTTACCTGGAAAAAGCATATAGATACGAAATTGACTCAAATGAAGTTAAAATTACTACAAATTGGTAAAAACTCGAGATTGAGTTTAGATTGTAAACTTTTGCTGTACAGCTCAATAATAAAACCCATATGGTGCTATGAAATTCAATTATGGGGCACGGCCTCAGCTTCTAATTCTGATAAAATTCAAAGATTCCAAAATAAAATATTAAGAATGATAACATTAGCGCCTTGGTATGTGAGAAATATTAACATTCATATGGACCTAAGTGTCTTCCTTGTGAAAAATGAAATAAAATGCTATATATGCACAAGCTTCATAGTAGAAATACTTGTCGCAGTTTTTCCAAAAATATTTTGCATTACAAAATATTTTACGTTGCAGCTAGAAGACAAAATGAAAATTTTTCATTTCTAAAACATTTGCTGCCCAAATATATTTATATTTTTGGTTAGAAAAAACAAATATATTGCTTGTGTATAATATACAAAAAATTTACTACAAAAACATCAAACATGCAAACAAATTGCAGCGTGAAAACCATAAACTGCAAACGATATGCGCAGTAAAAAATTCAAACAATGGAAATATGGAAGATGCTAAATGTAGACTGCCAAACCATACGAAGTTGAAAAATGTGAAATACGAAATTATGCGAAGTTAAAAATGTTTAAAGCGAATATTATGTGCATTTATAAAATATTTCAGCCACATATATGGAAATATTTTGCCGCATATAGTCACTGAGTAGAAAAATGTGAAAAAAACTATGAACAACAAGTGTGCGTTGATTTGGGTGTACATAACAAAAATTTATATTGAAATGCAATGTAGATAGATGGATTACTTTTTCTGAATGTAATCTATCAAATTAAGTGTTTTTTGTACACTCAAATGTATCCTTTCGTAAAATTTGTAACAGGAGAACAAACAAATAAATAAGGAGCATAGAAAATAATTGTGGAAGAACAATTTGATGTGCAAGATATAAATGCAAAAATGCACAGGCATGAGTACCATAGTAAAGGAATTTTTAGAAATATGGAGGAGTAGAGTAGGCACCGTTGCAATTAATTGCATTTTGTTGTTTTTTTACTGTTAATGTTGAAAATCAACAACAACTTGTGCAATCTCAAATGCAAATGAGTATAATTGGCTGAGCGTTTGTAACAGGAGTAAAATAATAAAGTATAGAATGCTGAAAAAAATATTATTATACAATGAAGAACCTGTGGTATGTACCTACTTGTATTGTGAACGATAGGAATGGCAGTAAAAGTACATTAAAGAAGGTTATGGGCAAAGGATAGCGGATGATATTATTATTGCATTGTTTGTGTAGAACTGATCATGTTTTGAGGTAAAAAATTACGAAAGGAAAAGAATTTAACATTCCCGAGTGAACAAATATTTTACACCTTTACAACAATGGCAAATCTATTGAACACATTTGTGATATGTTTAATAGATGTTGTCAAACAATAACAAATTAGTCAATAATTCACGGAAGTATTAAAAATTTACCAATCAGTGATAGCCCAAAATCGTTGAATGCAAAAACATCAAATTTTTCGTCTATTAGCGTCAAAACGAAGTTGGATAAGTTCGGATCGTACTATTTTACTTTAAGTTAGGAATTAATGAACATTTGATAATTATTTGATACAATATATACAATTTCTCGTTTTATTGCAGATTAACTAAAAATGAGTTGTCACGAATTGAAAGAAGCATCGCAGGATGATGATAGAGAGAAATGCTCAAGCAACATACATCACTCATTCGAATCTCCATCGAATATATGCCGTAACAATGCTTTTGGTCTTAAAATGCCAGAGTACAAAAGAAATACTTTAAACTATAATTTGGGTTCATCTATAAGTTTGGATAAATTTTCATTCTATACATCAGGTGATGAATCATCTGGTCTATCTAAACATTTTTCGAATGAGGCAATACAAAATGTTTGTGAGTGTGTAGATGATGAATTAAGTGACAATGATTTAATTGAAATTCAGAGTACTCCATCAAATTTTAAAAATATCCTGTATAAAAATGCTAATAGAAATATCAATTTCGATAAAAAGCGAAAAAACTCTTTAGAGAGTCCACTTTTTGAAAATAGTTTTTTAAACTACAGTGATTCTGTAAAAGACCACAAAGAAATGGATACGGTACTAGACGTTCAGGATATCCCTTTCACTCTTAATAATTCCACATCCGAGTGTGAACAAGCGAATATTGAAGAATGTTTATTGGACTTAGATGACTACCTTGAAAAAATGGACGATGGTTGCTTTCAAGATGCTGGATATGATTTAAACACTAACAGATCAATTATTGTCATGCCCAAAGGCATATCATCTTCTATACGAATGAAAAACGCTTCCAAAACAAATACTCAATTTGAACGTAACTCAAAATTGCGGAATACTATTAGCTGCACTTTAAATAAAAAAAAGTTCGGTAAGTGAATTTTGTTAAAAGTTTACCCTATTTCATTTACTATAAGTTAAACAAAATTTAACAAAATGTTTCTCTGGTTTTAAAAAAATATTCCAATTTATTTTAATTGTAATTCAATCTGCCCTAAAGAGCATGAACAAATATTCTATTTATATTTAAATACTGGCCATAAGATAAGCAAGCTACCAGTTCATCGTGTCAAAAAGAGCCTTTGATGGCGAAGTTCGAAGGATTCTTTTAAACTAAATGGTCTTCCAATAGAGACTTCCGAACTTTGACAATTGAACGCGTGGAAATGCTAAAATTGTTTTATAAAAATGGGTGTTCTGTTCCGACAAACTTCCGCGCGCTTCTCCCATTTTACGCGATGAGGCCCATTTCTGGATGAATGGGTATGTCAACAAACAAAATTATTTATAAAATTAGGAAACACATATTAATTAACATCAAACAAATAAAGTTAGCTGAATAACCATTGTCATTCTCAAGTTTTTTTTATAAAAGCTGCGATGGGTCGTAAAGGAAAAAATTCTTCGTTAGAGCAAAGAAAATTACTGATTTTTCATTATAAGAGAAGGAAAAAAAAAAAGAAAAATATATTTGAAATACTAAATATGAAGCCAAATACTGTCGGTGGCATTATCCAAAGATATAAAAACGAGGATTAAATTGATTTTAAAAAACAAACTAGGCAGCCAAAAACCATTGGTTGAGGTTCATAGAACGAGCGGCTAAAAATAGAAGTTGTCGAAGGACAATGAAACTTGACACATAGGCATTTTTTGTTTGAATCAAGAAAAAAATGTAAAAATCAAAATTATCCGCCCACCTCCCATACAAAGTGAAAATTAAATTTTGACTTACAGCATTGTTTTTTGGCACATTGCATTTTTAAACACTCAGAATCATTTGTGTGAAATTTGAAAAATATCCGCCCACTTCCCATACATCTTGTATTGAAAAAATGGCATAACTTGATTTTTAATGCATCAACTCAATTTTCACAAAAAATAAATATTATAATTGTAGAATGGGCTCCTGAAAATATATACCTGATCCGCCCACTTTTACGCCCATCTCCCATAGAAAAAAGAAATAGAAAAAACATGAATAAGTAATTTAAGCATAGTCTTTTAATAATTTTTTAACATCATTATCGTACTCCAATTTTTTGATTTGCAGCTTTGAGCGAAATCTATTTATAAATGGATCTGAAGACAATAAAAGATTATGCATTACGTCTTCATTAGTGGCTACACGCCCAATACATCGCGAATGATGTAATCTATAGGCTCTATAGTCGTTATTTCTCGCTTCCTGAGCTTCCTCGGACAGCATACCTGATACAAATAATCAATTAAAATGTAAAAAATAAAAATGAAATCATTGAATAAAGACATTTAGATACAGACTTACTTTTTGGCAGAATAGCTTGTGCTATAATTTTGCTACAATGCACCAGAATCTTATGGACAGTTACAGGCATGTAGTACCAGCCATAGAGATCAACAAACAACTTGGCAGTATCCATGCAATATATATGAAATTTGTTAGTGTCGATCGCTGCATTACAATTTATTGCGGCCAAAATAATTTAAATCTATGTATTAATTCTTCTTGTATGCCAATTACGTATGCAGTTTTGGCTGGATTTTCGATAAACCTACCTTGCTTCACTGCGTTCACATTTATGCCCAGTGTCAACTTTAATCTCTTCTGAATTTCAGCTTTATTTGCCTCCATTTCAATTTTTGTGTAACTATCTCTTCTCCATTTTTTGAAACTTAGACGGTAAGAAATGTGCAAAATGCACTCCATAAATTTGATTCTCGCATGTAAGGGAGAAATACCATGCATGAACGAAAATTCATGTTTTTTTTGGAAAGGAGAAGGTAGGAGCAGCTGATTTTTTTTTTTTTACTTTTAGCTGAAACTTATGTTAAACACCGCTCCACAGCGCTAAAAGATGCAGTCCACTGAAGTTGATGAACATTGAAATTTTGATGTTGTTTATATTTTGTTCTACGAATTTTTTATATGGCACTTTTTTCAACTTTTCTTAATGCAACAAAGTCAAATGATAAGATTACTGTGATTGTTCCAAAATATTGAATATACAGTAAATTTGCATGCCATTTTAAACATGCGAACATATATGAACTTCGAGCGTGTCTGTCTAAACAAATAATAAATATATCAGCCTAATATTAAGAAATCATAATATTCAGATATCTGACAACAAAATACCAAAAAATTTCCAAATCGGCGAACATGAAAAAAATGAATTTCGGACACTCTTCAACATATGTGCACCGTATTGCTAGAAAAATCAAGGCTAACCCACGCATAAGTGCCCCAAAATTGTTACTGAAGTATAGACGGCATTTGGAAAGACTGAGTAGCAACAATACGTCGCACCATTAAAAAAGAAGTTTTCAACGACCGTATTGCCCGAAAAAAGCTTTTCGTGAATTAATTGAATTGAATAAAAAACAGAAATCATCAGTTAAAATTTGCTAAGGTGCATATAAAAAAGATGTAAATTGGTGGGAAGACTTAATTTTTCTCGATGAAATCAAATTTAATGATGTGGCGGAAGCCGTATTAGGAGTTAAAAGTACATATCGCTATCGCAACAACGTCATAATTCAAAAAAAGTCGATTGGAGAAAAACGGCTTTGAATGTTTTATGACATTTTACTATTTCTTAAATAAATTTTCAACAAATCAAGTGTAATGGTATTTATCGAAGGCAAGAATGAACAAGAACAAGAATGTTTATTTGAATATTTTGAGAGACAATTTGAAACAATCTGCGGAAAAAATTATTTATAATATGCCAATTCGTTTTTCTGAGGATATAAAAAATACCAGAAATACCAACCAGATATTAATTTATTTTTTTAAATTTTAATTTAAACATTAATAACCGAATATTAATGAAGTGTGAATTATTTAAGTTTTTTGTTTTTATTTATGTTTGTTCAATATTCAGAATTCTGTAATAAGTTTTTTTGTTTGATCTCTTAACGCTCCGGCGGGTGAATAAAAAATTATAATATTACCGTTTTAACTCTTAAAGAATAGATTCAAAAGAGAGAGCGTGTTGACAGTTGGTTTTTGCAGTGTGAAAAATGGATCCTTATTATAAATTGTTATTGCAATAGACACATATTATAATTGCAAAGTCCAAATGCTGAAAAAGCTCGAAAAGTGAAGGATATAGTGAAAAATATATTATTAAAAGAGGGATACACATTTGAAAAAAGACAATTAGAAACAAGCTTAAATTATAATTGCAGAATTTTGGCAAAAATGTAGTCGTAATAAAATAAGAGTTCAAAATACATATTCTGATTGGCTCGCCCAAAAGGAGTCGATTTTATTAAACTCACAATCATCTCACTTAAATCAAGATCGAGAACGACAACGAATAGCAGAAATTGCTGTTTCCGCTGCTGATGATTTGCGATTTTCTACCTTACATAAGAATCCATCGATTTTGCAAGCAAATGTTAGTAAAGTTATATCGCTTATAACTGAAGCAGTAGTGCGATTCACGAACTTTTATAACGATAATCGCATCGTTAAAATAAATATAACGAAAATTTATCGAATTTTGTATTCAGTAACATTTTATAACGATATTCGCTGTTGGTTGAAGTCAGCAATTTTTTCTTCGTTAATTTAATTTTTTTTTTATAAATTTTAAAAAGTTTATCTTATATGGGATTGGGTGTAGCATTTGTCCAATTACTCCGATTTTTTTGTTAAATGTGTGTAGAATTCTTATTATATCTTGTACTAAAAATTATATATGTACTATTATTTATAACCGAGATATGGAATATTGATCAGCAAGAATGTCAAAATCTCACGCTATGCGTGGGGGAGAATGTGGGTGATAGGGTATGGTAGGGCGGTGGGTATGAGTCATCAACCACTCTCATTTTATCATTAAATAGCTCTGACATATTTATGAAGCCGTAACCGAGGTTTCATGATGATACCTATACTAGAAGTATTTTTGGTCACCGATTCCATATAGCTCCGACCACTGTGGATTGGTTCAAATTAAATGGGATACTTAGACACAATCAATCTTAAGAATATGCCATTTGTTGAAGATTCGATCACTTGTCTTGAAAATATAGAGCAAATTTAATAAAACTGTTGTCAAAGCTATCGAGGTTTCCTGCCCAGCCACTAAGTCTAATAAAAGCTTCCCTCCATGGTGGAACTGGGAGCTATCTAAGCTACGTAGGGAAACATTAGCTATAATAGCAAATCATGGTAAACATACCTTGAAAAGTTAAAAGCTTACAAGAAAGCTAGTAGTCGCAAAAAGAAACTCATGGAGAAGTTTCTGCGAATTCATAGATAACACAAAGGTCTCTGCAAGACTTATCAGAATTCTAGCCAAGGAGAAATCCAATCCTACATATATTAAAAGGATGGATGACTACTGGTCTGAATCCTCAGCAGAATCACTTGATATCCTATACTCACTTCCCAGGCTTCAAGGATATTGCTACTGATTTTGTGAGTGAAAGTAGTACTCTATCCAATATCGGCAGTAACATTATCTCCTATGATAGGATATCATGGGCGATTGATAGTTTCTCCTCATTCAAGTCAGCTGGTATTTTGCCAAAGATGCTACAAAGCGCAAAAAAGCATATCATCTCCTGGCTTCACAGAATGTTTACGCTCTCTCACTCTATTAACCATGTTCCGTCTAGCTGGAGAAGGGTCAAGATCGTTTTTATTCCCTAAATCTACAAAAGATGTCATGAGAATGCGAAGGATTTTCGTCCAATTAGTCTTTCATCTTTCCAATTTAAAACGTTGGAAAGACTCATCGACTCTCACATGAGGTATCCTCTAGAGGTCTCAACACGGCTCTCAAGCAGTCAGAATGCCTACCTTAAGCTGCCCATACACGATTGATTTATGCGTGTGATTTGTTCGTGTTCGACGTCTTGTTACTTGTTAATTGAGCTGTTCGCACCCAAAAGTAATTGAAAATTTTCAAACACAAATCACACGCACAAATCATCCCCTGTATGGGCAGCTTTAAGGGTCTCTCTACAGAGACAGCTCAGCCTGAAGTCGTAAGAGTTATAGAAAAATCCTTCGACGGCAAGTTGGACGAAGCACACCTAAGGGCAGAATGATCTCTCCACTACTTTGGCTAATCGTTATTAACTTGATTTTCATTGAAGTAGACAAAAAAAGGGATAAAATTTGTTGCTTATGAGGACGATCCGGTGCTACTTGTATCAGGATTGTTTCCGGATGTGATTAATAATATTATGTCCACTGATTTAGGGTTTGTCAACAATTGGACCACGAAAAGTATCTTGGGGTAAATCCAAGCAAACCAGAATTTGTACTTTTCACGACAAAGATTCCGGGCTTCATACTTCCGCGGTTGAAAAATTGCGAAATCCACCGTTCAAACAATACGAAATATCTATCTAATATCTAATATTATCCTCGACTCTAAACTAGGGTTAAAAGGACAACTGTATGAAGTCCAGAGATCAGCTTGCATTGGCATAACTGGCGCACTAAGAACTAGTCCTTTAGAGGCTAGTGTTCAGTGCCTCTAAAGGACTAGTTCTTAGTGCTGCAACTTTTTCCAATAGACCTTCACATAATGGGCATCTCTGTCTGCAGAACAGTGAAGCTTAATGCATATGGATGTTGGAGATAGAGAAAATATAGGCCTACTGCATTCGATCGTATACCAACCTTCGGACTATATTACTCCATACACAGACTTTGATATGCTGTTCAAAGTCTTTTCGGCTTGGATCACTCTAAGTGTCACATTCCTCCTAAAACTAAAATGTGTATTTCTAATGCAGAAATTAATATATTCATCCTCGAAAAAAGGAGATGTAGAAGAGATTGGCACACAATTAGGGTTTGGGGTTTCCCGGATAATTTTATTTCCCGGGAAACGGGAATGAAAAATTTCATTTCCCGGTATTCCCGGGAATCCCGGGAATTTTTTTCAACTAGAAAAATAAGTAAACAATAAAATTATTTTATAAAATTGTGTAATTTTATTAAAAAAAAATAGAAAAACAATACATTACAATTCAATTGTACTAACATAAAACAAACAAAAAGTTGGTTAAAATATTTGGAGATCATTTATATAAATAGATGTCACAAAATTTTATAAATTATGAACGTACCTTTATAATTCGCTGTCGATTAATATGTTAATTGCGTTGGTAATGCACTTTATAGCTTCTTTCTTCTGATTTTAAAATTGAATTCATTTCCAAAACAAAAATATGAAATATTAAATGTCATGAACTTAAAAAGCAAGAGTGTAAACCCAGCAGTATGAAAAGTGCCTTAAACCTTACACCTTACACTAGCTATATTACTACTTGTACAACAAACTAGTTCACTGTGTCTGCTAAAGTGGTAGTCATTTGCACTACATTTCCCCAGCGTATTCAGTAACAAACAATAGTCGGATATTCGCCTTAAGTTTTTGAAAATAAATTAAAGTCAAATAAAATCCTCTAAAATATACCACTTCGATGGCCACATGTAATGCTGAATGTGGCCGGTGGTATTTTCGTTCTCTCTGATGATAAAAAAAGCTAAAATTGAGAGTAGCCTCATGTGTAATTCTTAATAACAAATAGATAGCAGTACAAATAAGAGCTTTGTGGCTTAATGATTAGCGCATTTAACTATAAAACAAGAGGTTATGTGTTCAATCCCGCTCACTGAAAATTTTATTTTTCCTTTTTTTTCTCAAATGCTGGAGTATTTGTACTATTGAATTTAATAGTGAAGTGTTATTCAGAGTGTGCCAATCGGCCACCTGCTATGACATCCCCGTGTTAAATTCACCAGTCAATAACGTTAGGTTGAAAATTCTGGTTCAAAAAACTGGTTCAATGAACTGCAGGGAAGAAAAAGTAGCTATAATAAAGTGCTCTCTTACTACCTTGCTAGAGAAAGTACTCTAAAGTTATTTCATAGAAATAATGTTATGTGTTCATCACAGAACTATTTATTTTAAAATATTGAGTTTTCTAAATAACTAATGCATTCAATAAGTTATCTGACATCCGATTTCTTATTTTAATGGCAAAGTTTCCAGACACCGAGAAAACTCTTTTGCTTTAAACAAGTGTTGGCTTTATCGTTAGTAAAGCTAACTTTTTTCTCCGATTGTTACTTGCTACAAATAAAGCCAATTCCTGCTTAAAACGACTTTCAGCATTTGATTTCAAATATTTAGGGTTTCTTTTTCAATATTGATTGAATACTCTAATTCGTTCTTCAAATTTTGCTCCATTTGTATTTCGGAAACATCATCGCTTTGAACAAATGAGAGAAGATTGTGTTCAAATAGGCGTTCATACATTTGCTGTCCATAAATTTTTAATATTGTATTTTTTTTAATATTATAATTTAGCTTATTATGTTGTGAAGTTGTTACGTAATATAAATAAGTCTGCTGTTATATTATTTATTAACTTAACACTTTATTGCATGAACCATTTTTTTGAGAAATCGTAGCATTTTTAGATAACATCTGTTCATAAAGAGTGCTCATTATAGCATCACCTCTAATGCTTGTATCCTTAATGGGGTTTAAAACCTCCACTAATATTTGGAACAAGCCATTCATCAAATATAGATGTTATATTTAAATCTATAGTATTTTTAATATATAAGTATTTTTAATTAATTTTAAATTTCCCGAGAATTCCCGACAATAATTTTACGGGAAATCCCGGGATTTCCCGGTCGGGAATTCCCGGACTCCAAACCCTACACACAATAGATCTCCTGCTGCTAAGCAGAGGCTGTCCACTGCAAGTAAGAAATTAAAAAGAGCCCTTCAGGCTGAAGAGGATCGCAGAAATCGAAACTGTATTGTAAGCACACAAACTTCTCCCTTGGAAGGCAGCTAAGAACATTAAGCCACCGGTAGAGGGTCAAAGTCCGATAAGAAAATCGAACGGTACCTGGCACGTAGTGCAAAGGATAAAGCCGTAGCTTTCGCTGAACATTTAAGTAATGTATTCTAACCAAATCCCCCAACAAATAATTTTGTACTGGGGGATTTGCCTGTTCGCATGGAAACAGACTTGGAGTCTAATCAATGTTAGTGTAGAAGATGTTCAGAAGATCATAAAGGACAATCTTAAACTAAAAAAATCACCAGGTTATGAGTTAATTACACCTTCCATGATTGGAAACCTGCCAGATGTGGCAATGGTCGTTTGAGAGAATAATCCAAAGGAAAATTCTGATATTCTTAAATAGCTAAAACATTATTCCAGGTCATCAATTCGGATTCCGTAAGCAACACGGAACAATTGAGCAAGTTAACCGCCTAACTGGAGAGATACGAAATTCTTTCGAATTAAAAAAGTACTGCTCGGCAATATTTCTAGATGTTGCTCAGGCTTTTGACAAGGTTTGGCATAAAGGTCTAATACACAAGATTAAACGCCTACTGCCTTTTAGAACACACAAAATACTAGAGTCTTACCTATCAGATCGCTTGTTTAGGATCAAATGTGGCGACTATGCGATCAATGCTGGTGTACCCCAGGGAAGTGTTCTAGGACCAACCCTGTACCTATTATACACCTCTGATTTGCCCGAGTCCGAAGAACTAACCATTTCCACCTTTGCAGACGACACTGCAATTCTTAGTCCTCATGTGGACTTAAATGTAGCATCTAGAAACCTTGATAATTATCTCAGGCACGTAGAGACGTGGTTAAGAAATTGGAGAATACAAGTAAATGAAATCAAAAGCAAGCACATAACGTTTTCACTTAGGAGAGGAAGTTGTCCACCAGTGACACTAAACAGTGTAAACATCCCACAGTCTGATCACTCATCAATCGAAATTAAACCTTAACTGCAAAGTCATCCTGTATAAGACAGTCTTAAAACCAATTAGGACATACGGAATCCAACTATGGGGAACAGCAAGCAATACCAGTATAGATCTTATACAGAGGGCACAATCCAAAATTCTTAGAACCATGACGGGAGCTCCATGGTACATAAGAAATGAGAACATCCACAGAGACTTAGAAGTGCCATTGGTCAAGGACGAATTTAGAAAAACTCGTGAAGCTTATTTGTTAAAATTACATCATCATCCGAACCCGCTCGCAGGGCTACTTACAGTAACTCAGGATAGATCAAGGCTGCGTAGAGCTGATTTACCACTCATCTAATATACCAAATATGATTCTCCACTGAGAGAACAATAATTGTTTAGTTATAAGATTTAATTACTTATTGTAAGGCCTGGACATTAAAGGCAGGAACAATATTATAATAAACGTTAAAAAAAAGAATTTTATCGCCAACATAGCTGATATTTTTAATAAAGATCGAAAATTAAACGATAAACCTAAATATCTATTCAACTAATGGACTATTTATTTATTTTAAATTTCAGCTTTTTCGGATTATAAATTTTTCGCGATTTTTTTTAATAATTTGATACTCGATGTGTCCACGCACTGGGCCTCATTAGCGATAGGAAGCTTAACAATTGTAACTCGAAAACACTTCAGCACCAACCATGTGAAATTTCATAACAATATCTCCAATATTTCCCGAGATACCGAATTATTTCAGAAAACAAGTAAGAGTGGTATATTCGGGTATGCCGAATCTTATATACCCTTCACCTTTGTTGTGGATGCATTACTTGCCCATTTTCAGCGTATATCATCCTAAATATATCAAGAAAACTTTTAAAAATTTTACATTTAATTGCTAGCGAACAGATTATATTGTAGAAGTTACAAACGAAACAACAGTCCTATAAATACCTTTCTCACGAAAGTGAAGAGTATAAAAACAACAACGCGAAAAACCAAAAAAAAAAACAAAATACGCAAAGCATTGAAACCAACTCACATCCAAACATACATATGTACGTTTTGTTGCTTTTTTGTCAAACACCAAAAAAAAAAAAAAATACACAAAGCATGAAGCCATACACAATGAAGCCAACACACATACGTTATTTATGGACGAATTTTGCTGATTTTAAATAGCAAAATTCTCGAAAGCATGTCTGACAGAATTATTGAAGATTTGGATCCCGAAGATATCTGGGGTCTTCAGAAAATTGATTTCAACAGACAGACAGACGGACAGACAGACATGGCTTAATCGACTCCGCTATCTATAAGGATCCAGAATATATATACTTTATAGGGTCGGAAAATTATATTGTGGAAATTACAAAAGGAATGACAAATTTATATATACCCTTCTCACGAAGGTGAAGGGTATAAAAAAACGTTTCTAAAATGAGCTGTGGTGTTGGTTCTGGTGTTTTCTGTAACGAACATGGTATATGAATCTTATACCGTCTTCCGAATGAATTTTTGCGATTATGGTACCTTGTAATACACTACATGACCATAATACTTGCGGCAGTAGTGGTATTTTAGTCGACAGTCAGGCGGCACCCCTCTCATTGAATGTGTATACATCTTCGTCTATCTGACATTACTTTAGTTTGGGTCTATGACATTGAACAGGCAGACGAGTTAGACAGAAGGGATCTGCTTTGGATATCTGCAATGCAGTTTCTGTAGCAATTCCACTGGGAAAAATTAAAAGTATTATATTCAGACACTTTCTTACAAAGGCTGAAAATAGATGACGCAACTTAGATACATGTAGGGTGGCCAAGTTATTGTGGCCCTCTTTTAAATAAAAACTGATAAGCAGTACACAGTGGTTTAGAAACTTTTTTTTTTTGAAATAATTCGGTATCTCGGGAACTATTGGAGATATTATTACAAAATTTCACATGGTTAGAGCTGAGGTGTTTTTGAGTTGAATTACATTTGTTCAGATTCCTAGGGATAATACGGGCCAGTTTGTGCCCCCTCAAAGTTGGTCACCTCGGGTCTCAAAATTTAAAAAAAAAATCCCCAAAAATTCATTTATGATCCGAATGAGCTGAAATTTAAAATATAAATAGTCCTTGAGAAGATCTACAAAAAATATGCTTACATGTGTAGGTTATCTCCTTCAGTTGAAGAGATATTTAGGTTTATTTATTTTTTATAAAAACTTAAAAAATTATAATATGGTGATTTTCCATAAAGAAAAATATAAAATTTGATTTAATGTAAAATTTTAACGGTTCAAGATATCATAACAAAATTGGGAACTAATTTAGATCCAAATGTCCTTAAATTAATGGCATTATAATTTTTGACATTTTTTATTTTCAAATACCGAAATTCCTAAAACGGGAAAAATGTGTTCCAAAAACTGAGTATTTTTAGAAAAGGGCCTTCTGTGACGCTATTTACCGTGTGATAGTAAAACAACTTTCTAAGTATTTAAACAACATATAGGGTTATACAAATACGGAACTTTTTCGAGGATCGGTGCTTTGCCTTTTTAGAATTTTTTACTGAAACCTAAATATTTTTTTTAAAATTGTCCAAGTTTGGATAGGTCTGGGGGATACTGTGTCCGCTTAAGTGAGCCCAATTTTACTTTACATGCTTTTGCATTAAGTTTTCTTTCCGGAACATATAAAAATTGTATATAGTCCCAAAGAAAATTTGTTTCTACAAAAGAAAAAATATAGGGACTTTTTTAGGAAAAATCGTAAAAAATTAGGTCCATTTTACATGTTCCAACTTTGGATGCGTGTAACTCTTTACACGGACGAGATAACTGTTACCAAGTTTTTTTTATTTTATTTAGAATTTTATTGCCAATATAGCTGATATTTTGAAAAAAAAATTCGACCCTCCGTAGGGCCGCCATATCTAAAAAACAAAAAAAAAATCGAGCAAAATTAAAAAAAAAAAAATAAATAAACCTAAATATCTCTTCAACTGAAGGAGATAACCTTCTCAAGGACTATTTATATTTTAAATTTCAGCTCATTCGGATCATAAATGAATTTTTGGGAATTTTTTTAAAAATTTTGAGACCCGAGGTAACCAACTTTGAGGGGGCACAAACTGGCCCGTATTATCCCTGGGAAGCTGAACAAATGTAATTCAACTCAAAAACACCTCAGCTCTAACCATGTGAAATTTTGTAATAATATCTCCAATAGTTCCCGAGGTACCGAATTATTTCCAAAAAAAAAAGTTTCTAAACCACTGTGCAGTAATAGAAGGTATATCAAGGTTGGTGGAAGTACTTATTGTACACTGGACACTAGACAAACATGAAAATCGCTTTGGATACCCCTTTAACGACCATTGTCGTAGCTGTAAAGATAGGGAAAAAGAGGATACGATTTTCCATCTTCTCTGCGAATGCCCAGCCCTGAGTGTCAAAAGGCACAAATTCTTGGGCAGCTATATATTAACCAACCTTGGTGAGGTATCTGGGTCTAAACTTAATGACCTACTGAGATATCTCACGGGTTGGGTCAGATAATTTTAGTATACATTGCGATGTAAATGACACTAAATCTGACGAGTGATGTGGTCTTGTCAAAACGGGATCCTTTCGACTTTACAGTTCGCGCGCAGGGAACTACCACATAAAGCAACCGACCAATAATACCGAGCCATGATCCAACCTGCTGATATCGCGGTTCAGGTAACCTTATCCTAATGTCAAAAATTTAATAGATCCAACATCACCATAATCATAAATGTAAAAAAATGAGAGAGACAAGTTGATACTGGGGTTGACCAATTATGTTCAACAATTCAGAAGATGACACCTGAAAACAATCCAGTCAAGAAGTAGAATTATGTCAAACATCAAAACACAAAATACATCAGATATACACCTTCAAATGAATCAAAGTCACCATGAGGAAGATGCAAAAATCCCACACTCTCGATTTTGATCTCAATTATATAATTGAGGCCGAAGAAAACTAATATCATTAATAACATGTCAAGATTTTGCCTAGCAATCTTGTATACTATAAATTGCATAAATTATATTAAAAAAGTACAAATTAATAGAGGATTTCCATTCCATAAATATATTACCGATGGTTTTCGATTTGGTTACAATTTTCGTTAAAAAGGTCCATAACCTGTTCTTTACCAACCAAGGTTGAGAATAGATTAGAGTTTATACCTAATGGCTCTAAAACATCAGATAATGTAGCTTTTGCTGTTGTTGATGAAGATGGATAACCAAAATCAGTTGGCCTACTTCTTCAAAATGCAACAGTATTTGAAGCGGAAGCAGAAGCCATTCTTAAAGCCTTAGATCTTTGTAGATCCTCACCAAGTAAAAGCATCATTTGCACTGATAGTCGATCTGTCTTCGACGCGGCCTTTAATCCCAGAAATAGGCATGAATCAATCACTTCAATTCAGCAACTTTTGATACAAATAAAATAAAAAATAAAACTTTTATGGATACCAAGCCACATTGGTATTATGGGAAATGAAGCTGCGGATAAAGCAGCCAAAACAGCTTATCTCTACCCTTTGTACTTATTTTTACCTAACAACAAACATTTTATCACCAGAAGTGTAACTACTAAACTTAATAGTACCATACTTCGAAACTGGAATAGATACAATCATCTGTACAAAACTATCAACCCAGATAAATACTCGTTAAACCTTCCAACTGGTTTAAAAACAAATGCTTCACTAGACTACGTTTAACACACACCAGTATTACACATCAATATTTGATTTCCAGGGATCCACAACCAGTTTGCACTTTCTGCAACAATTCAACATTAACAATTATACACCTACTATCGGACTGTCCATCCCTTCACCAAAGTATAACAAATCTACTTAAATGCCCTCCCAAAGTCAATGTAAACAAAATTTATGATTTTCTACAATACTTTAATTTACAAAATAAAATATAACAATTGTATTCTTACATAGCCATATGAAACAAATTTTGTACATATGTATAAAACTCCTAAATAAAATTAGGCCAATTGCTTTAGTTGCTAGTGCTCTAGTTCTTAAGATTTATTGTAATTTTTAATTATAGTAAATAAAAATAAATAATAAAAATAATAATAAAAAAGTACCAAAAAATGATACCATTTTTCCCACTTGAAAATTCGAATTTTTAAAAAGTACCAAAACGATTTCTAGTCATTATTCTTTCGGGACCGATGAATTAAAAATTGTATTTCTATGTTTATCAATTTAGTAGATATAATGGTTAACAAAGGGTTCTACTGGTACTATTTTTACCCGTTTTGGCCACCAATCGGCTCTTTTTTTTTATTAAATGTGAACACATTTAAAACTTTATTTCTATTTTTATTGGTTTTGGAGATATAGAGATACAGGTTTTACCCGGTTTCTCCCGTTTTATCGCCCTTAGCGTTTGATTTTCCAAAATTCCCTTCTTAGTGGATCTATATGATGTAGGACGAACCTATTACCCGAATTTAAAGTTTCTGGCTTTAGCGGTACTTTTAAAATTGAACATTGGGCGAATAAAGCAAAAAATAAAAAAAATTTTCAAAAATATGGAAAGATTTTAAACAAAAAAATCCAATTATTTATCGCCAAAAGCATTTAAAAATTACAACGTTGCGAGAAATCGCCATATTTGAAAGCACTGTTGAGCAAAGTTATTTAAAAAAAATATTTTGGATTTACGCTTAGAGAAAAAATGGTAATTATACCTCGAAATCCACCGTGAATATAAACAATTTAAATAGCATCAAATATATTTTTCTCGCCATACGTAAATTTAGTGGTTTAGTGACCACTAACCTTCACTACACATTCACCTGATTTTTTTTAACTTTTTAGAAATTATTTCATAACCGTAAAAAACTGTTTTTTAATCTTGTACTTGTATTTTTATTATCAGAAGATGAAGCCGCACCAGTTTATGCAACATGGAATAAACAAACATTAAAATGTGGTAATAAAATTCAAACCGACATTGACAATGCTTTGGATAATAATTGTGATATGAGCCAAGAAATGCCACAATGTTCAACCAATATTAACAAATCAGAATATTCCGAAAATATTAATACATTAAGACTTAAATGCCAAAACGAAAGTGCGAATAAATTGATATTCAATGGCCTACAAGTTTTAACAAACGATCAAATATTCCAAAACTTGATCGATCAGCAAGACACATTTTTGGAAAATGTTAAAAATGACAGACCGCGACAGTTTGGCCGAAGAGCAGAACGAGTCGCAACGTTATCAACAACTTTAAATAATACAAATCAAAATTGTGAACATATTAACTATGATAACCTGAGACCAATGAGTGCCCCCGCTTCGACTGGTTCAAATATACCAGAGACTCATAATGCGATCATGTACCATATATCGGATGGTAGTACGATACGAACATCACATAATACGAGTCCAGTTTCAATCGAATCCAGTACAGATTCTGGTGAATCTTTAGGAATATCGGATAATATAGCTGAACCGGGCATTACCACGAATGACGAGAATAATCGGCAGAGTGCACTACCAATAGACTCTGAAAATGTTGATGAATCTATTAAATCGGGTTTCAACTCTTACTGGCCCCATAACTACAGCCGAACATTGGCTCTAATTTCATGCACACTTGGATTATTTAACATAAGTCGGTTTGCAGTTCTTACCATAAATTATGGGGGCAATTTTTTAATTCAGTTCCTTATACTTTCAATTATTTTTGGAATTCCATTTCTGTGGCTACAAATGAGCTTAGGAGCGAAAATTGAAGCAGGCCCTATTTCTATGTGGAAAATAAGCCCCATATGTATTGGTATTGGAATATCATTAGTATGTGTGCAATATTTCATTACAATTTATTCATCGGTTGTAGTTGTATGGCTTTTAGTCTACATACGAGATATTTTTATGTATCACTCATCATATCCCTGGACGCAGTTCATTCATCCTATAATTCCGCGGAAATCTTCGCATATTTACACAAATCTAACGGAAAGTGTTCCAGACTACTTCAATGTAAATGTTTTACAAAGATTACAAATATTCCAAATAAGTGATGTAAATGCAGTGCATCTTGACATAAGCGATCGCGTAAGTGTATTATTTGGTTCTAATTTTATCTTAAATTGTATTTTTATCAACTATTCAAGCAGGTTGCTTTTTACTTGGTCATACTTTGGGCAGTCGTATTTTTAGTACTTTGTAAGGGACTGAAGTCATTTGGAAACATTATTTTATTACTCGGAATGTTACCAATTATTTTCCTAGCAGTGATAGCAGTAAAGCTTCTAATTGTTGTAGATTTTGCGAAACTTCAAGTAAGTTTTATTTACATACATAATTTGCAAAACTATTTTAAAATGTTATAATCCATTTTTCTCTATTTTAGAAAGTGTTTACTTCTACTGAGTTCGACGAATTTATGGTGAATTCAAAAACTTGGTCTGCAGCGGCACAGGAAGCTTTTCTAACATGGGGTCTCTTAGGGGCATCCATTATAGCAATATCGAGTCGCTCTCATAAAAAATCGTCTGAATTAACGCTTCGAAGTGATGCTATTTTAGTTGTCTTGGTTACTTTAATTGGATTAAGCTTATCCGCTTTAGTTGGTCTCTGTTCAATACAAATTGTAAACGAATCCGGATATGTTTATGTTCCTGGTTCATATGGTAAATATACAAATTTTGTTAAATGTTATATAGATACAATTTATCGCAGGGCAGAAAAATACTATCACATGCGTACTCTTCATGATGTAGTATTGATGTGTAAACGTTGCTATATAACTGAAGTTCTGTCACAATACTTTTCATCAGTCGTGAAAATGTTATTACCTATATTACATAGTTCTATTAGAAGATTTTAACTTGCGTTATTCATTACATGCTCTTTGTCGTCACTGTAACGTTGATGTTGTAACAGCTTGAACTGTACAATTTTCTAATTCCGGAGGTTAAGGCCAAGAAATAGTGCTACTTCAACGGGGTTGGTCCACAAATCCATTGGACTAAGTGAAGTACGAATTGCTATCCAATGGTTCCTGCTCTCATTGAAGCTATGATGACTCCTCCGATGATATCCCAGAAGGAACTGTTTCGACAACTTTACGTTGTATTTTTTTACTGGAAGAACTTTCGTTTCCTCGTGTAGAAGGTTTTCCGAGTTGATCAGCATTTTGGTAGCTTTAAATATTTCTCCACTGGGTATCACTTAGAAAAGGTGACCAACTGGAGCAGCATAATTGACCACTAACCGACAAATTGTCTGTAGGTACCCAACAAAGTTTCTATATCCATTCCACATCTGCTGCCGGCTAGCGCTTTGATAAATTTGTTTCTACTTTGAAAATTTCGACTGATTGCAGTGAATTGAATTGAGGAGGTACATAGGCGGCGAACGATTGACTATAATTATTTGGTTGGTTAGTTTACGTGGTAGTTCATTGCTAGACCCAACCTGTAGCCGAGAGATATCTCAGTAGGTCATTATGTTTAGACCCGGCTACCTCACCAATGTTCAGTATGTAGTTGCCCATAAATTTATGCCTCTTGACACTCAGGGCTGTGCATTCGCAGAGAAAAATCATTTCCAATGGTCGTTAAAAGGGAGTCCCAGGTGATACGCATGCTTGCCTAACGTCCAGTGCCCCGTTAATACTGCCAGCAACCTTGATATATCCCTTTCTATTTCGGGTTATCAGTTGCATACTACGTTTTTCGTTAAAATAGGGCCACATCAACTTGACAACCCTACATGTGTCTAAATTACGCCATCTATTCTCCGTCTTTGTAAGAAAGTGTCTGAAGATAATACCTCTAACAGTCCCCGGTGGAATTGATACTGAGATATATAAGGCAGATCCATTCTGACTAGTTGGTCTGCCTGTTCATTGCCATAGTGGTCTCTGTGCTCAGGGACCCAAACTAAAGTAATGTTAGATAGACCACCTAGCCTTGACAGATAATTGTTACATTGCATGACTAATGAAGATGAAGTTGTGTAGGCCTTCAGTGAGAGAAGTGCCGCCGGCCTGTCGACAAAAATATCTATATTTCCGCGAGTATTATGATCATGTAGTAAGTATATTACAAGCTACCATGATTTCAAAAATTTCCGCCTGGAAAACACTACACTCATTCGGAAGACGGTATGAGATGCCTAACCCAAGTTCGTTACATAAGACGCCAGAACCAACACCACAGATCATTTTAGAACCGTCTGTATATATCCTGGTGTCATGTTCAAATAGTCAGAAGGTTGAAAAACGATCGAAGGCAGTAGGCCAAGAATCCTCGCGTATCCATATGTTCATAGAGGTGGCCATTATGTGAAATTCTATTGGTACAAGGTGCAGTGTTCAGTGCCTCTGAAGGACTAATTCTTAGTGCACCAGTTATACCAATGCAGGCTGATCTCTGGACTTTATAAAGTTGGTCTACAACATATTTCCTTCTAGTTGCAGCCCACCATACTAGAGATCCATAAGTAAGAATTGGACGTATTATAGCCGTATACATCCATTTAACTACGTTGGGACTAAGTCCCCATTTTTTATCTAACATCTTACGACAGGTGTAGTAGGCCACCGTTGCATTCTTAACCCTATGTTGAGTATTCAGTTTCCATGATAATATAGAGTCCAGTATAATATCTACCTTGAGAGGAGGATTTGGAATCTTGGTCTTTGTCGTGAAAAGTACAAGTTCTGTTTTGCTTGGATTCACCCCAAGACAACTTACCGTGGCCCAGTTGTAGAGCAACCCAATAGCAGTGCAGAGTTACATTATTGAAAGCTCTCTCTATATCAAGGATGGCTGCCATTGTGTATTGTTTAAATTCGAGAGATCTCTCTATAACTGTAACGACCTCATGCAGAGCTCTCTCGGTAGTGCGACCCTTAAGGTAGGCGTTCTGACTGTTAGAGAGCCGTGTTGTGTTGTGAGTCTTTCCAACATTTTAAGCTGGAAAGATGAAAGACTAATTGACATATTTTTCCAATTTTGGGAATAACAAGTAGGAGAGCTATATTCGGCTGTGCCGAATTTTATATACCCTTGACAAAATTATACATTAAAATTGAAATATTTTTAGGTAAGCAAAATTAAACAAATTTTTTTCCCAAATTGTTTATTTTTTATTTCTTTTAAGTCTATGAAAAAAAAATTGTTTGTTAAAAAAAAATGTGGGTTAAAAATATTTTTCCCGATTTGTAGCTCCAAATTACTATAGCCTTATATACATCGTTTCAATGGACTTTGAAATATCTATCATTATATATCCATATTATCTAGTACTATGTTTATAAGTAGCCTTTTCGGAAATAATAATTATTTGCCATTAACTAACTCACTGTTTATAAGTCACTTTGGTTACGGAAAATTCTTGTTTTTATGTGATGTCGGATGCTAAACTTTAATAATTTGGTAGCAATATTAGGAAAAAATATGATAAATATTTTGTATTTTTAAATGCAAAAATGAAAAATCTAAAATTCTTTTTTGTCTTGCAATGCAAAAACACAATCAAATATTTAAAATACGTCTTAATAAACTAAAAACGTTAAAACATATGGCAATGTTTAAAATCTTATTTGCAAATAGTGTCGTTAATCAGGAATAGTCTTCCTGATGTTGTCCCGGTTTTTTCCTTAATATCAGCAATTTCCTCGATTTCTAATAGCAAACGAATTGGATGAATTCGCGATATATTGATGTATCAATCATGTTTGTGGGTTATTTAGGGGATTTGGAAAGTTGATTTCAACCGACAGACGGACATGGCTATATCGACTCCGCTATCTATAACGATCCAGAATATATATATTTTATGGGGTCGCAAATAAATAATGTAGAAATTGTAAATGAAATGACAAACTTATATATACCCCTTCCACTCATGGTGAGGGTATAAACGACCTAACTCTCCTCCATATTCATTTATTTCACTGCTACCCCAGATTGAATGCCAGGCATTGGCATCACAGCCCAGGATAATGTCGTCAGATACCCAAACAGAGGACAGTAGAGCACTCACTTCGGCTGGAGGAGCTGTCTTCTCATGTGCTATGTAACTTGAGGCAATCGTGAAGCTTCTGTTATACTGTAGCTTGACCTTTGCTACTGTTAGGTCCGCTGAGCTAAGCTGCGTACAATGAAAAATGTTAATAGATTTTTGGCAATAATACTTGATCTTGGCCTACCATTGTTTCTGGCATGGAGAATATGCTGATGCCGGGAACCACTTCAAGTCCGAGTCTGAAGCCCAGTGTTCTTGCACCAAGCCAATGTTCGGGTCTTCTTCGGCTAAGAGTACCCGAAGGTTATCTGTAGCACATTTCGGGTGCTGCAGATTTATCTGCACTACTTTAAGCGGCATTGTTATTATTGGGGGGGTTTCGGAGAACTTCATCTCAGTGAGCAGAGAGTTTATCGCTTTAACCTCATCCGCTTCACCGCTCCCCGTATCTGTGGGCCGAAACACTTTCATCTTAGCGTCCTTCACCCCGAAGAACAGCTTAAAGCTTAATGCCCGCCATTTCAAGCTCGACTGAGCCATATTTTGTAATGGCGAGATTTAGGCAAGTGTGGCCACCAGTGCAGATGATGGACCAGTCATCCATGTGAATGTTGGGGTTTTGTAGCTTCAAACACTACAGCATCTTCTGCGCATCGGTTGTCATATTTGGTAACCAGATACGTGTACACGGTCTCAAAGGAATTTCCTGAGCAGGAATCAGTTTAAGACTTAACCTTCCCATGCACCACTGATCTTTGCGATGCAATTGCTAAGAAAGTCCTTTGAGAACTTGTCGAAGCATTTGATCACCCTGTAGCCCCGGCGAATCAAAATGAGGTACCGCACTACTCCAATTAGCAAGCATGTGTTCCATAAAAAGTTATCTTAATTTGGACTCGATAGCACTCAATTCTGTTACCACAGGATTGATGTTGCCGTTCTTCTTCTTCAGCTCATGGGGGGCACCGCTGACAGCATTCTTATCAATCTTGTCGCCAACCTTGGCATTTCGCTAAAATCTCTTGGCTAGAGGCCAGAACGTCGTCTTCTGAAGATGATCTGAGATTATCGGTTTTAATAAGTTTTTTGTTTTGTTCATTGTTGTTGTTTATTTTTGGTACCACGAGTAGGCGCGTAAGGAGATGGACCTTCCATACAGTGATGGCCTATATAGACTGGACAAAAATAGTTACAACCGGCCCGTGTCCTAGCACCGGAGAGGAGCTATTAGCGACTAATCTTCTTTTACCACTAATTACACATTCAGGTTTTCGGCACTGCTAACAACACGTTAGCCTTACAAGTGCGGAAAGGGATGAAATCCGGCAGAATTAACGCGAGCACAGTTTAGGGTCGGATATGGTTGTATCCGCAATCTTAATCGCGACCCTGTCATCCTTCGTCGGGTTAGAGAGAGACCGAACTGTATATCATAACTTACCAACTCTTGAACATAAGTTGCTGTTCTTCAGATGATCTAACCATTTTTTCCACTAATTCTCAGTTACTAACCTGGTGATATCACAATTCAACTGTGCGATCCAAATACCTTTGACCTTCACCATTTAAGGGTTAAAGTTGTCCGATTTCAGTAAAACTTTCAGAGTATATTTAAAATGATCTGAACTATAAGATTCTGTATAGGTTTTACTTATTATTTGTAACAGTAAGGAAATTGCTCTCATTCGCCAAAATATGGCCAAAAAATATTTAAATCGCAGGTACGGAAAAACTGTAAGAGGTATTGACATAATTTTTTCATGTTTTTATTCTCTATTATGATCTCAATAAATCCCAATGTGATGATCAAAAAATTCTGAAATTTGTTTAAGAAAATTTTTAAAAATTTGAAAATGGAGATTTGAAACTGCCGTTAAAAAAAAATATTTTTTTTGGCCATCCCTGCCAATAGGTTAACGGTATTCTACAAAGACAAAAACTCATACGAATGTAAATACGGATATATTTTAAGTAAAAATTAGCTTTTATTTTAATATTTCTTAAAATATGTTAATTTTGTTCCTACATTTCTTGTTCAAGTGGCCTGAGACACGTTAATGGTCTGGGGAATTTTTAATAACATTAAAATTTTTTAACCAATTTTTATCTTTTATATCTCATTAGAACGACAATTACGTACACATTTCGATTTTTATGCATTCGATTGCAAAAATAATTATTTAGTAGCAAAATTTTTACAAAAACTGAAAAATTTGCATTTTTTCCGAATTTTAACGATAATACAGTTTGTGGGTCAATTTGACCCAAAGGAGATATAGGTTTAATCTGAAAAATATTTTTTTTACTGTAATTTTCATTAATATAAATAAATCTACATATTTATGTAACATAATGCAAAAAGTTAAGGAATTTCACAAATTTATTTCATATAAATAGTAAAATTTTACATATATCTGACCTTTGACCTCGATGCGCGTCCCGATTTGGCTCAAATTTTCAGTACTTATCTTTTAGACCTAGTGTCACAATATTCCACCCAGCACTCTTTGAAATCTAAAAAAAAAATCGGCTGTCACCCTAATGTACACATATACAGCAGTTTTATATCATAATTACATAATTCCTTTTGCTCCTGTAGTACTCAGCCTGTGCCTTTTTTGAATTTGTATCTTATTTTATTTTTTATTTTCTAAGCTGCTTATTTATTTGTTTGTTCTCCTGTTACAAATTTTACGAAATGATACATTTGAATGTACAAAACATTGGATTCATTGGATGTTTTGCAAAGGTTGTTGCATTTTCCTTTTTTAACCACTTTACATACAAAATATTTTTTTTAATCTTACTAATTTTTCTGGACTCCTATTACAAGCAGCAGGAATACATTTGTATTCTATTAAAAAAAATCAATCAATCAAAAAATTCTATAATAATATCGTCCGTTATCCTTTGTCCAGAATCTTATTTACATACCTCAAAAAAACTTATATTTTATTGCAATTAAATTCTTTATTAACATACAATTCAAAATAAATTTTTATTTTGTACACTCTGCAAATAAAGTGGAAACTTATTTTTTCAACATTTTTATCTATATTCTCTAAACAATTTCATAAGAAAATATTGAAATATTTTTGTTAATATTTTTTATATTTTTTATGTTAAGTGAAATAAATACTATAATTTGAATAAAAAAAATTGAAAAAAAAAAATCAGAAACACTATCCAAATCATCGTTTCAATATACTTTTTTCGATTGGAAACTTATTTTTTCCACATACTGTAGATGAGATAAATTTTTGCAAACAGTATGCAAACTTCCTAAGTAAAATGATAGACGAACAGATTCACGAAGAACGTAACAGGAAATGGGAACATTTATTGTCTAAATTAAAGCCAGGTGATAGGTCCTTTTGGAAATTAAGCAGAAGTCTACGCGGAAAAGGCAAAAATACAATTCCACACATAAATGTTGGATATACCAAAGTAACTTCAGATCATGGAAAAGCTGAAATACTAGCAAACACATAAAGCTAATAAACTCACCATTAACTATAAACATTCAATAGACAATTTAGTTAACTCAACAGTTAATAACTTTAAATCTGAAAGCATTTGCCTACAATCCGTGAACTTAACAACGTTCAATGAAGTGACAAGCATATTATCATCACTAAAAGTCTCGAAATCCCCTGGGTTTGATAACGTTCCCAACTTGCTACTAAAGAAACTTCCAATTAAATCTTTGAAGTTACTTGTAATAATTTTCATCAGTTGCATAAGACTAAATTATTTCCCGATGTTTAAAAATGTTAAAATATTAGCCATATGCAAACGAAACAAAAATTAAGAGTCATCCAGACAAGACGCAAGCAATCATTTTTCCATTTAATAAATCCCCTAAAAGACTGCCTAGACGCCAACTAGTTGTTGGAAACAACACCATAAATATAGTAAACGAAGCTAAATATCTCGGCGTAGTTTTGGATAAAAAACTGATTTTTAATCGCCATATTAACGAAATGTGTTCAAAAGCAATGAAATCCTTTAGAGCTTTATGGCTTTATCTAAATCACAGAAACAAAAATCTTCTTTTTAAAACCGTTATCAGGTCGATATTAACATATGCTTGTCCTATTTGGAGCACTGCAGCAAAATGCCATTTAAAACGCTTACAAGTCATTCAAAACAAATCCCTTAAAATTATCAACAATAAATCCTGGTGGTACCCAACGTATCTCATCCATGAAAAAACAGGCTACGAAAAAATTATAGATTAAATAAATAGATTAAAAAATAAGTATTATGAGAAAAACGAAAGTTCTTATTTATTAATAAGAGAATGTAATGACTTAAACTAAAATTAACTATAAATTATCAAACTGTAAAGGCTGTGCTTATATTAGACCATTGTAAATAATAGTCATACTATAATCACATGAACCTTTTCGAATAATGTTTGGATTATTTAACTATTCATATAAAGTTTTTTTTTACCCACTTTTACCTTTAAAATCCTTAACTATGAAAATAAACTCTTTTAATTCGCTTGAGCAACTCAATCATTTGTTGTAATATCTATATGTAAAGATAGGAACTCATTTGTAAATATTTAGTTTTGTAAAATAATGAAAATAAAGGAAGAATGAAACTTTCCTTATTCAGTCTTCTTTTACACTTCAATAAAGTTTCTAAAGATAAAAATAAAGTTTATAATTTGGAGATTAGTTTTTCAAATTATGATTGGTATAGCGCGCATAGAGCCCTAAACGCGGACAACTATGACACCTGGAAAATGCAAATGCGCGCTATATTATCAAAAAAAATTACTTATGGCTCTATGTGGATGACAGCATATAAACACAATTTTGAATTTTTTGGCTGTTGCGTCCTTTTGCATTTCAGTTGACGATATATAAAAATCTTCTAAATCGGATCGAGAGCAAAAATTAGACATAATTTTTAATTTTTCATATACCCGAGGAACCCCACTTTGGGGCCTTGAAGCTCCGTCCCAATTCCAAATTCAAAACTTAAACTTAGCCGTACATTATCTATAGCCCTGCGATCGGTGTCTCTTTTGGTGACGAACTTTTGACGATTTTGCATGTTTATAGTCTTCCAGATTCGTTTGAGACTTTTCGGTGCGCATTGGAGGTATATAATGATGAAAAAGTTAAGTAATAATATAAAAAAGCAAATTATAATTTGAAAATGTTTTTGTCAGTCTGTTTAATGATAAAATAGGAGACATTAAGTCTATATCAAGATACTTTTAATTTTTTAATGCTTTTTTACCCATCACTTTAAACATTTTTGAAATTATGTTACATTTTTTTGCATTTTAGGTGACAATATGTGGCTTTGTTTGGAAAAACTGATTCTAAAATGAAAATCTAAGATAGAGGTTTATGAATATTGTACCTTGATATAATAAATATTTTAAAGATGCTGATAGCTAATTTCAATTAACCAAAAGCTGTATTTTTAACATTTCTTTTTAAAGTTTCAAATTTAAATCAACATATCTTTTGCGGGCAATAAATAAAATGTATTAATGCGCACAGTTTAAGTATCTGAATATTCAACTACAAATGCCATAAGAAAATGTTTAGTCAAATTATCCAACATTTTTGATTTTTCTTATAAAACTAATAAAAAAAACACTTGTTTCATTTGCGAATATTAATTAAAAGAAAATTTCAGATTTATAACAAGAAACTATTGCAACAACACCCTTTACAAATTTCTTAAAAATTTTGGACAAGGAACAGCAATTATTTGGTAAAATAACAAATAAGTTTTTGATTTTTGACAGACACCGTCCACCGGGGATGCATTAAATGTTATTAAACTAATTTATAACGGATTTTGAATATGAATGATTTAATAAAAAATTAATTTGTAGTTTGTTGTATTATAAAATTAAGCTTATGAAATAATTATTGTGATAAATTTATTGATAACGCTATTGTTTTTTTTTAGTAAGATTTTCTTATGCTAAATTCCAAATTTTATGGATAAACTCACTGAAATTTATTGTTGGGGGATAAGCTAGTTCCTATGAGCATTTCACTGGTTGCTTAGGCCAGATCATCAGGAAACCTTTTCCCAAAAGCCTTTTTTGTTTTTTAGTATTCCAAGATATTGCGCCCGATTGAAATATAAAAATTGGACATTTGTTCCTTAACCACATCATCTGTTGGATACATACCTTTTGTTAACTTTTGATTATAATCAATTGGAGTTGATGTTGGATTACAATCATCCATACCGAAACAGATTAATACATCAGATATATATTTGGATTGATCAATTTTTATTGAATCTTTAGATTATGTTATCTTTATTCCTAGAATTGATGAAACCTCGCCCATGTCTTTCATTTTAAATTTACTGCTAAGTTTTTTCTTCATTGAGTGGATCGAATTTAAATTGTTGGAAAATATTAGAAAATCATGACGTAACTTTATAATATATACACTGATCAACATCACTTCTCGAAAGACCAGTATTTATTAATTCGGTATTAAGGGTTTCATTCCAAACTCTGCCAGATTGTTTCAATCCATATAGTGATCTTTCGAGTTTACAAACTTTGTTAGTACCATCTTCAACCATTTCTGGATGCTGCATGTAAACGGTTTCTTTTAATAAACCATTTAAATATGCACATACTGCATCCATTTGATGTATATGCATGTTATGTTTTACAGCTAACGCCAGCAAATACCGTATAGACACATACCTGACAACTGGAGAAAACATTTCGTTGAAGTCTATACCTTCTCGTTGTGTAAATCCCTTTGCAACCAATCGAGCTTTCTATCGCAAAGGTTTTCCGTGCTCATCTCGCTTTGTTTTAAATACCCACTTTGATTTCACGGCCTTTTGGTCTGAGGGAAGATTTACTAGTATCCAGGTATCATTTTCTATCAAGGATTTAATTTCATCTTGCATTTCAATCTTCCATTCATTGGCATTTTCTGAGGACATAGTATCTTTAAAAGTTTTGAGAATATTGTTTAGATGCTAAACGCTCTGACCTCCGAACTTCTCTAGTCAACGGAATGTTTTCAGCTTGGTTTGTGTTTGGTATCCAATCCTCATCTTGGCCTTGCACTGGTATAGGCGAAGACCATTCAACCGAATCATCGTATACACTATCATCAGATTCTTGATTTGTGCTTTCACATGTTTCATCTACTGGTGAAACATTGCTTTCAGCTTCAGAATTTACATTCTCATTAATCTGAGCGATATCTTCATTGATTTCTTCTGATGGTGAAATACTACCATCAACATAAACTTCAGATTTCAATTCAATATGGTTAGTACTCTCCCCTGAATTGACATTTTCATCAGATAATTAACATTGCCATCCCTTTTTATTTTGGACTTTTTTTGTTCCAAGAATACAACAACACGACTAATTAATATAGAATTAGTTTAAGGATTGAATAATCTATACGCCTTACTCTCGGAACTATATCCAACCATTACAGCTTCAGTCGATTTTGAGTCCAATTTACGGCGTCTTTCTTTCGGTTTATGAACAAAACGCAACAAAATACTCGAACATATTTTGAACTTGGTCGACGACCAGACCATAATTCTTCAGGGCTACAGCTTTCACCTCGACATGGTATTCTATTAATTAAAAAACAAGCTGTGTTAGCAGCTTCTGCCCAAAATTGTTGGTCCAAACCGCTATCAATTAGGATACAACGTACTCTTTCTATTATCGTTCGATTTATTCTTTCTGCTACACCATTTTGTTCGTATCAAAAACATCAGATTTCTTCTTCAACGGGTATGCAAAAACTTTTCTTGAAAAGTCATCAACGAACGTTACCAAATACCTTGCTCCTGAAAATGAGTTTTGTATTCATGGGACCAAAGTAAATTAATAAAGTAGCGACAGTACTACAACAAATACAACATTTACAAAAACCACAAGCGATTTTGTTTTTGGTTTAAGGTTTGGGCTGTCAAAATTATATGAATTTTGTTTTTGTTAAAAGTTAAGTGAACTGTCAAAGTTGCCTGTTGTTGTTTTTGCTTTTGGGTTTGTTGCATTTTACGCCACAACAAACACAAGTGAATTGACAGTTCACTGAGGTCACCTTCTACAAATTCGCCTTGGTTTAAGTTGTCAAAAATTGCAACGTAAACAATTTTGACAGATCGAACCAAGGCGAATTTATAGAAGGTGACCTCACAAGAACAGCTGATTATTTTTTATATTCAGTTGTTTAGACAAGTGAACTGTCAATTCACTTGTGGTTGTTGTGGCGAAAAATACAACAAACCCAAAAGCAAAAACAACAACAGGAAACTTTGACAGTTCACTTATCTTTTTACAAAAACAAAGTACCTGTTGTTTTTGTACATGTTGTATTTGTTGTAGTTCTGTCGTCACCTTCTATAAATTCGCCTTGGATCGAACCTCAAAGTGAGTTTTAAAAAAAATAGTCAGCTGTTCTACTGAGTCTACTTTATTAATTTACTTTGCATGGGACCAATAACATCGGAATTTTGGCATTTGTTTAACCGATAATAAATTTGCACATAAATTTGGGACATATTCAACATCTTTGACAGTCAATTTTTTTTCTTGACCGAATATTGTTATATCGAGATCACCAACACAATTTACTGTTAATTCACTATTGTTAGCAATAATCACTTTCATTGTACATATATTCACTATTGTTAACCTGTGATTACTTGCTCCACTGTCGACAATCCAATAAACACAATTATTGTTTTCAGTCTTGACTTCATCATCTTTAATATGTTTGTTGATTTGTATACTCTTACTTGTTAGAGCCATCAATGTAGTGGAGGAATGTTGCTTGTTGTTCTTCTTAAATTTATCGTCACCTTTATTATTAAAGTTTTCATTCTTCTTTTTGGTTTGACAATTCCTTGAGAAATGCTCAAACTGTTTACACTTGTAACATTTTATTTGTTTTTTGTGATTTCCTCTTGAAAACAAAGCATCTTCTTTATCTGTTTTTTCATCGAACTTGGCGTCTTGCAATAATAGATTCTTTACCATATCTACGGTTAATTTGTCCTTTGGATTCTCCACAGCCATTACTAATGGCTTGTAGTCGTCCGGGAATCTAGCTAACATCAAGGAAGCAGTTAGCTCATCATCTACATTCAACCCAGCATTTTTTACTTTAAAAGCAAAAATTACTAATTCGTTAACGTATTCTTGAACGGAATTGTAATTTTTCATTTTTATATTAACCAATTTTTCTTTTCAATATTTTTTAAATATTTTTTTCACACGCGACGTAGGGCCTAACCTATTGTGATAAATTTATTAAACAGACTGAATTGGAAAATAAAAATTAAATTTGCAAATTATTTAAATACAAATTATTACAAGTAGTATACATGTATAAATGCGGGAGTAAATTGTGTATTTACATTCTTCTTTTCAACAATAATAAGCGGGGCACCCAGCGGGTTAACCTAATTCGAGTACACTGAATCCAGTGGTACTATCCGTAAGCTCTTGTTTTCGAGATATACTGTTATTTCGAAGATAAATGAGGTTGCACAACATATATTCGGGTAACTCTAAAACGTCTGCTTATTGAATAAACTAAAAAAAAACGAAATTCCGCAATAAAATTACCTTTAAGAAAGAGGGAAACTTTTTTTAATAACAGCAGTCGTTTTAGAAATATAAATTTTTTTTGCAAAAAAAACAAATTTTTAGCAAAATTTCGAAATCCACGCACATAGAAAACAAAGTTCCAAACAAAACAAGCCCTAAATGATCAAATTATGTCCACAGCTTTTGATTTTATTCACAAGACAAAACAAATATTATATAATTAGCTTCCACATGAAAACTCGGTTAACAAATTTGTAGACGTTGTGAAAATGGGGGTTAATAAATTATTTTATGGTATGATTAAGATATCATAATTAAATTTAATTTTTATAAGTGAATTAAAAATGAATTCTTGAAAACTTAAAAAAAATAAAAATTCACAAAAACGCACTTTTTAAAATGAAATAGTTTTTTTTAGCACTTTCAAATATTTTACGGACATAAAGCGGTGACAAAAACTCAATTTTTTAAATATAAAATAATCTTTTTACTCTTACAACAAATTTAAAAATGTTTGTAATCAAGTTTTTGATATTTCAAATGTGAAAACATGAGTAGAGCAATAAATTTTCAGTTGGCTTAACGATGCCACCTGGTTTAAATATGCCTTGTTTCGAATCTTTTAAAAAAGGTATAAATTTTTTTTTTTTAGAAAATCCGGACCACTATTCAGCAATATTTGCTTTGAATTCATCTCCTAATAGTGATATTTTGTATCCAACCAAATTTGTACCACATTATTCAACTCTGATCGGAGAAGTATACAGACGACATGCAGATATTAAAAATGTGAGTGGCTATCAGGTTTTACGCTTTGTCACTGAACTATTACCAGCTGCAGTTGCAATTTCTACAGAAAATATTTCATGGATTTGGACGTCTATTCTATTTATAACATTTTTTGTATTTGGCGTATCGCAATTATGCGTTATGTGGAAACCTATTTCTTGTGCTTTAGGAAATTCATCAAGCGCAGTATTGCTGAGTTGTTTTACTGGCCTTCTGCTCAGTATACCTTTCGCAACAGAAATTGGTATTACATTACTTCACTATATGGATATTTTATTGGGTGGAGCTTGGTTCATTCCGGCTTTATGGGCTGCTGAAATTTTTGGAGTTTTTCTTATTCGTGGTCGTCCATATAATGGTGATGATCTTGTGAACGACTTAAAAATGTCAGGATCCATGTCTGCATTTTTAGCACTATCTTGGAATGTTTTACTTCCCATTGGCCTTATAACATTAGCTGTAATTGAATATAAAACTTCATTGTCTAGCCAATTGTACTACTGGCGTGGAAAATCGTATTTTAGTTACTGGTCGAGAAAAGTAGGTGCTTTAACACAGATTGGATTTTTGCTATTAGTGCCTATCTCAGCCATTACACAAATATACCGGTATCTAACTTCAGGTCCTCCAGATATTTTAGACGTAAGTTAAATATGATTTTAAAAATTAAATACGACAATAATATAGAAAGTGAATTTAAATTGTATTTTTTTTTTAGAGAATTCAAATGCTTTATAGACCTCTGGATAATGTTGAAAGTATACGAACAACTAACAGAAATATTATGCTTTCGAGATATCGCAATGAAAACCGCAATAATTCTGCAATCGGGCAATTTGAAGACGACGCCCCACCTAAGTACACACCACCGCCCTCATATACAACAGCAACAGGTGCCCGATTGTCAAAGATGTTACGCCAAACTTTAAGACGCAGTGTTAGGCGGTAATCGATGTTATAATTAACTATGCAAATTCATAATTTAATATTTGTTTTTTTTAGTATTTTAGGAGAATGCGAAAGACCAAGACCAACACTGGCAATTCAACATGAAACACTAAACGAGCAGGCGTCTTACTCATCAGCATTATCTAGCCGCTCTGAAACTGCAAATGAAATGAATACTACAACAAATGAATCAATCGAAATTGAAAATAGAGCATCTCTAAATTTACTTCGTAGTCGCAGTCTTTCTTTAGGTCGCAAGCAATTGCTTAATAAACGCCGCTTTAAGGAGGAGAATGAACGGCCATTATCAGCTCAAGCTAATAATTTCGATTCACTTTCTAACAGAAGATTTTCCCGGACACTGAACGAGCGCCCATATACAGCTGAAGATGTCATAACTATTCTCAGATCTTCGACACTAGGACGAAGACGAGTATCGCATTCAGTTCATCCACAGACCGAATCCGTATTTCGTTCCATAGAAAATTTGGTTGAAAACGCAGAACCGCCCAATTTAAGTTCAGGGGTTATTAACGAATATTCAAATCAAAATTCAACATCTGTGATTTAATATATTGTTACGTTTTTACCTTTTAAAATTTGTGTTTTTTTTTTTTTTCTTTAAATAAACCGTATTCTTTTAATTACAAATAAAATCGATCAGTAGTTTAAAAATTGTAACAACTCTATTTATTTACAATACACAACTATTTAAATAGTCACTCTCTTTTAATACACACACTTTATAATTTACAAGAATACACTGCTAATACAGTAGTCACTCAAAACTCGCTTTTACTATTTATATACACAGCGCCATCTTCTAGAAGTCTCATGAACAATATAACGGAAAAAACTGGAATGTCTATTTCCACAATGAGCACCTAGAGCCCTTAAAGCTGCTTCACAGTTATTGTTGTCATACTTATAAACAATGTTAATAACAGCATGCTATCAACATTATTGATAAGTAGGAGTTTCTACTGATAAATTTAAACATGATAAATGTTGCAAGCAGCCGTTACAGACCGTTAAATTGAAATTGGTAATGGAATTTCGTAACAGAAATATATAAATATATAAGGGCGAAAGCACTATTTTGTTTAAATTTGAATTAATTTAGTTCCAAGATTTTATTTTCTTGGTACATCAGTAGCGTTTTGTATGAAAAAAAAGTACTTCAGCGTGTAAAATCCGTTGGTGTGATTTACTTTGGTGAGGGGCCCAAATGTTGTCGCTGTTTAAAAAAAGTAAGTGGTATATTTATAAGGACTGAGTTAAAGAAAGATCTCTCGCGTCGTAAACGAAAAATTTATTAAAATTAATATTATTAATTGTGCTTACTAATAAATAACAATTGGTGAAAATAGTGTTGTGTTATAAAATAAATACATACACATTAGTGTTTGCTTTTTCTTCTTCTTCATATACAAGTGGTCACTCTACTGTAGGTCAGTTTGACTGTTATCGCGTTTGATTAAATTTGACAAAACTAATTTTTGTGTAATATTGATCAAATTTGGGAAAATTAATTACAATATAATTTATTAAATATTATTTCATAAAATCTGTTAAAGATTTTTGAATTTTAAAACCAAAAATTTTGGAAATTATAAATTAATAATAAATTAAAGTTGTTATATTTAAACTTGTGATTTATATAGAAGAAAAAATAAAAAACTTGTCTATTACACCACTTGACCGAATTATTAGTGGTTCGGATGCTCTTATCCGTTTTGAAGCCGAATTTAATAATACTCGTGAAGAATTACATACTGCGTTCACAATAGGTTTTCACGGAGATGAATTGAAAAGGTTATGGGACCATGTTAAGTTACATATAAGATATGTTTAGATTATTTGTCGACCTCTGAAGACACTGAACCTAATGAAACTGAGGTGACTAGCTCGAAATATCAGACAACGTACAAATCGTTTATTGAATGTTCGGGTAAAATTGCTGAGAAAATCCATCAGTTTGCTTCAGTGACTAAGTCAACTGATTCGCCAACAGTGAATCAGAATATTTGTTTCGGTCATCATAATTTGATTTTACCACCTTGTGACGTAGATATGTTTGACTGCGTAAGACTAGTGGCAACGCGAAGGAAATAGTATCGAAAAGTACGCTTTCTGATATAGGGTTTGAAATGGCGTGGCGAAATTTAAAAGACGCATATTAGAATCCGCGTATGTTGATTAATAGTCAACTAACGACGCTTTTTAATATTCCAATACTGGAAAAAGAGTCTTACCGGTCTCAAACATTTGCAAAGAGGAATTAATAGTTGTCTCGCAGCGTTATCGGTGTATAATGTTCCTACAGATAATTGGGATCCGATTCTACTCCTTCTATGTGTACAGCGACTTCCTGACTGCACTGTAAGCATTAAGGACAAATTTGCGTTGTCATGTTGGAAGGATATGAATGCTTTTTTGACAGAAAGAATTCAAACTTTGGAATGTCTTCGTGATATTCGGGAAAAGCCGCAGGCAAAAAAGCCATCGGTACAAAAAGTAAAGACACATCATGCAAATTCTGCATCAAATTCTCATTTTTGCGATGTATGTAAGAATCAAAGCCATTTCCTACGCGATTGTAGGCGATTCATGAATCTTTCAATTTCGGAAAGATTTTCTACTATAAAGAAACATCATTGTTTATCAAGGACACATGAGGTTAAGAATTGCACAAGTGCTCATAGCTGTTCAACGTGTAAGAAAAGACTTCACACTTTGCTGCATAGAAGTACTTCAGGTCCTCTGATGATTCGACTGAGAATTCCAATACAGGCGCGAGTTATGTCGTGGTATCTCCCCCAACACACTCTAGGCCTGTGGAATCTTCGGCGTCAACTTCTACCAGAAATAACCCAGGTCGCTGAAATCGACAGGTGTTCCACGTGTCATATAATCGGACTGTACTTTTAGGGACTGCTATGGTGAATATACGTCACCAAGGTATGACATACCCGGCTCGAGCCCTCATTGACCCCGGTTCTGAATGCGTGCAGAATCGGTTAAAGTTTTCGGCGCATTTGACAAATGCTCAAATTTCTGGTGTCAACCAGTCGATTACTGCAACCTCTTCTAAACTTTGCACGATCGAAATAGGCTCTCTTTTGGACACTTCGATTAATTTAAGGACTATGGCTCTTGTTTTACCCAATTTGCCATCTTTTGTTATGTCGGATGAACTTTTTAGGAATTTACCGAATCTCCAATTAGTTGATTCTCAGTTTTTCAAATGCAGACCGGTTGATCTGCTTCTAGGTGCAGATTTGTATCCTTAAATTATATTAGAGGCAAATTCGTACAATCTTTTTAGGGTCGTTATTAGCTCAAAAAACGATATTCGGTTGGATTATCACTGGTCCTGTGCCACCATCTTCTGTTCAGGTATTTAATACCAGAGTTGAGTTTTCCAAGGAAGACAATTTAAACAGCAGCTTACTCCGCTTTTGGGAACTAGAGGAGGCGCCGAAAAGGAAAATAATGTCCCTTTATGATCGGATTTGTGAAGATAAGGCTTGACCAGTCTCATACTCCTTTTCAGCGTATTTTGTTTCGCGATTCTCCTACGGAGGATTTAAAGCTGTATGAATTACAGACTGTGACCTTTGGCGTCAATTGTGGCCATCCGTACTTTATTACAGTTGGCAGATGATTCTGAGAGTAAATATCCACTCGCATCGAAAATTCTTCGTAAATATATGTACGTTTATTGGAAAGTAGGGCTAGAATGTTTTCGACGTTTGGCATTAACGGCCTTTCAAGGCGTTTATTCCCGCTGGTGTCCCCCATATGGGAGGTTTGTGGGAAGCGGGAGTTCGAAGTTTTAAACTGCACTTTCGTAAAAATTCACATTCCGGTAAATATACAATTGAGGCATGTCTAAATTCTCTACCTCTATGTCCTATGAGTGATGATCCTAATGAGATAGTGGCTCTTACACCAGGTAATTTCTTAATAGGGTCTCCCATATTAGCTCCCCCAAACCGTCAATTTATGAATCGCCGCTTAGTCTTCTAAATCGTTATAGGAAAGTTAGGGCACTGACTCATCACCTTTGTCGTCGATGGAAGGAAGAGTACTTGTCAGGTCTTCACAAACGATATAAGTGGAAATATCCAGAACGCGATATAATAGATGGAGACTTAGTTGTTATTCGAAATGAGCAATTGTCACCCACTTCGTGGAAAATGGGAAGAGTAGCTCGGACATATCCAGGAAGTGATAATCACGTACGCATCGCTGACATACGTACAGAAAACGGGGTAATAAAGCGACCAATTACAAAACTGGTTGTTTTAACAGTTTCACTGTTTAAAAAATGTTTGTTAACCTTCATTGTTTCCTAGTATCATGGATCTTCTGACTCATCTATCGGAAGACGTTTTGCTTGAGGATTACGACTACTACAAGTTCTACCAGCAAGTCTGAAGTTGTCGCTACCATCGAAAGTTCAACAGCCATCGTGGTCACTGACCAAGAGGTCCCTTTGATCTCACCTGAAAATTCCTCTGCCCCTGCAGTGGTACCGGCTCCTGTAGTCAACATACCAACAAATCCTGATCCCGTATCAGGTGCCGTAGAAGCCTCTGGTTCGAATCCGGTCGAGAATTCGCGAAACGTTCGTCAAAATTGTCGCATTTGTGACCGTAGGCATCAATTGTCTTCGTGCCAAACATGAAGCTGCCCGTTTCCACCGTTGAAAAAGAAAAATTTTGTAAAGTTAATATATGTTCTCTTTATGAGGCATCGCCACAAATTTCGTTTACGGTGAAGGTAAAAACCATGCATGGCATTAAAACCTCTATAGAGACGGTTTCGGACACGGTAAAATATCATTTTGAGGGTATGCAATTAGCAGATCTTGGTTTTAATTTGTCCGGAAAAGTCGCGAGAGATAACATTTATTCGAACCCGGGACTTCCTATGGCTCAATACATCATCTTTGGTTGGGTCATTTCTGGACAAGCCCAGTCCATGGTCTGATTCAAAACCATACTCTCCTGAGTGCAGTATGTAGTCTGTGCAAAACTACATCCAATAGGCCTTGTTCTATGGGAAACTATTATATATATACCAGCTGGTCTGGTTTGGTCGTATGACCAAATTGTTTTTTGAAAAAATAAATGAAAAAGAAATATATATGTATATATATATACTTTTAAGTTTACATTGTTTATTAGTATTACCTATTTAATTTAAGATTTGTTGCAACGTTCTGTCGTTGCAAGGTGGCCGGCAATGTTTAAGTTAGTTTTTGTATGTGTATGCTCCCTTTTGTTCACCCTTGAGTGGGGATATTTTTTCTAAAATTCTAACGAGTAAAACCGTTAACGGTACTTTCTTAAGCATTGTTCGCCACTTTGTTGTGATTATAAAAATCCAATCGTAGCTTGATCGCTTACTTGTCCACACACAAAAAAGGTAATCTATATAAATATATAAATGTCTTTGCATCACGCCTAAACGGCTGAACCGATTTTATTGAAATTTGGAACGTAGATAGATCCTTTCTTGAAAGCTAGTATTTAATAAAGCAATTTCTTTTAATATAAACAAAATTCTAAACACTGCGTTTTATTTCTTTTTATTTCACTCACAAACACAAGTATTATTTGATTTTTTTTTAATGAAGTTACCTTTCAGTTATTATGTTTAATGTCAATTATGTTCATTTGTTGTTAATCTGATTAAATTAAATTATTAAATATTTTCAACAAAACCCAACTTGGTCCTACAAAAAGTTGGCTAAACAATCGAAGGTCTGCCGTCAAACTGTTTCCAATATTATTCAACAGTACCGGAAGAACTCGTCCGTTGATAAAAAACCTGGTTCAGGTAGAAGGAATGATGATGTTTCTAAAGCCAAAAAAATAGAAAGCATTTTCAAAAGAATTATCAACACATCCGGTAGGAAAGAAGCCCGGTTAGCTCAGTGCTCGGACTACTTGGTACGAAAAGTTAAAGCCAATGCAGGTTCAAAAACATACAAGGCTCAAAAAGTTCCTGACAGGAACGCTCCTAAAAATTTAGAGGCCAAAATTTTTAGCAACGCACGGAAATTGAAGTCAAATTTTATAAAAAAAAATATTCCTGTTGCAGCTTCCGTGTCAAAATTTTGATGTTGCTTATCCTCGAGGGCATGTTGAAGAAAAAATAAGGACCCAAAAGCAGACAAAATTTCTTAAAAAGTTCTGGGTATGGCAAGCAATATGCAGTTGCGGCAAAAAAGCCAAACATTTGTTACAAACGGCTCTATAAATACCGAAATTTACATCAAAGAATGTTTACAAAAAAGGATGCTTTCATTCACAAGACTTCTTAGTCTACTTATTTTTGGCCTGATTTAGCACCCTGTCACTATGGTAAGAAAGGTATTGAGTGGTAAAATAACAATAATGTGGTATTTGTACCAAGAGAGGCAAATTCTCCAAACTGCCTGGAGCTAAGGCCAGTGGAGAGATATTGGTACGCTTTCTGATATAGGGTTTGAAATGGCGTGGCGAAATTTAAAAGACGCATATTAGAATCCGCGTATGTTGATTAATAGTCAACTAACGACGCTTTTTAATATTCCAATACTGGAAAAAGAGTCTTACCGGTCTCAAACATTTGCAAAGAGGAATTAATAGTTGTCTCGCAGCGTTATCGGTGTATAATGTTCCTACAGATAATTGGGATCCGATTCTACTCCTTCTATGTGTACAGCGACTTCCTGACTGCACTGTAAGCATTAAGGACAAATTTGCGTTGTCATGTTGGAAGGATATGAATGCTTTTTTGACAGAAAGAATTCAAACTTTGGAATGTCTTCGTGATATTCGGGAAAAGCCGCAGGCAAAAAAGCCATCGGTACAAAAAGTAAAGACACATCATGCAAATTCTGCATCAAATTCTCATTTTTGCGATGTATGTAAGAATCAAAGCCATTTCCTACGCGATTGTAGGCGATTCATGAATCTTTCAATTTCGGAAAGATTTTCTACTATAAAGAAACATCATTGTTTATCAAGGACACATGAGGTTAAGAATTGCACAAGTGCTCATAGCTGTTCAACGTGTAAGAAAAGACTTCACACTTTGCTGCATAGAAGTACTTCAGGTCCTCTGATGATTCGACTGAGAATTCCAATACAGGCGCGAGTTATGTCGTGGTATCTCCCCCAACACACTCTAGGCCTGTGGAATCTTCGGCGTCAACTTCTACCAGAAATAACCCAGGTCGCTGAAATCGACAGGTGTTCCACGTGTCATATAATCGGACTGTACTTTTAGGGACTGCTATGGTGAATATACGTCACCAAGGTATGACATACCCGGCTCGAGCCCTCATTGACCCCGGTTCTGAATGCGTGCAGAATCGGTTAAAGTTTTCGGCGCATTTGACAAATGCTCAAATTTCTGGTGTCAACCAGTCGATTACTGCAACCTCTTCTAAACTTTGCACGATCGAAATAGGCTCTCTTTTGGACACTTCGATTAATTTAAGGACTATGGCTCTTGTTTTACCCAATTTGCCATCTTTTGTTATGTCGGATGAACTTTTTAGGAATTTACCGAATCTCCAATTAGTTGATTCTCAGTTTTTCAAATGCAGACCGGTTGATCTGCTTCTAGGTGCAGATTTGTATCCTTAAATTATATTAGAGGCAAATTCGTACAATCTTTTTAGGGTCGTTATTAGCTCAAAAAACGATATTCGGTTGGATTATCACTGGTCCTGTGCCACCATCTTCTGTTCAGGTATTTAATACCAGAGTTGAGTTTTCCAAGGAAGACAATTTAAACAGCAGCTTACTCCGCTTTTGGGAACTAGAGGAGGCGCCGAAAAGGAAAATAATGTCCCTTTATGATCGGATTTGTGAAGATAAGGCTTGACCAGTCTCATACTCCTTTTCAGCGTATTTTGTTTCGCGATTCTCCTACGGAGGATTTAAAGCTGTATGAATTACAGACTGTGACCTTTGGCGTCAATTGTGGCCATCCGTACTTTATTACAGTTGGCAGATGATTCTGAGAGTAAATATCCACTCGCATCGAAAATTCTTCGTAAATATATGTACGTTTATTGGAAAGTAGGGCTAGAATGTTTTCGACGTTTGGCATTAACGGCCTTTCAAGGCGTTTATTCCCGCTGGTGTCCCCCATATGGGAGGTTTGTGGGAAGCGGGAGTTCGAAGTTTTAAACTGCACTTTCGTAAAAATTCACATTCCGGTAAATATACAATTGAGGCATGTCTAAATTCTCTACCTCTATGTCCTATGAGTGATGATCCTAATGAGATAGTGGCTCTTACACCAGGTAATTTCTTAATAGGGTCTCCCATATTAGCTCCCCCAAACCGTCAATTTATGAATCGCCGCTTAGTCTTCTAAATCGTTATAGGAAAGTTAGGGCACTGACTCATCACCTTTGTCGTCGATGGAAGGAAGAGTACTTGTCAGGTCTTCACAAACGATATAAGTGGAAATATCCAGAACGCGATATAATAGATGGAGACTTAGTTGTTATTCGAAATGAGCAATTGTCACCCACTTCGTGGAAAATGGGAAGAGTAGCTCGGACATATCCAGGAAGTGATAATCACGTACGCATCGCTGACATACGTACAGAAAACGGGGTAATAAAGCGACCAATTACAAAACTGGTTGTTTTAACAGTTTCACTGTTTAAAAAATGTTTGTTAACCTTCATTGTTTCCTAGTATCATGGATCTTCTGACTCATCTATCGGAAGACGTTTTGCTTGAGGATTACGACTACTACAAGTTCTACCAGCAAGTCTGAAGTTGTCGCTACCATCGAAAGTTCAACAGCCATCGTGGTCACTGACCAAGAGGTCCCTTTGATCTCACCTGAAAATTCCTCTGCCCCTGCAGTGGTACCGGCTCCTGTAGTCAACATACCAACAAATCCTGATCCCGTATCAGGTGCCGTAGAAGCCTCTGGTTCGAATCCGGTCGAGAATTCGCGAAACGTTCGTCAAAATTGTCGCATTTGTGACCGTAGGCATCAATTGTCTTCGTGCCAAACATGAAGCTGCCCGTTTCCACCGTTGAAAAAGAAAAATTTTGTAAAGTTAATATATGTTCTCTTTATGAGGCATCGCCACAAATTTCGTTTACGGTGAAGGTAAAAACCATGCATGGCATTAAAACCTCTATAGAGACGGTTTCGGACACGGTAAAATATCATTTTGAGGGTATGCAATTAGCAGATCTTGGTTTTAATTTGTCCGGAAAAGTCGCGAGAGATAACATTTATTCGAACCCGGGACTTCCTATGGCTCAATACATCATCTTTGGTTGGGTCATTTCTGGACAAGCCCAGTCCATGGTCTGATTCAAAACCATACTCTCCTGAGTGCAGTATGTAGTCTGTGCAAAACTACATCCAATAGGCCTTGTTCTATGGGAAACTATTATATATATACCAGCTGGTCTGGTTTGGTCGTATGACCAAATTGTTTTTTGAAAAAATAAATGAAAAAGAAATATATATGTATATATATATACTTTTAAGTTTACATTGTTTATTAGTATTACCTATTTAATTTAAGATTTGTTGCAACGTTCTGTCGTTGCAAGGTGGCCGGCAATGTTTAAGTTAGTTTTTGTATGTGTATGCTCCCTTTTGTTCACCCTTGAGTGGGGATATTTTTTCTAAAATTCTAACGAGTAAAACCGTTAACGGTACTTTCTTAAGCATTGTTCGCCACTTTGTTGTGATTATAAAAATCCAATCGTAGCTTGATCGCTTACTTGTCCACACACAAAAAAGGTAATCTATATAAATATATAAATGTCTTTGCATCACGCCTAAACGGCTGAACCGATTTTATTGAAATTTGGAACGTAGATAGATCCTTTCTTGAAAGCTAGTATTTAATAAAGCAATTTCTTTTAATATAAACAAAATTCTAAACACTGCGTTTTATTTCTTTTTATTTCACTCACAAACACAAGTATTATTTGATTTTTTTTTAATGAAGTTACCTTTCAGTTATTATGTTTAATGTCAATTATGTTCATTTGTTGTTAATCTGATTAAATTAAATTATTAAATATTTTCAACAAAACCCAACTTGGTCCTACAAAAAGTTGGCTAAACAATCGAAGGTCTGCCGTCAAACTGTTTCCAATATTATTCAACAGTACCGGAAGAACTCGTCCGTTGATAAAAAACCTGGTTCAGGTAGAAGGAATGATGATGTTTCTAAAGCCAAAAAAATAGAAAGCATTTTCAAAAGAATTATCAACACATCCGGTAGGAAAGAAGCCCGGTTAGCTCAGTGCTCGGACTACTTGGTACGAAAAGTTAAAGCCAATGCAGGTTCAAAAACATACAAGGCTCAAAAAGTTCCTGACAGGAACGCTCCTAAAAATTTAGAGGCCAAAATTTTTAGCAACGCACGGAAATTGAAGTCAAATTTTATAAAAAAAAATATTCCTGTTGCAGCTTCCGTGTCAAAATTTTGATGTTGCTTATCCTCGAGGGCATGTTGAAGAAAAAATAAGGACCCAAAAGCAGACAAAATTTCTTAAAAAGTTCTGGGTATGGCAAGCAATATGCAGTTGCGGCAAAAAAGCCAAACATTTGTTACAAACGGCTCTATAAATACCGAAATTTACATCAAAGAATGTTTACAAAAAAGGATGCTTTCATTCACAAGACTTCTTAGTCTACTTATTTTTGGCCTGATTTAGCACCCTGTCACTATGGTAAGAAAGGTATTGAGTGGTAAAATAACAATAATGTGGTATTTGTACCAAGAGAGGCAAATTCTCCAAACTGCCTGGAGCTAAGGCCAGTGGAGAGATATTGGTACGCTTTCTGATATAGGGTTTGAAATGGCGTGGCGAAATTTAAAAGACGCATATTAGAATCCGCGTATGTTGATTAATAGTCAACTAACGACGCTTTTTAATATTCCAATACTGGAAAAAGAGTCTTACCGGTCTCAAACATTTGCAAAGAGGAATTAATAGTTGTCTCGCAGCGTTATCGGTGTATAATGTTCCTACAGATAATTGGGATCCGATTCTACTCCTTCTATGTGTACAGCGACTTCCTGACTGCACTGTAAGCATTAAGGACAAATTTGCGTTGTCATGTTGGAAGGATATGAATGCTTTTTTGACAGAAAGAATTCAAACTTTGGAATGTCTTCGTGATATTCGGGAAAAGCCGCAGGCAAAAAAGCCATCGGTACAAAAAGTAAAGACACATCATGCAAATTCTGCATCAAATTCTCATTTTTGCGATGTATGTAAGAATCAAAGCCATTTCCTACGCGATTGTAGGCGATTCATGAATCTTTCAATTTCGGAAAGATTTTCTACTATAAAGAAACATCATTGTTTATCAAGGACACATGAGGTTAAGAATTGCACAAGTGCTCATAGCTGTTCAACGTGTAAGAAAAGACTTCACACTTTGCTGCATAGAAGTACTTCAGGTCCTCTGATGATTCGACTGAGAATTCCAATACAGGCGCGAGTTATGTCGTGGTATCTCCCCCAACACACTCTAGGCCTGTGGAATCTTCGGCGTCAACTTCTACCAGAAATAACCCAGGTCGCTGAAATCGACAGGTGTTCCACGTGTCATATAATCGGACTGTACTTTTAGGGACTGCTATGGTGAATATACGTCACCAAGGTATGACATACCCGGCTCGAGCCCTCATTGACCCCGGTTCTGAATGCGTGCAGAATCGGTTAAAGTTTTCGGCGCATTTGACAAATGCTCAAATTTCTGGTGTCAACCAGTCGATTACTGCAACCTCTTCTAAACTTTGCACGATCGAAATAGGCTCTCTTTTGGACACTTCGATTAATTTAAGGACTATGGCTCTTGTTTTACCCAATTTGCCATCTTTTGTTATGTCGGATGAACTTTTTAGGAATTTACCGAATCTCCAATTAGTTGATTCTCAGTTTTTCAAATGCAGACCGGTTGATCTGCTTCTAGGTGCAGATTTGTATCCTTAAATTATATTAGAGGCAAATTCGTACAATCTTTTTAGGGTCGTTATTAGCTCAAAAAACGATATTCGGTTGGATTATCACTGGTCCTGTGCCACCATCTTCTGTTCAGGTATTTAATACCAGAGTTGAGTTTTCCAAGGAAGACAATTTAAACAGCAGCTTACTCCGCTTTTGGGAACTAGAGGAGGCGCCGAAAAGGAAAATAATGTCCCTTTATGATCGGATTTGTGAAGATAAGGCTTGACCAGTCTCATACTCCTTTTCAGCGTATTTTGTTTCGCGATTCTCCTACGGAGGATTTAAAGCTGTATGAATTACAGACTGTGACCTTTGGCGTCAATTGTGGCCATCCGTACTTTATTACAGTTGGCAGATGATTCTGAGAGTAAATATCCACTCGCATCGAAAATTCTTCGTAAATATATGTACGTTTATTGGAAAGTAGGGCTAGAATGTTTTCGACGTTTGGCATTAACGGCCTTTCAAGGCGTTTATTCCCGCTGGTGTCCCCCATATGGGAGGTTTGTGGGAAGCGGGAGTTCGAAGTTTTAAACTGCACTTTCGTAAAAATTCACATTCCGGTAAATATACAATTGAGGCATGTCTAAATTCTCTACCTCTATGTCCTATGAGTGATGATCCTAATGAGATAGTGGCTCTTACACCAGGTAATTTCTTAATAGGGTCTCCCATATTAGCTCCCCCAAACCGTCAATTTATGAATCGCCGCTTAGTCTTCTAAATCGTTATAGGAAAGTTAGGGCACTGACTCATCACCTTTGTCGTCGATGGAAGGAAGAGTACTTGTCAGGTCTTCACAAACGATATAAGTGGAAATATCCAGAACGCGATATAATAGATGGAGACTTAGTTGTTATTCGAAATGAGCAATTGTCACCCACTTCGTGGAAAATGGGAAGAGTAGCTCGGACATATCCAGGAAGTGATAATCACGTACGCATCGCTGACATACGTACAGAAAACGGGGTAATAAAGCGACCAATTACAAAACTGGTTGTTTTAACAGTTTCACTGTTTAAAAAATGTTTGTTAACCTTCATTGTTTCCTAGTATCATGGATCTTCTGACTCATCTATCGGAAGACGTTTTGCTTGAGGATTACGACTACTACAAGTTCTACCAGCAAGTCTGAAGTTGTCGCTACCATCGAAAGTTCAACAGCCATCGTGGTCACTGACCAAGAGGTCCCTTTGATCTCACCTGAAAATTCCTCTGCCCCTGCAGTGGTACCGGCTCCTGTAGTCAACATACCAACAAATCCTGATCCCGTATCAGGTGCCGTAGAAGCCTCTGGTTCGAATCCGGTCGAGAATTCGCGAAACGTTCGTCAAAATTGTCGCATTTGTGACCGTAGGCATCAATTGTCTTCGTGCCAAACATGAAGCTGCCCGTTTCCACCGTTGAAAAAGAAAAATTTTGTAAAGTTAATATATGTTCTCTTTATGAGGCATCGCCACAAATTTCGTTTACGGTGAAGGTAAAAACCATGCATGGCATTAAAACCTCTATAGAGACGGTTTCGGACACGGTAAAATATCATTTTGAGGGTATGCAATTAGCAGATCTTGGTTTTAATTTGTCCGGAAAAGTCGCGAGAGATAACATTTATTCGAACCCGGGACTTCCTATGGCTCAATACATCATCTTTGGTTGGGTCATTTCTGGACAAGCCCAGTCCATGGTCTGATTCAAAACCATACTCTCCTGAGTGCAGTATGTAGTCTGTGCAAAACTACATCCAATAGGCCTTGTTCTATGGGAAACTATTATATATATACCAGCTGGTCTGGTTTGGTCGTATGACCAAATTGTTTTTTGAAAAAATAAATGAAAAAGAAATATATATGTATATATATATACTTTTAAGTTTACATTGTTTATTAGTATTACCTATTTAATTTAAGATTTGTTGCAACGTTCTGTCGTTGCAAGGTGGCCGGCAATGTTTAAGTTAGTTTTTGTATGTGTATGCTCCCTTTTGTTCACCCTTGAGTGGGGATATTTTTTCTAAAATTCTAACGAGTAAAACCGTTAACGGTACTTTCTTAAGCATTGTTCGCCACTTTGTTGTGATTATAAAAATCCAATCGTAGCTTGATCGCTTACTTGTCCACACACAAAAAAGGTAATCTATATAAATATATAAATGTCTTTGCATCACGCCTAAACGGCTGAACCGATTTTATTGAAATTTGGAACGTAGATAGATCCTTTCTTGAAAGCTAGTATTTAATAAAGCAATTTCTTTTAATATAAACAAAATTCTAAACACTGCGTTTTATTTCTTTTTATTTCACTCACAAACACAAGTATTATTTGATTTTTTTTTAATGAAGTTACCTTTCAGTTATTATGTTTAATGTCAATTATGTTCATTTGTTGTTAATCTGATTAAATTAAATTATTAAATATTTTCAACAAAACCCAACTTGGTCCTACAAAAAGTTGGCTAAACAATCGAAGGTCTGCCGTCAAACTGTTTCCAATATTATTCAACAGTACCGGAAGAACTCGTCCGTTGATAAAAAACCTGGTTCAGGTAGAAGGAATGATGATGTTTCTAAAGCCAAAAAAATAGAAAGCATTTTCAAAAGAATTATCAACACATCCGGTAGGAAAGAAGCCCGGTTAGCTCAGTGCTCGGACTACTTGGTACGAAAAGTTAAAGCCAATGCAGGTTCAAAAACATACAAGGCTCAAAAAGTTCCTGACAGGAACGCTCCTAAAAATTTAGAGGCCAAAATTTTTAGCAACGCACGGAAATTGAAGTCAAATTTTATAAAAAAAAATATTCCTGTTGCAGCTTCCGTGTCAAAATTTTGATGTTGCTTATCCTCGAGGGCATGTTGAAGAAAAAATTAGGACCCAAAAGCAGACAAAATTTCTTAAAAAGTTCTGGGTATGGCAAGCAATATGCAGTTGCGGCAAAAAAGCCAAGCATTTGTTACAAACGGCTCTATAAATACCGAAATTTACATCAAAGAATGTTTACAAAAAAGGATGCTTTCATTCACAAGACTTCTTAGTCTACTTATTTTTGGCCTGATTTAGCACCCTGTCACTATGGTAAGAAAGGTATTGAGTGGTAAAATAACAATAATGTGGTATTTGTACCAAGAGAGGCAAATTCTCCAAACTGCCTGGAGCTAAGGCCAGTGGAGAGATATTGGGGTCCTGTTAAAAAAGAATTGAAGAGCACAAAAAATGTGTCCAAAAGTGTGGTAGAATTTAAACGGAGATGGACAATCTGTTCGAACAAAGTGACAGAAATCACTATATAAACCATAATGGAAGGGTTTCCGAAAAAGGTTCAAAATTGCATCACTAGTGATTATAACTACAATAAAAATATTTTTTTTTGTAAATTGAAATAATAATTTCAATAAAATAAAAAAAAATAAAAAAACTGTAAGTTTAGTGGTTTCATATTTTATTAACATATATATGGGGCATTTCACGTCAAGTGAACCAACTTTTGAAATCGATGTCTTCCGATCGGGATGAAATTTGCACCAATGTTAGTTCTATTGGATAGTAATTCGGACACAATTTTTCAACAAGATCGGTCAAGAACTCTCTGAGTTATAGGAGGTCAAAATTTTACATTTTGGCCAAACAGGTGTTTTTTCTTATCCATATAACTTATTACCTATTGTTCTTAGCAAAATGTGTCCCAAATAGTTTAGATAGCTATTTATGCAATCTTTGGAAAAAAAAATTAAAAAAAATAAATAAAATATTTTTGACTTTTTTTTTAAAAAATCAAAAATATTTTTGACTTTTTTTTCAAAATGGGCCCTTTTTATTTTTTTTTTTATTTTTTTTAAGAAAGCTTAGGTCTTTTCCTAAGCGACCTATATGGTCGCTTAGTGGGATGCGAGTGGGATATCTATCAAAAAAAATATTTTGTAACTCAAGATATGAAATTTTTGACTTTTTTTGCAAAATCAAAAACTTTGTTGACTTTTTTTTAACAAAATGGACCCATTTTTTAATTTTTTTTTTTTTGCTCAGAAGAAAGCTTATGTGTTTTCCTTTAACACCTTTTTTGTCGCTTAGTGGGATGCGAGTGGGATATCTATCAAAAAAATGTTTTGTAACTCAAGACATAAAATTTTTTACTTTTTTTTTGCAAAATCAAAAACTTTTTTGACTTTTTTTCCAAAATGGACCCTTTTTTTATTTATTTTTTTTCTCAAAAGAAAGCTTAGGTCTTTTCCTTTAAAACCTTTTTGGTCGCTTAGTGGGATGCGAGTGGGATATCTATCAAAATAAATGTTTTGTAACTCAAGACAAAGGTTTTTAAATTTTTAGCATATGCACTACTTTGATTTTTTTCATATTTGTGTGTAAACCTTAAAAATTAAACTTACACAGAGAAACTAGACACAATAGCCTTTCCGATGGTATGTAACATACCTAACTTAAATTTCATAGCCTCGATACTGTAGTACCCATAATATGTTAACCTCAGGAATAAAAATCACTTTTTATACCCTACACCACCATAGTGGCGAGGGTATATTGGATTTTGCGGATGTTTGTAATGCCCAAAAATATTAGTCTAGCACCCACCTTAAAGTATACCGATCGACTCAGAATCACTTTCTGAGTCGATTAAACGATGTCCGTCCGTCCGTCTGGCTAGCTGGTTGTCCATGTAAACCTTGTGCGTAGAATACAGGTCGCAATTTTGAAGATATTTCGATAAAATTTGGTACATATAATTTGTTCGGCCCAAGGACCAAGCCTATTGAAACTGGCTGAAATCGGTCCATTATTTCACCTAGCCCCCATACAAATGTCCTCCCGAAAGTGGTCTTTATCGGTCACAAATGTTTAATTTATATAGGTATCTACACAAGTTTTTCTCCAAATAAGTTTTATATATACAGAATTCATGTCACCAAATTTTATTATGATCCGTCCATAATTAGTCATAGCTCCCATATAAGGCCTGCTTCCGATAATCACTTTAACGAGCATAAATCTCCTAAAAATGTTGGTATACACATAAAATGCAACATAAATAACTTTCATATAGACATTAATCACACCACCTAATTTCATGGTGATCGGTCCATAATTTGACATAGCTCCCATATAAGGTCCACTTCCAAAAATCGCTCACGAATATAAATTATTGCGCTGAAAACTACCTATAGGATTGAATAAAAAAGCCGCAAGATGCAAAACTCAGACAAATTTTGGGGGCGGAAAATTAATAGCGGTCGGCCTCACATTGCACCCCTCCAGTGGCTATTATCGGTCAGATGTAGTGGTTTTTTTTAAGGTTTGAAATATGAAAATATGAAAAAAATCAGTTTAAAAACCTTTGTCTTGAGTTACAAAACATTTATTTTTATGGATATCCCACTCGCATCCCACTAAGCGACCATAAAGGTTTTAAAGGAAAAGACCTAAGCTTTCTTTTGAGAAAAAATAAATAAATAAAAAAGGGTCCATTTTGGAAAAAAAGTCAAAAAAGTTTTTGATTTTGCAAAAAAAAAAAAAAAAATTAAAAATTTTATGTCTTGAGTTACAAAACATTTTTTTGATAGATATCCCACTCGCATCCCACTAAGCGACAAAAAAGGTGTTAAAGAAAAAACCATAAGCTTTCTTCTGAGCAAAAAAAAAAAATTAAAAAATGGGTCCATTTTTTTAAAAAAAGTCAACAAAGTTTTTGATTTTGCAAAAAAAGTCAAAAAATTTCATATCTTGAGTTACAAAATATTTTTTTTGATAGATATCCCACTAAGCGACCATATAGGTCGCTTAGGAAAAGACCTAAGCTTTCTTAAAAAAAATAAAAAATAAAAATAAAAAGGGCCCATTTTGAAAAAAAAGTCAAAAATGTTTTTGATTTTTAAAAAAAAAAATCAAAAATATTTTATTAAATTTTTTTAATTTTTTTTTTTCGAAAGATTGCATAAATAGCTATCTAAACTATTTGGGACACATTTTGCTAAGAACAATAGGTAATAAGTTATATGGATAAGAAAAAACACCTGTTTGGCCAAAATGTAAAATTTTGACCTCCTATAACTCAGAGAGTTCTTGACCGATCTTGTTGAAAAATTGTGTCCGAATTGCTATCCAATAGAACTAACATTGGTGCAAATTTCATCCCGATCGGAAGACATCGATTTCAAAAGTTGGTTCACTTGACGTGAAATGCCCCATATATGTTAAGAATTTTTCGATATCAGTCCTTTTTTTGTCTTTAGAATTACTTCGTGCCCCTTTGCAGTTGCAAAGGATGGAAGTATTTACTTGGCTGATCCCAGGGATATAAAGCCACCAATAACTACAATTTATGGTCGATCAGGCTAAGAAATTCACATAAAATCACGTAATCTTTTACATCCCTCTCCATGAAAAATTTTGTAGTGTTATTGTACCGCTCCAGTAGAGTAAAACCGGTCCTCTGAATGTTTCATTCGGTCCTCTGAATGTCATCATTCGTCTCATTGCAGATATGACATTGATCATCCTCTGTAACATGCGTCCGGTAAAGGGAATGTGGGCTGAAAGAATGTCCCGTTAGAATCCTATTTATCTGCTTTATCTGTGTAGGTTTAAGTCTTAGGGATTTATCCAAGATCCAGGGTTTCGATCTTACATTGAAAATATCCTAAAATAATCCTTTCCCTTCAATCTGCTGCGGTCAAAATAATCTCTCTCCCATTTTCTCTAGATTCTGACTTCAATCACCCTAATAGCTTCTTCCTTGGTCCATCTGTTTTGCAGCAGTTCACCTTCCCTAGTAGCTCCTTTAGCAGCTTCATCTACTCGTTCATTACCAAGGATTCCCAAATGTGATGGTATATAATGTATCTCAATGGACAACAAAGTTGATGTCTCCTCAATCAATTTTGTAATTCTCCCACAGATCTGGTTTCCCCTTTTACTTTTAAAGGCCATAATACCAATTTTACTGTCCGTAAAAATAACTATATTATTAATCCTCCGGTATCTTACAAATTCAATCGCCTTTTCAATCATTAGAAGTTCCACTGACATGGATGAGAGTCTCTCAGTCAGGATATCTGAATAATTTTGTGGTCTCGGATCTTGGGTGATAAAAAGCTCCTCCAGTTTGGTTCTCCATTATGGAACCATCGGTGAAAATTACATCCATACCATTTCCGACCAGATAATTATGTTTCTCCTCAAAAATCTGCCTAGATGAATGTCAGTATTCATCTCCTGTTGACTACCATCGTAAAATTTTTCAAATAGTTACATCTTTGTAGTCCTCGTTTGACAGTTCGGAAGATGTTCGAGATTGTATAAAATATCCCCATATTCCTGATGTACCCTATGATAGCTAGTATCAATTGTAGTCTCCATCAAGAGTAAATCGGCCTTGCTTAGGTCCAGTTGGAATACCTTAATCAGTTCCATTGCCGTTGACAATTCCAGTATATACTTTGTGGGTAATTCACATGCCAAATGACACATGAAGTTTACAGTTGTTGATCTGATTAAACCGAGAGCCCTTCTCAAGTGAGTGTTATTTGTACCTTGAAGTTTAGTCAAAGCACTCTTTATCACATTTGCAAATGATGTTGCCGCATATTCTATCTTCAAAAGGACAAAGGACTTGTAAAATACAAAAGAAACTCCACTGATAGCCCGGATGAAAAAACATGTCTTGTAAACCTTTTCACACTATCTTATTAACATGAGGCATTATAGAATTGTTAGATGAGATTATCCTTCCTATATAACAAATTTGATTGATCTCCTGTATCGATGTATTCCCAACGTAAATATTAATTCGTGCACCGCATTTACCAAAGGTTGTCATGTTGGTCTTTTTAAGATTATTTTTCAGATTTAATATACGACATTGAACTATAAACTCGTTAAATTTTGATTGTAATTTCATTATGGCGTCATCCAGGTATCATCAAAAACCAAAAGGAAAAAATTATCGGCAAATTGAAATACATATATAGCAGTTATCCTCCAGTTTGTGAAGATCCGCCGTGTAAATATTAAATAAAAGGGGCCTCAATCCACTACCTTGTGCCAAACCAGAGTTGATCCTTCGTTCCGCTTGCCCCAGGGATAGAATACGCTCCTTCAAGTAGGAGATGATCCATTTTATCAGTTTCACATTAAAATTCAATCTTGAGAGTTTCTTCTCAAGGATATCAATGTCGACAAAATCGTACGCCTTACTAATGTCCAAGCATGCACCCGCAATTTTATGCTTCATCCATCTATGATATTGTACAACATTTATCAATTCATTTATACATAAGGTAATTCCAAAGTTCTTGCGAAAGGCGTATGAGCGGTTTGGTAATAGGTTTCCCCGAGTTAATGGTTCGCGATGAAACAGGATCCTCCATGGTGTCCCTACAAAGTAAATCTGGGTACTGATTCCCGAGGGGAGTATCATCCACAAAGGTGGTGCCATGATCAGTTGACGTCGTCAGATGAGTGGAGGACCCTGATGTAAGATCAGTTCGCCCCTGGTATCCATTCGGAAAACTCGTTGAGATGGTATGAACATCTGATAACCCTTGACATATGGACGAAATAGGTGGATTACCAGAATTGGTGTCACGTTGGTATACATGTAATGGAGCGTCCTGTGTGATATTGACTATTGATGATAAATGTTGGTTAGAAGAGTCCTGAGTAACATCAGGTCGTGCGGTTGAAGGACGATTGGTTTGAGGATTGGTCTGCTCATTCGAAATGAAAATCAGAAATTGTTCATTGTCTTCCATATTCCAAGAGCTATTAACCTTCTTGAGATTATTCATTCATTTCCAAGTGTCCTTAATCGATATTAGATTATACAATTCCTCTTGTAATTTAATAAAATTAAGCTTCTTTCTGGATTTAATGTATGTGAGTAATTTTGCATTTGCCTCCATGAATTTAGAAATATTCTCAAATGTCTTACATTTATAATATTTGAGTCCAGCCGCATTACGTAGTCTAAAAAGTTTCGTGGCCTCTTCATCCCACCAATTCTTACCATAATATCAATGGCGGATTCCGAAGTGGATCCAATAAAAGTTTTCGAACCATCATTAAGTAAATTGTAACCAAAATCAATTGCCAGATTCTATATAAATATACCCTTATCATTGGAGAATGGGTTTCCCCATAATGAGGATTTGGCATTCATGTCGCCGCATATAAATGTTGTATGGTGATTATTGATAAAAAAAATTCATGATTCTCTCTAAGTTACTTTCAAAAGTACTTACATTCATATCAGGGGGCAAATATACAGCAACAATATTAAAATTAGATGAGAGATTTATCGTAGAAATCGATATTACATCGCAATTTAGCGGAATATTATTAATGGTAAATTTGATATCCTTCCTCAAATAAATACCAACACCACCATATCCATCTTTCCTATATTTAGCAATAAAATTATAATTTAATAAGCCTTTGCCAGATTTCCGATAGAATTGCGCAATCTATTTTCCAAAAAGAAAACTCCAAAATTTCTTTAATACCACTTTTGGGTAAACTCTGTATATTATATTGTAGGAATAACTGTATATTATATTGTAGGATGCATAAATTTAATTACTGTCTTTCGATATTAATATTCTGTCAATTGCTCTGGCAATTTCTCCAATGAATTCTCTGTCGCTCTTAAGGGAATCATCACCCCATTTACTAAAGAAAGAGTTTGCTGTAGCTCTCAATTGGTTTGCCATTTTTTCTATCTCAGAGACTGAATGACTGAATTCCATTGCGAAGGAATTTGATTTGTGCAAGTATCTGGCCGCCTCAGTTACATTATTTATCAGCTTATCATTTCTGGTGTTGATTCGCGAAAAAGCATTTTCCATCCCTTCATCCCCTATTATTTCAAAACGGTTCTCTCCGACCAAGCCTGCGTATTTGATCCTCGCCTCCTTGATGCTCGAATTTTCCAAAACCGTTATCCTTTTTAGATTCAGGGCCTTTTCTCTGGCCGGACAATTTATGTTAGTTGGAGCTTGGGTGTCACCACAATTAGAACATTGAATATTGCTTGCATCGCATAAATCACCATCAATATGTCTCTTGATACAAGTGTTGCATGTCTTGTCCTTTTGCTTACAATTATCTGCTATGTGGTTGAATCTGTAACAATTATAGCATTGTCCAAAGGGAATAAATGCTTTCGTTATAAGCCTAGTATAAGCAGAAATCATCTCTCTAGGAATGTGTAGACCCTTGAAAACCACTTTCACCTTCATCGCGGGAACTCTCTCGCTACTATTCTTTTTCGTCAATCTGATCAGTTTCACAATTGGTACAGGGGAAGATAATATGTTGAATAATTCATACATTGAGATTTCCTCAGGTATGTTAAAAATAATACCGGTTTTCGTCAACAAATGATTAAAAATCTGCGCCACATAACCAAATTTCTCCAATCGTTTATCCATCACAAAGTTGTTGGCCGCAATTTTCGTCTTAAAAATTACCTTGCATCGGCAATAACCCATTTAATAATGTAGTCAATATCACTTACCTTGAGATCCATGAGTTTTTTTGTAAGTCTGAATTGATTTAGCCGTATCCACATATAACAAATAGACCCTTATGATCCTCCTAATATTTTACTGGCATGTCCATAGATGTAAATATGTTTGGGTCATCTTGTGTTTCGATCGATTCCGTCGTATCGTCTTGATAATTTTTTCGTCGACAAAAGATCCTCAGCAAACTTCTCAAATTCAATATTCCGGGCAGTCAAAGGCAATTTAAATGAAATGTCAATATTAAAATCCGATGCACGTGATAATTTCAGTGGAGGTTCCGCACCACCCTGACCCAGACGGGCCATGAACCCGTCTGTACTTTCCTCCATTACACACAAATTTATGTAACTCTCAGAGCAGTACACACAATAACACTCCCACAGTCGTAAAATAAAATATCAAAAAGAATTAAAACTAATTTAAAGTCAATAAAAAAAAGTTCAATTAAATTGTTCGTTGAAAATAAGCACAGTCTAGAAATTTCCACAAACGACGCATTAGGCGCTTTTACACCGAATGATCTCTGTCCTTAGCATCAGAAAATATTTGTCAACTCAATTACAATAAATTATTCCTATTTATGTACCTTAGAGTTAGGAATTAAAATCAAAATATCTAGTTTTTTATATTACATGCATTCTAAAAATGTTAATCGTGTTATTCACGAATTTTGGAAGAGAACGGGGTTTAAAAGTATTTTTGAATTTAGTTAAATATGTATAAGCTAAAACGTATTGTTTCCCTAATCGATTTAGTTTAGTTTTGAATGGCTGTGCACTATGTGCACTTCAATTCGGAGACCATAATGTCCATTGTGATTCCCTTCAAGAGTCAGACTTAGAAAATAGTATGCCATGCCAAAATAAGGAAACATAAAGATAAGAAAGAAGAGGAAATGTAGTCTTTTAGAGATAGGAAAAGGAGAAACAACAAGAAAATTCAAAATTGCCGAAAGAGGGTAAACGTGGTTTCAGGTTTGAATTAACCGTAGAATAACCTTTTAATAAAACCTAATCAGCCCAATTATAAATATTCCCGGGGAAATGAGTTCCCTGGGAATTAATTTTTCCGGGAATAAAATTATCCTATTCTAAACAGTCGGGGAGAACAGTATTATGCGAAAGGGAATTTCGAATTTTCGCAGTCAACTGTTTTGCTTTCAGCTGTTTTGTTTTCATTTAAAACTTGCTCAACATTTTTATGAAAAACAAGCATATAAAGTGAAAAAGAAGTAATTTGAAATAAATCAAAATATTTCGTGTAGCAGTTCGAATAGTAGCTGAAGAACAGCAACAATCCAAAAATGATCAAAGGATTGCAAGGAGAGACTCAAACCCACTTGAGTTGCCGTAAACATTGTAAGTATATGAAGATTTTATTATACATATTTGTACATTTTAGTAAGGATAACTTTAAATATCTGCTGGACGTGTTAACGTTGCACTGTCAGAATGAATTGTTTGCAGTATCCCCTCTTGTGAAACTAAGTGCAACATTACGTTTCTTTGCCGCAGATGGATACCTAACAGGTATAGGGAAAGATTGCGACGTGTCCCTGGCTCAATGTAGTCTGAGCAAAGTCCTAACAGAAGTCATATACATATTTGAAGAGCATCTATGCACAAATTAGATAACTTTCCCCAAAATTTAAGAAGAGAAACGGAAAATAGTTTTGGTAATGTATGTAAAGCACGACATTCCTAGTGTTATGGGAAGCGTTGAAGTATTATTGCTCCCTCTAATAATAAGCATTTGTACTATAACAGGAAGTGGTAATACAGTTTAAATGTAATGCTAATAAGTGCGTTCAGAAACGTTGATGCTTCCCATCCTGGTGCGTGCCATGATTCATTTATTTGGAATACCAGCGAATTGCGACTACATCTTGAGCAGGAATATCTGAGAGGCTGCAACTATTATTGGCTACTTGGTAAGGTTTTAAATGATAAATAATATTCATGAATTAATTACGTATATACATACATATTTTTTTAGTAAGCGATGCAGGATATACTCTGGAACTGTGGCTTCTAACACCTCATAGAACTCCAGAGGAGGGGTCAGCCGCAATGAAAATCATGTAAAGTGCCGCAATGTAATTGAGCGTAACAATGATGTACTCAAAAATAGATGGAGATGCACAATTGACGCTAGAGAGCTGCACTACACTCCAAAAAAGGCAGCGAAAATAATGTTTGTTGTGCGTTGCATAACATCTGCATTTATTTTAAATGCAATACAATTGAAAATGATATGGACAATTTAGATAATTTTTCTATACAAAAGAGTGATGTTGTTTCCTTAGCCTCACAGCAGTATTTGTCTGCAGCCCAAAATATTAGGAATAATATTGGACATAATTTTTTTTTTTAAGTAAAGAAATACACGCCACATATATGTTTTTATACAATATAATTGTATATTTATTAAAAAACACTCTTAAAAAAACTAAAAAGAAAAAATAAACAAAACAAAAATAATATTTTAAAACTATAAATAAGAGTTCATATATGCAGTTACTTCTATTGCATTTTCTTGATTTGAGGTTTTGGGCGGCCTTCTGCCAAACATACTTTTTTTGATCACACCATACCTGAAAATGTTTTGCACTTTTATCATTTATGTATACCACTGATGGCAAATTTCATTAGACATACCTTCTTCCACTCCGAAACACTTTTTTTGTGGTGGACCTGCTGAGTTCAACTCCGCCTCCAAATTGAGCCAAAATCTATTTAATTCCTCCTTGCTTCCTTTATACATCCCACAATCAATACCTGGGTGAGTTTTCATTGCATCCAGAAGCATCTCCAACTGTTTCTTATTTATTGTTTTAGACCTGAAAATAAAGAATGCATTAATATTTATTTTTAATAAAAAAACTAAAATACTTACATTTTTGGCACAACTCCCTTGCCAAAAATGTAATAATTGACATTCGTAGAAGAAAATTTCCCGGGGAGATTTTATTTGGAATAGGGGAACAGGGAAAAGGAAATATTCCCGGGGAATTGTTATTCATAATTGGGCTGAATATGTTACCCAATTTACAATCAGCAACACTACCAAGATTATCTAGAAATCTGGTACCTAGCCATATACATTTTTTGTCCAGGACTAGAGAGATCAGTTCCTGCATGATGTCACTGATATGGAAGATAAGCTTTCCTTTAATCAGATTCACCACTTTATCCGCATAAGAGACTATATGCCTACCTTTCGACTCAATGATTTTGAAAATAGAGTTTACCGCCAGTAGCCATAAAATAGGAGAAAAAACTCCACCATGCGCACAATGGTCCAAATGCTCAATCTAGCCAGAAAAAATCATAACTCGCTTTTGAAAAGCCGTACCGACATGAAACTTGGTACGTTTATAGATTTCGTCAATATAAACAATCTGAAAAAAAAAAATTTTTTTAGCATTTGTATGTAATTTCTTTTTTTGTGGGTTTGTTTGAACCCTATAGACGGCGCAACGGCTGGAGTGACTTTCCTGAAATTTTCATACCGTCTTTCTGTATGTGTGGAAGAAATTAAAAGCTACCTTTCATTAAAAAAATTGAAGTGGGCGAAATGCCACGCCAACCGTAAAAATACAGCTCCTTCCTTGTAATGGACATGTTAAACTCTAAATGAAATAAAAATCGTTGAGGCAAAAAGTGGCAGCTAATTTTTTAAAGGTTAGAAAAAGCTAAATCTATGTAGATGACGACAACATAAAAACTAAAACTTAACTCTGTTAAATTACCATTTGAAATTCTAATAGAATTTGGACATTGAACAAAAATTTCACATTTGAAACACATATGCTCATAATTGCATATTTTCTAAACAAAACATATTTTCTGAAAAATGTAAACATTCATTTTTACTCTACCCTTTGTTATATTAATTACACTAACAAATTTTTTAATTGTTCTTATTATTTTTTGACGACAATTTCCCTTGCACTATTGAATGTCACTTGAGATATTAATTTTTTAACAAAAAAGCAATTACTTGTTTTTGAAGCAATATATCAATACTAGTGTAGCTATTTAAAGAAAAAAATATGCCGTTATGTACTATGGACACTTTTCAACATATTACCCTACAAAAAATTAGGTTTTGAAGCATTTAAAAAAATGATTATTTTCCGGCTAGATTGAACATTTGGACCACTGTGATGTGGTGTGCTTCTGGTAACTCGTCTTCTGATCTTATTGTCCCCTAGGCTTGAATTGATAACCCTGTTATCCAGCATATAAACTATCCAGGAAGTCGTTAACCCTAAGTTCCACTAACGAGTCCCTAATAGCCTCTATCTTTATGATATTAATGGCTTGTTCTATATCCAAAAACGCAGCCGAAGTTATTCCCTATACTTCAGACTGCTCTATACAACACACTACCTCATGAAACGTACTCTCAACAGACTTACCCTTACCATAGGCATGCTGAACGTTGCTAATGAGGTGAGTATCCTTAGATGTAGATCTATCAGTCGTTCTAGTGTCTTCAAGAGATAAGACGATAGGCTAATAGATCTAAAATCCTTTGGATTCGAGTGGCTAGCCTTACCGGCTTTAGGTGTAAAAACTACCTAAACATCTTTCCACCCAGATATCTCCTACTCAAATATATCCGCCAAAAGAAATAGTGCCATCTTCGGGATGTTACATATCATAGCCGGAAATACACCGTCCAGACCCGGTGATTTATACGAATCAAAAGTGTTTACTACTTATGACTAATACTCGGAGGCACAATATCCCCCTGGTCGTCATCCCTAGTTACAGTCTACACAACTAGGAAAGTGTGTCTCCAAAAGTCAGGAGAGTGTCACTTAGCTAGATTCCGTCCATTAGTTATCCTCCCTTTGAATATATACACTGACTTTAGAATCTTTGGATAAAATTCTCCGAAATCTGGATAACTCATTGACGTTATCAACGGATTTACAATACAACCTCCATGAATTCCGTTTCGCTCTTTTAAGATATATCTTAACTTATTGAAGCTCACTTTATAGTTGTCCCACAGCTTTCTAACCATCTACCTTTGAACGCGTTCCCTGGTCTACATTTAGGCTGTTTACGCCTGCCTGACAACTTTATTGGGTAGGATAGATCGTAGCGCTCCCTGAGTAAATTAGTGAACTTGTTTACAATATTTTCTAATTCAAATGGTAACAGTTCACATAAAGCTGTCTGTATCAACCCAGTTTGAAATTTGGATACCCTCTAATCTCTTATAAAATTATATAATTACGGTTTGTCAGTGTCATATCTATAACCGCTTGACTATCTTTGTTTGTAATACAATATTATTAACACAATATTATATACAATATTATTATATACAATATTATTAACAGTTACAAAATTAAAAATACACTCACCAATTTTGTTTAAGTCAGCACTGCCCCACTGAATGTGATGCGGATTGGCATCACATCCCAGAAGTTCGATATCGCCTTTCCGCTTTGTGTAATCTGTCTGCTCCGGCACCTCATTAACATGTAGATCTAATGCCTCATACGGGTGGATAAGTTTCCTCTTTGGCAAGATACACGTTCTCACTTGTCCTCTGTAGACGGGATGTACGTAACCCCCAATCTGCACACCTTTTTTTGATTAATTGAAGGTTCTTGGATCAGGGCCACGTCCACCTGTGATCGGATGGGGAATGTTAACAATTCTACAGAAGCTGCTTCACAGAGATACAGGTTTATCTGCTCCACTAGCAGCCCCTTGGTAGTGTAGTGTTTCGAATACCGAAACCTGACTGTTTTTCTTTAATATGTTTTAAGGAATGTTTGCACTTATTTAAAAATTATAAAGTTTAGCAAACTTGTTAAATTAAAAATAACGAATGTATTCTAAGTGTTTGGGGAGGGGATCCATTACAGACTACCGCTAATAAAAAAACTTAAACCATTTATTTTTCCAATTCAATGTATTCCATTAATGTAACAGACATATTCATTGTTTGATATCTTAAAAGTTAAATATAAATTGCAAAAGGTAGGAAACTTAAATAAATAATATCAACATTAATTTTGAAGTGCAATTGAGGGTACAATATTTTTTGTCAATCCGTCTTTAGCCAACACAAATAAGCTTGATGGTTTGCCCACGCGAGAAAATGCCAAGTATAATTGTCCGTGTGAAAAGCATGATGTGCCCAAATCTAATCCGCAAACAGACATCGCTTGACAATGCGATTTATTGATTGTCATTGCAAATCCTAATCTAATAGGAAATTCAACGCGTTTGAATTCAATTGGGGCGTCTGTTAGAATCATTGGAATTCGTGGCAGCAAAATATTTTCGCCACGGAATTTACCATTCAAAATTGTGGCTTCGATAACGTTCATAAATTGTTTAATGACCATTCGTGTGCCATTACACAGCCGTGGTGGGTTCGAATTTCTAAGTAAAATAACCGGAGAAATCCTGAAAAATCCATTAAGTTCAAAAACTCTGTTGGGTAATTTATAGCTTCGTTGGCATTACAAACTGTATCGATATATTTGTATGATACGAATTCACCTACGAATGACTGCTGTATCTTGAAGTTTAAATCATGGACATCTGCATTATTTGCTGCCAAAATGGCTCTTTCTGCCAGCCAGGCATAATTCATGTATTGTGTGCTTAGATTAGGAAATATACGGTCAATGAGAGCATTTTGGGACTCAACAATTGTGCAGAAATTAGTTGGCAATTTTATGCATCCAGTATTTTCAAATACAGCAACTTTTCCATCTCCGATATCTAACAATTGTTTGGAAAATGAGTCAGCAGACGGACCCTTTAGTATCTGAACTTGCATGTTTATATTTAGCTGGACTTTTTGAACATTACGCCATAGTGGCGATGATTTCAAGCAAGCATTTTTCTCATCAGCGTACGTTGAACGTGGAATGACGGGAAGTGTTTTTCTGAAATCACTTGAAAGGAGTAACATAATGACGCCGAATAGTTTGTCGTTGCTTTTTATATCTTTGAGTGTTCTATTCAATGCCTGAAGAGAATGTTTCATCCCAGATGATAACTTTGCATTGTTTTAGCACTGTGGCCGTGTGCACACTGTGTCTGGTTTATTTTGAATATTCAGTGGCAGCTTAAATGCTGAATGAGCTGTTCTGCCTCCATCCAATAAAGTAGCTGCAATGCCAGATGATGCAACAGCCAGAGCGATGCCATTATTTGAACGTATTTCGGCAAGAATTAGCGAAATTAGAAATGTTTTGACAGTTCCACCTGGTGCATCTAAAAAGAGAATACACCTTGTCTCGCCGAAACTGCTAGCATAATGCGGTCGTAAATGATTTTTTGTTCGTGAGTCAGTAGTGGCACGTTGCGAGTAACAATCCCTTCCATTTCAGCAGTCTCATACAGCAGTTCGCGATTAATTTCGGTGTCCATTAAATCAGATGCACCTCGATTTGGCGAACTCATACCGAAATGACGGAGTGGAAAATTGGCAATGGCAACACAAAGATCATCGATAGCAATCAATGCTTCATTGTACATAGCCTCGCTGAATGTAATAGTTAGATCGTTGCTGTTAAAGTTAATTAAAAATGTTACGAGAGATCTTTTCAGTTTAAATCAGTTTATTGGAATGAGTATTTATTACAATATTTTATGATGTAGTTGAAAATTCAAAACGGTATTCAATTTAACAACAGGGTGTACATAAGATATATTATATAAAGTTACATTATTTACACAAGAAAGAAAATGATTAATGTTTACAAAATAAAAGTGAATGTTAATACTCCAACACTCCTCCTCATTCACTTTAAGTTGCATTTATTACAAAAATAAATATGTTTGATTGGCGGCAACGGCTTTGTTAAAATGTCAGCTATCATCTCCTCCGTTGGACAGTAGCTTGAAGTTATTATACCTTTCTTTACCAGATCTTTTATCATTTTATATTTTGTGTCCATGTGTTTTGTCTTAAAAGAAAATTTGTCTTCATTTAAAAGACGTAGACAGCTTTGATTATCGTTAAAAATGTTTGTTGGTTCATTTATAGGTTGGTGTAAATCTGCTAAGATTTGCCTTATCCATTTTGCTTCTTTAGCAACCTCTGATAATGAAATGTATTCTGCCTCGCATGTCGAAGTGGCAACGAGAGTCTGTTTTTGACAAGACCAAGCAATTGTACCGCCGTTGTAGAAAAATATTCGTCCGCTATTCGACTTTCTTTCAATTCTATCGTCTGCCCAGCTGGCATCAGCGTAACCAATTAACGCTTTAGATTTGCAGTAGTTTTTAAATATTTTAAAATACGCTTACATTGGTTCCAGTCTTCTTTTGTGGGGTGTGAAACTTTTTGTGCTAAAATGCTTATAGTTGCTGAGACATCTGGTCTGGAATTTACTGAAATGTATAGGATATGACCAACAAGTTTACGATACATATTATTGTTTTCTAGAAGTTTTGTTTCTCCTCCTTTTCCGTAACTTAGATCCATTGGAGTTTTAGTTGGTTTTGCTTCTTCGAGTCCAAATTCGTTGGCAGTTTTATTAATATAAGTAGATTGGCAAAGTTGAAAATTACCATCTGTATCTTTTGATATTTCAATACCTAAATAATGCTTTAATTCGCCTAGGTTCTGTATAGCGAAACTGCTTGATAGTTTGTTTTCAATATATGTTATCTGATCCCTAGTTGAACAAGCTAATATTAGATCGTCTACATAAACAATTATGTAACATACCTTTTCATATATATTACCATAATACAAACATGGATCATTCAGGCTCTGTTTAAATTCAGCTCTTAAAAGATTTTCATGTAGAGTATTATTCCACGATCTCGCCGACTGCTTCAAACCGTAAATACTCTTCTTTAACAAACATACAATGTTTTCACTTCCCTGTTGGAAACCTTGGGGTTGCTTCATAAAAATAGTTTCTGACAAATTACCGTTTAAAAACGCTGTTTTAGCATCAATGTGATTGACAATCATATTATTTGTTCCTGCAATTGACAACAAAATTCTGAACGTTATATGAGATACCACTGGGGCGAAAACTTCATCGTAATCGATGCCATATTTTTGTGAGAAACCTTGTGTAACAAGGCGAGCTTTGAAACGACATATATCACCGGCAGCATTGCGCTTTATTTTGTAAACCCATTTGCTCCCAATAGGCGATGCTTTCTCAGGCAAATTAACAAGCTCCCATGTTTGATTACTCTTCATCGATTCCATTTCATCCTGCATAGCAGCTAACCACTGCTGCTTTTCATCACTATCGATAGCCTCCTGATAAGATTTGGGTTCTTTAAACTCTCTTGTTAACCAGATTTCATTTATCAATCTTCTAGGCTCTTTACCTTTATTCTCTCTGCTTGAAACTCTTACGGTAGGTGTTTGTGTCTCCAAATGTGTTTCGGAATTCTGCTCGCTAGTATTAGTATTTTCATTGGCGGCCACAGCATCATTATTGATTGTTATATCATTCGTCTTAATTGGTGTAGAATTCTCCTCCCCAATCAATAATGGATCAAACGTACGATCGGTTTGTTTACGAAAATCTAGAGTAACTTGCTTTTCAGCTGAATTAAACATACAATCTGTAAACCGAACATCCCGACTAATGACTACTCTTTTTGTTATGTTATTGTAGCAACGAAAAGCTTTAGAATTATTATCGTAACCTAGAAAAGTCATTTCAAGTGCTGTATCGTCTAACTTACGCCTTTTTTCAGATGGTATATGCACAAAACATTTAGATCCAAAAATGTGAAATTGTTTTAAACTTGGTTTTGAGCCATACCACAATTCGTGTGGTGTTGAATTTCTAGTTTTTGAAAAAACTCTATTTTGAATATAATTTGCTGTTGACACAGCTTCTCCCCAAAAAGTATACGGTAAATTGGCATCAATAAGCATACATCTAGCCATTTCAATTAAAGTCCTGTTCTTTCTTTCTGCCTTTCCATTTTGTTGGGGGCTGTAAGGGGCTGTAAGGGGCTGTTAATTGATTTTCAATTCCTTCAGACTTCAAAAACTGTGTAAAGTTATTTGCTGTGTACTCACCACCTCTATCGGATCTAATTACCTTAGGAGCACGACCAAACCGTGTACGACAAAACATAACAAAATCTCTTAATGCTTCTTCTACTTCATATTTTCTTGATAACAAACGTAATGTCGTAAAACCAGAGAAATCATCAATAAAAGTAACTATATATCTCTTTCCAGATGGTGTAGTGGTTTGCATTGGGCCACAAACATCCGTGTGTATCAACTGCAAGGGTTCTGTAGACTTACTCAAGGACTGTTTTGGAAAAGGTGTTCTAGTTAATTTCCCTTTAGCACATGTTTCACAAATTTCTTTAATATTACATTCAACAATCTTGAAATCTTCAGCTAAATTTTCTGAAAACATTTTTCTTATAGCCTCCGGATTGCGATGACCCAATTTACGATGCCACTGATGGATACAATTTTCATTATGTTGCTTTATGGCATTAATATTTTCAAATTGACGTAAAATATACATTTCGCCTTTCAGATCTGCCACACCAACATTTTTATTTTCAAAATTTATATAACAAATATTTTTCTTGAATGATATGTCGAAACCAACTTTTGTTAATTGTCTCACCGACAGTATATTGCCCACTAGACTAGGTGCATACAAAACCTCTTTAGCGAGAATTTTATTTTGATTTCCATTCTCATCGCAAAACACAAATTCACCAGATCCAATTCCTTTGATCTCAGCTGTTTCACCATTTACCAATTCAATAGAACTTTTGTAGGAGTTGTTAATCGTTGTGAAAAATGTATAATCATTAACCGCATGTCGAGTTGCACCTGAGTCCACTAGCCAACAACATTTTTTATTTTTACCAAATGTGAAAAGGAAATCTGTACATTCTGATTTTTCCTCAACAGAATTGATTTTGTTAAAATTATTATTAGAAGATTGTTTAAGTTTCCAATTTTTATACTTGCCGCAATTTTTCTTCTGGTGACCCGGCTTTTTACAAAAATAACAAACAGCTCCATTCTTAGCAACAACTTTTATAACAGCATCATGTACGTTATTACCAGCATGTAAACGTCGTTCATATTCTGCTATCACCTTTTGTTGAACCAAAGCAAACGTTATTTCATCCTCTTTACGAGACTCCAGTGAAGTTGTCAGGGTATCATAACTTTCTGGTAAACTACTCAACAGCATAGCAGCACTCCACTTGTCAGACAAGGCGTCTTCACCAATATCACTTAATTTTGTAAACAAGTCGTTCATAGCAGAAATATGAGCAACTGCGTCAGAACCTTCTTCAAGTTTAAGACTACATATCGATCTCATCAGATAAACTTTGTTACTTAAGGTGTTCTTTTCGTGATATTCCTTTAAAGCATTCCATGTGTCTGCAGCTGTCTTCATGTTACGTATATGGCATAATTGATCATCCATCACTAGCAAACCTATCGTACCCCTAGCTTCATCGTCCTTACTATCCCATTCATTTATAATGGACTAATTAGTTATTACTCCAGCCTCATAGATTGGTGAGGGACGTTTACCTTCAATGACATGCTTCCATAAATTATGTTTGCGTAACAGAAGCTCCATTTTAAATTTCCAGTTGGCATAGTTTTCATTATCAAGCTTTGCAAACTTGGGCTTAGTGTCTGCCATATTTTCCTTATTCCAAATGTAGCAATAAAATTTGTTTAATATCCTTATAATTTTATCACTCTTTAATTGTTCTTTAATTTCTTTACTTTATTTAAATTCCAAACTTTAGCGAAGGCCCATAACCTGTTAAAGTTAATTAAAAATGTTACGAGAGATCTTTTCAGTTTAAATCAGTTTATTGGAATGAGTATTTATTACAATATTTTATGATGTAGTTGAAAATTCAAAACGGTATTCAATTTAACAACAGGGTGTACATAAGATATATTATATAAAGTTACATTATTTACACAAGAAAGAAAATGATTAATGTTTACAAAATAAAAGTGAATGTTAATACTCCAACAGTTGCACCGTGTACGAATTCTATGCAATATATCGTCAGTCATTGAATCTATGTGCTTATTCCATAACGCTTCTGCTCGTCCTGGGAAACATGTAGTTCACATTATAGCGAATAGTAGACGAATTTGCATCAGTGTACAGCCCAATGCTGTTTCAGCAAGCATATCGTCCCAGTGATTGTCGTCTTCGAGCAATCCGAGTGCATACTGGATACTGGTTTCCATTCACTTTGCGTATATCTTGAAATGACAATGGGCCGGTGACGTTAACCAACAACATTCGCAGATAGAAGCATTCAATCTGCCTTGGATTGACTGTATATACTCGGCCCAAAGTATTTGATTTGAATAAGCCGCGACATGCATCAACTGGAGTGCCTTGCTTGCGAGGCATCCATTTTTTTGTTTGATTCCATATAAAATAGTGTGGTACTTCGGAATAGAGTAGTGTCCGTGCAAAGGCACCGAAAGTATTCGCACGATTACACAATTCAAAAAATTATGTGAATGTAGATTTTGGTGGATTTATGGCAGGCTCAATTGCTGTTTCATTGGTGAAAAATACGCGCTGGCCGTTTTCAAGATGACCGCTAAATGTATAACTGCTGGGTTCCGTTCATGAATTGGGAAACCGAAAATACGCAAGGCAGCTTCGTTGCAGCTGATGTGCCTGCCAATTTGGTAGCGCATTATTTTGTCGTTGTCATTTAGCCGAGGAGCATTCACATGGTATTTAGAATTTGAAATACAGCCATATCGCTGCCTTTGTTTACATATGCATTTGATGCTTTTCACCGAACTGCAGAACTCAACATTAATATGAGCATTGAATGTCTTGCACAGTAGAGGCGAATATGATACGACCCAACGATTGTCAATATCAATGTCTGTGTTGTTAATATTCGCGACATTTGTGATCGTCGATCGTTCCAACAGTGGGTGGAACCGAATACGTGTAATTTTGTAATGAAGCTAATTAAAGACTTCAGTTTTTGTTTGAACACACGTGCTGTAATATCATGAAAGTCATAGCATCCTGTATGTATTCCTACATATGTCATGGACTGCCTACGTACGATGATGGTAGAATGATAGAGTTACCAATTTCGGCGGTGTCAGCGTCGCTCATGACAGCGTCTCGCATGTGAATGTATTCTTCCGCTCTAAGCTTCTGTTGATTGTGTCGTAGAAATCGGAGTCGTTCGCTCTCTATCTTCGTGTACATGTCGACCATGAATTGTTGGAACAGCTCACGACATCGCAGAATGAGATTGTCCTGACCGCGTCGAATCATCATACGATACGCATAAAAATCCATCGAGCTCACTTTCTTGTTTGTTCCGACCCCTGTAACAACATATCCATAAATAATGATTAAACATTAGTAATGATGTTCATAAATAATGAACTACTTGTGGCGGGATCTCGTTGTTTAATGTTTATGCAATATCCGTCTTGTCCCTTCCAGAAAATTAGCGAATATTGGAGTGCGTCATATCAACGGTGTGTGTCGGCGATGAACTGCAGATTATTGTTTCTTCTTCGAATCACAATTTCTCGCGTCGATGTGCGGTCTCCTACCATGATTCCAGTAACGTCGGTAACAACTGGCGCATTGAATCTACGCACGTGTTCTCCAACTGGTGTCTTATCAGGATTGATGACAATACCATGATTGTCGCTTTGCAATTCGTGCATGTGTGTTTTGAATAATTTCAATAATTCGTTGTGTTCATTCAATAGGGCGTCCAGTTCGCCGTCGATACGTTTGGGATTAAACGAATTGAGGTTATTGTAGCCACAATATGCATCCACACGATTGATGCCCTCACCGCCCATGAAGTAGATTTGTAAAAATGTATGTGATTCGTTTGGCATTGGAAGCAATGAGCCTACTTTGTGGTACACTTGGCCTTTGATTTTGAATGTTGAATTGTTGTCCATTTGCCTCAGTATTGTGAACTATTTCTGTTGCTCTAAACGAAGTCATTTGAAAGCATGAATTGAATGTGCAAAACAGGTTTGAATCTGGATCCGTGCCGATGAGTAAACCATTCAATGGTTCTGATGGTGTTTCAATTTCTGGTAGTTGCACTTTTCCTGATGCGTAACACATCCCGGCTGACTCATGTTTGAATTTGAGCGCATGACAATGGGGGCATTCTTTGTCCATAGCACCATACTGGTCTTTCGGATGAGCGGAATATGCAATATCTGGCTCATACTCGAATGCGAGACGAAGGAATGAAGCGGATGTAAATGCTCGATGTATTAGTAACGAACCGGCGCGCTTGCAATTGTTGTCGCAGATTTCGTTCAGCTCGTGCCTCTCGTGATTGAAATTTTTTTTTTTCTTCCATATTTATTTGCAATCTATTTTACAATAATAAGCAAATTTGCTAAAAAATACAAAATTACATTTGTTCAAACCCCATTGAGTTTGAAACATATCTTAACAAGTTATATAATAATTAACTTAGTCTTTCTATTTCTAACAGTTATTTAAACAATTTACAAATATACAAATTTACATATTTACAGGTTTGAATATACATTTATTGATTAACTTCTAAAAGGCAGGTCCAGTACATGATATCTTTTAAGTCTATTGACCTCATCACTATCGTCTAGTAAGTTTATAGCAAGAACATTAGAATGATAACTAAGTCGTTTAAGGTAGTTGGAGCTGTATCTATTTATTTCCTGTTTGACTTTAGGCATAGATAAATCTTTATGAATGTTGTCATTAGTGACAAACCAGGGAGCGTCAACTATCATACGAAGAGTTTTCGACTGGTAACGTTGCAGAATTTCAACATTGGAGTTGCTGGCGGTGCCCCATAGTTCTATTCCATATGTCCATACAGGCTTTAGGATTGATTTATAAAGCAAAACTTTATTTTCTAAACTTAATTCCGAATTATTACCTAGCAACCAGTACATTCGCTTTGTTTTAATATTAAGGTGTTCTTTCTTTGTTTTTATGTGGTTTTTCCACGTCAGTCGCCTATCCAAGTGCATTCCCAGATATTTAACACAATTTGAATTAGGAATTTGTTGTCTATCAATATATATAGCTGGACAATCGCCTTTTCTTAGTGCAAATGTGATATGAGATGACTTTTCTGGATTTACACAAATATTCCACTTTTTAAACCAATTTGAAATAACATCAACGTGACACTGTAACATTCTTGAGGCTTCTGTGGGGTTATTGTTGCACGCAATTAGAGCAGTATCATCCGCATACGTGGCAATTGTTGTTTCCTCACTTATTGGCATGTCTGAGGTGTAAATAGTGTAAAGCACAGGTCCCAGTACGCTACCTTGAGGTATTCCAGCTTTTATATCACAAATTTCAGAGAAACTGTCGTTTATTTTAACATAAAAGTGACGATCTTTTATGTATGACATAAGAACAAAATAATAAGGAGCTGGAAGAATATATTTCAATTTGTACAGAAGACCCGGGTGCCATACTCTGTCAAATGCTTGCTTAACATCCAAAAATATCGCTGAGCAGTATTGTTTTCTTTCTAGAGCATTTCTTATGACTTTAACAATACGATGACACTGTTCACTTGGCCTTTGATTTTGAATGTTGAATTGAATTGTCCATTTGCAGCAGTATTGTGAACTATTTCTGTTGCTCCAAACGAAGTCATTTGGAAGCATGAATTGAATGTGCGAATGGACTTCAGAAACAGGTTTGAATCTGGATCCGTGCCGATGAGTAAACCATTCACCTGATGCGTAACACATCCCGGCTGACTCATGTTTGAATTTGAGCGCATGACAATGGGGGCATTCTTTGTCCATAGCACCATAGTGGTCTTTCGGATGAACGGAATATGCAATATCTGGCTCATACTCGAATGCGAGACGAAGGAATGAAGCGGATGTAAATGCTCGATGTAGTTGTTGGCGTTGTCGATCATTTGCCCTGCGTGAATTAGTAACGAACCGGAGCGCTTGCAATTGTTCTTGCAGATTTCGTTCAGCTCGTGCCTCTTGTGATTGAGATGCACGCAATTGCGACATGCTTACACGCATACTTTCGTTATCTTTTTGGATTTGTTCGTATGTTCTTTGTCCTCTAATAATTCGCATATTTAATACAAAATGCTAAAATCTCGACTAAAAAATGGTTAAGTGAGGGTCGGTTGTTAAAAATTTGGGATTATAGGTGTTTTTGAATGTCATATATATAAAATGCAAAAAAAAGTTTTTGGCCAAAAAAATTGTAAAAAAAAAATTCTGGATAGGGACACTCTAATGACATAGCGGTATGACGACCTATTCTCATAGCTCCTAAATATACATACAAAATTTCATAAAAATCGGTTGATCCGTTTCGGAGGAGTTCAAACAGAAACATTGTGACATAAGATTTTTATATTAGATTTATTATTATGGACTGGTCCTCACATAAGTTGGTAAAAGGATTTATTTTCATATACAACTTGTTTATTTTCAATTTCATCACGATATTTGTGCAACATTTTATCAGGATTGCAGCATAATCAACATATTTATGCAAACCACAATACAAGAGCTTCTGAGAGCACAGAACCAAATTATTCAAATTCTATTAAGAAAATTAATTTTTTAAAAATATGTTTCTGGAATGCAAATGGTTTAATCCTGCACAAATCGGAAATTTCCCATTTTATGTTAAATAAAAGCATCGATGTGATGTTAATTTCGGAGACACATCTTACAAATAGATATAACTTTAATATATCAGGTTAATCATTCTATTACACAAACCATCCGGATGGTAAGGCACATGGCGGTACCGGTATCATAATTAAAAACCGATTGAGACACTATGTCCTAGATGCGTTTTCAAAGGATTATATGCAAGCAACATCTATTCGCCTTGAATACCCAACTGGATAATTAACTCTGACCTCTATATATTGCCCACCACGTTTTTCGATGACCAAGGAAAAATTTGAAGAATTCTTTATAAAACTAGGAGATCGGTTTTTGGCATGTAGAGACTACAATGCCAAACATACATACTGGGATTCTGACCATTCTCCTGTAATTATTACTTATTGCGAGAGACCCAACAACACAAGATTTCCTAAGGACTCTTTGTGTTTTAAGACAAATTGGCTAAAATATAGGAAATATATCAGCAGTCATATCCACACAAATCCTAATTTATAGTGTGAGGAAGACATAAATAAAACCGTCAATGACTTCACCTCATTGATAATTTCGTTATTTTAGAGAGAGTTATTTTAGGTTCTTTTAAAACCCCTTATTAATGTTTAAATTATTAAACAAAATTTACCAAAATTTCAAATTGTTTATTTCTTTTGTGTATGACCCTTTTAATTTTTGTAAATACATTATTTAAATATGATTTTCATAAATTTTTATTTGAAAATAAATAAATTTTACATACACCAAAGGTTTTAAGTATTTGCTGAACATTTAAATAAAGTATTTCAACCTAATTCCACGGCAAATGAGTTCGAACTCAAAGAATTTCCGGTTTCAACAATGGCTAATGCAGCCCAATTCGATATTGGTCCTGAAGATGTTAATAGGGTAATTAAAAATAAATTGAACTTGAAAAAATCACCGGGATATGATTTAATAACTCCATCATTGATTAAGAACCTACCAAATATGGTAATAATATTGTTTAATGCGATCTTGAAACTAGGAATATATCCAAAAAATTGGAAAATTTGTCAAATAATAATGATACCGATACCGGGTAAAGATTTAACCCTGCCATCTTCTTATAGACCTATTAGCCTACTCCGTCGAAACTTTTCGAGAAAATATTCCAGGAAAAGATCATACCTTTTTTGAATGATGCAAATATTATCCCAGTACACCAATTTGGTTTCCATGAACATAATGGGACCATTGAACAAGTCAATCGTTTAACTGGAGAGATTAGAAATTCTTTTGAATTAAAGAAATATTGTTCTGCCGTCTTTTTAGATGTTGCCCAAGCTTTTGACAAGGTATGGCATAAAGGTCTAGTACATAAAATCAAATGTTTACTACCACTATGTACTCATAAATTGCTGGAGTCTTGTCTGTCGAATAAACTTTTCAGAGTTAAGTTCAATGAAAATGTGACGAGAGAATACAAGAGTAGAGCTGGCGTTCGACAGGGAAGTGTTATCTTTGATTCACACCTCTGACTTGCCTACGTGCGATAAATTAACAATCTCTACATTTGCGGATGATACCGCCATTATTAGTTCACACGAAAACCCACTCATAGCATCTAGTCAACAACAAAATTATCTCGTACGTGTGGAGACATGGTTGAAAAACTGGCGAATAACAGGTGAATGAGCTGAAAAGTAAACATGTTACGTTCGCTCTAAGGAGAGGAAATTGTCCACCTGTCACACTCAACAACGTTAATATACCGCAGTCTGATTATTTCACCTACCTTGGTATTCATCTTGATAGACAGCTTACTTGGCGCCGTCACATAGAAACCAAGAGACTTCACATGAAGCTAAAAGCCTCTAGCTTTCATTGGTTAATCAGTGATCAATCAAAATTAAGCCTTGAATATAAAGTCATCCTGTATAAGACCGGTTTAAAGCCAATTTGGACATATTGAATTCAATTATGGGGAATGGCTAGCAACACCAGTATTGATCTTATACAGAGGGCCCAATCTGAAATTCTTAGGACCATGACGGGAGCACCATGGTATATAAGAAATGAAAACATCCACAGGGACTTAGAAGTGACATTGGTAAAGGACGAGTTCAAGAAAGTCCGTGAGACATATATTGTTAAGCTGCAAACATCACAACACGCTTGCAAGACAACTTGTGCAGATCCAAACCCAATCCAGGCTCCGTAGAGCTGATCTACCACCCCGCTAAGATGAGTGCCAGTTAACCATTTAGGCTCTTTTGTTAGAGAGCAACTAGTTTTAATTTTAGTTATAAGATTTAAATACTTATTGTTAGGCCTATAAAAGGCAGATTCAATAAATTAATAAAATCGTTAAAAAAAACATATTTATGACTGCTCAAGCAGTATTCCGGGGGACAATTGAATGGATTTAGGGGAAATCATGGCCCATTTTCAATACCAAACAAACCTTAAACAAAGAGTATTTGTGGAAAATTTAAGTCAGCTGGCTCCATATCGTGTTTTAAACAGGCAGACAGCCGAACATAAAATAAAACAATACTTTTATATTTTACCAGCGGACCCGGCGAACTTCGCCTCGCCATAATTTGTTAAGCCTTCAGACAAACTTTAGAGTAAAACTCGATTTTCCAATTTTCCAGAGGGATTTTCCAAAATTTTCTTCCGTAAAAACCTTCTCATCGAAAATACGAACAACTGACAAAAAATTTTACTTCCTACCGTTCTCATTTTATGAATTATTATACATTTTTTACACCATTTTTATACCCTCCACCACCACAAGTGGTGAAAGAGGGTATATATACGTTTGTCATTCCGTGTGTAACATTGAGAAATATTCATCTGAGACCCAATAAAGTATATATATTATTGATCCTTATGAAATTCTAAGTCGATTGAGCAATGTCCGTCTGTCTGTCCGTCTGTCTGTCTGTCTGTATGTCTGTGTAAAACACTCTCACGTCCAAAATACATAAGTGAAATTAATGAAATGTATACCAAAATGTTTATAATTTTTCTAAGCAGTTTGGTATTGAAAATCAGCAAAATCGAATTGGTAGAACCAGGGTTATGGATCAAAATGTGAGACAACCTCCAAAAATGTTTATAATTTTCACAAGATTTTTGTGACTTTTGGTAAATTCATTGCAGAGAACACCATGAAATTTTGCACTCATTATTTATATGATAAATGGACAAATTCTGTTGAAAATGGAAAGAATCGGTCCATAATTTCTCGTAGCCCCCATACAAATTTCTTCCCGAAATATGGTGCTATAGTCTATAAATGCCTACAGAATTGCAGTATCCATACAAAATTCAGCAAATATAAGTTTCGTGCTAAGAGAAATCACAAGACAGAATTTTTTTTTGGATCGGCCCATATTTGATCATAGCCCCCATATAAAGTTCACTTCCGAAAATCACTTAAACATGCATAAATACCTTATAAATATCGCTATTGAGTTGAAATTCGACACAAATAATCTCCATATATACAAAAGTTGCTGCACCGAATTCTATGAAGATCGGTTCATATTTGTTTATAGCTCTCATATAAGGACCTCATCCGAACAACACATTAATCTGGATAAATATCTAAAAAATATCAATATCAAACCAAAATTTTACACAGATCCGTAATTTATATATGGAAGTCATACTGCAGGATTTTGTGAATATCGGTCCATATTTGACCGTAGCTCCAATATAAGATCCATTTCCGAAAGTCTGTTAAGTACTCACAAATCTCTTATAAATATCTTAATAATGCTAAAATTCGACATACATAAAACTCATATACTTAGCAACAACTGTACCAAATTTTATGAAGTTTGGCCCATAATTGGTCATAGCTCCCATATAAGGACCACTTCCGAAAAACACATTAACCTGTATAAATATCTAAAACATATCGATATCAAAATAAAATTATACACAGATGAGTAATTTGTATCTAGTAATCATACTACTGTAGTTTGTGAATATCGGTCCATATTTGACCATAGCTCCATATAAGGTCCACTCCCGAAAATCACTAAAACCCTCATAAATTTCTTACAAATATAGTCATTAAGTTGAAATTTGAATCCAAAAATTACAATATATGTAAAAATCATTGTACGAAATTTTATGATGATCGGCCAATAATTGGTCATAGCCTCCATATAAGTACCACTTCTGGAAAACACATAAACCTACACAAATATCCAAAAAAAATATTTGTACTGAAACAAAATTGTACACCGATCAGTAATTTGTATTCAAGAATCATATTACAAGATTTTTTAAATATCGGTCCATAATTCGATATAGTTGTCATATAAGGTCCACACTTGTTAATAGCGTTGTTTAAATTAAGTTTTATTAATTTTTTTATTTATAAATTTTACAAAAATAGTCCTCAAATACTTTGAAATCACGTTACAGTATTATATGGCGATAGTCCCATAATAGGTCAGCTCCAATATGTTGAACCAAAATTTTAATCCAAAATTCATACTACTGAATTTTATGAATATCGGTCCATAATTGGCAACAGCCCTCATATAAGTTCCGCTTTCGGTAATAACTATAATACCCATAAAACTCTTGTAAAGATGAAATTCAATTAAAATACATAGAAATCACGTTAAACTATTTTATGGCTATTGACTCATAATAGGTCATAGTTTCCATATTAGTTCCACAACCCAAAAATACATTAACGCATATAAACATTGATATCGATCAAAAATTCAACAGAAATTAGTTACAAGTAGACAGAAATCATACTGCTGGAATTTTTGACTATGGGTTCATAATTATATATAAGACACATATCCGGAAAACTCATTAATCGCGAATATATATTAAGATTTTGCGATATAACTCATTTCCATATGCAAAATTTTGAATTTTGTCTAAATATATTTGTATACCCTTTTTTATATTATTTTTCTTCACTTGTCGTGAATATTGTTGATCCAATCGGATAATGATAACCAATTATTAGGCATATATATAAATTGTTAAATGTCATACGTTATAATATGAATAAATGACAAACTCTATTCAAAATGGTAAGAATCTGCAGTTAAAGTATCTTCTGTTTAAACTAGTCTTTCTTACAATTGTTATATTATTTTATATATTTATTTAATAGTATTTCGATTAGATTGTCTTAATCCTTATAATAACAAATATTGAATATGGATATTAAAGTGTTTATGCCAATGTAACTTCTACATCTCTCATCATATTTAGGTGGAGGGTATTTAAGATTCGGCACGGCCGAATATAGTACTCTTACTTGTTATATATATAGACTTAAATATTAATATACGTAGGAAACAAACATTTTCGACAACAATTTTGCAGTTTCAATTGTAAATCTTTTATATAAATAGGCCACACGTTTTTTTGTGGAACACTTTTAAGTAAGTTATTGTTCCCCAATATTTATGAAACATACATACATGGTTTAAAAGGTTCTTTTCTCTAGATATGCACAATATAAAAAATGGTTTCAAAATTCTTTCCATAAAAGTAATAAAAAGCGTTTTAAAAGTGGTCGAAGATTTCGACCACCAGGCGATCCTACCAATTGTTACACGGTTTCCTAAAAATCCTTTTACTATGAACATAGCATATGTACTCAATACAAAAGTTATAAAATGTTCAGTTTTGTTATGGACTTCTCACTGCTGTAAAGCTCAGGATACGGGTATAAATATGAAATATGTTTTGTGTCAAATTTATTTTAATTCAATGTTTTTGCTTTGTTAATAATATTGACGAAATAAATAGTTTTTATTGTTGAATTTGATGTTTTTGACGTTTAACTAAAATCCCGAAGTCCCAAAAAATCCCGGGATCCCGGAAACGTTAAAATTGTTCAAAGGGTGCAAGGTTTGTGGAGCTTCTGAAGAGTAAGTATAGGCTTTTTATATAAGTAGTTGGTATTGGTGAAAACCTTAGGAATTTGATATTAATATTTAAGTAAAATTAGATAATTTTTTTTTTTGAATTTTTCGGACGTCACACACACAGTGGAGGAAATGAAAAAAAAAGTGGAAATAAATCTGTAACGAATATTCCGATTTTAATAAAATTGCCCATGGGTATAGAGGAGGTGTTGGTATGTTTAAAGTTTGAATTTAGGCTTATAACACCAAGGGGGACCGATCCACAAAGCCCCAAAGTGGGGCACCTCGGGGATCCGATTTGAAAGATTTTTATATATATGGAATTTACTCGACGAGATCTACAAAAACATTGCTTTAGCCATATATTATCTCTTATTCGCAAATTTATTAATAATAGTAAGAAAAAATTGTTTAAAACTCCTTACTAAGTCAAAAGTTATGTGCACTCAAACTTAAAATATTTTCGTATTTTCGGATTTTTTTTTTTTTTTAAGTACTTACATTAGTTTTAAATTATAGAGAAAATAAGAAAAAGATAAATAATGCATTTATATTTTTCTGAAAGATAGCATTACGGGAAATATTATCAAAATTCGAATTATTGCGTGGTCCAGAGAGCCTTCCGAAGTAGACCTATTTTTTATGTAAATTTCAAATTTAGAAAAAATTTTCTCAAATCGCATAGCTGCTTTCAAAATATTCGGACCTGCTTTGTATGTCCCAATTTGTTCTTTAATGTTGTACGTAGGGATTTCATAGCCCCGAGCTTGGTGCCTACAATAGATCCAAAAATCAAAAAATCCCAATTTTGGGATTTTTCAAAAGTTTGAAAAAAGTCTTTTATAATTATTTTAATTCTTAAAAATTGTGTACATTTTTGAAAAGAGGACATAATTGCCAACACGTTGAAGTATAACATGTATATCTTTTTTTTGCGCTATTCTCATTAATGTCTTCAAAATACATAACTCACAGTAATTAGCTTCATCTTTTAGTGTTTTCCGGTATGTGGTGAGTGCAAAAAATATATTACAAAACGGCAAGATTTTATAATTTTCTGTGTGTTGTTGAATTTGAATCCATAAATTTGACTAGTGGAAAAGAAAAGATGTATAGAATTTTTGAGGAAAAACCTAAAAAATACGGCCCTTTTTACATGTTCCAACTTTGGATGTGTGTAACTTTTTATAGGGACGAGATTACTGTTAGCAAGTTGTTTTTATTTTATTCAGAATTTATAGCAAATATATCTGATATTTTTAAACAAAATTCCAAGAATCCAAAAAAAGATCGTTTAAAATTAAAAAAAAAATAAACCTAAATATCCATTGAACTAAAAGATATAACTTAGACATGTAAGATTATTTTTTTTAAGTCTTCTCAAGGACTATTTTAAACTTCATCTCATTGGGATCATAAATGGATTTTTGGCGATTTTTTTTTAATTTGAGACCCGAGTTGACCAAATTTGAGGGGCCACTTATTGGCCCCCATTCCGTATAGGAGGCTGCAAAACAACTCAAATGCACCTCAGCTCCAATAGTTCCCAATATACCGAATTATTCAAAAAATAAAAAAAAGAAACCTTTACAAAATACTGTGGTATGGTAGAATTTTAACTTATACAACAGAGTTTAAATTTTGGGTATTGAAAATAAAAAAAAAAAAAATTCAAACAAATCAATATTTAAAACAATTGTAGGCCTTACACTGGCTATATTAGATATTCGCCATAAGTTTTTGAAAATAAATTTAAGAAAAATTAAATCCACTAAAATATACCACTACGATGGTATATCTATATTTGTTTCATTCAGTACATACTGTATATATTAAAATGTGAGATGTTCGTTAGTATAATTATTGAAATGAGTTATCCTTATAATATTTGAAATTAAAAATATAATTATTACAAATTTATTATATTATAGTGTGCCTGTTGCTGTAGTCAACCTTTGGTTGACAATATCAGCTATGTATGTTTTTCCTTCTTACTCAACACAAAGAAATTAAAAGAAAATACATACATAGCTGATATTGTCTATTTTATGCGCGTTTTTTAAATGAGACTTTAAATTAAAACTTCTAGATGAGCTAAGTACTTTATTGCAATTTTTACACATCACTTTATTTGTTTCATTAGTTTCATTAAAATATTTTAAAATTTCTTCCATTTTGTGTTAAACAAACACAAACCACGATTTAAAACAACTTTTGATATTTCTTTTTCAATCATACACATACGAATGTTTAACACAGTTAAAAAAAATACAGTTATAACCAGCGATGCCACAGTATCAATTAGTATAACTAAATTTCTCAAAGCTACCATACTAAATAATAAACCATGTCAAAACTATTACCAATAATACATGCAATGAATCTCAAGAGTTTTTGGATTTAGATTTTTTCAAATAACTTCAAAATTGTAAGATGCTACAATATAAACAAATCACACTTAGCAATAACAGACAACTATTAGCATCAATTGCAGAAATGTCAATTGTGCTATAGCACACCCAAGGCGAATTTATACAAAGTGGAGTCAGTCAATCAGCTGATAACTCTTTTTTTCGCTTTTTGGTTCTAACAGTTGTCAAAGCTTTTGTTTATATTTAAATATCTACATATTCTAAGCTTATTAACAAAATATTTATTTTTTACATAAATAAGTAAAGCCCTCACTATTCAATTATCAACACTATATTAAGTTTTAATACATATTTGTTTAATTTTTCATTTTTGTTTTTTGACATTTGTTAAGACCAATTGTTGTTTTTGTAGAACTGCCACCACCTTGTATAAATTCGCCTTGAGCACACCCAAAGAAATGTGAATTGTTGCTATAGAAAATTGCCAGCACAACAAAATAAAACGAATGGCGTGCTATATTACTTTGGCAAAAAAATGTGTGTGCTACTAAAGCACGATCATATATTTTGGTGGATGTGTAATGGATTGTGACTGCTACTAAAAATTGCAAACAAGTGCTGCAATTTTAATAGTAATATGAACGAACAGTTTGAATATTTATAGTAGTTGATTGTGATAAAATGAGATAATTTCATATATACTGCATAGTCAAATTTAAGAAAAATTTTGCTAGAGCTGAATATCGAAACCCTGATTATTATTGTAAATATTTACTAATGTGGTAAAATTATAGCTTCAATAATTGGAATTAAAATAAAAAAAAATTGAGTGTAAAACTGTAAAATGTAAAAACTGCAAAATCTGCACAATTTACAGAAAAACTTAAATTTTTAAACAAAAAACTTCAAAACCACTTAATGCTTAGAAAAACTGCAAAATGCAGATAAATCTGCACATTTGCCAACGCTGCTTGGGAACACCCGCAACTTTTTTGGTGCTACCCTAATGTACATATGTACTACATACTAAAAACTGTAAATTCCATAAAAGTATTCTATTCATCACGTATAAATAAGCAACACTGAATAGGTATTTTATAATGAATTTAAAAGATTTTATCTGATTATGTATGCAGGTATTTACAGATTGTTTAATAAATAATACTGTTATATATAAGCAAAATCACGATTCCGTTTATGTCTAAAATAAAATCCTTCGAATCTGTTATTAAACACGAGCTGCTACACCAATTACAAAATGTACTACATACTTTTTTAACGTATCCAAAGAATGTAAAATCTGATAATGATGGAAAAGTTATGCATTAAGTGCAACAATGGCAAAACTAATCATTATGCTATTCTTGTTAACGACAAAGAATGTAACGAAGAATATTTAGAATATATGAATACAAGAGTACGAACAAGCAACAACAACTAGTAGCGCCACAAGAAATAATAACACAATTCACAATCTTGTGCAAATGGTCTTGCATCATTGTATACGCATTGAATTTTTACTTTACACTAACAAAATATACAGAAATACACCATTGCACAATGGGGCAGAATCAAAATTTTTTGGAAATAAATCTGGCATTTCTAAACAGCTGGTCTGATCGGGATAACATTTGACGTTGGCTTAGTCAAGGAGTATTCGAGGTACCTTCGACATGTACAATTTTTAAACACGTGCCATTTTTTGCTTCCCATCCGAGTTCAAAGATTTTTATTATAGGTCTTGAAAAAACATGCTAGCGTGAGCTATTTATCTCTTTTCGTTTTCAAGTTATAGGTATTTCAAATTGGAAATTTTAAAATTTTGCCATACCTTGGACCGAATTGACTCAAATTTTTTTTGTTAGTTAGGCAACTAAAATAGTATAAATAACGGATTAAAAACTAAACGATTTTCAATGTAAATATTAAACAAATAGATTTTTGCTGTTTTTTGTGCGAAAAGGTAACTTAATTTTTTTTATTAAAAAAAAACTTTCTTTAAGAACATATAACAATTTTATGTTTTTCTGTAAGGTATCTTTACGGAGAACTTTCTGTTATAAAAAAACATGTCTTATTTTTCGAATATTTATCAAAATTTCAAATTTGGGCCACATGTTCTAAAATCCCAAAGCTGGGATCAGAAAACGGAAAGCAGCTTTGCAAACCTTGATGTGTTCCCTATTTATCCCCAAAGTATTTTCCCAGCGCCGAAGGAAATGTGGACCCTATGGGTAAAATTGTAAAAAATACCATTTTTGGGATTTTCGCTCCAATTTTTAAGAGTTGCGAGAGTCTCTTTGACCTTTTGACATGGTTTTTTACACTTTGTTATTTAGAATGACAACTTTAAAAAACGTTGAAAATTTCATTGAGTTTTGTCAATAAATAAAGATTTTACTTGATCCACATTTATTCTGAACTAATTTTTTTTTTGTTTAGATAATTTAATTTTTGATCTAACAAAAAAAAATTTCAAGTCTATATCTCAATTAGATTCAAAATATGCCACTTTAAAACTCCGTACTTCAAAAATATTGCAAGCGTTTCAAGACCTATTCGAGTGCTTTCCAAAAATATAAAAATCTTTGAAATCGGATGGGAAACAAAATAATGGCACGTGTTTTAAAATTTTACATGTCGAAGGTACCCTACTTTGAGTCCCTATGGCGCCGCCCCTGAAGCATTTGTAGGGTACATTTTAATGTCAAATTTTATCGCGATCGGACCAGCCGTTTAGAAATGCCAGATTTATTTCCAAACAATTTTGATTCTGCCCCACTGTGCATTGCATGAATTTGCAATACAAATGCACAAGATTGTGAATACAACTAGTAATTTAAATAATAATTGCCGAAAATCTTCGTAATCTGAACGATATGAACGCGCATCACTGCTCTAAATAATGAAAATACTCAAAACAAAAATATAGAAATCCCACCTCTCAACTTATTAATTTAATAAAAAAAGTCTTAATCTAAAAGACTTTAAAATAAGAGAATTTTATAACAAAAAAAATATATCTTTATGAGTCATCAATGGAAGATTACAACAGAAAAAAAGCATATTTACAAAAAAATAAAACAATTTTTTTACTTTAACTCTAAATGATATAACAGAAACATAGTTACTTACCGAAAGGCCTCAGTGCTAACATTGATAATAATGAAATTTTGAAAGAAAACGAGAACTTAAAATTTACAAAAGTAGGCGAATTCAGAACAAAAACATCAGCAAGCAGCGCACAGTGGGGGATCTGAAAAAAAAAGTGGAAATAAATCTGTAACTTCTAAACGAATAGCTCGATTTTAATAAAATTTCCCATGGCTATAGAGGAGGTGTTGATAAGCTTAAGTTTTGAATTTGGGCTTAAGCAACTAAGGGGGAGCCGACCCACAATGCCCCAAAGTGGGGCACCTCGGGTATATCAAAAATTAAAAATGATGCCAAATTTTTGTTTGCGATCCGATTTGAATGATTTTTATATATATGGAATGTACTAGACGAGATCTACAAAAAATATTGCTTTAGCCATATATTATCTCTTATAGTTTACGAGTTATTCGCATTTGAAAAGTAAAATTTTATTTTATTTGCCTACCTTGGTCTGCTATTTTGCTAATAACGGATCCAATTCTTTCCCGATTTTCTTGAATTGTCTTTTTTTGAATTAACAACAAATTTGTTAATAATCCTAAGAAAGAAATGTTAAAAAATATTTACTGAGTCAAAAGTTATGTGCATTCAAACTTAAAAAAAATAAAAAAGTCGTTTTTCCGCCATTTTTTTTCGAAAAAAGTAACTACATTAATTTTAAATTATACAGAAAATGAGAAAAAGATAAATAATGTGTTTATATTTTTCGGAAAGGTAACATTTCGGGAAATATTATAAAAGCAAAATAATATCAAAATTTGTATTATTGCGTAGTCCAGAGCCTTCCGAAGTAGACCTATTTTTTATGAAAATTTCAACTTTAGACAACATATTCTAAAATCGCATAGCTGCTTTCAAAAAATTAAGACCTGTTTTGTATGTCCCAATATGTTCTTCAATATTGTGCAAAGGGATTTCATAGCCCCAAGCTTGGTGCCTTCAATATATTCAAAAATTAAAAAAATCACAATTTTGGGATTTTTTAAAAGTTTTTTGGGAATTGTGGGATTGTCAAAAACAATTCACTAATTTCTTTTTCACTTTTGTATTTCGATCGAAAGTTTTTATATAAATCTAAAGTTTCATTAAAAACGATTCATAAACAAAATTTTTATTGCATTTTAAATATTGAAATTTTTCAGAAAAATCAGCTACCATTTTTTATTCCTATATTTTTGAAAAAAGTCTTCTATCATTTTTTTAATTTTTAAAAATTTTTTATATTTTTGAAAATAGGACATAATTTCCTACACGTTGATATATAATACGTATATCTTTTCTTTTCCACTAGTCAAATTTATGGATTCAAAATCCATAACTCACAGTAATTATAGTGTTCTCCGGTGTTTTGTTATGCAAAAGTCGGCAAGGCAGTGCAAAAAATATATTACAAAACGACAAGATTTTATAATTTTCAGCATGTTGTTGATTTTGAATCCATAAATTTGACTAGTGGAAAAGAAAAGATATACATATTATATATCAACGTGTAGGAAATTATGTCCTATTTTCAAAAATATAAAAAATTTTTAAAAATTAAAAAAATGATAGAAGACTTTTTTCAAAAATATGGGAATAAAAAATGGTAGCTGATTTTTCTGGAAAATTTCAATATTTAAAATGCAATAAAAATTTAGTTTATGAATCGTTTTTAATGAAACTTTAGACTTATATAGAAAATTTTGATCGAAATACAAAAGTGGAAAAGAAATTAGTGAATTGTTTTTGATAATCCCACAATTCCCAAAAAACTTTTAAAAAATCCCAAAATTGTGATTTTTTTGATTTTTGAATCTATTGAAGGCACCAAGCTCGGGGCTATGAAATCCCTTTGCACAATATTGAATAACATATTGGGACATAAAAAACAGGTCTTAATTTTTTGAAAGCAGCTATGCGATTTTAGAATATGTTGTCTAAATTTGAAATTTTCATAAAAAATAGGTCTACTTCGGAAGGCTCTGGACTACGCAATAATACAAATTTTGATATTATTTTGCTTTTATAATATTTCCCGAAATGTTACCTTTCCGAAAAATATAAACACATTATTTATCTTTTTCTCATTTTCTGTATAATTTAAAATTAATGTAGTTACTTTTTTCGAAAAAAAATGGCGGAAAAAACGACTTTTTTATTTTTTTTAAGTTTGAATGCACATAACTTTTGACTCAGTAAATATTTTTTAACATTTCTTTCTTAGGATTATTAACAAATTTGTTGTTAATTCAAAAAAAGACAATTCAAGAAAATCGGGAAAGAATTGGATCCGTTATTAGCAAAATAGCAGACCAAGGTAGGCAAATAAAATAAAATTTTACTTTTCAAATGCGAATAACTCGTAAACTATAAGAGATAATATATGGCTAAAGCAATATTTTTTGTAGATCTCGTCTAGTACATTCCATATATATAAAAATCTTTCAAATCGGATCGCAAACAAAAATTTGGCATCATTTTTAATTTTTGATATACCCGAGGTGCCCCACTTTGGGGCATTGTGGGTCGGCTCCCCCTTAGTTGCTTAAGCCCAAATTCAAAACTTAAGCTTATCAACACCTCCTCTATAGCCATGGGAAATTTTATTAAAATCGAGCTATTCGTTTAGAAGTTACAGATTTATTTCCACTTTTTTTTTCAGATCCCCCACTGTGCAGCGTTGCCATTCACAAAATATTTTTCCTACAAAATTTTTGATGAAAAACTACCAAAACCTACCAAATTTGAAGTATTTTAAAAATTTTATATTGATACGTTCCTATTGCAATTTAAAAATGTATATTTAGTGTCAAGTTGATGTCTAAAACTTGACAAAGTGGGACTAATAGTTAAAAATAACTTTTTAGAACATAAATTGTTGACATTATTTTATATAATTTCTTAAAAAGTAGTGGTATCTTGTGTATCTTAATCTATCATTAAAGTACTGCAGTACTTTTGAAATCCGATTTGTACTGAAAAAATACACTAGGTGAATTTATATCTCTAGTATCTTGAAAAAGTTTTGATATAGCTTAACAAAGAAATATTTCGAAATTAATAGTCAATACAATTGTTTTTAGTTTTATTCAGAATATTTTGAAAAGTGTCAAAATAATATTGATCGCGCCTTAGTGCCATTTTACACATAATAAAAATGGCACAATTGTGCCACAAATCATGAGTTAATTCAACAAGACTACACAATTTACATAAAATTAATTATAATTTTGAAAGAATTAAAACATGTAAATTAAATGTATAATATGTTAATAGCTTAAAATGAAACTAAAGAAATATTTTACTATTCTGGCATGACAGAATTCTTCATGATCTTCATTACTTTGCTCTCAAAAATACTTATACATATATTCAGAATTATCATAGCCTACCAAAAATAGACAAACAACGGAACAAACCAACCAAACTACCAAAAGTCAATTTGTTAACTTGAAACTACCAATTTTGGTCAAATTGGACCAAAGCGGCTAAAAGATGTGTTAAATGCAACGAAAGCCATGGATTTGGGGAAAGTAGCCTAAAAACATACTTAATAATGAAACGGATAAACTATGCGAAAAATATAAAGAAATTCAACAGAGGCTTCGTGCCAAAAAAACAAATTTGAAAACAAAATAAAACTACAAATACATAATATAATATGAATCATACCGAAACAATTGGAACAATTGGAACACCCCCCACAGTCACCGGACATTAATCCCATTGAACATCTGTGAGAGCATTTGGACAAACAGATCAGAAAAGAGAAATATTACCACCAAAGGAAAACCAGGAGGAAGAGTGATCCAAAATCCCAACAGAGGTGACATCAAAATTCGTAGAAACAATGCCAAGGAGGCTTGAAACAATTTTAAAAGCCAAAGGATTTCAAATAAAACTTTTTTTTCTTCTAATTTCCCTAAACTGTACACTTTCTTTTGACGCGTTAAAAATGTAGTATTAATTTTTTTATTTTTTTTTTTTGGTTCTGTTGAACTAGTTTTGTTTTTTGTTTATATATTGCAAGAGATCAATTGAATATTTTGTTAAATATACTAGAACTTGAAAAAAAAATTTAATATGTAAATAAAACGTTTTAAATGTAAAAACATGTTGTACACTTTTATTTGACGCTGACTGTATATCCCACTCGCATGCCACTAAGATACCAAAAAAACTCTTAAAGAAATAGACCTAAGCTTTCTTTTGAGCAAAAAAAATAAAAAACAGGACCCATTTCGGAAAAAAGTTCGATTTTGCAAAAAAAAAAAATTCAAAAATTTTATGACTTGAGTTACAAAATATTTATTTGGTAAATATCCCACTCGCATCCTACTAAGCGACCAAAAACGTCTTAAAGGAAGGGACCTAAGCTTTCTTTTCAGAAAAAAAATTCGTTTTTGCAAAATAAAAAGTCAAAAAATGTATGTCTTGAGTTACAAAATATTTATTTTGATAAATATCCCACAAATTGTAAGTTTTGAGTTACAAAATATTTATTTTGAAAGATATCCAACTCACATCCCACTAAGCGACCAAATAGGTCTTCAAGGAAAATATATAACCTTTCTTTTGAGAAAAAAAGGGTCCATTTTGAAAAAAGGTCATTGATTTCGGAAAAAAAATGTAAAGAACTTTTTATTTTTTTCCGAAAGATTGAAGAAAAGCTATCTAAACTATTTGGGACACATTTTGCTAAGAACAATAGGTAATAAGTTACATGGATGAGAAAAAAACACCTGCTTGGCCAAAATGTCAAATTTTGACCCCCTCTAACCTAGAAAGTTCTCGACCGATCTTGTTTAAATATTGTGTTACTATCTAATAGCACTAACCATGGCTCAAATTTCATCCCTATCGGAAGACATCGGTTTCAAAAGTTGGTTCGCTTGACATGAAATGCCCCATATATATAAAAGTCAATGTGTGTTTGTTTGCGTATTTGTAATGACTAGGGGGCGGATTTTTATGCATTTATTATAACTTTGGAAATGCCTCTTGATTTTAATCCACTTCAGTTTAATATTTGCTTTGAATTTGCACCAGATGGAAAAACCATAAATATTGTATATCCTAAGTCATTAGAACAACATACAAATACATATGTATGTATGTTTTGTTCTAAACTTTTCTATTTAATTACAATTCACATTAAGACTAGAAAATATGAAGCAAATGATGTAATTTTTACTAAATTAAAAACTAATTTTAAATAGACTAAATGAGGAGCCGCAGAACAAAAGGTACTTTTTCGCATTTTTTGACAAATTGGTTTTTTGGTATTTTTATAATATTTGTGTTGAAATCTTCTAGAAAAAATCAAGTTAGCAACGTATTTTTAATTTTTTTACTAAGTAAATGGGTTCTAAAAAAATGGGTGCTTAACAAAACGTGTAACACTAGTTTAAAACGACAAAAATAATATATTCATAATAATATTTCAATGTGTAATTTGTTTATATATCAGGGGAGACATTAGGAGACAATTATAAATATTATTTATTACCTAATCATACAGACTTTATTTATTAAAGATTCGATAACTTAAAAATTAATTAATATTGTATTGTACTTTATACTAAGGTCCATTAGTATAACTTGCCTTTATGTTCGTAATAGTAAAAATTAACTTTAAGGGTACCTTTTTATATTGCTTAAAGTTAACTTTTACTATTTCGAACATAAAGGCAAGTTGTAATAATGGCCCTAAGTATAGTTAATTTGTGTATAAAAAATATTAATTTAATATTTTGAAACTTAAATACTTTCGAAGATTATTAGTATACATTTTATAAATGCTTGTATGAATTAATTTGTATAATAAGAAAATATGACCATAACATTAAAAAGTTTTGTTTTTTATTTTTGTGTTTATATTATTGAAATATTTAAAATATTTTTAAGCGTTCTGTGCAAAATAAGTATTTTTGTACAAACTCAACAAGTTGACATCAACGTTAGTAAATGTCACGTAGAAACGTAAAGAAATTCTGTTTTTAACAGGTTCAGACGTTACAGTTACGTTACATTACGTAATTTAATCGTTCCGTTAAGGTTACATTACATTACGGTCGGCTAATCCACCCTTTATTCGTACTGTACATTTAAAGAACACATTCCCTTCATCTGTTTTTAGTGTTTGTGAATTTGTACACAATCAATATACCGTACACTACGATTGTTAGATGATGTTCCGTACACTACGAATAAGGTACGGAACATTGTACACGTTCACTACCTCGTATCGTTTATGTACTTTTCAAAATGTTCGCTACGTTTAGTGTACTTTTTAGCGAACATTTTAGATATAAAATAAAAGCAAAATAGAACAATTGGATTGTGTTGCAAATTATATTTACTAAAGCTACGTACACACGATTGTCATATTCTTACAATGTTGTCAGAAAATGTTCAATAAATGGTTTACAACCATATGTTTCAACATAAGTTCTCATGGTTGTATTAACCATTTTCTGAGCATGTTTCTGACAATCTGACAACCGTGTGTACGTAGCTTAACCAGTTTGAGGACTGCGTATATTGATAAATGATTTATATATGTCAGAGCCCGGCAACACATGCGATTGGTCAGTTGTTGTAAGAGCGAAAAATAAGAAAAGAGAAAAATTATTACTCTCATACTCACACCAACACAGGAATGGAAATTTTAATTTTGGAATGGTGGTATTTTAATTAAAAATAATATTTTAAAATTTGTAATGTTCTGTTAGACTTCTTTACTTATATCGATTTAAGAAAGCATTTTATATTAAAATTCGTTTCTTTTTGGAAGTTTATAATTCTAAAAACGTGCACCATACGTTGATGTTAAAAAATATTAAGTTTTCCATCCCTGCATTAGTAATATTCATGTACAAAAGCAAGAAACATGCGACAACACAACCTTCTTCAATGAACGCTCAAACGAGACTGAATGAGTTTTTAATACGTGTGAGTACGTTGTTGTAAAATTTAATAATGGCCGAAAAGCACGCGTGCATAGGAAATGCCTAGCTCTGATATATGTAGTTTATAGCTATCTTAAATAAAATAATTCTGAAAAAAGTGCAACTTAATTTAAAAGCATTGTTGGGAAAAATTTAATTTTATTATACTACCTGATTCAATCAATCCATTATTTTTTAACCATTTCAAATGGTTTTTATTGTACATACTTGTAAAAATTGCCAATGCAAATTTGATGCAAAGTGTTTGTCAATATATGTATGTACATTAGGGAGATAACTATTGACATTTTTAGCAAATATGCAAATTGTCATAGCATAGTCGAATACAGCGTTAAAATAATGAAAAACCACGGTATTATTTTTTCGCGGTTGTTAAAAAAGTTTACTCACCAAACGCAATAAAGATTTTCATTAAATATTTTCAATTATTTTGAAATACAATATATTTTATTTTAATAACAACTGCGTACATACTTTAAAAGATAATTTTTAAATACGGGAAGTATCCCTCACACTTGCAAAAAAAAATTAAATTATTAATATAATTTTTCAAAGTAAAAAAAAATTGGTTTATCTTAGAAATTGGTATTGGTGCGTGATGTTTTTGATGCCAAATGATCTAAAAAAATTATTTTCATTACTTATACAACATTGGACATCTCGTGGTGGTATGCCGAAAATTTCGCCAAAATTAGTTATATACCTAATGTACATATTTTATGATACTGACACTGCCGTTTATTCTAACGCATAGAACGGAAGGAGAGAGGAAAAAACTACTTTCTTTTCACACATAAACATACAATAACAAAATACATGCAATACATTCTCATGAATTAGGTTTTTGACAACGGACTTAGGTTTTTGGCTCTCAGTTACCTATCTAGTTGTTGTCTATGCTGACAACTATAAAAAATATTTTTTAGCTGTAATAATATGTGGAAAACCCCAAACTTGAATGAATGGTACTGATTTATTGCCTTTGTCAAAAACAAAAATTCCAATGAATTAACATATCAGAGAAATTTCTCTATAAAAAATCATAATATAAATTATTTTCGACATACACAAAAATAATTTAATTTCCCATATTTTATTCAAATCCTATTCAAAAGTAAAAATACAAACATATCCTAAAAAATTATAAAATTTTTCACAACATAAAAATACAAAATGAAAATAATTACATACATATGGGGCATTTCATGTCAATGGTAATTTAGACACAATTTTTCAACATCGGTCGAGAACTTTCTGAGTTAGAGGGGGTCAAAATTTGACATTTTGGCCAAGCAGGTGTTTTTTCTCATCCATGTAACTTATTACCTATTGTTCCTAGCAAAATGTGTCCGAAATAGTTTAGATAGCTATTTCTTCAATCTCTGGGAAAAAAATTAAAAATTTTTGACAATTTTTTTCCGTTAGTTCACTTGACATGAAATCCCCCATATATTTATGTAATTCGAAATAAATGATTTACAATTAAACACATTTATTAATACATATCTTTCGATTTTCTTATTTCTCCGTCATTATTTTCGTATTAAATATATCAATTCTGCTTTCATCAAAACTCTACATGTTCACCAAAATCTTCGTTAAATGTTCGCTAAGAAATACACTAAACGTAGTGAATGTGTACAATGTTCCATAACTTATTCGTAGTGTACGGGACATCATCTCACAATCGTAGTGTACGGTACATTGAATATGTACAAATTCACAAACACTAAAAAGTTTTCAGTGTATTTCATACTGTTACGAATGTGCAATAGCGATTTGAATTTACCCAGCAAAAACTTTACTTACTTAGTAAGCCAGCAAGTACAAGGTGGCGCAAAAGTAATCCTCCTATCAGAAAATGCTATAAATTTTGCGATTGGCCCCTAATCTCAGTTCTGTTTTGACATTTGTGTAGTAAACACATGCCAAATATACGTTAATAAACAATGTTACGCTACACTGCTCCAGAACGCGGAATATTGCTGACTATTTATTTGACCAATAATCGGTCGGTGATTTTGGCACAACGTGAATTTCGTCGCAGATTTCCTGGCCGTCCAACGCCTACTGGTGAAACATTGCGACGTTTAGCCGCTCGCCTCGAAGAGACTGGCACAACACGAAATGCTGCCAGGCGTGGCAGACCCCGGAGTAGCCGTTCTGCAGAGAATATTGCTGCTGTGGCCGAGGATGTCATGGAAGCGCCGTCGACATCGACCAGACGACGTGCCACGCAAATGGGTATCAGTCGACGGTCTTTACAGCGAATTTTGGTTCAAGATTTGAAGATGTTTCCGTACAAAGTTCAGACGGTGCAGCAGCTGTTAGCTGCTGACCGCCAATCGCGTCTAACATACGCTCAAGCCATCCTTAATCACCACCAAGAGGAAGATGATTTTTCATCAAAAATAATCATGAGTGATGACGCCCATTTCCATCTTAGCGGGTACGTAAATAAGCAAAATTTACGCTTCTGAGGCACTGAAAATCCGCGTGTAATCCACGAAGAGCCATTACACCCGCTCAAAGTCACTGTATGGTGTGCTGTTTTCGCTGGAGGAGTCATCGGACCTTTTTTCTTCGAAGACGTCGCGGGCCAAACGGTTACTGTGAATGGTGAGCGCTACAGAGCAATGATCAACGAGTTCTTTTTGCCGCAACTTGATGAATTGGGATTGGAAAACATATGGTTCCAACAGGACGGTGCAACGGCACACACTGCACATGCCACAACCGATATGCTGAAGGATGCATTTCCCGGGCGCCTAATCTCCCGTTTTGGCGATTTGCACTGGCCAGCAAGATCGCCTGATTTGACCGCTCCAGACTTCTTTTTGTGGGGCTTTTTGAAGTCGCGGGTTTATGTTAACAAGCCTCAAATTCTTGCAGCTTTTAAAGACAATATCCGTCAAGAAAGTGAGGACCTATCGCCGGAAGTTTTGGCCAAAGTGATGGAAAATGCCATAAAAAGGGCTCAAATGACAATCAACTGTGGCGGCGGCCATTTACATGACATCATATTCTCGACTTGATGTAAAAAAAATTAAAAGACCAAGTAAAAATAATCCACAAGAAGAATCAAAGTTTTTTATTTTTTTTTTTTTTTTAATTACAGCCAAAAAACATCGGAAGTTTACTTTTGCGCCACTTTGTAATATTTGAGCAAACTGGTAACTACTTATTATTTGTCTGAAACACTAGTTACTGTTGTTCGAGATTTTCTAAAAATTCAGGGGTCCTACTTATAAATATACTTACATTCAGCTCAATTATAAGTATAAAAAAAATACAGAAAAATATTGCCTCGTGTGGGTATCGAACCGTCACATTATTTGCTTGTGTTTGCTAGTCAAGCTGCTAACTCACTGCCCATGTACGAGTTATTTTATTGTAAGTTAACAATGGTTTTAACATTAACATATAAATTAATATAATCTTTTTGTACCAACCGGTACAAAAATAAGTACCTATTCTAGTAAATAAAATAACCACCACTCTTTACAAAATAAGGCATGTGGTAATTAGTTGCCATTACAAAAATTCACAAAATTTTTGCTGGGTAACGGTCTGTAACGTCTGCCTGCAACATTCAGTTTATAAACACATCCATCAGTAGCATGCGGTTATTAGCATTGTTTGTAAGTATGGCAACACTAAATGTTCAAGCTGCTAACATTAACATCGAAAGCTCTAGAATTCGAATGTACTAGTTTCTCAATGGAGATCATTGTAGAAGATTAACGAAAGATGGCGTGTGTATAAATAGTGGCAGATTGAGTTGATCATTGGCTCTGCACAGTGGTTTAGAAACTTTTTTTTTGGAAATAATTCGGTATATCGGGAAATATTAGAGATATTGTTACGAAATTTCACAGGATTGGAGCCAAGGTGTTTCTGAGTTTGTTCAGTTTTCTAGCACTAACGGGGGCCAGTGTGTGGCTGTTCAAAGTTGGTCACCTCGGGTCTCAAAATTTTTAAAAAAAATCGCCAAAAATCCATTTATGATCCAAATGAGCTGAAATTTAGAATATAAATATTTCTTAGGAAGATCTACAAAAAATACACTTACATATGGAGGTTATCTCTATTAGTTGAAGAGGTATTTAGGTTTATTGATTTATTTTTTTTAATTTTGCTCGATCTTTTAATGGTTTTTTTTTAGAGATGACGGGCCAGCGGATTGTCGAAAATAATTTTTAAAATATCAGCTATATTGGTGATAAAATTCTAAATAATATAGGAATAACTTGCTGACAGTTATCTTGTCCCTATAAAAAGTTACACGCATCCAAAGTTGGAACATATAAAAAAGGCCATATTTTTTACTTTGGTAGAAAAAATGTTTCTTCGGGACTATACACATGTTTTATATGATCCGGAAAGAGAACTTAATGCAAAAGCGTGTAAAGTAAAATTTGGCTCATTAAAGCTGACACAACACCCCCCAGGCCTATCCGAACTTTTAAAAAATAATTTTAGCTTTGAGTAAAAAATTCCAAAAAGGCAAAGCACCGATCCTCGAAAATGTTCCATATTTGTATAACCATATATATTACTTAAACACTTCCAAAGTTATTTTACTATCACATGGTAAATAACGTCACAGTAGGGACTTTTCTAAATAAACTCAGTTTTTGTAACACATTTTTTCCGGTTTAGGAATTTTAGAACTTTAAAATAAAAAATGTCAAAAATTATAATACCGTTGATTTAAGGACATTTGGATCTGCATTAATTCCAAATTTTGTTATGTTATCTTTAACCGTTAAAATTTTACATTAATTCTAATTTTATATTTTTTCATGGAAAATCACCATATTATAATTGTTTCAGTTTTTAAAGTAAATAACGTCCCAAAAATTTAATAACTTATTTAACTTTACTAAAATATCAATCTTCAAGTCTTAAAATTTATAACAATATCAAATACTTATATAAAAATTCGTTATGTTTTACAATTGTGTAAGTTTCGTTCACTCTAAATCTTACCTTTCGTTTTTAGAATATAAGTATGTTTATTAAAGTTCCACTAAATTGTTTTTTTTTTTATTATTTTCTGTGCTCAAAAAAATGCTAAGATGTTGGAAATTTAATTTTACCCTTTATTTAAAAAAAAAATTACATCACTTTGTAAATATTTCCATAGAAATTCTTGAAATACAAAAACAATTATACAAAAAAATTTCTCAAAATAAGATTTTATTATAATTTTTTTAATTAAAAATTGTACGTGTCATCTCTGTGTATCGAACCCGGTTTGTTCAGATAAAATGCAGGATAAATCCTTACAGCCATATGCATAAAAATTTACAAGAGCCTTATAAACCAATTATAAGCAAATTTTCATAAAGTTGTATTCATAAACGATTAATAGCTCAAAATACATTTGATAAACCTTTAATAAGAGTACAAATTTTAAAGTTCGTTCGACCCTTCTTTAAACCTACTATAAAGTATTCTTTTTACATTTTATCCTGAAAAAAGGGAATTTTAAAGATAATTCTTTATAAATTTGCATTAATAGTCGATACTATTGCAATTGATAAACATAATATTAACTCCGCTGGGAAATATGGTAAACTTTAATAATATAAGATTTTGTTCCATATTTCTCCGGCAGTGAACTACATGAGGTTCGCAAGTGAGTTTTATTGCCATTTTTGTAATTTATTGTTAACCTGTAACGGCATGTAGTAACTAAATGCGTAAACATTGTGGAAGAAGGTCCACACAATCTAATATATCCACTCCGGAATTAAAATTATGTGTTTCCTCATAGAAATTCATTAATTTTTGTTAAAATTTAACAAAATGACAATAAAAATAAATTAATAAAACAAATTATAAAACAGTGATGTTTATTTTATCACAGAATATTCGTCATTCGAATACTTTTAATAATAATTGAACTAAAATATATAAAAACGTTTGTATATTAATGCATTTTAGCTTAATATAAATTTACTAGAATCAAATAAAAATTTGTTCTCTAAATATTAGCTTTTATCTTCAAAAATGTATTATTACTAAAAACAAACAATGAAAAAAAGAGAATTAACGAATATTTTATCCTAATTGCAAGCAACACTAACAACGAAAAATGGGAAATAACAGAGAAGCATTGCCAGCATAGACAAAAAACAGTACATTAGTTATTGTGCCTTTAACAAACGTTTATGAATACTAAACTTTTATAAATGATTTTTAAAGCTAAAGTGTTTGTTAACAAATTTGTGTTTTAAATCTACAATAAGTTTTTTTATGCATATAGCCGTTAGACTATAGCAGAATGTTTTGTTTTCATGTTTAAAAAATTCATTTTATTTTCAAAATTAGTTTTTCACCAATTCACCATAACTTGAATTCCACTGGTGGTGAAAATAGTTTGCTACAGTATAGACAAAAATCTTAACCCTTATTTGGCATATTTTTAGACAAATAAATACATTTCTTTAATACGTGTGTTGTAGCCCAGCAAAAATTTTGTGAATTTTTGTAATGGCAACTAATTACCACATGCCTTCTTTTGTAATGAGTGGTGGTTATTTTATTTACTAGAATATGTACTTATTTTTGTACTGGTTGGTAATGAACTTTTGCATTTAGCACAGCTATCTAGTGTGTTTGACTGGAAAACGAGACGTTAGCGGTTCAACACCAGTCAGCGCCATTCATTTTTTTGTTCAGATTATATTAATTTATATGTTAATGTTAAAACCATTGTTAACTTACAATAAAATAACTCGTACATGGGGCAGTGAGTTAGCAGCTTGACTAGCAAACACAAGCAAATAATTTCACGGTTCGATACCCACACGAGGCAACATTTTTCTGTTTTTTTTTTTTTTAGCTACATATTCTTATTGTGAATGTAATACTTATAATTGAGCTGAATGTAAGTATATTTATAAGTAGGACCCCTGAATTTTTAGAAAATCTCGAACAACGGTAAGTAGTGTTTCAGCCAAATAATAAGTAGTTACCAGTTTGCTCCAATATTACTTGCTGGCTTACTAAGTAAGTAAAGTTTTTGCTGGGAGGTTATTGAAATTTTGTTACTAGATTCTGGATGAATTATTCTTAGTAAATGATCCTGGAAACATGAAAGTTTTATTTTAAGCACGTTCATATTACAGGAACAAATTGATCTATGGGGTTTTAATAGTACTGTTTCACACCGACGCAAAAGTAATTACATACTTTTCTGGATGTGGTTAGATTTAGACATAAGTAAGGGGCTTAATAATGGGTTGTTAAGTGCGGTTGTAAACCATCACAGCAAAAACTTTACTTACTTAGTAAGCCAGCAAGTAATATTGGAGCAGACTGGTAACTACTTATTATTTGGCTGAAACACTAGTTACTGTTGTTCGAGATTTTCTAAAAATTCAGGGGTCCTACTTACAAATGTACTTACATTCAGCTCAATTATAAGTATTACATTCACAATAAGAATATGTAGATAAAAATCGAACCGTCGGATTACTTGCTAGTCAAGCTGCTAACTCACTGCTCCATGTACGAGTTATTTTATTGTAAGTTAACAATGGTTTTAACATTAACATATAAAGTAATATAATCTGAACAAAAAAATTAATGGCGCTGACTGGTGTAGAACCGCTAACGTCTCGTTTTCTAGTCAAACACACTAGATAGCTGTGCTAAATGCAAAAGTTCATTACCAACCAGTACAAAAATAAGTACCTCTTCTAGTAAATAAAATAACCACCACTCATTACAAAATAAGGCATGTGGTAATTAGTTGCCATTACAAAAATTCACAAAATTTTTGCTGGGATATTATAAAAAGTATAGGGAAAGTGAGTGTCTAAACTTTGATATTTTTACAAGTAAAACTTGAGTGTATGTAATTCTCATTATCTTCATAGTTTTATTTGTATAACATTTTTAGCTTACCTAAAGCCTTTGACAAAAGGTTTCCTAATGATCTGGCCTAAGCAACCAGCAACCGCATATGAACTAGCTTATCTCTCCCCAATAAATACACGATGTTAAATAACAAAAACTTACTCAAAAAATCATGACAGCTCACTTTTCACTTTTATTCGAAATTCCTTCATGAACATCAATTTTCTTAATCTACTCTAATAACCAAGAATTTTGATGTATAACACTTAAATATTGATGAACGGGAAGTGGTCTCTCAAATCGTTTTTTCGTTTTTTTAGGCAAAATGCTTTTTTTTTAAAAATTAAAAAATCTTGCTTTAGTAATTTGCCTCTAACTTAAGCAGTTCTTAACGGATTTGAACCTAATTACATGCATTAGAAACCTAATTAACTTTCCTAAATGTTTCTTAAAGCAACATTGCCATTTTGTTCGATGATTTTTTGTTCATAGCATTACAAATTCAGATTTTCAAATACGAACTTATAATTTTTTTTTTTTAATTTTTGTTTATATTTTTTTTATATAAAAATTGCATGAGGTATAATTTATGTATTCTGTAATTGCAGTATGGTAGGAAATTTTAAAATAAAGATTTTGATATAAATAACAGTAGCATTCTGTTAAGAAAAACTGCAGATTTAGTTGAAATGATGAAATAACTATAGTTGTTTATTTGTAAATTTTCTTCAATTTCATTAATACATTAATATTAAGTAAGTAAGATATTAATGTTGGTATTATATTTTTTAAAATTTGTTATAATTGTTCTTTTGTTGTAGTTAGGATAAAATTTGTCAAGGGCGTAGCCAAGGGGTATTCAAGTTTAACAGCCGTATGCATAAAAATTTACAAGAGCTTTATAAACCAATTATAAGCAAATTTTGATAAAGTTGTATTCATAAACGATTAATAGCTCAAAATACATTTGATAAACCTTTAATAAGTGTACAAATTTTAAAGTTCGTTCGACCCTTCTTTAAACCTCTATAAGGTATTCTTTTTACATTTTATCTTAAAAAAGGGAATTTTAAAGATAATTCTTTATAAATTTGCAATAATAGTCGATACTATTGCAATTGATAAACATAATTTTAACTTCGCTGGGAAATATGGTCCACTTTAATAATATAAGATTTTGTTCCATATTTCTCCGGCAGTGAACTACATGAGGTTCGCAAGTGAGTTTTATTGCCATTTTTGTAATTTATTGTTAACCTGTAACGGCATGTAGTAACTAAATGTGTAAACATTGTGGAAAAAGGTCCACACAATCTAATATATCCACTCCGGAATTAAAATTATGTGTTTCCTCATAGAAATTCATTAAGTTTTGTTAAAATTTAACAAAATGACAATAAAAATAAATTAATAAAACAAATTATAAAACAGTGATGTTTATTTTATCACAGAATATTCGTCATTCGAATACTTTTAATAATAATTGAACTAAAATATATAAAAACGTTTGTATATTAATGCATTTTAGCTTAATATAAATTTACTAGAATCAAATAAAATTTTTTTCTCGAAATATTAGTTTTTATCTTCAAAAATGTATTATTACTAAAAACAAACAATGATAAAAAGAGAATTAACGAATATTTTATCCTAATTGCAAGCAACACTAACAACGAAAAATGGGAAATAACAGAGAAGCATTGCCAGCTTCGACAAAAAACAGTACATTAGTTATTGTGCCTTTAACAAACGTTTATGAATACTATACTTTTATAAATGATTTTTAAAGCTAAAGTGTTCGTTAACAAATTTGTGTTTTAAATCTACAATAAGTTTTTTTTATGCATATAGCCGTAAGTTTTTAAAATAAGCCCTATAAATGCTATAGGGGCTCAAAGTAGGGTACCTTCGACATGTAAAATTTGTAAACACGTGCAATTCTTTTTATTTCCATCTGATTTCAAAGAGTTTTATATTTTTGGAAAGCGCTCGTCTAGGTCCGCTCGTTATAGGCATTTCAAAATTGAAATTAAAAAATTTTGCCATAAATTGGTCACCTTTTTTAACAATTAGATCGTATTTTTGGACCCAATGGTATCGTCTTTTTTTGTTAGACAACTAAATTTATAAAAAGTATACAAAAGAGATCAGAGCAATATCAATTATAGATTGAAAAATAAATGATTTTCAATTTAAAAATTAAAAAATAGTAGATTTTTGCTGTTTTTTGCAAAAATTTGATTTAACTCTTTCTTTGTTAAAAAAAACTTTCTTTAAGAACATATAACAATTTTATTTGTTTCAGTAAGTTATCTTTACGGAGAACATTTTGATATAAAAAAATTTTTTCTATTTTTCGACTATAGAATATAGAATGACAAGTATAAAAAACTTTGAAAATGTCATTGAGTTTTGTTAATAAATAAAGATTTTATTATATGTTACATACATATAATAAGTTTCTAAAACTAAAACACAGAGCATGATTGAAATATAAAAGGTTGCTCCACTTCTCTCTCACAAAAATATTTTTGAAGTTTATTGGAATTATTTGAAATTAGTTTTTTGTAAACAATAAAAAAGTCTTTGCCACATATGCAAAAAGGGAAATAACGTTTAAGAAATATTTAATTTTAATGTGTAATTTATATTAAAAATTTGTTTCGGCTTCTTGCTTTTTGTGTTTTTTCTTTCTTGGAGTCTGTATAAGGGATAGTTTATAATTATTTCAAAAACGAAATTCTTTAGTTAACATTTTTTTTATTAAATTTTTTGTTTGCTGTTTTATTTTTTTTACTTTTAAATAAACCAAAAATGGGATTTTAAGAATGAATACGGTAGCACGATTTTTCATAATTCCAATAAACGTCAGAACGTTAATATGGCGACAAAAAGAGAAAGTGAGACTACCTTCTATTTTTGTATCATGACACAGAGTATAACAGAGATGTCATATTTGACGTTTAAAAAACGCCAAATCAGATGTAAGGGCAGTTCTCTTAAAAAAAGATATAGCACATATTTTGTACTACAATATCAGTGATGTGTTAAAGCAAAACGCTATATACAACACGAATTTGGTAGACAAAGAAATGTAAACAAAACAAATATATAAATTTGTAAAGCTACTTACACACGGTTGTCAGATTGTTAGAAACATGTTCAGAAAATGGTTAACACAACCATGAGAACTTATGTTGAAACATATGGTTGTTAACCATTTATTGAACATTTTCTGACAACATTGTAAGAATATGACAATCGTGTGTACGTAGCTTAAGACAATTTTTTCGTAGTTTGTGGCACAAAATTTTTGAAAATTTAAAATTATAAAAATTTGTGTATGGTTTAAGTGTAAAATTAAATGAAACAAAATTCTTAGTGGTTTTTTAATTTGCCAAATATTTTACAATGGCAATTAAAGAGAAAACATTGCAAAAATAAATTATCGCATCAAACTGCTGGCAGCTAATTGTGTCATTTTATTGGGGCGGTAATGCAAACTCATGTTGATGCAAACTCATCTTCAAAGAGCTTATACTGGTGCGGTGAGTGCCGCAATAAGTGATTTAAACTAATAAATAATAAATAAAAATTCTAATTAAAACAAAAATGTGTGTCTTATTTACCACAGTCGCAAATAATTTGAATTTTTGCGGCAGATAAATAAAACCAAAACAAAATGAAAAGGGCAGTTCTTAAAGTAAGAGACAAATTGAAAACTATATTATTTTCTGTCACGTGACACCTCTGTATATACCCTGTGACTAAAATTTGTATCAAAATTTTAATACGATTGCAAATATTAGGAACAATTTGACCCACATTTATTCCATACTATTTTTTTTGTTTAGATAAGTTAATTTTTGGTCTAAAAAAAAAATTCAAATCAACATCTCAATTAGATTCAGAAATAGCCACTTTAAAACTCCGTCCTTTAAAAATATTGCACTTTTAAAGCGGATGCAATTTCGCAAATTTTAAAAAATAAAAAACCAGTATTTATCTCTTATTACTTTCCTACTATATTGCATTTTCAGAATATAAAAATTTTGCCTCGCTCAATTTATATATAAGAAATCATAAGCAAAAATGAAAAATAATTATAAGTTCTTATTTGAAAATCTGAATTTGTAATGCTATGAATAAAAAACCATTGAACAAAATGGCAATGTTGCTTTAAGAAACATTTAGGAAATTTAATCAGATTTCTAATGCATGTAATTAGGTTCAAATCCGTTAGGAACTCCTTGAGTTAGAGGCAAATTACTAAATCAAGATTTTTTACTTTTTTCGAAAAAAAGCATTTTGCCTAAAAAAACGATTTGAGAGACCACTTTCCCGTTCATCAATATTTAAGTGTTATACATCAAATTCTTGGTTTTTAGAGTAGATTAAGAAAATCGTTGTTCATGAATTAATTTCGAAAAAAGTGTAAAAACTAAGACGGTCTAATGTATATGTTGAGTATATTGAGATTTGGAAACTAATATTAATATTTATCTGACATTCGTATATTTCTGCATTAGTGACATTTATGGCACCATTTTATATTGATTATTTTATTTTATTGGAAAACTAAATTTTCTACATATACAGAATTTTCTGAAAAAGGTAGAGTGATACGCAACATTTTCTATTAAAAAATAAGTTCATATTGTTATTAACACAATTTTCGAAGAAAAATGTAGTTGTACACAAAAATTTATATTGAAAATACATTCGCTTTTATTGAAAACCAACCACAAATTAAACAGGAATGCATTTATACACTATTGAGTCTTTTCAAAACTCTAATGTGTTCAGTACTTTCGCAACGCGTGAGTTCAATGACTCAATAGTTTAAAATGAGAAAGTTTAAGGTCCTTTTGAATTGTAAACAAAAGTGTTATGTATTTGGTGTGGTGTTTGTCATAACTTGTGGTACTTTATAAATGTTCAAGAACCAAATAATGGAACATTTCTCTTCGAATGGTACTACTGTTTATTTTTTCTTAATTAATCAACCTGAAATATATCTGAAAGAAGTTGCAATTTACAAAAAAAATAATATATATATATATATATTTGTACTTTTTCTTTGATAGAACTTTCAAATTCTTCGAATCAGTGTAAATGGCACACGTGTTCATTGATTATGAACGAATTAGAAAAAGAGCTAACTTTTCAATAAACCTAAAAAACTATTGTTTTAAATATGTCCACTAATGGAAGTGGAACAAGAATGGTTATATTTCTAACTTTTCGAAATTGATTGGTCTAGAAACATTAACCATATATCGGGTTATGATAAAATATAGTACTTTTTACAACATTTGTAATTTTGTGTCCTATCTTGCTTACAACAATATAATAGCAATACCACTAAAATATTTGAACAGTGTACTGTGTTTGACAAGCAGAATAGAGTGGTCGTCAAATATATTGCCTACAGCCTGAACTTTCAAATAATACAAGTTTATATCTGTCAGTTCACAAAATATTGCGCTATATGTTTGTAAACCAGTCAATATCCAGCTTACTCCAAACGAGTACTACTATGTATTTTTGTTAATAAAATTACTTGTACATCGTTCTACGATGTTTGCATCTAGAAATCTTCTCCTTACAATGATATCGATAACTTCTAAATTTAATTCTGTTTTTATTTGCTTGACTGATTAAATGGATTACATTTGATGTCAAGCGGGGCACCCAGCGGGTTAACCTAATTCGAGTACGCTGAATCTAGTGGTGCAAACCGTTTGTTAGGTTATCTCTTGTTTTCGAGATATACCGTTATTTCGAAAATGGAGGAGGTTGCACAACATATTGTTACGAAATTGCACTTGAATTTAAATATAACTGTTTTAACGGGTGGTTTAAAGTTGTACAATGCCTCTCAACAGCAGTGCTTCTCAAACCTTAACAAATGTGTGGGTATTATTAACATTGCTGTAGAACATACAACATTGAGTAATAGCTTTGAGTTGAGCATTGTTTGTAAGTATGTCAACACAAAATGATTAATGACTAACATCGAAAGCTCTAGAATTCGAATACCAGACAGAATATATATACTTTGTAGGGTCGCAAATGAAAAACGTAGAAATTACAAACGGAATAACAAACTTATATATACCCTTGACACTCATGGTGAACGGTATAAAAATGGAAATAAATCTGTAACTTCTTAACGTATAGTTCAATTTTAATAAAATTACCCATGATATAGAGGAGGTGTAGCTAAGTTTTGAATTTCGAGTTTAAACATTGAGACACGCCGGATCCACAAGGCCTCAAAGTAAGGTAACTCGGGAAAGATTTTTATATACGTTGAATCTAATAGACGAGACCTGCAAAAAACAGTGCTATACCTATATATATATAAAGTAGTTTTTCTGCTATTTTTTTATTTTTTTGCGAAAGAAGTACTTTATGCATTGGTTACACAGAAAATAAAAAAATAAATAATGTGTTTATAATTCTTCTAAAAGTATTATTTTGGGAAGAAAAATAATTTAAAAATGTGTACTACTACGAGCTCCAATTTTCTCATGTCGCATAGCTGCTTTCTAAAAACTAAAACGTCCCAATATTTTCTTAAATATTTTGGAAAAGGAATTTATAGCTCGGACCTCGGAACCGTCAACAGCTTTAAAAATCGAAAAAATACCATTTTTGGGATTTTTTAAAAGTTTTTTGGGAATTGTGAGATTCTCAATAACAAATCACAAATGTCTTATTCACTTTTCATATTGATCAAAAATTTATATATAACTGTAAAATTTCATAAAAACGATTCATAAACAAAACTTTTATATCTTTTTAAAAATTAAAATTTTCCAAAAAAATCAGCTAACATTTTTTTTCTTTTTTTTTTTTGCAAAAGTTTTTCTACAAATTTTGTAATTCTTAAAAATTGTATACATTTTTGAAAAGAAGACAGAAAAAAAGTTAAAAATTAAAAAAAAAAAAATTTTTCGATAGATTGGGAAAAATTTAGCTAAGAACAATAAGTTACATGAATGAGAAAAAAACACCTGTTTGGCCAAAATGTAAAATTTTGATTCCCTCTTTTGTTTTTTAAAACGGCATAAAAAATTTATTTAATTTTATTGATTTTTCCTACGTACATAGAAAACAAATTACCTAACAAAACAATCCCCAAATGATTAAAATCTGTCACATCTCTTGATTGGATATAAAAAAGAAAAAACAAATATTCCCTAATACCATTTTACTTTTTACTCATATTTTTGCAAAAAGTATTCTATAAATTTTTTTTTATTCTTAAAAATTTTAGATGTTTTTGAAAAGAAGACAATATTTCCTACACGTTGATATATAATATGTATATTAGGGTGACAGCCGATTTTTTTTTTTTAGATTTCAAAGAGTGCCGGGTGGAATATTGTGACACTAGGTCTAAAAGATAAGTACTGAAAATTTAAGGCAAATCGGACTACGATTTCGGGACGCGCATCGAGGTCAAAGGTCAGATATATGCAAAATTTTAGTATTTATATGAAATAAATTTGTAAAACTCCTTAACTTTCTGCATTATGTTACATAAATATGTAGATTTATTTATATTAATGAAAATTACAGTCAAAAAAATATTTTTCAGATTAAACCTATATCTTTTTCGGGTCAAATTGACCCACAAATTGTATTATCATTAAAATTCGGAAAAAATACAAATTTTTCAGTTTTTGTAAAAATTTTGCTACTAAATAATTATTTTTCCGATCGAATGCATAAGAATCGAAATGTATACGTAATTGTCATTCTAATGAGATATAAAAGACAAAAATTGGTTAAAAAATGTTAAAGTTATTCAAAATTCCCCAGACCATTAACGTGTCTCAGGCCACTTGAACAAGAAATGTAGGAACAAAATTAACATATTTTAAGAAATATTAAAATAAAAGCTAATTTTTACTTAAAATGGATCCGTATTTACATTCGTATGAGTTTTTGTCTTTGTAAAATACCGTTAATCTATTCGCAGGGATCGCCAAACAAATTTTTTTTTTTTTAAGGGCAGTTTCAAATCTCCATTTTCAAATTTTTAAAAATTTTGTTTAATAAATTTTCGAATTTTTTGATCACCACATGGGGATTTATTGAGATCATAATAGAGAATAAAAATATGAAAAAATTATGTCAATACCTCTTACAGTTTTTTCGTACCTACGATTTAAATTTTGTAATTTTCGGGAAAAAATATTTTTTTGGCAATAATTTGGCGAATGAGAGCAATTTCCTTACTGTTACGAATTTTAAGTAAAACCTATACAGAATCTTATAACCCAGATAATATTAGATATACTACGAAAGTTTTACTAAAATTGGAAAACGTTAACCCTTAAACCGTGAAGGTCAAAGGTAAAATTTTTCAATATTTGGAATTTCTAATGTAAAGTGCCGAAATGTTATTTATTTTTGGGCCGATTCTAATGAAACTTGAGAAAAATATACCTTAAGGTCTAAAATATACAATAACAGCGCAAAAATGGAAATTAACCCTTAATATAATTTGGGGTCCAAACTTTTAAAATCGCGAAAACCACAGTCAAATATAGAGTCATTTTGACCCCAAGTGCTTCTAAGGGTTAATTTCCATTTTTGCACTGTTATTGTATATTTTAGACCTTAAGGTATACTTTTCGCAAGTTTCCTTAAAATTTGTTCAAAAATGTATAATATTTCGCTATATTTCATTTAAAAATTCCAAATATTGGTAAATTTTACCTTTGACCTTCACGGTTTAATGGTTAACGTTTTTCGATTTTAGTAAAACTTTCACAGTATATCTAAAATTATCTGAGTTATAAGATTCTGTATAGGTTTTACTTAAAATTCGTAACAGTAAGGAAATTGCTCTCATTCGCCAAATTATGGCCAAAAAAAATATTTTTTCCCGAAAATCACAAAATTTAAATCGTAGGTACGAAAAAACTGTAAGAGGTATTGACATAAGTTTTTCATATTTTTATTCTCTATTATGATCTCAATAAATCCCCATGTGGTGATCAAAAAATTCGAAAATTTGTTTAACAAAATTTTTAAAAATTTGAAAATGGAGATTTCAAACTGCCGTTAAAAAAATACATTTTTTTGGCCATCCCTGCGAATAGGTTAACGGTATTTTACAAAGACAAAAACTCATACGAATGTAAATACGGATCCATTTTAAGTAAAAATTAGCTTTTATTTTAATATTTCTTAAAATATGTTAATTTTGTTCCTACATTTCTTGTTCAAGTGGCCTGAGACACGTTAATGGTCTGGGGAATTTTGAATAACTTTAACATTTTTTAACCAATTTTTGTCTTTTATATCTCATTAGAATGACAATTACGTACACATTTCGATTCTTATGCATTCGATTGCAAAAATAATTATTTAGTAGCAAAATTTTTACAAAAACTGAAAAATTTGCATTTTTTCCGAATTTTAACGATAATACAGTTTGTGGGTCAATTTGAACCAAAGGAGATATAGGTTTAATCTGAAGAATATTTTTTTGACTATAATTTTCATTAATATAAATAAATCTACATATTTGTGTAACATAATGCAGAAATTTAAGGAGTTTTACAAATTTATTTCATATAAATAGTCAAATTTTGCATATATCTGACCTTTGACCTCGATGCGCGTCCCGAAATCGTAGTCCGATTTGGCTCAAACTTTCACTACTTATCTTTTAGACCTAGTGTCACAATATTCCACCCGGCACCCTTCAAAAATCGAACTCAAATTTTTTTCCATACAACTGATTGTCACTCTAATGTATATCCTATATTTTCCACTAGTTAAATTTATAGATTTAAAATGAACAACAAACAGATAATTTATAGAATCTTGCCGTTTTGTAAAATATTTTTCTGCACTGCATTGCCGACTCTTGCAGTACTAAACATAGCAGAACACTGCAAAATGTAGTTAATTTTTGGGAGTCATGTATTTTGTTAAAATATTAGGGGATATTTGTTTAATCTTTTGTGAATAAAATTAAAAGTTGTTGATGAATTTTATTGGCTTTTAAGGCTTGTTTTGCTTGAAACTATACGTGTAGAAAAAATAACAGCATAGCTGAATTACCCAAATTTTCGTGACGTTTTAAAAAACAAAAATTTGTCTAAAAAAATATTTTTTTGCCAAATTTTAGTCTTTCTTAAAGGTAATTTTATTGCTGTTTTCTAAGCTTATTCAATAACCTGAACTGGTTTTGAGTTACCCGAATATATGTTGTGGAACCCCCTCCATTTTAGAAATAACTGTATATCTCGAAAGAAAGAGATAATATAAAAAACGGTTGGCACCACTGGATTCAGCGTACCCGAATTAGGTTAACCCGCCGGGTGCACCGCTTGACAGTTTTTCCAACTAGCAAAGTGGTTTTATTTCCAAATGTTTAAAAATTAACCCAAACGCGATGCTAATGATTTGAGTGGGGGAAATGAAACAAAAAGTGGAAATAAATCTGTAACTTCTAAACGAATGGCCCAATTTTAATAAAATTGTACACGGCTATAGAGAAGGTGTTGATATGTTTAAGTTTTGAAATTGGGCTTATAACACCAAGGAGGGATTGAGCCAGAGTGTTCCAAAGTGGGGCACCTCGGGTATATCAAAAATTTAAAATGATGAACGATTTTAATATATATGGAATCTACTCGACTACAAAAAACATGGCTTTAGCTATATATTATGTCTTATAGTTTACGAGTTATTCGCATTTGAAAAGAAATATTATATTTTTTTAACCTACCTTTGTCTGCTTTTTTGCTAATAATGGATTCAATTTTTTCTCGATGTTCTTGAGATATATTTTTTTGAACTAAGAACAAATTTATTAATAATAGTAAGAAAAAATTAAAAAAAATTTAAAAACCTTTACTGAGACAAAAGTTATGTGCATTCAAACTTTAAAAAATAAAAAAGTCGGATTTTCGCACTTTTTTTTCGAAACAAGTACTTACAATAATTTTAAATTATACAGAAAACAAAAAGAAGATAATTAGTATTATAAAAGCAAAATAATATCAAAATTCATCTTATTGCGTGGTCCAGAACCTTCCGAAGTAGACCTATTTTTTATGAAAATTTCAACTTTTGACAACATTTTCTCAAATCGCATAGCTGCTTTCAAAAAACTAAGACCTGCTTTGTATGTCCCGATATGTCCTTCAATATTGTGCAAAGGTGCCTTCAATAGGTCCAAAATTCAAAAAATTATAAATTTGGGATTTTTAACAGTTTTTTGGGAATTGTGGGATTGTCAAAAACAATTCACTAATTTCTTTTCACTTTTGTATTTTGTGTCTATATAATTGTAAAATTTAATTAAAATCTATTCATAAACCAATCTTTTATTGCATTTTAAAAACTAAAATTTTCCAGAAAAATCATTTTTTATTCCCATATTTTTGAAAAAAGTCTTCTATAATTTTTTTAATTTTTTAAATTTTTTTACATTTTTGAAAAGTGGACATAATTTCCTACACGTTGATATATAATATGTATATCTTTTCTTTTCCGCTAGTCTCATTAATGGCTTCAAAACAAATAACTCACAGCAATTAGCTTCATATTGTAGTGTTCTCCGCTATTTGGTTATGAAAAGTCGGCAAGTCAGTGCAACAAAAAACGGCAAGATTTTATAATTTAATGTATGTTGTTGATTTTGAATCCATAAATTTGACTAGAGTAAAATAAAAGATATACATATTATATATCAACGTGTAGGAAATTATGTCCTCTTTTCAAAAATGTAAAAATTAAAAAAATTATAAAAGACTTTTTCAAAAATATGGGAATAAAAAATGGTAGTGATTTTTCTGGAAAATTTTAATTTTTAAAATGCAATAAAAGGTTTGGTTATGAATCGTTTTTAATGAATTTTTACACTTATAAAGAAACTTTTGATCGAAATACAAAAGTGAAAAATAAATTAGTGAATTGTTTTTGACAATCCCACAATTCCCAAAAAACTTTAAAAAAATCCCAAAATTGTGATTTTTTTGATTTTTGGATCTATTGAAGGCACCAAGCTCGAGGCTATGAAATCCCTTTGCACAATATTGAAGAACATATCGGGACATACAAAGCAAGTCTTAGTTTTTTGAAAGCAGCTATGCGATTTGAGAAAATGTTGTCTAAAGTTGAAATTTACATAATAATAGGCCTACTTCGGAAGGCTCTGGACCAAGCAATAATATGAATTTTGATATTATTTTGCTTTTATAATACTTCCCGTAATGTTATCTTCAAGAAAACTATTAATGCATTAATTATCTTCCTCTTATTTTCTGTATAATTTAAAATTATTGTAAGTACTTTTTTCCAAAAAAATTGCGAAAATCCGACATTTTTTTTTTTTAAGTTTGAATGCAGATAACTTTTGACTCAGTAAAGGTTTTTGAATAATTTTTTCTTACTATTATTAATAAATTTGTTGTTAATTCAAAAAAAAAGATATTTTAAGAAAATCGAGAAAGAATTGGATTCATTATTAGCAAAAAAGCAGACATATCATACATCATGACGTATGATGTACATATATACAAAAATACGAAATAAGTTAAGTCATAGGGCCGTTTTTTAGATGTATCGACAAACTGCCTGTTACTAAATCTCGACATAAATTTATTAGGCCGATAAACTGTCCGTTAACGATTTTGGTTTTCTCAATACAGTGCACTCGCGGTAACGTGAACACCGCCTAACGTGAACAAGCTTTTGCTTACATTGACTACTCTGTAACGTGAACAAACTCAGAAAGCTCTATAACGTGAACATTTTTTTTTCACTGCATTTGTTTTCTAATCATGTAGACAACACTTCAATACATACATTAAATTCAATTTTTAAAGTTTTGCTATGTAATTTTATTTCAATTTATAGTTTCTCGTGATCTCGTTTTATTTTGTAATGCATATTAATCAATAATTTTGTTTTATTTCACGTTCAAGCGTGTAAAACACAGTTTTATATTATAAAATTTTATATTTTTTCCATGAAATTTGACAATCGCTAACGTGAACTCCCTTGGTTTTAATAATAATCACGATACCGCGAGTGCACTGTATACCGAAAAAAATATAATTTTCAGTTGGCAATATCTCTCAAAGTAGATGTAGAAGTTGGGAACCCTGCCTTCAAGTCACATGTTGACATAAATCAGCTGATAAATGTTGCCATTGACGGTCGGTCTTTTGAAAAATGCATTATCCTCCATGTCTGTCAGGTAGTTAGGCCTGGCATGATAAACTCTTTCAACATTCACTTGGAACTCATGTTCTTCGAGTTCATCATCCAACAAATTAATGTTAATTCCTCTATTAAACATTTTTTTTTATAAAATCTATTTAATTTTGTTTATAAAAACACAAACACATAAAAACTATGAACAGCAGTCAGCTGTTTGAATTTATCTGTGCGATAAATAAATAATTGGCAGATGAGGCCGGGTTAGCTTTGCGATAGAATTGAAGCAAATGAGACATTGATACAACCAAATTTCTTTAATCTGCAGTTTTTCGTTGGGAAAAAAAGATAATCACCTAATGAGAAAACGGTCCTTAATATCTTATTTACAATCTAATATACTTCATTTTATAGGTTTCAATTACAAAACTAGATATATAGAACAAATTAAATGTGAATGTGGTGGATATTATGTTTTTATGCCCAAAAATATTAGTCTAACCTTTAAGTATACCGATCGACTTAGAATCACTTTTTTTAAGTACTGGTGGCAATATCGAATACACTTCTATAAAATTTGGTACATGTATCTTCGTCCCAAAGACGAAGCCTACTGAGACTGGTACAAAACGGTCCATTATTTCACCTAACCCCCATACAAATGTGCTCCCGTAGTATTACTTTATTGGCCAATCCGACAATCACTTTAACGAGCATAAATATAATATAAATTTTGGTATGCTAATAAAATTTAATATAATACAATAAATTACACGACCTAATTTCATGACGATCGGTACATAATTGGTCATAGCTCCCATATAAAGCTCACATCCGAAAATCACTCACGAAAATAAATTATTGAAATTTTATGTATTTTTTACATAAATTAAATTTCGATCTTTTTTTGAAGTAACGGTAAAGCATGATGACTTTTACATTCTTTTGTCAATAGTAAGAAGTATAACTACATTCTATGCTTAAAAACGCTGAAATTTACTATATTTTTATACAATACCTATTAAATTTTAATTTATCATAGAAATGTACAAATGTTTTGTTAAAAGGCCAAGTTTTTGAAAATTTAAATTACGGAATATAGTTTACAAACAAAGTTTCAATTGTATTGTCACTCACTGATATTCTGTTGATATTGAAGTTAATTGTTGTTTTAACGAAATGTTTAATTTTATAGATATTTCCTTTAAATAAATTAAATAAATATTGAATTAACATAGTTATGTATTCCATTATGTTTTGTTTATAATTTATGAAAGGATTTTATCTATATACATATATTTTATCTACATTTATCCTAGCATTTTTTTACCAATGGCAACACTAAAAACATCGCTACAATTTCCGATCACAGCTAAACTACTTTTTACCCGCTAAATTAATATCATAATCGCTGGATTTGACAAGAAAATATCTAAGTTACCATCACTGGCAGAGATACAACACACAATAGCAACCAACACATTCAGAACCATAGGGTGATGATGTATCTGATGGAATACATTGTATCTGATAGAAACTCTAAATTGCATTTAGTTTACTCTCTGACTTCATATGTACGTGTTGTTGTTACAAAACGGAGGTACGCGTTTTTTTTTCCTCAACTAGATAAACCTGAATTTTCATGTTTTAGGTAGAAATGAAATTATAAGAGTTACAGACAATCTGTACGAATTCATAGTTATTTTTACTTGAACATAATTTCAAAAATTCGATTTCAGCTTGTGTTAAAATACATATATTAGTGTTTTCGTGAAAATGTATACAAAATAAAAATTAATATATTTAAATTTTAAACCAAATTAGCTCTAAATTCGGTTGATATAATTTTTTATATGTATATTTGTGTATACCATTTATGTCAAAGGCAAAAGGCCCAAACAAAAAGTATTAATATGTAATACTATCATCTTAAATGTTTAAAAAATAAATATTGGATAAATAATATTAAATATACCTATGTATAAAAATACTGTTTTAAAGAAAAATAAATTATTTAAAAAAGGAAAAAAACTAATAAAATTGCCGATATTACACACCCATCATAATACACACAGTTGTATAATTGATTTACTATAGCAGAAGACAAAGAAGAAGAAAACTAAAGTTGAAAAACAACAACTTTAAATTTTCGATATTTGGAAATTTATACGAGGAGCTGTAAGCCAACAACAACAACAAACAACCTTACGACGAACACTCTCGTCTCTCTCCCTCTTTCTCACAAATCATCTTCTTTATTATTAGTTATTGGATATTTTTTGTCGTTAGTAAATTATTAATCCTCGGTAAGTTGTTGTTTTTTTTTATTTAAAATAATTTATTATAAAGTTTGTTTATATTGAATTTGTGTGTGTTTTTTCTATATGTACTCACATGTATACATACATATGTATATATGTATACATATGTAGCTATATACATGATACGGTATATGCGTAGTTTTTCTACTATTAATTCCTTTGCGATACCTTTAGGATTCTACTTTTAATGGGGTGGTTTATTGTGTTCTTCTCTTAATGGACAAAATTATGACAAAGCGGCAAGTGACGGCCAAAGTGACTGACTGGCTGAATTAAATCTCAAATACCATTCCAACAGTCACATTTAGTAAAATACATAATATGTACCTTTAGAATACAGTGCCGGTCAAAATAATAGCACCACAGAACCTTAAAAAAAATTTAGATTTTGCAAAAAAAAAAAGTCAAAAATTGTATGTCTTAAGTTAGAAAATATTTATTTTGATAGATATCCCAGTCACATCCCACTAAAAAGTTTTTGATTTTGGAAAAAAAATTACAAATTTTTTATTTTTAATTTTTCACCCTAAATGATAGGTTAAATCACTAGTTCAGGACAGTCTCCTAGAACTGCTAGAAAATAACTGTCAGGAGCGGTAACTGTGTATGTGTGGCTATCTAAACTATTTGGAACAATGTAAAATTTTGACAGTTCTCGACCAATCTTGTTGAAAAATTGTATCTGAATTACTATACAATAGAACTAACTATGATGCAAATTTCATCCCAATCGGAAGACATCGATTTCAAAAGTTGGTTCACTTGACATGAAATGCCCCATATAGATAGAAGGTTTTAAAATGTATACAAATTTTAACATTTAATAAATATTGTTGGTAGTGCGCACATTTCTGTCCTAAATATTAATATTGATAGCTGCAGTATCTTCCTCTAAATATAATTTGTCTTTATTTATTAATACCGAGTATTATGCCCACATTTTCATGTTTAAGTTTTATTTAACTTAATACAAGTATACGGTTTTTTGCTCACTTCTTATTTAAGATGTACTTTAGAAAAAGTGATATAAAATTATGATGAATTATACAAATTATTCTAATCCCCACTATGGTGGTGTAGGGTATAACCCTTAAATGCGTGATTTATACCCTCCACCACCACAAGTGGTGAAAGAGGGTATATATACGTTTGTCATTCCGTGTGTAACATTGAGAAATATTCATCTGAGACCCAACAAAGTATATATATTATTGATCCTTATGAAATTCTAAGTCGATTGAGCAATGTCCGTCTGTCTGTCCGTCTGTCCGTCTGTCCGTCTGTCCGTCTGTCTGTCTGTCTGTCTGTGTAAAACACTCTCACGCCCAAAATACTTAAGCAAAATTAATGAAATATATACCAAAATGTTTATAATTTTTCTAAGCAGTTTGGTATTGAAAATCAGCAAAATCGAGTTGGTAGAACCAGGGTTATGGATTAAAATGTAAGACAACCTCTAAAAATTTAGATAATTTTCACATGTTTTTTTCTGATTTTTGGTAAATCCATTCCAGAGAATACCATGAAATTTTGCACACATTATTTATATGATAAAAGGACAAATTCTGTTGAAAATGGAAAGAATCGGTCCATAGTTTCTCGTAGCCCCCATACAAATTTCTTCCCGAAATATGGTGCTATGGTATATAAATGCCCATAGAATTGCAGTATCCATACAAAATTAAGCACAACTAAGTTTCGTGAAAACAGAAATTGCAACACCAATTTTTTTTTGGATCGGGCACTATTTGACCATAGCCCCCATATAAAGTTTACTTCCGAAAATCATTTAAATACACTTAAATATCTTATATATATCGGTATCAGGTTGAAATTCAACTTGAATAATTCCCATGCACATGAAAATCGCTGTAGGGAATATCATGAAGATCGGCCCATAATTGGTTATAGCTCCCATATAAGGACCACTTCTAAAAACCACATTAATTTTCATAAATATCTGAAAAATATCGTTATCGAATTAAAATTTTACACAGATCGGTAGTATTAATTCACAAATGATACTACTAGATTGTGTGAATATCGGTTCATATTTGACCATAGCTCCCATATAAGGTCCATTTCCGAAAATTACTTAAATACTAATAACTCTTTTATAAAAGCTTCTATCTAGTTTAAATTTCAAACAAATATTTCCATTATATACGAAAATCGATGTGTTAAATTTTGTGAAGATCGGCCGATAATTGGTCATAGCTCCCATATAAGGACCACTTCCGAAAAACACATTAACCTCTGTAAATATTTTAAATATATGGATATCGAACTAAAATTGTATACCGATCAATATATTGTATCCAAAAATTATACTACTGGGTTTTGTGAATATCGGTCCATATTTGACCATAGCACCCATATTAGCTCGATGTCTGATAATCACAATAATACCCATAAAATTCTTATAAATAATGTTATGGACAAAACTATCAAGCAAAATAGGCCCCAAATACATAGAAATCGCTTTAAAATATTTAATTATATCTTCCAAATAAGTCGCACATCCGAAAAATACATTAACGCATATATACACTCATATCGGTAAAAAATGTAACAGATATAAGTTTCAAGTTGATTTGGTGACTATGGGTTCTTGATTATATACAGAAGGCTCACATCCGGAAAATTCACTAGAACAGAACAAAAATATACTTTTGAAGTTTTACTAAATATATTTGTTTACCCTTTTTTATACTCTTTTAATTCACTTGTGGTGAATAATAATAATGTTGAGCCAATCGGTAATGTTAACCAATTATTAAGTATATAAATTGTTAAATAGTACATTTTATTCCTATTATAAAAGTATAGACTCTGTTGGAAACGGTAGGAATGTGTAGTTATTTCAATTATAAATTGCTGAAGTAGATAACATTTTTATACATTTGAAATAAAATATCTTCTGCGTAAACTAGTTTTTCTAACAATATATAAAATACTACTATACAACTATGTTTTAAATAAACTTTTATTTTGTTTAAAAAAAAGTGTTTTTATTGAAGAAAGTACATAATTTGTATAAAGTCAAAAATGTGTATTATATCATGATTCATATATCATCCATAAAGTGGCTTAAAAAGAAATTCGGTTATAGTCCTAATTCGCTCATAGTCCACAAAAATTGTGCAACTGTATTTGTAGACTATAAGCGAAAACTACTGTATTACATTACCATTCTACCATTCTTCATAATCGGAGCTAAGTCCCAATAACAAACACTGAATATGGATATTAGAGTGTTTATACCAATGTAATTTCTATAATTTTCATCTAATTTAGGTGGAGGGTATTTAAGATTCGGCATAGCCGAATATAGCACTCTAACTTGTTTTTACTTTTATTTTTCTATAAAGTGTCAAATAATTATTTGATTTTTATTCATTATATTTCCTATAGCTTTAGTTTGATTTAGAATTTCTTTAGCTGAAACTTATCGCACTCCATATGATATTGCTGAAGGAGAATCTAAATTAGTATCGAGCTTTTGTTCGTCTAAAATTAAGTGGAACTGGAATGTAGACAATTGGCAACAATATGCATTTAAGGGATAAAAATCGAATATATAGGATACTATAAGAGATAGAGTCCATCAATTGGTTATTCTACCATCAATATTAATATTTAGGACAAGAATGGGCGGACTACCAATAATGTGCGTGGCATATCCAGTTTTTCCGGAAATTCACCTATTAAAGATTTTATAGGTGCTTCCGTTGTGTTCTTTAATTCTTTTTTAACAAGAGACTAATACTTTTTCACGGGCCGAAGTTCTGGACAGATGGGTGGATTTGCCTCCCGTGGTATAAGATTTACATTATCAAAGGCCTTTTTTCCATAGTGGCATGATGCAAAATCGGGCCAGAAATATTAAGACACTCCGTAATACATATTTCTGGTTTTATCTTGCCTGATGTCACAAATGATTGGCTTCTTTTGACCCGGACATTGATGATGTTACAGACAACATAGCACTGTTAATCACTTAACAGTCATCATAAATAAATTAAAGTACATAAAATATGTATCTGAAATAAGTTCAGAATAAAGAAAATTATAAAAAAATAAATTTCTGACCTGAAATAATAGTAAGATATCAGATTTAATATTGGAATTTAAATAAAATTGAGTTTTTTGAAAACAAATGCTGGAGAGGATTAGTGACCATTTTTGAATTGGGTCGAAGAGGTACTTGTTGAAACTGTAATAGTGGGATAGCTGAAATAATCTTGGAATTAAAACAAATTTGAATTTTTGAAAAAAAGCTCGAGAGGATATGTGACTATTTTGGAAACTGGGTGAATGGTTCGCATATTACACTATATAGATATGGTGGTCCAAGATGTACTCGTTGGAACAGTAATAGTGGGATATCTGAAATAATCTTGGGATTTGAAAAATGTAATATTGCTGGAGGGGATTAGTGACCATTTTGGGAATTGGGTGAATGGTACGCATACTACACTATATAGAAATGTTGGTCGAAGAGGTACTTGTTGGAACTGTAATTGTGGGATAGCTGCAATAATCTTGGAATTTAAATAAATTTGAGTTTTTTGAAAAAAAAGCTCGAGAGGATATGTGACTATTTTGGAAACTGGGTGAATGGTTCGCATATTACACTATATGGTGGTCCAAGAGGTACTCGTTGGAACTGTAGTAGTGGGATATCTGAAATAATCTTGGGATTTGCGAAATTTCGATTTGAAAAAATGTAATATAGCTGGAGGTGATTAGAGACCATTTTGGGAATTGTGTGAATGGTTCGCATACTACACTATATAGAATTGTTGGTCGAAGAGGTACTTGTTGGAACTGTAATAGTGGGATAGCTGAAAAAATTTAAATAAATTTGAGTTTTTGAAAAAAAAAGCTCGAGAGGATATGTGACCATTTTGGAAACTGGGTGAATGGTTCGCATACTACACTATATGGAAATGTTGGTCCAAGGAGCACTTTATGGAACTGTTATAGTGGGATATCTGAAATAATCTTGGGATTTGAGAAAATTGGGTGAATGGTTCGCATACTACACTATATAGAAACGTTGGTCGAAGAGGTACTTGCTGGAACTTGTGGGATATCCCACTACTACAGTTCCAACGAGTACCTCTTGGACCACCATATCTATATAGTGTAATATGCGAACCATTCACCCAGTTCCCAAAATGGTCACAAATCCTCTCCAGAAAATTTTTCAAAAAAATACAATTTACCGTGTGATAGTAAAATAACTTTGTAAGTGTTTAAGTAATATATATGGTTATACAAATATTGAACATCTTCGTGGATCGGTGCTTTGCCTTTTTAGAATTTTTTATTCAAACCCAAAATTATTTTTTAAAATTGGCCAAGTTCGGATAGGCCTGCGGGGTGTTGTGTCAGCTTTTTTACTTTACACGCTTTTGCATTAAGTTCTCTTTCCGGATCATATAAAACTTGTGTATAGTCCCGAAGAAACATTTTTTCTACAAAAGAAAATATATATGGGCTTTTTTGGGAAAAAACGTAAATAATTTGGATCTTTTTATATGTTCCAAATTTGGATACATGTAACTTGTTATAGGTACAAGATAACTGCTAGTAAGTTATTCCTATTTTATTTAGAATTTTATCACCAATATAGCTGATATTTTAAAAATAAATTTTGACAATCCGTTGGCCCGTCATCTCTAAAAAAACATAAAAAGATCGAGCAAAATTAAAAAAATAAATAAATAAACCTAAATATCTCTTCGACTAATAGATATAACCTACATATGTAAGTGTATTTTTTGTAGGTCTTCTTAAGGACTATATATATATTTTATTTGGATCATAAATGGATTTCTGGCGATTTTTTTTTTTAATTTTGAGACCCGGCGCTAGGAAGCAGAACATATGCAGATCATCTCAAAATCACCTCAGCTCAAACCGTGGAAATTTTGTAACAATATCTCCAATAATTCCCGAGATACCGAATTATTTCCAAAAAAAGTTTCTAAACCACTGTGCTCTATATAAGGCTATAGTAATATTTGGGAAAAATATTTTTCAACTCTTTTTATTTTAGCCGAAAAATTTTTTGTCATACATTTTTTTTCACTAGTAAATTAAAAAAAAAATTTGAAAAAAAATTTTAATTTTTAAATTTTGAAAAAAAAAAAATTTTTAAATTTTGAAAAACAGTTTAAAAAAAAATTTGATTACCTAGGAATATTTAAAATTTGTATTTTAAAGTATAATTTGGTGAAGGCAATATAAGATTCGGCACAGCCGAATATAGCTCTCTTACTTATTTATTAATTTAATACTTATTTAAAGTTATAAATTGATGGTAAATGTGTATTAGATTTTGAAAATGAGGAAAACGAGGGATTCAATGACTAAAGGCTGGACAGTCCCGCGAAAATCGCAACATTTGGCAATACTAAGTTGAACATAAGTATTGGTTGATATGTGAAGTCTTGTAGATCTTCACAACAATATTGTTTTTAAGCTATTTCTTTATAATCATGGCTTCATTATTTAGTAAATTTATTTCATCTAAAATATAAGAGTATGATTTGACGTGGTAATGATTTTTTTTTAGTAAAAGCAAAAATTAGCAGTTACTGTCTCTAAGGGATACATTGACTACGTGTAAAGCTGCTGACATATTTGTACTTAATGGGTTTTGTTTTACTTTTGTGGGTGAATTGTCGACATACCTACAGGCGCAATTAAAAGTTTAACAATGTTTACCATACTGTCAGTGACATATTTTCCTATGCATTTGTCAACAAGGCGGAACACTCTGGGGTCAATCACAACAAAAGCGGTAAAAAATTTGAATCTTCTAAACTACTGGTCTGATTCCTAAATTATGTATGAACGCATCAAGACTATGCATATTTCCAAAAAAAAAAAAAAAAAGTTTACTTGTTATTTCGGAATTTGTTAGAAATGAGAGGATGCTTTTAGAAAAATATTTGGACATCCATTAGCAAATAAAGTCATACAAAATAAAGTCATGGTAAAAAAAAGGAATTCTCAAAATTTAAACTTAAATATCTTTTAACTTAGTAAAATGGACTGTAATTTCTTTATCTTCCCGCTTGCATTCACGAAAATCTGTTCATAGTTACAAGATGTACAAAGTTTGCCTAACCCGAGTTAATCCACTCTCATTCTCTGTATCTCACCTTGTATTAACAGTGTGGTTACAGGTTTCATTTTCTTAAAGCCTATGTCCACTTCTAAGATTCGTTCATACATTATTTTGCAATTGTACAAGTAGTTTAGATGATTCAGATTTATTACCACTTTTTTTCAATTGACCCCACAGTGCGGGGGAACACAAATTTGCGGGTAAATAAAAGTTGTCATCTTATCTTGTTCACAGTACAATAAGAATTTCTGTCGTTAAACCTAGGCCTCTGATCACTTCTACTAACACTTGAGATATCTATGAAGAGCATTCTCCTTTTATTTTATTAATCTTTAGTGGTCTTTATATGAGTGAACAAAAACACAAATTGAGCGTTTATTATTGGAAAATAAACGGGAAAATAAGTATTCTTCAAAAAAAATCGAAATATGACCTAAAAGTTTTGCACATATATTTTTGTACAGAAACATAGAATAATTAATTATGAATCGCGCAATGTCCAAAAAATATACAACAGTTTTCCCAGCAGTTAGGAAGGACTCTTTGAACTATACCAGCAATTAAATAGTTAAAGTTTTAAAATTTTAATTGTTCTTCTGGGAAAAGGATGTATTAATTATATCATCTTGGTATGAATACTTGTTTAAAGCCATAATCTTTAGAGCTTCTATATTGCGACTTGCCATTTAAAATCGTTAATATTTTTATCGTGCTGCAAAGTAGCATCCAACCTTAATTTTCATCTCGTAACCCAGCATTTAAGCAAGTAGTAAATGTATATAGACACTAATTGTCACTAATGTCTGATCACTTGGCTGACTCCAATTTATATATTTTGGGACATTTGACACGTATGTGCAATTTGTAATGCAGAAAGAAGTCCATTGTTTACTTTATACATCCCATGTAATCTAGCTAAAATACAATTGTCACTTAAGTGTCTCTAAGTAATCTATAGTGTAGTCTCCTTTAACGTTATTTGTGTAGTGCATTTGTCTCTAAGTAATCAAAAGGCTTAAAATGGCTAGTCACGTAGCTAGTTATGTAACTAGTTGTCACCTTAAATGATAGGTAAACACATTAGTTTAGGACAGTCTCCTAGAACTGCTTGGAAATTGCAGTCAGGGGCGGTAACTGTGAAGTTACAAAATCTTTCAATAACGTATTCTCTTATAAATTGAAATTGCAATGAACAACAAATATGAATGTTTTCGATACCTTAAATGAATTTTTGATACTAAAAAACTCTAACTTTTTTTAATGCAAAATGCTTTGAAATGATAGTATTCAATTGCTGATAGAGAAAAAAATTATATTTTTATTAAAAACTTGGATAATATAAATATAAATATGCATTTTGAAGTTAAATATAACAAAATATGCATTATCAATAATATATTACAGCAAAATGTGCGATTCGGATAGATAATTAGTCTACATTGTATTTAGATGTTTGTCATATATTTGCATATAAATTTGCATATAATCCCGGCCCCTACACATCACTAAAAGAAGCATGTTTTTAATAAATTTATTTTTAAATATTTTCGAAGTTTCATATAACTTATAGGTAATGTTTAAAAGTACATATCTGTCATTTATTCTCACTTAGTTATTGAACATTATAGTGTAAACAACAAAGTTTTTTTGGCTTCGAAAATGTAGAATTCTGTGCCAACAAAGCGTCGAAATCGACACCATATCCATGGCGCTAAGGTAATGCTCTGTATTTGGTGGGACCAAAGGGTCCTGTTGATATCTGTCCCGACCATCACAGGAAACCTGTACCGAAGGCAACTGATTCGTTTGAAGTGAGTATTGGCCGAAAAACGACCAGTATATGCGGCCAGACATGAAACCATTTTGCATGTTACCTGTTAAAAACTATTTAGAAAGAAGACTGTACAAATGTTCCAAAATAAAAGCTAAAAATTTAACGAATGGTCACTCAAAAGATCTTTTTAATACAAAATACATATATTTTAAGACGCTTTTGCAAAAAGTTTTGTATGATATTTACCTAGCGTTTACACATGCAAGTAACTGTTCGAAAAAATCAACACAATCATACTTTTGCACTAACACAATCACACATGCGAGTAAATTTGTGCAAAAGTATGAATGTGATGAGTTTTTCAAACTGTTAAGGTAGGGTCACACATGGCAAATATATGTAACCACTAAATAAAATATATTTGAATTCTTTGATTTATTTCAAATACGTATCTTATTGAGGATGATTCAAAATAAATATTTAGTTTTATTTTTTGATGCTGTTTGATCTTACCAAATACTCGTAAGAGTAAACACGTCAAACAAATTTGTGCTAAAAAAACTGGTTACGCTCTTTTTAGTAAATATTTGCCGTGTGTGACCCTACCTTTACTTGCATGTGTAAAGGTTAGGTTATTGCGATGTTTTTGGTTAGTATTAGTAGTCTTCAATACTGAGATGTACAGATATGTCGATTAGAAAATGTTGTTTTGTAAGAAAATCATAATTTTGAAAATCCCATTTTTTATCCATTATATCCAGATTTTCTTTTGTAGGGATTATCCCGTTTTTTTAATCTATTTCTATATTTCTTATTAAACAAAAAATCAGGATTTTTCATAAACCAAATTGGATGCTGCTTAAAAAACAATATTTTTTGAAATTAAGAAATTGCAATGGTTAGTTAAACAAATTTCAATTAACTTGAATGTTAGTAAAAACATTATGTAATCGTAATTATCTGGGCAAGTTTCAACATGCACAAAAATATTTTAAATAATGTGGTTAAAAAGTTCAATCATGTGTTTTTCAGTTTTTAAAATTTTATGATTTTTATTAGTTACATTAAATCAGGGTTCCCATATTTGTTCGTGCTTTATCCCCACAGTCATCCTTATTGTTAAATTGTATTGAAATGATTATTGTTTCAAATAATATAAGTTTTCTTTGTACATTTTCTTTTAATAAAATTTAAAGATTGGCAAATTGTTAAAAAAAAGTTTGAAACAAATTCTTTACTATGTTGAAATAACACTATAAATATAAATGGAACGAATCAAATAAATGCCTAATGTAATGAGACTTGGACCATTTCATAAAATGAAGAATGTAATTTGACAAATCTAATTGTGCGGTATAATGTAAACCAACCCTGAGCTGATACTATTTTATGTTTGCGTTTCACAATTTAAATGTATGTAGTACATTTGAAACATTTGCTACTTGTAAAACTAAAACTAAATTTTATATTCTAAAATTGTATTTTTAAAACTCTCCAAAAAATCTAACAATATATTCTTAAAAAAAATTTTTGTTTTTCTAAAAACTTACTTTTCACATACTTTCATATTTTTCATTAGACTGAATTGTTCAATTCAACTCAGCTCTAAAATTATGCGAAATCATATATCCGGCCAAATTGAGGATATAGATGATAACATAATTCATACTAATAAATGTAAAATTTATTTTCTTCTTTAAAAAATGCGAGGAAGACAGTAAACAAATTTCCACCTTGGTCCAACAGCAGTAATGCGTTTAGATAATTTACATTTACTTGTAAATCTTGAAAAGTAGTTGTTACAATTTTTAATGTTATCTTTATATAAATAAAGAGTACAACGACCGTAGCCTTATCAGAAATTGATAAGCTGCTAAATAAATGAAAATAAGTATTTTTTTTTTTATCTAAAATAGGTTTTCTCACACAAAATAATACGACTTTTTCAGAAAATGAATTAAAAAAAAACGTAGATGGTAGTTGAAACTAAAACATGAACTGGACTGTGATGTCAACATTTATAACATGAGCTTAACCCGGTGCACTTCGCTACCCCAATAGCAGTAAAATACAAATCAAATTTAATTTATTTTATAACATGTCATAATAGAATGTTTTTGCCAAAACTCGATGTTCGTATTCTTCTTTTGTAGCGATTCAGTATAACAGAGCCAGTGTTGCCAATTTAGCCCTTTTCAATCTGGTTTAGCCTCAAACAAATTAATTTAGCCTTTAGCCATTTTTTAAATTAAATTAAAACTTATATATTTACTCTAATAATTTTAAATTTTTTGCTGTTGAAAATTAATAAAATCAGTTCAAAAAATTTGGCAGGAATATTATGACAAAAATTAACTGAAAATGTTGAACCAGTAAACAATTTAAGCTTCAAACTTGCTCTAGGTCTCAAATTATATCATTAAATTTTTGCTCGAGTATTTTATTACTTATTTGCATCAAGGACGCATTCAAAATACATGTTGTATTTTTGCCTGGGACGCACAGTTGCTCACAATTGTTTTCCATCGATTGAGATATTTTAGTATTTTTTTAATGTGCCGATAACTTCTTGAACTCCCATAGTTAAGGCTTCTCGTACATTAGACTCATAGATATAAGCAGGTAAAATGAAAATGACTCAAAGATTTATCTAAAATTTAATTTTGACGTAAATATAGTACTTTAAAAAATATTTTATAGACTACAATCCAACCAATTTAGATAAAAAATTCAGTCCATTATCGATAATAGTTTAGCTATGATCATTTATATCTGTTCAAATATTAAAAATTAGCTTTTTTCTAAAATTAAATATTTATGATTACCAGCATGCCACACCCGTAATTTCCAATATTTTGACCAAATATTTTGGCTACCTTAGTTTTGACATATTTACTAACTAATGGTAAAATTTATGTTTTGACCAATGAAAATCCATTCTGTGCGACGACGTGTATAATTTTTAGAAAGTTTTTTTCTGCATTACAAAATATTCTACATCGATTTCGAAGTTATCACAAAGGATTACTTTAAAATTTGGCTTTCATATAAAAAATTTGCCTAGGAGATTTTGCAGGCCAGGTGATAAATACGAGATTTTGAAAACGTCGGCATATGATAAAAGTGTGGCTAAGAATAAGTATAAATATTCTTATTTTCTTCCATTTGAACGTTTGTTATACTCATTCAAACATTTTGGTTTGTCTATTCGGCATAATCTAATGTAACATTCTAAAGGCCATTATTACAACTTGTCCTTATGTTCGGAATAGTAAAAAGGTAACTTTAAAAATTCATTGAGTTTTCTCAATAAATAAACTCAATGAAATTTTTAACGTTTTTTAAACTTGTCGTTCTAAATAACAAAGTGTAAAAAAACTTGTCAAAAGGTCAAAGGACATCCCGCAATCCCTAAAAATTTGAGCGAAAATCCCAAAAATTGAATTTTATACAATTTTGCCCATAGGGTCCACATTTCCTTCGCGGCTGGGAAAATACTTTAAGAATAAATATTGATCACATCAAGGTTTCCAAATCTGCTTTCCGTTTTCTAATCCCAGCTTTGGGATTTTAGAACATGTGGACCAAAGTTTAAATTTTGATAAAAAATAGGTCAAATTCCGAAGGGCTTAGGGCCGACATATTCGAAAAATGGGATATGTTTTTTATAGCAAAATGTTCTCCGTAAAGATACCTTACGGAAACACATTAAATTGTTATATGTTCTTAAATGAAGTTTTTTTAATAAAAAAAAGAGTTAAGACACCCTTTCGTCCAAAAAACTGCAAAAATTTAATATTTTTGGAATTTTTAAATTGAAAACCGTTTATTTTTGGACTCATAATCGATATTGCCCTGAAATCTTTTGTATATTATTATTAATTTAGTTGTCTAACTAACAAAAGAAACTTGAGGCCATTCGGTCCAAAAGTAAGCCCTATATTTTTAAAAAAGCGGACCAAGGTATGGCAAAATTTTAAAAGTTCAATTTTGAAATGCCTATAACTCGGAAATTATAAGAGATAAATAGCACACGTTAGCATGCGAAAGAAATTCCAGATTTATTTCCAAAAAATTTTGATTCTACCCCACTGTGCGTTGCTCATCACTGACCGCACCCAGATTAGATGTAAAAATAGAAAAATGATAATGAAGAAAGGGAATTTTCAATGACTTTCTGCTTTAAACATGTCGTTAACTAGCTGTTCTACATTTTTGGCTCTGTTGTTCCCTAAAAACCATTTTATAGCTGCTTTCAGTGATAAGCATTGTTCCTTGTTAGTAAGCTTTTAATCAATGTGCGTATTTGTGGTCCAACAAATATTCCTTCTTTGAGTTTATCATCACTTAACTTGGAAAATACTGTCTTTAAATATAAAAAGCCATCTCCCTCTTTATTCATAGCCTTGACAAAATTGTTCATCAAACCAAGTTTTATTTGGAGTGCTGGTAAAATGACATATTTATGATCTATTAATGGTATATGTTTCACATACGATTTTCCGCAAACAAACTCTGACCTTTCTGGTCATACTTTTGGTGCATTTAAGCAGTTACGACGACCACTTAGTCCAGTATTCATATTGGATTTTAAAATAAATATGTACAAAGATGTCGAAGTTATCGAAAACAGACGATTACTAAACAAAACATATTAATAAAAAATTACAATTCATCGAAATCAGTAACTGCTTTTTTTAACCCTAAAGTGAGGGTGGTAAAAATAATAATTGTCATGTGCCTCAAAAACTAGACGTGATCCTAGACGTTACCTTTGGAACCTTTAATGATTCATTATCCAAAAAACGCAATACATTCACACTAACACAATCACACATGCAGCCACCTGCAGCTCACTTATTTTATGTATATTTGAAAAATAAAATAAGATTTTGTATTTAAATGTAAATAGTAGGGTATTCAATCGATTAACCGTTAATCGGTTAACCGATTAATTTTGGTCGGTTAACTGTTCGAATAATTTAAAATTGCCGATTTTCAAATAACAAATAAACCGATTAATTTGTGTCGATTAACCGATTAACCGAAATTTCTTTTCTTTGGACTTTATATTTCTTATCTTATGAACATCCCTTCTAGCAATAGTGTTTTAAATATAGATCAAAAACTGAAATTATGGAATTTCGAAATGACCTTTTTTCTAGAATGTTCCATGATGAAATTTGTCCTAATAAGTTGGAGGAGACATGATAATAGACGACACTGAAACGAGTCTTTTATCAGAACTTATGCTTAAAAAAACTGAACAATGAACCGAGAAATTGGAAAGTATTTCTCATGCCGTACTTTCGATTTTTCCAACATTCACAATCAGTAAGAGAATTTTGTCCAAGTTAAGTTTTATTAAAACCAAAGCAAAATCGATTAAAAGGAAACCTTTCCTCACATTTATAAATAAAAAGGATCAAAATACCATATTTAGTTCCTATTATTTATTTTTTTGTTGAAATGCTTAAATAAGTACTCAAAATTCGTGGTTTTATCCTCAATTTAAAATTAAAATAAAAATTATTCGGTTAATCGAATAATTTAAAATTAACCGATTAAATCTAAACCCCGATTAATTATTTGCTCGATTAACCGATTAAACCAGAAACCCGATTAATTGAATACCCTAGTAAATAGTCAAGTCGTAAACTTAAAAGTTTAAAAAAAATTTCAGCTTTACCACAAACACATGATTTTAACAATGTACAATGGGGCAGAATCAACATAATTTTGAAATAAATCTACCATTGGCTTGAAAGAAAAGGCTCATCCGATTGGCATGAAATTTCACGTAGCGGACCCCAAAGAACCCTCAGGAGAGTAGCTCTGGTAGGGCACATTAGAAATGTAAAATTTTATAAAAGCTTGCCTTTTTTTGATTAGACATATAATTTATTGTAGTTATTGTGTTATACGCATTTGAAGATTAAAAATTTCACCAAAGCATTTCATTAAATGAAAAAAACATATGAATGAAACAAGTCCAAAAAAATCTATTTGAATTTGAAAATTTCGGAAATCTGCAGTTTTCGTAGTTATATGTTTAACCGAAAAACTACTATTACTTTTTGCTTCCTAGAAGAAAAGATTCTGGTTGAACTTATAAATCTTTGAAAAATATTTCAACAAGAATATCTTTAAAATAGTAAACTCTTGATATATACGAATAGGGGTTTCAATCGGCCCATCCGATTTTTTTTTTTATCGAAAAATCCAAAAGCTGGGTTTCCAAAACGAGCAACAGTTTTAGATACTATGATGTATTACAAATCCTTCATATTATACTTTTACAAGACCCGGGTCCCTTTGTTATCAAAAGGTGTGCTGACGTAATTTCAGATTTAGTCTATTTGTAATTAAATCTCAAAGCACGGAATCCCAAACGGAATATACTTTTATATACCTTATTGCATTTTTATACGCCATTGACCAATTGTTTTTGGGATTTTTTTAAATTTCTTGGGAATTCTGGGATTATTTTTTCACAAAATGTTTAAATTTGTATTAATTTACTATTTAGAATTACAAGGCACGTTGAAAATTTCTTTGCGATATGTTATATAACAAACATTCTATTGTTATATAACATTAAGCGATTCCTACATTTCAATTTAAATAAAACAAAGAGTGTGTGAGAAATCATTAACATTTTTTATTCGTTTGTAAAGCTTATCGATGCTGTTATGTATGGAATATAAAATAATTCTGGTTTGAAGCTGTAAAAAGTTCAGAAAGTTCCAGATCGCAACTCGGTAAAGAACTTGGAAGCAAAAGAAAAAGCGAAAAAATGTAGGTAACTTTTTATAAAAGATACACCTGGACAAAAAAAGAACTAATTATATTCCACAAGAAGTTGCTTGTGTGGTAAGCCCCCAAAGATGCCAATCATTTGTGACATCAGGCACGATAACCATATATATTAAGGAATGTTTAAAAAACGATTTTTACCTTTATTTCTGTCCCGATTTGACATGATACCACTATGGAAACAAGGCCGTTGTACCACGGAGGCAAATCCACCCAACTGTCCAAAACTTGAAAGGTATTTTGCTCTTTTAAAAAATGAATTAAAGAACATAGGAAAGGAATCTCAGGACATGTCCGACTTTAAGCGTAGAAAACCGCGTCCAAAAAGGTAACGGAAGCAACTACAAAATTTTTAATAAAATTACGTATTTTTGAAATTTTAGTATTGAACGGTTTAAGTTTTATTTAACTTAAGACAAGTATAAGTTTTGGCTCACTCTTCATTATCAAGGTTTTGACCGGAAATACTTGTAAATAGGTCTTCAAGGAAAATATCTAAGCTTCTTTTAAGAAAAAAAAAGTTTTTTTTTCGATAGATTGAAGTAATAGCTATCTAAACTATTTGGGACACATTTTGCTAAGAACAATAGGTAATAAGTTACATGGATGCTTGGCCAAAATGTCAAATTTTAACCCCTTCTAACTCAGAGAGTTCTCTGAATTACTATCCAATAGAACTAACCTTGGTGACATGAAATGCCCCATATAATTAGTTGTAGGATTTCTGAATTTTAGTGCTCGTTGAGTACTACGTTTTCTTTTCTGGAATAAACGATGCCTTTATACAGCCTTTTACCCTTCTTTGTGTTATTTTCTGAATAAAATGTAATTTGATAATAATGTTTCCCTAAAACCCCGAAAATATGCTACATGTTTCATCCTCAATTTTAACAAAGTTTAAGATAGGCACCACTTTTTAAACAGATTTTCTTGTTATTGTTCTGTAGTTAAAAGTGTTAAAATGGAAGCAAAAAGTTAAAAATGTTACATATATGTTGGCAACATTTTGTGTCAGAAAATAAGACGCCACAAAGTAATACAAAATTTAACACTTTAACCGATCGGAGTTATGGTTAGGTTAGGCAAAAAAGACTTTTTAACTCACTCAGTGTATGTAACATTTAAAATATTTAAACGTTAAATGAAATTCACTAATTTTATAAATTAAAGGATGTGCTTTTAATCTGGTTCAAGTAAAATTTGTATTGTGGTAAAGTAAAGTCTATGCCTGATTTTCTCAATCTCTGGTTATTTTTTGGAAGTACATATATCTTTACGAAAAACGATAACCAGAGAATTATTATAGACACATATCAGAGTTTAATAAGTACTTATATATTATTTTCAATCAAATAATATTATAATTAATCATAGTAACTTTAATATTTGTTTTTAAAGTTCATATATGTAAATGTGTTAACATCAGCATACTTTCTGAATTACACTATCCGAAAAAAAATAATACCTGGAAGGGGCTGTCGAGTATAACAAGAATCTGTCTTTGAAAATTGCAAAACACCTCAAAAATCTTGAGTTACGGGTAAAAAAACGGGTTTTCTTACCATTAAGTACTTATAAGCCATTAACTAAGCTGATTCTCAACCGAGTTTAATTTTTAAAACGGATTTAAAAAGAAGAAACTGTGGCCTTTCCATGTTATATACAGTGTTGGAAAAAATAATAGAAACGATAGCATTTTTTTCCAATTTTGTAAGTATATTTGTCAAGTTTAGTTTTGTTAAAAAAAATGTATATGCAGTTTTGTTTATCAGACATACAACATAAGAAAAAACATAATCATTCCTCTTTTAATTAATATTTTAATACACTATATGACTAACAATGTAAAGAGTCAATATTTTTGCTGGAAAAAATAATAGAAACGCGTAAAAGGATTAAATTTTTAGAGGCATATCTTTTAATTTTTTGTTAAAAAATTGTTTTATTTTAATATTTAGAGGCTCTACCTTTGTTTTTCATAACTTCATTGCATCTGCGAGTCATGGAATCAACCAATTTTTTTTGAAAAAGTCCTTGTCAATGAAAAACCACTCTTCCTGGTTTTTTTCCCACAATTAGTCCTTATTTTTCCGACTGATGCCCTCCAGATTCCTCTTGAGCACTCCCAAAGGTGTTCTATTGGTTTAAGATCCGATGGCTGAGAAGGCCATTGCATAAGATGTCCTTTGTTGACAGCAAACCAATCCTTTGCCAATTTTGAAGAGTGGTTTGGATCACTGTCCTGCTGAAACTCCCATCTCAAGGACATTTCTTCCTCAGCAAATGGAAGGATTGTGCTTTGCAATATATTTACGTAGTCCAGGGCGCATATTTTGATCTTTATCCAAAATATTGAACAGACACCAGAAGAAGAGAAACACGCCCATATCATGATTGATCCACCGTCGTCTTTTACGGTCTTCTTGGTGTATTTTGGATCATATGCCTTATTGTGTGGGTGCCTAACATAATGTTTCCCATGGGATCCAAACTAATTTATCTATGTTTCGTCTGACCACAGCTCAAGAAGACCGTCAAACACAGCGGAGGATCCATCATGATATGGGGGTGTTTCTCTTCTTCTGGTGTCTGTTCAATATTTTGGATAAAGAACAAAATATGCGCCCCGGACTACGTAAATATATTGCAAAGCACAATCCTTCCATTTGCTGAGGAAGAGATGTCCTTGAGATGGGAGTTTCAGCTGGACAGTGATCCGAACCACTCTTCAAAATTGGCAAAGGATTGGTTTGCTGTCAAAAAAGTACCTCTTATGGAATGGCCTTCACAGTCACCGGACCTTAAACCAATAGAACACCTTTGGGGAGTGCTCCTGAGGAAGCTGGAGGGCATCAGTCGGAAAAATAACGACGAATTGTGGGGAAAAAAACAGGAAGAGTGGTTTTCCATTGACAAGGACTTTTTAAAAAAAAAAAGGTTGATTCCATGTCTCGCAGATGCAATGAAGTTATGAAAAACAAAGGTAGAGCCTCTAAATATTAAAATAAAACAATTTTTTAACAAAAAATTAAAAGATATGCCTCTAAAAATTGAATCCTTTTACGCGTTTCTATTATTTTTTCCAGCAAAAATATTGACTCTTTACATTGTTAGTCATATAGTGTATTAAAATCTTAATGAAAAGAGGATTGATTATGTTTTTTCTTATGCTGTATGTCTGATAAACAAAACTGCATATACATTTTTTTTAACAAAACTAAACTTGACTAATATACTTACAAAATTGGAAAATAATGCATTCGTTTCTATTATTTTTTCCAACACTGTATATTATTTAAGCATTTTGACAAAATTTGTGTGCATTTCTTCAGCAAACATATTTTTGTTTTCATTTTTTCACCATTTTACAACTTTGAAGACGATTTTACATAGCATTTTATAAAGGAAACGTACTATTTATGCATTGATTTAAAAATTAAGTTTATTTATGCGTAAAACGCAATATTGTTTTTAAAAATCCGTTGGAAATTGGCAAAGTTATTAGCTATTAAGCTATATCTTAACTTTTGTAATTTTTTTTTAATTTAACGTTTTGCTTATCAATTATTTGTCACTTAAAAACGGTAGATATAAAAAGTTTATAATTGAGCAAGAAAGTGTGATAACCGTTAGAAAATGTGTGATAAACGTAATAAGTTTTGTTACATTTGCGGTTTATTTACGGATATCGGTCATGGATGTGATTTTAAAAACAATGTTGGGGTGGAATACAACGATATTTTCAATCGCTCTTATAAATTCAGACGCTGGTATGAGCCAGAATTTATTTGTGAATATTGCTGTGCAACATTATATTAAATTAAAGTTCAGCCATCAGTCTCTTTGTCCTTTTCTGCGCTTATGACTTGGAATTATCAACTTATTCATAAACCAAATGATTGTTACTTTCGCCAAACTAATATTTTGGGGCACTCTTTATGCAAATGTCGCAACAACGACGAAACCAATATCAGCGAATTATAAAATTTCGACAGTAAGCAAGTGTGCTTTAGAAGCTACAGAATATTTGGAAGATGAAGAGTACCTTCCACCCAAATCAAAATCACTAGATAGACATTTTGTATCGAACGCTGATTTTGACGATCTAAAACGAGATTTACATTTGTCTAAACGACAATCTGAAATTCTTGGGTCAATATTGAAGCAATGGAACTTGGTAGAAAAAGATTTTCGTGTAACATCTTCTTGAAAAAATAAACGGATTTCTTTATTTTAAGATACTTTTAAAACTGATGAAATGAAAGTAATCTTGTATATTGCACTGATATACCTAAACTATTTTCGGCATTTAATCAAGATTATAAGGCATGATGGTTCATGCAAAAGTAGGTATTTAGCAAATAGTCGGTTTTAATAAGTTTTTTTTTTTATATTAAATCTTAAATGGTATATCAAGGCCTCAAAGCAGTGCTATTGCATAATAAAAATACATTACCATCAGTTCCAATCGCATATGCAACTAGCACAAATGAATCCTACGAAGTGATGGAAAAAGTACTAAACAACATCAACTACTCAACGCATAAATGGAAAATCATCGCTGGTGTTAAAGTTTTGACAATTTTATCCGCTATGAAAGGTGGCTACACAAAATATCCATGCTATCTTTGTGAATGGGACAGCCGTGCCCAAAATCGATATGATCGCAAAACATGGCCACCACGTGAGTCTATTCAAATGGGTAGGAAAAACGTCCCGCTAATTAAAACTGATGATATAATTTTGCCTCCGCTGCACCTTAAGTTTATATGAAACAATTTGTTAAAAAACTTGATAAAACGGCTAGGCTTCCTGCTATCTTAAAACGATTTTCCCAAAATTAAGTGAAGGCAAAAAAATTCGAAAAATTATGAAAGATGAGGAGTTTTTGAATAAACTAAAACGCGCATGAAAGAGTTTTGTGTCGCTTTGTAAACATTTTCTTGGAAATAAAAGAAGCCATGACTATGTCGCTGTCGTTAATGAATTTTTGAGTGCCTATGGTGAAATGGGCTGCAATATGTATATAAAAATTCATTTCCTGCATTCGCATTTGGACTTCTTTCCAGATAATCTAGGGCAGCTCAGCGGCGAACATGGCGAACGTTTTCACCAAGAAATGATCACAATAGAAAAACGTTTCGAAGGAAAAAACATAAGGAAACTACTTTCCGAATATTGCTGGTCACTTTTACTGCTAAAAAGAAAGCGGTTAAGCAAACATTTCTAAGTAAAATGCCTAGAAATTATATTTTTTCAAAAATTTTGTTTTAGTACAATCTTTAATAACTTTGTCAATTTCCAATGGATTTTTTAAAAGCAATATTGCGTTTTACGCATAAATAAAATTATTTTTTAAATCAATGCATAAATAGTACGGTTATAAAATACTATGTAAAATCTTCTTCAAGTTGGAAAATGGTGAAAAAATAAAAACAAAAATATGTTTGCTGAAGAAATGCGCACAAATTTTGTCAAAATACTTAAATAATATATATTGGTATATATATTATTTAAGCATTTTGACAAAATTTGTCAAATTTAAAATCCGTCTAAAAAATTAAAATCGGTTGAGAATCAGCTTAGTTAGTGGCTTATAAGTGCTTAAAGGTATGAAAAACCGTTGTTTTACCCGTAGAGGTGTTTTGCAAATTTCAAAAACATATTCTTATTGTACTCGATAAAACCTATCAGAAAAATTTTATTACTTTCCAGGTATTTCTACTTTAGTTTTTTTTTTTTGTCTCATAGTGTTATTGAATGGTTTTAAAAATAAATTCAATTATTTACACATCGTTGGACGTTGAATCCTTCCTCATTGAATAAACCACCCTTATATATATTTAGTTGATAAAATAAAGAAAGGTGACTAAATACAAATTCTTAAAACATAAGCAAATCTTAATATGTACGAGATGTACTCAATTATTTATTGGTAGTCATATTAAACAAATATAAAGAGTCATGTGGAAATTTGTCATTTGACTGAGCTTTATCAATTCATATACATACATATTTTCCATGTCACTTGACTCAAAACAAAAAAGAAAAAACGTGAAGCAGGTCAGATAGTTACTGATGTAGCGCAGATTATAGATTAAATTTCATAATTTGTAATTGACTTCATTATTAGGAAAATGGCAGATTTACTAAGAAATAATACACATACAGAGTGATAAAATATTCGACATATACAAAAAACCGATTATTACGAATTTTTAAAATCCGGGTTTCGGTTTTTTCTATCAAAAACCGGCTCGAATAACCGGTTTTTAGCTTATTTTCAATTTATGAATTGATGTATAAATTAAGCTTAACTATATTTTTTTATTAAAACTAATTAAAAGTCGTTCATTGTTTTAAAAATCAATTAAACATAACTTAACACGGAGTCCCTTCGACTCTACGGAGTCCCTTCGACTCTACTTGATTGTTCGCACGCAGTGAACTACCACGTAAACCATCAACACTCCGTCAATCGCAACTGATCTGATTGATACAAGCAAAAAAATTTGTATTGTACATTTTTTAAATTCACTAAAATAGGTAATGATAAAAAATGTAGCTAACTTCGCCCACTTATATATGTATAGGTGATACTGAGATTACCGGATAATTTGCAGACCTTGTGTGTTGAAATAAAAAAAATAAAATATGTATATTCCACTTATTTTTTTACTTGACAACAATGTCAAGTCACTAAAAAAATTTGTTCCTAAAATTGTTTTGTTCTTCAAAAAATTGCATACCAATCTGTTTAAATATCATTATCCTGCGTGTCCCTAACACTAACTTCACTTCAATTTTTCTAATCATTTAACAAAATAATATCTACATATATATATTTTTAATAAAATTGGTGCAAAATAATAAAATAATATTTAATGCTCTTTTTTCTTGTAATGTGGATAATTTTTTATCAGTTAATATTTTTATGAATGATTATCTTTTGTCCCCTGTAAAATTGTATATTTGTTAAAATTTAAAATTTGAAAGAATATTATGAATGAAATCACTGCATTTGTTGTGTTTTCAATCATTAACATGTGCTAATTATATTGATTGCTATTTTCTCAATCGTTTTTTAAATGCCGTTAGCAATAACAGCTCAAAAATTATTACTGTGTTTCGATTTGTATGCAAAGTATTCAAATGATTCATAAATGCTCGATGATAAGTTTGTTTTAAATAAGTTTTCGCGCGTGGTTCAATAACTAAATTTCATCTTATTTTGATACAATGAACTCCGAAATAATAAAAAAAATGATTGAAATTGGTGTTTTCCGTAAGAGTTTACAGAATATGCAAGCAATTACATGTATTTGTAACAAAATACTTGCTGTGGTGAATCATGCAATGAAAGTTTTCGTTTAATTTATGTATAGTGATAACTCAGTATTCACTTTTGCAAAATAACAAATATGTCATTTGAATGGTATTCATGCACATCTCTAATACATATGGCAGGATTTTCGCCAACAATATAAAGAACAAGAAGTCAGTTGCGTTTTGTCTATCGAAATGAGCTTTCACACTTAAGTTGGTCATTCCCCTTGTGTTGTTTTTTAAAAAAAAAATTCAACCTATTTTAAAATTTTGTGTGTGTTTTTTAAGTTTATTTTTAATATCAACTTCCGAGTCACGCAAATTTTTTAAAAGTAAGTACTAAAATTGTCAATTAAGAGAGTTTTGTAGATAATCGTCATTACCCTGTCAAAAATATTGTTACGAATTTGCAATAGCGATTTGAATTTAACAGTCTGTAACGACTGCCTCCAGCATTCATCATGTTTATAAACACGTCCAGTAGCATGCGGTTATTAGCATTGTTTGTCTAGAATTCGAATGTACTAGTTTGTTCGTTTAGATCATTGTAGAAGATTCATGGAAGTTGGCGTGTGTATAAATAGTGACAGATGTGGCAGTCGTCAGTCAGTTCATCATTGGCGCTGTTAGAGTTAACATCGACTGTCGTGTACATTTGAGTTTGTACATTATAATGTGTGTGTCCATTTCTGCGAATTGATAAACGTGTTTAAAGCCACTGAGTGACTATTTGAGGGAGAACTCGAGCGTCTTTGCCATTATCGTTTAAGGCCAATCAAGCCGTCCTTTTTTCGCTGCCTTCGAGGGATTCCGTTTCACTTGCATTGCATAATGTTTGGCGTCGTCAAACTTTACTGCGTTGCGGTTTCTCAAGGATTTTCACATTAACCACATGCATTCGTGTTGGTTATAATTTATAACCTATAATAGAGTAAAATTTGTTTTACATTTTTATATTTTTTTATATGAAAACATACTTTTAAAATTCTGCATAATTCGGTTAAATGTTAAGAAATTGATGTGTATCTACGATAATTGAGTAGCTATTCTTTGGAGGATTAAAGTTACATATTAGAAATACTCAATTCTGCAAAAAACATCAATACCAAAATTATATTGAAATTAGCCGGTGATATCAGAATCACCCGTATATTAAGTAATATAATATTAATACATGTGTGTGAAGCTCAATTCGAATTTAACTAGCACAGACAAAAACCATATTTTTTAACATTGATGATGTTACAGTTAACATAGCACTGTTAAGCACTTAACAGTCATCACAAATGAATTATAGTACACAGAATATATCTGAAATAATTTCAGAACTCTAAAAATTATTAAAAAATAAATTTCTGACCTGAAATAATAGTAAGATGTCAGAAGTAATATCGGAATTTAAATAAATTTGAGTTTTTTGAAAACAAATGCTGGAGAGGATTAGTGACCATTTTGGGAATTGGGTGAATGGTTCGCATACTACACTATATAGAAATGTAAAATTTGGAAGTAATTTCATTCAAATGAAAAAAGTGTTCAACAGGTCATTAAGTATATACTACCAGGCCTTTCTCCTGGTAGTAAAATTTGTTTAACCCCTTTTGGCCCTAAGCACTTTTATTCCACTGAAATTCAAATTTGATTAAAATATAATAAAATATAGTCGCGACGTTACTGAGATAAAATATAATGAAAATTCATCCGTATGCCAATAAAAGTAAGAAAGTATGGTCGATCAAGCCGGACTATACAGTACCCTACACTGAGCAAATGAGCAAAAACTTTTGTTTTTAACTTCAATAATTTCGTAAATGATAATTATGAACCGATCTCCATGAAATTAGGTCCTGTGTTTATGTCTATATGAAACTTATATCTGTTGAGTTTTATGTGGATACCAAAATTTGTAAGAGAGTTATGCTCAATTCAATAATCAAACTCGAGGTCTTTTTTGTAAAATTTTATTTTATTTATTTCGATATTTCGTTATCCATCGGATAAAGTGATTTTCGGAAGCGGGCCTTATATGGGAGCTATGACTAATTATGTACCGATTATCATTATCATGAGACATATATGATTTCAGCCAGTTTCAATAGGCCTTGTCCTTGGGCAAACGTATGTACCAAATTAGATGGAAATATCTTCAAAATTGTGACCTGTACTTTACGGACAAGGTTTACATGGGCAGCCAGCCAGCCAGAACGTGATTCTGAATTGATCGGTATACTTTAAGGTGCGTGTTAGACTAATATTTTTGGGCGTTACAAACATCAGCACAAACGCATTATACCCTCCCCACTATTGTAGGATATGAATACGGATTAAAGTCGTTACTTTTTGCTTTTACAATCGGTATGATATAAGATGATAACAGCTGTTAGTGCTTTTTTGCTTTGTTAACATACAAATCCAACCCCGACCTAATACGTCTTTAATGTTTTCGATGTCTCGATTGGAATCGATGTCTTCTGATTGGAATGAAATTTGCACCATGGTTAGTTCTATTGGATAGATCGGTCGAGAACATTTTGAGTTAGAAAGGTTCAAAATTTGACATTTTGGCCAAGCACGTATCTTTTCTTATCCATGTAACTTAAGTATTACATTTCGGAATAAAAATAAAAAATGTTTGTAATTTTTTTTTCCAAAATCAAAAACTTTTTTGACTTTCTTTCAAAATGGGCCCTTTTTTCCTCAAAAGATAGATTAGATATTTTCCTTGGATACCTATTTGGCCGCTTATTAGGATGCGAGTGGGATATCTATCAAAATAAATGTTTTGTAACTCAAAACATAAAATTTTTGACTTCTTTTCCAAAATCAAAAACTTTGTTGACTTTTTTTTCAAAATGGGCCCTTTTTAAAATTTATTTTTTTTTGCTCAAAAGAAAGCATAGGTCCATTCCTTTAAGAGGTTTTTGGTCGCTTAATGGGATGCAAGTGGGATATCTATCAAAATAAATATTTTGTAATTCAAGACATACAATTTTTGACTTTTTTTTTCAAATTCTAAATTTTTTCCAAAATAGGCCCCTTTTTTAAACGCGTTTCTCTGGTCAAAAGAAAGCTTAGGTTCATTGCTTTAAGAAGTTTTTGGTCGTTTAGTAATTCCTGTCTTTTGACGATCCACAGTGGGGCAGAATCAAATTTTTTCAGAGAGCATTCGAGTTTAAGTTATTAAATGGGCCATACAAATCCTTTCGGACGGCGCTATGGGGCTCAAAGTAGGATACCTTCGACATGTAAAATGTTTAAACACGTGCCATTTTTTGTTTTTCCATCCGATTTCAAAGATTTTTATATATTTAGGTCTTTAAAAAACATACTTGCGTGTCCTATTTATCTCTTACAATTTCCGAGACACACGGATGATTTGTGAGTGTGATTTGTTCGTGTTCGACGTCTTGTTACCTGTTAATGGGGCTGTGTGCGCACAAATCAGAAGTAATTTGAAATTTTCAATTTCTTCTGATATGTCCAATTTTTTTTTAATTTTAGTGTACAACGAAACGTTACATTGTAGCTATTGCGGAGATGTTAGCATACAAAAATTGTTTGTATTCAAAGAAAAGTCAATGAATTTTTTGTGGTAAAAGTGAATATGTCGCGAAGATGGCTAGCAAACAATTTTTAATTGATTTTATTAAAATTTAAATAAAGGAAATCCATCATCCGCTTCACAATTCACTGCTTTTTTACGTTTAAGGTTATTGTGATTTATTCGTCGTGTGTGGAGAAAAGGTATCAAATTACTCGTACAAATCACTCGTGTGTGGGCAGCTTTTTTTATAGGGATTTCAAACTTGAAATTTAAAAATTTTGCAAAATTTCCGCTTTATCAAAAATATAGGGCGTACTTTTAGTTATACATCTAAATGATCAATAATATACAATAGATTTCAGGGCAATATCAATTATGAATCCAAAAATAATGATTTTCAATTTAAAAATTCAAAAAATTAACTCTTTTTTATTAAAAAATAAATTTCTTTGAAAACATAGGTATAAAAATTTTATGTTTTTCTGTAAGGTATCTTTACGGAGAAAGATAACCCCTATGCTCTTCCGAATTTGACTTATTTTTTATCAGAATTTCTATTTGGTCCACATGTTCTAAAATCGAAAAGCTGAGATCAGAAAACGGAAAGTATCTTTGCAAACCTTGATGTGTTCCCCATTTATCCCCAAAGTATTTTCTCAGCCCCGAAGGAAAAATGGGTAAAATTGTAAAAATACCATGTTTGGGATTTTTGCGCCAATTTTTAGGAAATACTCCTTGGCTTCGCCCACGTCAAATTCTATCCCGATCGGACCTGTCGCTTAGAAATGCCAGATTTATTTCCAGAAAAATTGTATTGTGAGATTCCGTAACTTCTTTTAAACCATAATAGACAATTTCATTTCAAATTGATATCATGTGGCATCTCTAAAAAAACCGAAAAGCACAAAGATAAATAGAAAAATAACAATTGCTTTTATGCTAGTCAAACACATCTTTTCGTAAATTTTATAAATTTTACACAATAAATGTGAAATATAATGTGTAAATGATTATGTCTTCATCGCGAAAAAGTTATCGCAATGGCCGAAATGTGATTTGTTACTTTAGTGGTGATTACACTGTCAGTTTAGAAAACCTAGTGAGAAATACATACGTATTTCAATTACTTTAAGATGGAGATTAAGACCCTGAATAATACGTTCCAAATATTGTGTGTAAAGTGTGTTGTGAAAGCATTCAAATTATGATTTAGAAGCAACGACTTGGAAATCTTTTGTTGTCGTTGTGAAAAATTCTTAGGAAATCAGAAGATACAAAATTACGAGTAAGTAGCTATCTTTCCTTCTAATTAGCTTTCTTTATTTAGACAAGTTTCCTGAAAATCTTGAATTATATAGTGAAGAACAAGAACAACGTTTCCATCAAGATTTCAAAGCGACGGAAAATAGATACCAAAAGGAATTTCTAGAATCAGGGAATCGAACATATTTAAAAGCTGTTTTAGTTTTGCCGTTTGTTCAGTAATGATAAATAATATTGTTGCCAAAGAAGATGCACCTCAGCAACTGTCGATTTTGTAAGAAACACAAAAAGAGGTAGGTGCGAACAACAAAATCTTAATTTACAATAGCGATTATCGTTTAAAAATGTAACTGAATAACAAAATTGCTAGTGTGTGTACATTAGGGTGACAGCCGATTTTTTATAGATTTCAAAGAGTACCGGGTGGAATATTGTGACACTAAGTCTAAAAGTTAAATGCTGAAAACTTTAACCAAATCGGACAACGATTACGGGACGCGCATCGAGGTCAAAGGTCAGATTTATGCAAAATTTTACTATTTATATGAAATAAATTTGTAAAACACCTTAACTTTCTGCATTATGTTACAGAAATATGTAGATTTATATATATTAATGAAAATTACAATAAAAAAATCTTTTTGATATTAAACCTATATCTCCTTTGGCTCAAATTGACCCACAAACTGTATTATCGCTAAAATTCGGAAAAATGCAAATTTTTAAGTTTCTGTAAAAATTTTGCTACTAAATAACAATTTTTGCAATCGAATGCAAAATAATCGAAATGTATATGTAATTGTCGTTCTATTAAGATATACAAATTAAAAATTGGTTAAAAAATGTTAAAGTTATTAAAAATTCCCCAGACCATTAATATGTCTCAGGCCACTTGAACAAGAAATGTAGGAACAAAATTAACATATTTTAAGAAATATTAAAATAAAAGCTAATTTTTACTTAAAATATATCCGTATTTACATTCCTATGAGTTTTTGTCTTTGTAGAATATCGTTAACCTATTCGCAGGGATGGCCAAAAAAATTAATTTTTTTAACGGCAGTTTCAAACCTCCATTTTAAAATTTTTAAAAATTTTGTTAAAAAAATTTCAGAATTTTTTGATCATCACATTGGGATTTATTGAGATCATAATAGAGAATAAAAATATGAAAAAATTATGTCAATACCTCTTACAGTTTTTCCGTACCTACGATTTAAATTTTGTGATTTTCGGGAAAAAATATTTTTTTGGCCAAAATTTGGCGAATGAGAGCAATTTCCTTACTGTTACGAATTTTAAATAAAACCTATACAGAATCTTATAACTCAGATAATTTCAGATATACTATGAAACATTTACTAAAATCGGAAAACGTTAACCCTTAAACCGTGAAGGTCAAAAGTAAAATTTTTCAATATTTGGAATTTCTAATGTAAAGATGCCGAAATGTTATATATTTTTGGGCCGATTTTAATGAAACTTGAGAAAAATATACCACAAAGTCTAAAATATACAATAACAGTGCAAAAATGGAAATTAACCCTTAATATAATTTGGGGTCCAAACTTTTAAAATCGTGAAAACCACAGTCAAATATAGAGTCATTTTGACCCCAACTGCTTTAAAGGGTTAATTTCCATTTTTGCACTGTTATTGTATATTTAAGACCCTAAGGTATATTTTTCGCAAGTTTTCTTAAAATTTGTTCAAAAATGTATAATATTTCGATATCTTTAATTTAGAAATTCCAAATATTGCTATATTTTACATTTAACCTTCACCATTTAAGGGTTAAAGTTGTTCGCTTTTAGTAAAACTTTCAGAGTATATTTAAAATGATCTAAACTATAAGATTCTGTATAGGTTTTATTTAAAATTAGTAACAGTAAGGAAATTGCTCTCATGCGTCAAAATATTGCCAAAAAAATATTTTTTCTCGAAAATCACAAAATTTAAATCGTAGGTACGGAAAAACTGTATGAGGTATTGACATAATTTTTTCATATTTTTATTCTCTATTATGATCTCAATAAATCCCAATGTGATGATCAAAAAATTCTGAAATTTGTTTAAGAAAATTTTTAAAAATTTGAAAATGGAGATTTGAAACTGCCGTTAAAAAAAAATTACTTTTTTTTGGACATCCCTGCGAATAGGTTAACGGTATTCTACAAAGACAAAAACTCATAGGAATGTAAATACGGATATATTTTAAGTAAAAATTAGCTTTTATTTTAATATTTCTTAAAATATGTTAATTTTGTTCCTACATTTCTTGTTCAAGTGGCCTGAGACACGTTAATGGTCTGGGGAATTTTTAGTAACTTTAACATTTTTTAACCAATTTTTATCTTTTATATCTCATTAGAACGACAATTACGTACACATTTCGATTCTTATGCATTCGATTGCAAAAATAATTTTTTAGTAGCAAAATTTTTACAAAAACTGAAAAATTTTGCATTTTTTTCAGAATTTTAACGATAATACAGTTTGTGGGTCAATTTGACAAATTTTCATTAATATAAATAAATCTACATATTTCTGTAACATAATGCAGAAAGTTAAGGAGTTTCGCAAATTTATTTCATATAAATAGTAAAATTTTTTATATATCTGACCTTTGACCTCGATGCGCGTCCCGAAATCGTTGTCCGATTTGGTTCAAATTTTCAGTACTTATCTTTTAGACCTAGTGTCACAATATTCCACCCGGCACTCTTCAAAAATCGAACTCAAATTTTTTTCCATACAACTGATTGTCACTCTAATGCATACATACGTTTTGATTATTCGTAATTACTAGAACATTTTCATTTGTGGTACTCAATATTTTTATCGAGTACACCAATAACCCGGTTTGCGTCGCTAATTGGGACCGGAGGAACGCGACACAAACCGAAACAACGCAAAACAGAGCACGATTTTCCATACATTTGTATTGATTTTCATTTAGTTGGTTCCAATATTTATAATTTTAGCTGAAAAAATAGATTTTTCAATAAAAAATACCATATTAACGACGCATGCGACACAAACTGAGACAAAAACTTCGAAATCGCAGAAATTTAAAAAAGACGCTACTTCGAAGCGACTCAAACCTGTTATTAGTGGATTTGAAAGCAACAAAAACCTTATTTTAACATTTTTTCAAATCATGTATTCTACTCTTAAAATTGTATTTAATGGCGTATTAACCGTATATATCGTATGGTAAGTATATGGATCATATTGTATAGCACTCTAAAATTAGGATTAGGATTCCGTTTTATCTTCACAGAGAAAACAGATTCGTGATAGCAACCGAATTTGTTGCCAATCGAATGATTCTACCTTAGTGACTGAATATCACAGTTGTAGCTACAACATTTTAGAAGCGGTAACAAATTTTTGGTTGCTTCAACCGAAATTTTTCTTTGTCAACTGACTTTCTGTTGATAGAACCGAAAAATTCTATCTGTGCAATAGAATCATTCGATTGGAACAAAATTCGGTTGCTGTCACGAATCTGTTTTCTCTGTGTTTATAAAAAGTTCATATCATCATAGCAAAACGACATTAAAAATCCTTGGATATCTCAAAAACGGATATTTTTATTACACCAAATAGACAACTAAATTATTGTGTTTATTATTAAATACTTAAAACAAATTGTGATTGTGATATGGTAGTTTTTCTATAACAACTTACACAATTTTCTATGAAAAGTAGTGAATTTTATGTATTTTAGAACATTTATAATCTACCTTAATAAGGATTTTAATGCAAAATTAAATAAAAATTGGCATAGACCTTTGTTTTACTATTCTACATATACGATATGGGATTGGCTTATACGCCATAAAATACCCATTTAAGAGTAGAATACATGATTTCAATTTAAAAAGAATATTATTTTCATATGAATTTGTTTGAACAACTAATTAGCTTTTATATCAATGTCCACTTTAAAAATGTTCATTAACATAGAAGAGGCCTTTGAGATATCTGGCTATGAACTTTGAACCCCAAAAACTAACTTTTGAAAGAAAAAATCGTATTTACACCATTTAAATGCAATGTCTTTAAAATTAAATCAAAATTGTGCAGTGTGTAGTATAAAAGTTATAGGTAATTCTCAGGGCAAGTTTAAATATGCACCAAAAAAAATTAAAATAAGTTAGCAAAATGGTTCCAAAAATAAAATAAATATATTTATTATGAGTCGTCTGAATTTACAATAGATATACAAATGTTGTTGATAATTTCTTTATAAATATTTTGTACAGCACCTACAACCATAGATAAATTACACACAGATCGGAGGTGAGAATGATTAGTAAAAAATATGTACACCAACAAAAAAAATTAGCTCATTTTAGTTCAAAATAACAATCAAAAGGTAACACAGAAATCATAATCAGCTGCTTTATTTAATTTATGTATGAAAACCGAATGTTTGCATTTCTTAATTATATTTTTCAAATTTCATATTAATAGACTTTTAAATTTTTGTTTTGATCATCTTCTTTTTCATTTTCAAGACTCACAATCACAATAGTTGTATCATTCAACGTAAAACATACAACTACGTTGAGAATTGAACAATTGTACATAGATCATAAAGTTTTGCAATTTTTTATTTTTTTGTTATATTCCAGACGTCACATTTCAGAACCTTAAGCAAGCTATTACATTGTTTGAAATGGATTCTACAAAAAATGTATATTACATTTGGATTTTTTGACGAATAAATAAAAGTTATTCCCAACAAGATTTAAGGCTTTTTAACGGGTTCCATGAAGTTGTTTCAGATCTAGATTGTGATTTATAGAACTGATGTAAAATCAGTGTTTAAAGAACTAGTTCCAGACAAACTCTATAGAAGTTTATTAGCATAACAATATTGTTTTACAGAACATGTTCAATTATATATTTCCATAATAACATTCTTGAAAACTCATAAATGTAAATTACTGAATTTAACAATATTAATGGCAAGCTTGGACATGACGAAAATACCATTGTATGCAGCTTGAAGAGACTTTTCAAATAATGCTCCATATTGTATTGTATGAGTTAAAAAACGGTACATTTTAAAGAATAACATGTTTTCTAATAAAATTATTAGAATAAAATTTATTGAGTTGTGTTTTTTTTATTGTATTAGTTCTTCTTATTCGACGAGTATGTTTCTTACACCAATATAAATTGGTATATGGTAAACTATAATAGCTCGTCAAATGAGATCATACCCGATAAACATTAAAGTCCTAAAATGCCAAGCACTTGAAGAATTTGTTGGAATTTGACTTGAATGCAAATATAATTGTGTTTAAATCTTGAAAAATATTTGAAAAAAAAAATATATTAAACGCTTAAGTTTCCCATTTGTGCAAATATGCAAATTTTCGCGACGTGTTTCATGAACCCACCTTTAAAATGTTGTGCATGTTTATACAGAAAATTTCTATTTGATAAAAATGTCAATCAAAAATTTTCCAAATTTTGTCCATAAATATTTTAATGACCAAGTTGTTTTTATTTCTTCTAAAGGAAATTTACGTCAAAATTAAGCGTATAACGAGTATAGTTCAAACGATGATAACGACTAAATTCATTTTATTGCATTCCTGTGCAAAAATTTAATTTTTTAGAATTCCTTAAACAGCTGCATATTCAAACATTTACTTTGCTTGCTTTAACACCAAAAGCCTGTTTTATTTATGGGTTAAGTGAAATCTTTTAAACACAGGTAATAAGCCTTATTTTATTGCTTCTCAGCAATACGTAATAACAGGTATGTAGTCCGTTCTTACCGATGTGCATTTAAATTAGACACAAAAATTACTAAACAACCATCAGTTTTATACGATAATCAAGATACTGGATTTATTTATTTGTATTTATCTCGGTTATTATCCTACGAAATTAAGAATTATTACATAATCCATTTTATAAAACAAAATTTGGCTTATTTTTTGTTATTCGTTTCGAAAAATCCCTGTTTTTAATATATTGACTCCTTTTCACTTCTAATTTTTCTCAATAAGAGATTTTTGGAGAAATTTTTCACTTCTCATTTCTTTAAGTATGAGAAAATTATAGGAAAAATTAGAGGGAGAATAAGATAATTTTTTGGAGAAACTTAAAGAGCTAACAACATTGCATCCTTTTCACTACTCTCTTTAATTATATATAGATGAAATACAAATCATTAGTAAATAGCTACCGAGCGAAGCGGTCAGCTAGTGAGATATAAAAGACAAAAATTGGATAAAAATTTCAAAGTTACTAAAAATGCCCCAGGCCATTAACGTGTCTCAGGAAACTTGAACAAGAAATGTAGGAAAATAATTAACACTTAAATCGTGAAGGTCAAAGCGAAATAAATATATGGGGCATTTCACGTCAAGTGTCTTCCGATAGGGATGAAATTTGCACCAATGTTAGTTCTATTGGATAGTAATTCGGACACAATTTTTCAACAAGATATTTTTGACTTTTTTTTTAAAAAATCAAAAACATTTTTGACTTTTTTTCAAAATGGGCCCTTTTTTTATTTTTTTTTTAAGAAAGCTTAGGTCTTTTCCTAAGCGACCTATATGGTCGCTTAGTGGGATGCGAGTGGGATATCTATCAAAATAAATATTTTGTAACTCAAGACAAAGGTTTTTAAATTTTTAGCATATACACTATTTTGATTTTTTTCGTATTTGGATGTAAACCTTAAAAATTAAACTTACACAGAGAAACTAGACACATTAGCCTTTCCGATGGTATGTAACATACCTAACTAAAATTTCATAGCCTCGATACTGTAATACCCATAATATGTTAACCTCAGGAATAAAAATCACTTTTTATACCCTACACCACCATAGTGGCGAGGGTATATTGGATTTGTGCAGATGTTTGTAACGCTCAAAAATATTAGTCTAACACCCACCTTAAAGTATACCGATCGACTCAGAATAGCTTTCTGAGTCCACTAAACGATGTCCGTCCGTCCGTCTGGCTGGCTGGTTGTCCATGTAAACCTTGTGCGCAGAGTACAGGTCGCAATTTTGAAGATATTTCGATAAAATTTGGTACATATAATTACATTTGAAAATGGCTGAAATCGGTCCATTATTTCACCTAGCCCCCATACAAATGTCCTCCCGAAAGTGGACTTTATCGGTCACAAATGTTCAATTTATATAGGTATCTACACAAGTTTTTCTCCAAATAAGTTTTATATATACGGAATTCATGTCACAAAATTTTATTATGATCCGTCCATAATTAGTCATAGCTCCCATATAAGGCCTGCTTCCGATAATCAGTTTAACGAGCATAAATCTCCTAAAAATTTTGGTATACACATAAAATGCAACATAAATAACTTTTATATAGACATTAATCACACCACCTAATTTCATGGTGATCGGTCCATAATTTGACATAGCTCCCATATAAGGTCCACTTCCAAAAATCAATCACGAATATAAATTATTGCGCTGAAAACTACCTATAGGATTAACTAAAAAAGCCGCAAGATACAAAACTCAGACAAATTTTGGGGGTGGAAAATTAATAGCGGTCGGCCTCACATTGCACCCCTCCAGTGGCTGTTATCGGTCAGTTGTGGTGGTTTTTATTTTTAAGGTTTTAGAAACACTTACACACAAATATGAAAAAAATCAATTTAAAAACCTTTGTCTTGAGTTACAAAATATTTATTTTGATAGAAATGGGTCAATTTTTATAAAAAAAGTCAACAAAGTTTTTGATTTTGCAAAAAAAAAGTCAAAAATTGTATATCTTGAGTTACAAAATATTTTTTTGATAGATATCCCACTCGCATCCCACTAAGCGACCATATAGGTCGCTTAGGAAAAGACCTAAGCTTTCTTAAAAAAAAATAAAAAAAGGGCCCATTTTGAAAAAAAGTCAAAAATGTTTTTGATTTTAAAAAAAAAAGTCAAAAATATTTTATTAATTTTTTTTTTCCAAAGATTGCATAAATAGCTATCTAAACTATTTGGGACACATTTTGCTAAGAACAATAGGTAATAAGTTATATGGATAAGAAAAAACACCTGTTTGGCCAAAATGTCAAATTTTGACCTCCTATAACTCAGAGAGTTCTTGACCGATCTTGTTGAAAAATTGTGTCCGAATTACTATCCAAAAGAACTAACATTGGTGCAAATTTCATCCCGATCGGAAGACATCGATTTCAAAAGTTGGTTCACTTGACGTGAAATGCCCCATATATAAAACACGACAAATTTGTCTACATATGTCCGTTATAGACTCTGGAACTATTCAGCGGATTAGCACCAAACTGGTTTCATTGGAAAGAAAATTTTCTGAAGATGGTTTTAGAGACCTAAAACAACGCATTAGGTCCATTAGTGAACTGGATTTTCGAATTTTCCCATACAAGTTTTTTTTTTCACTTTTTCTAAATTTGAACGTACTTCTTTTTGGTACATTTTTTACAAAACAATTTTTTATGTACATTAATAAAAACAATGTTTATTATAAAACCTTTCCATTAAGAAAGAATTATTAGCGTAGTAGCACACACAGGGTATCCGCTAGTGTAAAATAAAATGTCAATATAAAGTTTTAAGTAATATTCATTGTTTTTTTTTTTTAATTGAAATGAATGAAAATATATTATTGACCGTTTGTGTGGCAGTTAAGTCCGCTTGATTAGCAGATGGTTTTAATTTCGTACCAAAGAAGTGCTGCTCATATTATTTCGTAGTTGAAAAATAAGGTTGCCAGATTCATTTCTCATTTTTTTTTTTTTTCACAGTAAGAACAGAGTACTGCTTTTGCGAAATTATTTCGGAAATATTTCATGCCAAATATAATTATATGTAGTTTGACAGCATTTCGCACGAAATTTTGAACAGAGTACTAAGCGTAACGGGGAAACATAAAACTTTTAAGCTTTTATTTGATATCCATTTTGGGATAAAATATATTTATATTTTTGTTTTGAACTGTTTATCCTTTGAAGTCAATTTAAAAGGTCATCTGACCCTTTGAAGAAAAATTCGGGTTACTATGTATGATCTCTATGTACGGCTAAATCGATCCATAGATGTCTCAGATACAGGGAAAAACCATGATTATCTCAACAAATAAAAACATAAATGTCTTAGTTATCAATACCTCATACATTTTACTAATGTAGGGTTTATTTTTAGTACTCCTATTCAAGTTTTTTGCTGAATTTAAGGTCCTAGACATTGGCTTTAAGAAGTTCTAATTCATATGGAGTACATGGATTATCATAACAAAATTTGAATAAGATCGACTATAATAGACATTGTCTCAAAATGGTAAAAGAAGTCACACGCTTTCATAGATACCTTAGTAACACTTTAACTATTATTTGTTATTACAGATTGTTCCACAATTTCATTATTACATATTTTAATTAAATTACAGATTATTTCGATTATTTTTAATTAGAAAGTGTTCTTAAATCTACACAATTCCTGACTTACTTTACATAGGATATGGCCGCTTTAGAATGACACACAAAGCGATACACTTCTCTTTCAACTTTGTGTATAGTTTATAATTTTTCTGCAATATACTGGGGCCGAATTACCGCATTCGTGATCGAATGAACTATCGTGTCGAAAAATAATTTCGATATCGTAATTATAACAAAATGTACTAAATTTCTTGCTCGATATCGAATGCCGTAATCTCAAATAAGAAAATTACGATCGATTTTACTCGATATCGAATGCGGTAATTCGGCCCCTGGTGTGTTGAAAAGTATCTATTCCTACTTTCTTATGAACCTTTAGTAATTTAGTTTGTATCTACAATATACAAGGTAATATACAAGTTTACTGAATAGAGAAACATATATTTAAGATATTTTATATACGATTTTATTATACATATATTTATTGTATACTAGCTTGACCCGGTGCGCTTCGCTACCCCTGTCGTAGCTGGTCCAAAGCTACGCTTTCAAGTAAGGATCTATCTACGTTCCAAATTTCAATAAAATCGGTTCAGCAGTTTAGGCGTGATGCTCAAACAAACAAACTTACAAAGACATTTATATATTTATATAGATAAAACTCCAAAGTTATATTTTCATTTCTTAAGGAAACAATTTTACAATTTCGCAAGATTACAAAAATTATTAATTGTAAAAATAAGATTTATCTTTTTTTTCGAAAGAAGAGCTAGCGTTTTGGCTTGATATTCTAACATTATGGCTATATCATATTTTATATTTTTCTGATTTTCTGTAACAAATTTAGAATTAAAAAAATTATGCATAATTATCTACAAAATTAAGTACATGCCTACTAATTTAATTAAACCTTCATATGTACATAGATAGTGGTTTTGAAAAGGTTTAAACTTGCGTCAGTTTAAGATCTTATGTATATTATCTAACCAATTATAGCTTAAATTATTGTTAAGGTAGGATCACACCATTGCCACAGTGCACCAATTATTGGTCTATATTATATGCCAATCGTGTGATTTCACAATTTATTGGCTCATACATCAAACCACAATAATATTGAGCTTATTTGGTCCAATAAAATGTATCCCTGGTGCAGCTTGATTGGCAACCATGCACCAATATAAACGTTAAAAATACACCAAGATTTATTGTGTGGTAGTGTGGAAATAAATCTGGCATTTCTAAACGGCTGGTCCGATCGGGATAAAATTTTACGTGGGCGTAGCCAAGGAGTTCCAGGGGCGGCGCTTTGGTGTCTCAAAGTAGGATAACTTCGACATATAAAATGTTTAAACACGTGCCATTTTTTTTATTTCCCATCCGATTTCAAATATATTTTTGGAAAGCCCTCGACTAGGTCTAGAAAAACATGCTTGCGTGTGCAATTTATCTCTTATAATTTTCGAGATATAGGCATTTCAAAATTGAAATTATAAAATTTTGCCATGGATGGATTTAAAAATAAACGAATTAAAAAAACAATTATGTTTATCCAGCCCCGAAGGAAATGTGAACTCTATGAACATAATTGTAAAAAATACAATTTTTGGGAATCGCGGTATTCCCTTTGACCTTTTGGCAAGTTTTTTTACACCCTGTTATTTAGAATGACAAATATAAAAAGGTTGAAATTTTTATTGAGTTTTGTTACTAAATAAAGATTTTATTACATATTTATTGAGTCACTAAAACTAAAATTTGTATCAAAATTGCAAATATTGGGAACAATTCGACCCACTTTAACTCCGAACTAATTTTTTTGTTTGATAAGTTAATTGTTGGTCTTACACAAAAAATTTCAAGTCAATATCTCAATTTGTTTCAAAAATAGGCCACTTTAAAACTGTGTCCTTCAAAAATATTCCAAATATTGCATTTGCCAATTGCCTAAAATAAATTTTCAGTGATATTCTTCGAATTATTACAGAGTAATTATAATAAATGAACTTAAGCCTAAATTAAAAAATTACTTTCAAATTATATAAAATAAAAAGTTCAAATAATTTCCAAAAAATCTATGTACATTATTTCGTACTTCTTTGAATTAATTATTTTTTTAATTTATTGATTAATCATTGCTATTAAATAAATTTTTTAATTGTAAAAATTAAAAATTTACCATTTTCAATAGATTTTCAGGCACAGGTGCCCATTATCCGATTGGCTTAAATTGTTCTCATTTCATATTAAATGCTAAACACACAAATAGGCCAGTCCAAGAGAAATTTATTTTTTAAGGGCTGGTCTAATTCACATACATACATACCTACATGTGTGACCTAAAAATGCCTACATATGTATGGATGTATATCGTTATTACGAATACATTGTAGAAATCACGTTTATATACAAATCCATAAGTATATGTATACATAAGTTATACATACATATGTATGTGTGTATAAACATATAAAATCAGCACACTTTAATGCTGTTTATCCCGAATATTTCATTTTAAATTGTATTTTTTATGTTTTGAATTAAAGTTTGGATAATTACAGTAATAGTTGTATGTATATATATATACACAAATAAATAAGTACATACAGTGTTGGTCAAAATAATTGGGATAATTGTTTAGGTTTTTAAAATTATACTTTTAAATAAAGTTTTAAAATATTTACAAAAATAGTGAAAACGTTTCGAACAAATAATGGGGAAATACTTTCCGACATATTTATAAATCTATTACTGTCGTTTAAACCATTATGAACTAGTCCTAGTAGTTATAAGAAATATGATTCATCAAGCTGAACTAAAGGTTCAGAGACAGAAAGTGCACTAAACAATAAACAGTTTAAAAATGTTTTGTATTTGCAAAACAATAGTCACCTAAATTGGTATAACATGAACAACGGTATAAATAAGGAAACCTTGATTGGATCTGACAAAAATTGTTTCTATAACACAGCGTTGTTTAGAAAATAATTCAGTAGCTCGTATATTGGTATATTAAAAAACCTAAGGACTAGAGGAATAACATTAAAAAAAATACAGAATATAATTTACCATAGAAACCTGAAACTTCATGATTAAGTATTTATTCGCGAAGAAAAAATTAAAACTGGAATTAGTGTAAAATTCTAACGGATTAAGATATCGTAATAAAATTTTGAAATTATATAGATCGAAAGGTCTTTTAATCAATGGATTGATACCAAAAGCGGCCGCTTTTGGTGAATTTATGCAACATATAGGGATTCCAAAAAAAAATATATATATTGTAAATTTTACTATGTGAAGATAGTTTGAGCTTATTACAATGTTATAAAAGCAAAAATTATAGTTTAAACTGACTATATTTAATTTGTTTATTTAATTAGTATGTATGTATTAGGGTAAGGTGGAGGCGACAACTATGCGCCCAATCAGTATGTAGTATGAATTGAATTTGACTCTGATATATTTTTTATTTGTTTTTTAGTTTTTATATACTTTATAATAAATAAGATTGTTTTTATTTAAAAATAACGGATTATAAAGGAAAATTATTTGTTTTAATGTAAGATAAAATAACACAACTCACGATTCGCAAATTTTCGCATATCTTTATATGTATGTACCTCAAAATCTCTTCCATTTTATGTCAAGTACGATATTTTGAACAACCATGTTTCTTCTGAAAGGAAAATAGAGACGAAATTATTTTTCATATACTCTTATTTTTGCAAAATCTATTCCACTCTATAGGCGTACAAATGTCACGTATGATGACATGGAATTGCTCATATGTTTCAGCTCATTTTTAGGGCACCCACTTTACCATTAATCTAGTTTTTTCATCTTAAACAAAAATTTATTTTTGAGTAACAGTTTTTCTGGATGCTTTACAATTAAATATCAGTGCTTAGATTTTATTTCATCTTTAAAATACCATAAACTATGTTTGTTCTTTATAAAAGTTTGTCAAAGTATTTAATGTAGAAAGAAAAACTTAAATATGTTCAGACAATTTTATCTTTCTGCAGCTGCGTGATAAGTAATCGATACTCCAGAACTAGTGGAACGATTACTTTCTACGATGGATGACAACATAGTTTTTGTCTGTTTTTGATTAATTAAATATTATTAGAAGTTAAGAAAATAAGATCTTCATTAAACTTGACAAAAAGTAATTCAAATGTAAAATAAATTTAATTTAAAATTTTATTCGCTATGATTTGTAAAAAATTAATTCATAAATAAATTTGAGAGTAAAAACATAGAATCTCCTTAAGTTGCTGTATTTATTGAAGTTTAAATTTAAGAAAATATTTAATTTTTGGTTGTTCCTATTATTATTTCAACACTGTAGATATTAAAATGTGTATTTTTTTGTAGACAAACAAAAATATTTCTTACAAAACTCATCGATAATCAATAAAATCATATTTTTCTGCTTATTTCAGATGTTCAGCGACGCGTACCTAAGGGCATTTTTAAAAACATCTAAAAGAATAATTAAAAAACACTCCGGATAACATTTGTTTTCTTTTTGTGCTACCACCATTAAATTTACTACACTTGGCATTCCCAGGCAACGAACGATACTCGTCTACCTACTTGTAAACACCAGACATTCATCGAGCGGATCTTCACAATCTCTCATTTTTTTTTTGTATTATTAAATGCCTTTTGTTTTCCTCCTACACTCGTTACATCTCTCTCATTTCGTTACTCTGACTCTCACTCTTACACTTTACTTTAACTTAATTGTCGAAGAATTGAAGTGAGAGCACAGGCAAGGGCTTGTATGTATAGTAGAGTATAAGGTTCGTACCACTATACAATAAATTTGAAATATCAGTGTCCGCAAAGTGCGTATATCCATCGGTTGTGATATAAATTAAAAGTAAAATTTGTGTGTTAAATTAAATTTGAAGAATAAAACTAACAATTATTCCCGTCACCGACATAATTGCTTGGAAAAAGTAATCTTGTGATATACATATGTATGTATGTACGTACGTATGTTTGTTTGTAACAAAAACAATGCATGATTTTTATTAATTCTATTTAAGAATGACATATTCAACAACTTAAAGCTGAGTTGTCGAGATTAAATTGAATTGAAGAGTGTTTACTATTTTACTAGGGGTGGGTAATACATAGTTTCAAATTAAGTGGAAAACTCCTCATTATAACAACCGTGATTTGTAATGACTGAAAGCAGAAAAATTTCGAAATACTTAAGTGAAAAATAAAAAACATATTAAATAAAAAAGTTCAAGAATAAATTTCAGTTGTTGTTAGTGTGTTAAAAATATAAATTATTAATGACCAATTATGACACATTATCAACCCCCATTGAGGTGTAAAGGTGGAACGCCGAATCCCAAATGGCAATTCTTTCGAATATTACTCGGTTTTGTAGTAGTAATAACATGCATCCTGTCACCGATATCAGCAGAACCTTTTGGAGGAGCCTCAGTAGGAATACATATACCGGGTGGTAGTTTAGGTGCTATAAGTGAATCCCGTTGTCCCCGTGTATGTTCCTGCAATGGATTAACTGTCGACTGCTCACATCGAGGACTTACACAGGTGCCTCGTAAAATATCGGCCGATGTTGAAAGATTGTAAGTATTCTTATTACCTTAATTTCAAAAAAAATAAAAAAGTATTCCCTTTACAACAGTATATTATTTTATATAGTACTGTATTTAATTCTGAATAAATCAGATGTAAAATACAATTTTAGGAGATGCTTAAAAAAAGACGTTTATTACGTTAATTACAACAAAAATAAATTCTAAACGTGTGGAATGTCGTTTCAGGAAGATTTTCAATTAAATATTATGCGTGTGATTCTTTACTGTGATTATGTTTTTTTCAGAATCAAACAAAGACATTTATAAATCTCATAATATACAGTTTTGTTTATTACCACGTACGATTTTAAGCTGATCATTTTGAATTCAAATGAATAATTTGTATTTAGTATTTCATTGTATTTTTAATTCAGAATCGTGTGCCTCGTTTCGTATTTATTCTTACTAACAAATTTTATTTGTGAACCAATTTTAAAGAACTTACGACTTAATTATAAGTCTATTTTTTAAATTATTCTAATAAAACTATTTTCCAAAAGTTGGTTATATTTATATTCCAATAAAAATGATGTCACATTTATTTAAAATAAATCATTTATAACATTTCGTGTTTGAAATTTATTTAAAAAAAAACTAATAACCATTACCGCCAATCTATAAATAATTAAAATTTTGAAAATACAAATTTTTTATTTCAATAATATAATTTATTGAAGTCCTCTGAAAATAAATAAAATCTCCTGAAATGAAATGTTAGAAAATACGCTACGCAATTATTGATTTATTTCAAATAATATTAAAAAATCAATGGCTTGACAACAATACAAATTATTGGTTGTCAGTTTATTATTTATTTAAAAATATAAGTAAACATATATTAATTTATTGCAATAATTGAATCATATTAAGTCACTAAAATCTAAATTTAATCATGTAATAACCAACTTTAGTTATTTTTATACCCTACACCACCATAAGGGTATAACGGATTTGTACAGATGTTTGTAACGCCCAAAAATATTAGTCTAACACCCACCTTAAAGTATACCGATCGACTCAGAATCACTTTCTGAGTCGATTAATCACTTTAACGAGCATAAATGTCCTTAAAATGTTGGAATACACATAAAATGCAACATAAATAACTTTTATATAGACATTAATTACATGACCAAATTTCATGGTGATCGGTTTTTATAATTTTTCATAGCTACCATATAAGGCCCACTTCCGAAAATCACTCACGAATATAAATTATTGAAATTTTGAAAGAATAACGATTTTGCTCATTTACTTAGTGTAGGGTATTATAAGGTCGGGCTTGACCGACCATACTTTCTTACTTGTTTTATTTTAATTCTTTTTATTCGACCTTTTTATTTATTTTTAAATTTTCTAATTTATTGAGCTTTAGGTCAACTTTTATATTAAACAGTTTTTATTTTATTTCCAATATTTCGCTACTTCATTCAGTAGCATCTTCATTTTGTCATTTTGAAAAATTTTGTTATTGGTTTTATTTCAAACTTTTTGTTATTCTATATGTGTATTGTTAATTATTTGAATTGTTTCCCTGAAGATGCTACTCAATGAAGCAGCGAAATATTGGAAATAAAATAAAAACAGTTTAATATAAAAGTTGACCTAAAGCACAAAAAATTAGAAAATTTAAATTTTTTTTAATAAATCTTTGAATTTCAAGCAAAAACAAACTATTTAAATTTTTTAAAATTTAAATGCATATTTTATGTTTTCTAAAAGCATTTTTTATGCGCATAAAACACTTTTTTGAATATTTTGAAAATTGACACAAAATCAGAAGTCAGTGCAAAAAAAAATTAATTTTTGCGATTTCCTAACAGAGCTTTGAATTAATTAATTATATTTTAATACATTATTAATGCAATTTTGTAATGGATTTGAATTATTGAAAACTTGAATGATTCCATAACGAATTAGTTTTATAAAGAGTAAATTCTCAAATGAATGAATGCAATACGTTATTTAAGTTTTAGTAGGTCATAGGCCGAGTACACATTTTCTAAATAATAATCTTGTTTTTCAAATTCAGTTTAGTTCTTCTGTTGAGTAGGGGGTAAAGGGCACGACCACATTTAATTGCTTTTTACTTTACCGCAGCAAATAAAAGCACTTCATGATTCCTGCAAACAGTAATATCAGATATAAATATAGAGTAAAGTGTAGGTGATAATACCGACACTTGTGGCAGACCCGCAGGTATTTGTCTATCACTAAATAGCATCTTATCGATAGATACAACAAATGAGAGTTGATCTAAAAACTCTATAAGTTTAAAAACTAGGCCATCATGCCATATAGACTCGAAAGCCTTTTCGATGTCAAGAAAAATAACTCCAATACTCTTACGATTTCTTTTGTTACTTTCAATATAATTAACAACTATTTTTAGTTGATAAACAGTAGAAATTGACAATTGCCTTCAAAGACTTTTGTTAATTTCTAAAATATTTTAGAGCCCTTCGGTCTTTGTTAGATTTAGATTATTTAACTGCTTCAAAATACTTTTGAATTGATTTTTTGAATTATAATCCCTACATCTTGAATAATTAAACTTTTTTTAATAACAGAGATTTCTCATTGCCAAGAATGTTAATTAACTATAGATATTAATTCGTTAAGATAAAAGTCTTGATTACCTACATTAGTAACAGGATGGTCAATGTTCTGACATCTAATTTCATTATCCACCCAGCTTCTGATTACTGATCAGTCTGCACGATAATACAGGGTAACTGAATGAAACAACACAAGATATCGGTACATGATCCGACTGAAAACTATTTGGATGTGTCTCAAGGTTTGAAAAATGTCTAGTGTAGACTGATGGACTGAGTTGATATTTTGTCCAAAGCGAGTATATTCATTTGTGTAATATATGTAGTAGCAGAAGTATTTGACATACAATTCCATATCAGACTTGAAATTAGTAGTGTAAATTGTATTATACGCTAGATGTAACTGCATTTCCATCTAAAACTAATATTTTGTAAAAAGCTGGTTATTCTTATAACATCATATATTTTAGTAATAATGGAATTGATTTAATTTACACAATTTTTTATTTCAAAAATAAAAAAAATAAATAAAAAATTCCCAACCTACAATTATATAAAATAAAAAAAACTAGCTTCTTCTACCTATTGTCATATCACGTCACTTTCTATAATTGCTTATAAATGTTTAAGGACCATGTTGTTCTATTGTTTTCTCTTCTTTTACTAAATATTGCGTTCTACGCAAACAATTGTGTAACTCATTGAAACGTCACGTATGTTACCATGGAAATACCCATAGACAGATAAAATAATTGTATCTGGCATTTATAATAATATAAACATTTTTGAATTTTTTAAGTTTTTATGGAAATTAATTCAAACATTATGTTTCATAAAAGTATCAGCTGAATCATTTTTTGAGAGACTGACGTATTTACTTAAATTGATTTTCAAATATTAAGTTGAGTTACTCCTTCTCAACTTGGAACACTTTAAAATTGTTAAAAAGTTAGCTTGGAATTAATTGAAATATATAATTGTTTGCACAAACAAACGTTGAAGGATTAATATTCACAATCTACGATTCTAATTGAATTCCATAATCTAGATATAGTCAAACAATACGAACGACTCATACCGAGTGAGAAATGTCTAGGTATAATAAACGTGTGCGTTGTACGAGTAGTACCAAAAAGAATTTTTTATAACAGTTATGAAGGATTTCCATATTTCATGTATTTTAAAAGAATAAAATTTTCCTCACATTTATATATATCGGTCAAATTTTCATCTCAAAACTAGTTTTTGGTATACCGAAAACCCAAATACTTTGACCTTAAATAGTCTCAAAATATTCACCGCAGAAATGTTCAAGTAAACCTCAAAACAATAGAGAATAAGTGAAAGGCAAGTTAAGTCAAAACCCTAACACGATATCTCAAGGCCAATGGCAATTAACAAGCCACAATTTATATGTTTATTAAAGGAAATATCGTTGTGCAATATATTGGTACACAATCTCTAAAGGAACATAATCAACCGCCACATAAATATCAATAAACTCGAGCCAAAACTATATTGATTATGAATAAATATCAAGCGACATCTTAGAAATTATTCTTAAATCAGTATTGAAAAAATATTATCCTCCTCATGCCCCAAAATAACTTCCAACACTTTTGAGAATAGTGGGAGAATATTTATTGACCTATAATCTGGTATAACGGCACCAACTTTCCAAATGTCCGGAACTACACAATTTTTTATAATCGAATTTATGAGATGTGTATATAGTCTTTAAGATATAATTCCATCCGCCTTAATTACCTGGGATTTTAGCTGGTCCATTCTCACTAACATTACTAAAGGAGAAGACATCAATATAGGACAGTGTTATGGGATCATAGATCTACTGACGATCACGATAACTTATTGCATATAACTAATCACGATTTTCTCGTTTCATTATTTTCTAACCCGCTTACACCTCTACACCGTTCGACTACAAAAACAAACGCCTTTGAACAAACATGAAAAAACTCAAAGCACAATTAATATCATAAAATATTCAAAATTAATTATCCTCATATTCCTCAATAGACCTTGAATTACACCACAACTGTCTCGGATTACAGTTAGAGAAATAGTTAAGTATTCTGTCATTTGAACTTTCCATATAATCGATTTAAATCTATTCCGACAAACACGTAAATTTTGGAAACATTCAATAATATACTAGGGTAATCCATCCATGAATATGATATGTCAATGTGTAGTAAATTGAGTCTTATTTTCAAGAATGTATAAAGTTTTTAATGTTTATAAGTTGATTGAAGACTTCTTGCAAAAACAATGCAAACTTGTTTGTGTAAATGAAAATTTTTTAGATCTCTCTTTCGAAAGGTCAAGGTCTCTTATCAAGCCACTTATGACGCCAATAAAACGTCAAGATGTTGATTCATAGCATATTATTCAACGTAAGAGTACAGTCGAGGTCTTTTAGCAGAAGCACAGAGGAGCATTTTACCAGAAAACCTGGCCAATCATGATACAATTTAGAAAGGATCAGTTTTGTGTTCAGGAATCATGCTGTAAAGTTTGGTGAAAATCGGACCCCATATAAAGTCCCAAAAGAAAATCAGTTTAACGTTCATAATTAACTTAAAAACGTAAGTACCGCGATGAAATTCATCATAAACGAGTTTTGTATGAATCTTAATAATTTTCCCAATTTTATGAAGATCGGTCCATAATTGAACATAGCACCCATATAAGGCCTCCTTCAGAAAATCAGACATACATCTCATATTGTTATAATAGTCGATATAATTAAGTTTTTAACCCCTTTCTCCCTTTCGTGCATAGTAGAAGAATTCGTTTTATTTCAATTTTGTCTATATAATTAAATATTGTTACCTTTTTACGTTTTAAAAACGGAGGTTTATTTCCTTTAAATAAACCGTATTCTTTAGATTGTAAATAAAAGCAATTTAAAAATTGCAACAACTCTTTATTTAGTCGAACTCTAGAGCTTTCAATGTTAATGTTATCAGCCTAAACATTTAGTGTTGCCATACTTACAAACAGTGCTAATAACTGCATGCTATCAACAATGTTGATATATAGAAGATTCTACTGACGAACATGTTTTTAAACAATATGAATGTTGCAGGCAGTCGTTACAGATCTTTAAATACAAATGCAAATTCGTAACATTAGTTAATACTTAACTTTGGAGTAGTCTCGATTCTTCTTAACGGACAAAACTAGAATATTCGAATTCTAGAGCTTTCAATCCTAATGTTAACAGCTTAAACATTTAGTCCTGCCCTTCAGAAAATACTGAATTCATTAGTGTAATGATAACACTCAAACATAAAAAAATCTACCTCACCTGCTCATACATACCTCCTCATTCCAATGAACTAGTTTATCAACAACATGTAAATGCCATAAATATTATTGCTGATCTTGCTGAACCTGATGATGCTTTTTTTTCCTTGGTGATTTCAACCTGCCCTCTATTTCATAGACAAAATTACCAGACTCTTCTAACTTAATTCCAACAAAATCGAATACATGTGACGATGATTTTTTAAATAATATATTCAATATCTGCCTTTATCAACTAAATAACGTCTATAATGAATTTGGAAAATTATTAGATTTGTTATTTGTAAATGATACATGCAATTGTGTAATTTCTCGCTCAGATCCTGTTACTTTACTGGAAGATAGATTTCATCCTACATTCGAATTTACTTTCACATTGCCTCCTGCTTATAAATCCGCAACTCAAATAAACCACGAGAAAGTTAAATTAAATGATTTAATATCTAATACTAAATGGAATGATTTACTGTGTGTCCCTTAAACAATTCTACTTAATAAAATTTATTATTTCATAGATGAATGTACTCCAAAACACAGTTCTTACCAACTCAATGGTCCTCCTTGGAATTCTAAACAGTTAACTAAACTAAAGAATTTAAAGAATAAATATTATAAAAATTTTAAGAAATCTGGCTCGCTCATAGATTATGGTAAATACTCGGTTTGTCATGCTGAATACAATACTCTCAACAATTTCCTATATAATAAATATTTACATAAAATGAAGTTGTTTACTTAGTTTTTAAAATTTCTTTAAATTCATTTTTGCTTTTTTGGCCAGGTTTTCTGGTTAAATGCTCCTTAGTGAGACGGTAAGTCAGGATATGTAATTTTTCCTTTATTCATACCATGTAATTTAACAGCACAAAAATAGCAGACTTCAATGTCTTTCCAAATCATAGATTGTTTAGATATGTATGTTTAATTTTCTATCCTAACATTGGCACCTTTCGTAGCTATTCTTTTATGGCCACATTAAGTCCCGGTTCACACGCTACAATTTTTGTTGCTCATCTTTTTTTCCCTACACCACCATAGTGGGGAGGGTATATTGGGTTAGTGCTGATGTTTGTAACGTGCAAAAATATTGGCCCAACACCCACCTTAAGGTATACCAATCAGCTCATGATCACTTTCAGAGTCGATTAAGCGATGTCCGTCCGTCTGTCCATTTAATCAAACTACAGGTCGCAATTTTAATGATAATTCGAAAAAATTTGGCACAAACTTGCCCCAATGACTAAGCCTATTGAATTTGGTTAGAATCGGGCCATTACGTCTCCTAGCCCCCATACAACTGCCCTATCTGAAAATAGTTAAGCTCTGCACAAATAAGTTTTATATAAGCTGAACTGGTACTACCAAATTTAGTACCCATCGGTCCACAACGTTCCATAGCTCCCATATAAGCACCATTTTCGAAAATTGAATTAATGTGCATAAATAAATCTCTGAAATATGTTAGTATCCAAATGAAATTCAACACAAATATATTTTATATATACGCAAATCATCCCACCAAATTTTGTGACGTTCGGTCCATAATTAGTCTTAGTTCCCATATAAGGTCCACTTCCGAAAATCACTTTAACTAACATAAATCTCTTAAAAATGTTGGTATTCAAATAATATTCAATACAAATATGTTTCATACCAAAAGAAAACTGTTTATACTCGGAAAAGGGTATATAATGTTCGGGCTTGCCAGACTATACTTGTGAGGGGAACGAAGAATGGTAATTGGTACGGGATTGCTTGTAATCGAAAATTCGTTTTGTTTTGTCATTCGTAATTATCTGCATGAAGTTGGCTGCAGGTTAATATTTGACATTTCCTTTCATTCTTTGCTTCGCAGTTAATAAAACGGTGCATAATTTCAAACAATTTAAAAGAAAATTGTTAAAATAATATAAAAAATAAGTGATTCTTTTTTATACAGTCTTTTTGTGTTTTGGAACACATAAAATAATATATTTTGGCTGTGATTCTCAGGAAAATGTAATTCCATGAATAGCTATTCCTGCGAGTGGACAGTCGAATCTGTCTAGAGTGGACAATCGAATCTGTATAGAGTGGACAATCGAATCTGTATAGAGTGAACAGTCGACTGTGAGCAAGGTTAATATCGATTTTTTATTTTTTCCATATTAATTTAAATTTGGAAATAAATACCAACTCCAAGGTCTTGGTTTAGAAACTCCATTTCTTTAAATATTTAATTATCTCTTAGTGGCAATCTACATTGTTTTTTCGCAAAGACTACGATGTAAAATTTTAAGATTTTGTCAGAGAATCAAGCATTTTAAAATCGTTGCTGAAATTCTTTACATTCATTTCCGAAGTAAATATCTACAATTGTTTAAAATATATCTGATGATATAAAAATTTAATCATTTATTTATGAATGTTATCAACTTTTGTTTTGATTTTTAATTTAAATTTTTTCTATTCTGAATGAAGAACATTAATGAAAACTTGTTACATATATCTTAACAAATTATAATTCTCTTTCGTCCTACATTGATTGAATTGACAGTTAAAATATGTATGTTTTTGTGCTAATATATATGACGTTAGATTTTCTAATATATGTATATGACGAGATGCTTGACGACTAAAAATGTTTTTTAAATATACACTCAGATATGTTTGGTGTATTTCCGTTTGTTGTTATAAATTTAAAATAATGTTTTATGTTGGATGTATATTTTGATTTTACGGTAGTACGACTTGGCTTCAGATCTTTTAACCCCACTATCGTTATCGAACTTACCACAATTGTCGCTTCAACACTACTTTAAGACATTATTTTTATATTTTATCTGCAAAAAAGGGAATTTTAAAGATAATTGTTTATAAATTTGCAATAATTGACGATACTATTGCAATTGATAAACATAATTTTAACTCCGCTGGGGAATATGTTCCACTATAATAATATATGATTTTCTTTCATATTCCTCTGGCAGTGAGCTAACTACATGAGGTTTGCAAGTGAGTTTGATTGCCATTTTTGTAATTTTCTTTTAATCTGTAACGACATGTAGTAATAAAATGTTTATACATTGTGGATGAAGGTCCACACAATCTAATTCCGGAATTAAAATTATGTGTTTCCTTATAGAAATTCATCAAATTTTGTAAAAAATTAACAAAAGGACAATAAAAATAAATTAATAAAACAAATCATAAAACAGTGATGTTTATTTTATCACAGAATATTCGTCTTTTGAATACTTTAAATAATAATTGAAATAAGAAACGTTTGTATATTAATGCATTTTAGCTTAATATAAATTAACTAGAATCAAATTTAAATTTTTTCTCTAAAAATTAGTTTTTATTTTCAAAAATATATTATTACTAAAAACAAACAATGAAGAAAAGAGAATTAACGAATATTTTATCCTAATTGCAAGCAACACTAACAATGAAAAAGGGAAAATAACTGAGAAGCATTGGCAGCTTAGAAAAAAAATATACATTACTTATTATACCTTTAACAAACGTTTATGAACACAATACTTTTATTACAGATTTATAAAGCTACGTATACACACTTGTCATATTCTTACAAAGTTCTCAGAAAATGTTCAATAAATGGTTAACAACCATATGTTTCAACATAAGTTCTCATGGTTGTGTTAACCATTTTCTGAGCATGTTTCTGACAACCGTGTATACGTAGCTTAAAGCTAAAGTGTTTGTTAACAAATTTGTTCTTTAAATCTACAATAAGTTTTTATTATGAATTAGACCGTAAATATTTATTAACTTACTTTCAATTTTTGTTTAATTTATAAATAACTTAAGACAGACCGAAATTATAGTTATCAAAATAAAAGCAAATACAGTTAGTTACCTCTAAAATATCGCGATCAAAATTAGTATTAATAAAGTTAAAATACCGTTACCGAAATAATCCATATTGTCGTTACCGTTATCCTTTAACTGTTTCGAATCGGTAACCAACGAAGTAAAATATGAAAAGTTTTTAATTAATTCTAAAAAAAATATTTGGTTTTTATTTTAAATTTAATAATTTAACCTAATTCAAATAATAACGTCTAATAACATATTTCGTTTTTCTTACAGAGACTTACAAGGAAATAATATAACTGTGATTTTTGAGTCTGATTTCCAAAGGTTGACCAAACTAAGAATATTGTAAGTATTGCAAATCCACTTACATATATGTATTAATTAGAAAACGTATGGGATCATTCGAAAGCTGCGCATAACCCCAGTAAAAACAACTTTAATTTTTAAATGCAAATAAAATTGTTTTGTAATTATATATGTGTGAAAACCAATTGCTGTCGTGTAATGAAATAATTTAGAGATGGTATAGTTAGTAAGACGCTAGACTAAAGGTACGGTCACACACGGCAAATATTTACTCAAAAAGCGTAACCACTTTTTTTAGTACAAATTTGTTTGACGTTGTTTACTCTTACAAGTATTTTGTATCATCAAACAGCATCATATAAAATAAAACTGAATATTTGCTTTGAATTGTCCTAAGTAAAGGGAGTTTTTGACAAATATAAGAATTTAAATATATTTTATTTAGTGGTTACTTCTTTTTCGTCAAATATTTGCCATGTGTGACCCTACCTTAAGAAACACAAATGGTTGATACACCAGTTACAATTATTATAAAAACAAAAGAAAATGAAAAATATCAAAATGGAATGTCTAAGAAAAAAATAAATTAAATTCCAGTTTTGTTAAAAAAATCCATGACAACAATATAAGGTAGAATCATAAAAAAATACGTTCTCAATTATACAATTTCTGAAACGACAAAAAAAGAAAAAATCAAAATAACAAAGCAAAAAAATTAATTATTTCTACACCATTTCCAATTGTATTTCAGAAGTTTCTAATTATATTTCAGAAAATTCCAATTGAATTTCAGAAGTTTCCAATTATATTTCAGAACTTTCTAATTATATTTCAGAATATTCCAATTATATTTCAGAAGTTTAAATTTATCTTTCAGAATATTCCAATTATATTTCAGAAGTTTCCATTTATATTTCAAACTTTCGAATTGTATTTCAGAATTTTCTAATTGTATTTCAGATATTTCCATTTGTATTTCAGAAGTTTTAATTTATACTTAAAAAGTTTCTAATTGTATTTCAGAAATTTCCATTTATATTTCAGAAACTTCTAGTAGCAATACCAATGGAAATTTCTAAAATACAAATAGAAAATTCTGAAATACAATTAGAAAGTTCTGAAATACAATTGGAAATGGTGTAGTCTTATTGAAAAAACTTATTTTTTGGAAATTGTTGAAGAAAAATTTAATTTTTTTAAATATATTTGAGTTCATTTCATAATAAACGTGTTAAATACATTTAATATCGCAACAACAAAATTGGAATTTTAATTCCTAGATATTTCATGGACATTTCAGTACTTTAATATTCTAGTCAATAAATATATCCTTTTCGCTTGGATGCTAGAAGATTGTTATTGAACAATTTTAAAAGTTGTTTACAACGAATTCTAATGTATTATTTTACTTCATATTTAATTAGGTATTTATATTTAACAATAATTCTAAATTTTCAGGCAATTAACTGACAACCAAATACATACAATAGAGAAAGGCTCTTTGCAGGATTTAATTTCATTAGAAAGGCTGTAAGTATATTTTAATAATTATATGACTTGCATGATATGTTTATTAAGTATAAAGATCTTAGCAATATAATATTTAGCTTAAACTTATTTTACTTATTTATGCAAATACAGTTTTTTTTTTTTTTGTATAATTTGATTGTACTATTTGTTTTTGAAACGAATTATGGTCTTATTTTAATAATACATCTATTTATATAGTTTCCATTTCTGGAACTTTGTTCAATATCAATTCTTGCACATAAATTAAGGATATCATGTTTGAAATTTACAAAAAAAAAAAAGTACTTAACGATGCTTAAAGTTTACATCGAACGACAAAAAAATAATTTAAAACGTGTCATATGATTTTGACTTAAACAACAAAAACAACATACATATAATAAATATGCACGAAATAGTTAGAGGGTATTTTTATCCGTCAAATCCTTTTAAATTTATCGAACGATTTGAAACCAAAAAATAGCGTACTTTAAGAAATTTTTATTAAAAAAATGCCAACTCAAAAAACCAGTGTTATATCAAAATAAAATAAAATTATGAAAAATACAAATTTCTAAATAGATTTTATTTATTATATACAAAACTGGTTTCTCCTTTAAAATTCCATAAAATGTTTTGGTTAGGTATTTGACCAAATTGTGCTCAAAGAATACAGTACATGTATATAGAATACATACAGGGTGATTCATTTAGAGTTTTTTTTAATTTATCTCGCAATCTGTTCGCTGGATTCAAACCCGTATGGGAATTTCCATGTCATCGTACGTGACATTTCTACGACTATAAAACAGAATAGATTTTTAAAAAAATGAAAATAACTGAAAGATCGTTTGGTCTTTATAATCCATTCAGAGTAAAATTAAAAAAGTACAATCGAATCTAAAATATCGACTGCAATAAGGGTATATCGTACGTGAATATTAATAATTCTTAATTCCAAGAGGCAACATTTCGAATAATTCTAGAAAAATCTCTAGTAGAATAAAGGCCCCAAGTTTTGATGGCCGAACATCATATAATGAATTTAAGTTCCAGTTTTATACAGTGTCCAGGAAATGCAGCAGATGTTCTTGAAAGTGTACCAATTCGCTGCTGATGATGGCATAATGGTTGTAAGTTCTGTGGTGAAGACAATGAGAAGCTAAAAGACTTCGCGATGGCGATGTAACCGAATTAACCAGGCTTATCGCTATTTGTGAACTTGGGGTTTTTTATATAATTGAGAATTAAATGGTTTAAACTTTAAACTGAACACATGTAAATATTTTTCAAAATAACAAAGTGGGAATTACCGGAAGAAAATTACGGAATTGATACCGAACAATGATCTGTTGTCAAAAGTGAGCTAAGCACGTGGATGTTCTTAAAATTGGAAGAACACCTAGTTAGTACTTTGAGGTATCGTTCTTATTTTGGCAACACTTCGTTCTCATTTTGACAACGCATTATTCTCAACAATGCTTGTTCTTGACTTGACTTGGCTGTTCTTAATTTGATAACGTCCCGTACAACGTCTGGTATTTTTAATTTGTTCATTCTTGATTCGACAACAGGCCCTTCTTAATTTGACAACGTCTAGTACTTTTATGCTTTCGTTTTTGATTTCACCTCGAGAACGGATGTTCTAGAAAAATAATGAACGCTTCATTGTCAATTTGATTTTATAACGTCTTTTTTTCTTTGTATCAATTTAATATCTTTCGAACGATCTGTATATAAAAAATAGGGCTATGAACTTCATGTTAAAACATTTTTCTTGTCGTTAGACGTAGTTCAATATAAACTTACCTATAAACTTATAACACATACCTTAGTCTGCTAGGTCCACCTTTTATGGAAATTAAGATTTCAATACAAAACGTAAAAGTAAAATTACACTATTTGCGTAAACAATGTTTACAATTATTTCGTTTTTTCTATTTGTTATACTGTGGTATGCAAACGTGGTAAACCCATTTTATTTTATCAAAATTCCAAAGGAATTAAGTATGACTACGTTATTAAATATATATTTGCGTTAAAGTTGTTTTAAATGTTGATTTATTCATAAAATTTCAAGCAAAAGACTTAAATCGTAATTTTTTTAAGGAAATATTGATGTGAAATATATTCTCTTTGCCTTTTGACAGCAATGTTAGGGACTTTTAGAGACTATAAATCAAATTACACATATGTAGAAAGCACAATTGCACCTGTAATATCAATGCAGGTGATATACAACTCAAACAGACTGATGAACTAAGAGTATTAGGTGTAACTTTTAACAAAAACCTCAGATGGAATACGCATATTGCGAACGTAGTTAAAGACTTAATAAAACGTACAAATATAATTAAATGCTTATCATCATTAAAATATAATACTAGTACTGTTATAATTCTTAAAGCATTCAAAGCATTGATCATATCAAAAATTAGTTACGGATTATTCATTTATGGTATGTCAGCAAAAACCTCTTTGAAAAAGATTAGAACACTAATAAATTCAAACATTCGTTATGCTCTTGGTGCACTTCGAACAACTCCCATTTACAATATATTATTTGAAGCTAATATTCTTGATTTAGACTACTTGTATGAACTTGAATTAAAAAAACGAATTAAATCAATAATGTTTTGTTATGATACTCCGCTGATGAAAATTATTCAAAATTATTTAAAATCTAAGAAAGTTCCAAGAATTCAATCATCATTGTACAGGGCTATTAAGATATCATTAGAATATGATCTTCCAACAAAAATACTAAAACCCTATAATTTAACACATCCACCTTGGTTACTAAATCCAGAATGCATTGATTCAAGTTTGTCGTTCTATAGGAAGGACAGCACACCATTATGGCAATATAAGTTATTATTTAGTGAAATTTTGAACAAATACCACGACAGAACCTTTATATATACAGATGGCTCTAAAACGAAAGAGACCATATCTTATGCTGTTACTTTGGAAGACAGAGTAATCTATGCTTCCTTGTTACCTAACTATAGCTCGGTATTCTCTGCCGAAATAATAGCTATTTATAAAGCAATTGAGTATTGTAAGAAATTAGGCAAATATGCAATTTGTACCGATTCATTATCAGCAATACGTTCTATCACTAATATTCACAATAATAACTACTATGCAGTAAATATCAGAAACACAGTTATACAACAATTCCCTAAGTTTGTTATAATTTGGATACCTGGTCATTCATTAATAAAAGGAAACGAACTCGCAGATTATACTGCCAAGCATGCTATTGAATCACCGTTAATAGGAACAAATAATAGAAACTTTTCGGATATTAGGAAATATGCCAAGGAACAGACAGCTGAGCGCAACTTAAATATTTGGAATCTAACAAATTATTGGTACAAGATAATTAATTATAATAAAAACAATATTTTTACTTGGTCATGGAGCAACCATGATATAAGTCGCAAAGACTTTATAAAATTCATAAGACTTCGTTTGGGACATACCCAAATTACACATAATTACATCATAAACAAAACCAATCCCCCTGTATGCGACTGTAATTCTGACTGTCATCAGCATTCCACATATTCTTTCGGACTGTTCAAAATATGAACAACACAGATCTAGAATTTTTTCTCATAATAACCCTCTCACCTTACTTTCCTCACCTACGGAACACTTTATTAAACAAATAGTACTTTTTTTGAAAACAACTAACTTATATGATAATATCTAATATATATGTAATTAATACCAATATATAATCCTATAAATTTTGAATAATTAATCTTATATAATCTAGTTTTTTTTTATATATATTTTTTAATATGTTAAATGCTAATGTTAAAAATAATTATTTTAGCTTAAGGCCTTGCTGCTATAGCTATATATACATTTAGTATATACATTAATGTGTTATCTAAAATATTAATAAATAAATAAATAAATCAAATGACAGAGTTAAGTCGAAAAAAATAAAGAAAAAATGTGATAAAAAAAGTACTTAATAGAAAATGTGCTTAGTCCCCAAAAAATGAACTATAAGTCGCCAACGCACTTCTTCTAAACATTGATTATTTGTCATTATAAATCATACCTAATAAGTAATAAAACTGCATTGAAAAAAGAATGGAAAATATGCACACACATATGCAGAAAAAAAGCATTTATATGTATGGAAAAATCAAAAATAAAAGTTTAATTCATTCATTCATTATTCGAAAAAAAAAAAAAACTGAAAAGCAATATTTTCTTTAAATATATTATAGTCGACGTGCGAAATATGTATTTGCTCGGTTCATCAAAAAAAAAATATTTTTTCTAAAAAACATGAAAAATAAGCAAAAGCTTACTTTTCAAGCTCTTTGCTTGAAAAACTTGCCTTGCTTATAATACAAATTATAATTGACGTGTTTTTTATTTGAAGAAAAATATGTGTGCGTTTTGAAAATTCTAGGTAAATATATCGCAAGAAATAATAACAATGAATATCAAAAAGATTCTTCTGCTTTTGATTTACAAACAAAATTGTTAAAACTAATTGTCCTTAATTTATTACCTATAACGTAAGATATTTTTATGGATTAGGTATTTCTATTACTGGAACATACATACATACATATATATTTATTTTGTACTTATGGGTTGATTTTAATATTTAGTGTCAATAAAAAATTTTAACTTTAAGTTATGAATTATGAATGTACAAGAATATTTATTAATTTTAGTTGTTGCTTTAGTTTTTATTGTATGTATAATGCATTTTTAATTTTTCTTTGTTTTTTTTTTTTTGCATATATTCCATTTACATACTATTTGGAATGAATAATCAACACTACTTCTGCACGCTATAAATTACTACATTTTGTTACTACAACACCACAACTGTACGCAGGCGCCTTAACAACAATCGACTAAAAGCAATACCTGATAACTTTGTCACAAGTTCAGCGAGTCTTTTGCGATTGTAAGTAGTGAAACAATATACATATTCATATGTACATATTTACTGATTTGTGATTTCCAAAATCAACACTCAAACCCCAAAAAACATTTAGATTAATATATAAAATGAGGCAATTTTACATACATATGTAGTTAGAATTAAAGATAACTCCTTAAAGCTCAATTTTCTTAGCAAATTTCTTATTTAATTATATAATTTTTTCCAAAAAATAAAAGCTTAATGCAGCTAAACTTAAGGAATATCATATTATTTACATAAGATTTAATTATTTATAAGTTCTATTTTTATGGTAATGTACATATGTATGTATTGTAGAGTGTAAAGAATTTCCGGGAACACTGCATTATTTTCGCTAGGCCCATATAAAACCTTCTCCTGGAAATCATTTAAACGCTCATAAATCCCTGATTTGTTTCGAATATACGGAAGTCATGCTGTTTATTCTTGCGCAAATATTGAACACATATAAGTTTTGTATGTACAAAAATCATGCCACGAAATGTTAGGATGATAGGTCCATAATTAGTAATTCATAAGACCATTATAAGGCTCACTCCCGAAAAATAAAATACTTTAACGCGCATTAATCTCTTACAAGTATTGAGATCGAAATGAAATTCAACACAAACTCTGATATAGGACTCAATTTCGAAAAACTCTTCAAATCGAACAAATCTCTTAACATGATTAGTAAGGACACAACATTTTGTACACCATATTTTGGTTCATAACTTTTAACAAATCCCGGAAATTAGGAGATATTTGATATTTTAGGAAGATTCTTGAAGCTCCTAAAATACCTAGAAAGCTAAATTTCAGCATACTTATAATACTAATTTCGCTTCAAATCCAAATGGAGCCAGATTTTTTAATATTTATAAAACAAGTTTTCAAGATTTTCGCCAGCTCCATACATTAAATAATATGAATATAAAACAATTTAGAGTGTTTTATTCGGCTGTGCCGAATCTTGTATACCCACCGTCAATATGTAGTTTTGACCTTCTATGGGGACTTGAATCAGCATTTATGAATGAATGAATGACTTACATATATTGAAATTTATGTTGATATCATAGAATAAAGGAATAGGAAAAGGAGGAGAGAGTAATATCAATGGAAAAATTACTTTCTTTTCACACAAAAACCTAATTCAACTGAGAGCCAAAAACCTAAGTCTGTTGTCAAAAACCTAATTCTTGAGAATCTATTGCATGTATGTATTTTGTTATTGCATATACGGGTGATACAATAACAAAATACATACATGCAATAGATTCTCAAGAATTAGGTTTTTGACAACAGACTTAGGTTTTTGGCTCTCAGTTGTCTATCTAGTTGTAATCTATGGTTAATATCATTATATACAAATTATTTATTGACAATAAAATATTTTTCTGACAAAAGTTGGTAGAAGGATTTATTTTCATAAACAACTTGTTGATTCAATTTCATCACGATATTAATTATTATAAGACAATTATGATTGTTCAAGTTATTTTCTTAAGAGGACCTTGTATGGGGACTAGATTTCCGATTTCCGCAATACTTTACAGTATAATTTCATAGTACTTAGAACTTATTTTGTGTAAAATTTTATAAGGTTTGCCGCATAATCAACATACTGTATGACTGCTTAAACGGTATTCCGGGGGACAATTGTATGGGACTAGGGGAATCATGGATCATTTTCAATACCAAACAAACCTTATCAACGGAGAGTATTTGTGGATAATTTTAGCCAGTTGGCTCCTCTCGTTTGTGCCCTATTAATATTTCATTTTTACTATTAATATAGGGAGGATACAAACATTTTCGACAAAAATAGTGCGGTTTCAAATGTTAATAACTTTTAAACTGCTTTACCAATTTTTACACGATTGGTCACATAGTAATACGCTTTTCTAAAAATCCTTTTACTATGAACTTAGCATACATATGTACTCAATACAAAAGTTATAAAATTTTCAGTTTTGTTATGGATTTCTTTGCGCGATTATGTACACTTTCATGGAATTTTGAAATTTTATTAAAAATTTTCTGTACGTCATTTTTTTTGGATCAGAAAGGGTCTCTATTCAAGAACTTTGAAATATTTTGTTAAAATCGGAGATGGCACATCTGAAAAGTGCTGCTACTTGTCCGCTTTAACATTTTGAAGTTCATTTAAATATACAAGACGTCATATTTCTGGGCCGGAAGAGTATCTAGCCAAAAAGTGTATAGTTTGATGAATACTTTGAATATAAATCATTGAAATTGAAAATAACAAACCTTCCCGTATGGAATGAATTATTCCATTTATAAACTGTTTAATGAAATTCCTGAAAAAAAGAATTTTCTTTCGAATTGAACTAAAACAATTATGTTTATACTTAAGTTACAAGACTTTTACATGTTTCGTTTAAAAAATTTATTTAATTTCTGGAAAATTAATTACATTCTATAATGTTCATTATAGCGTAGTTTTCATTATTTGTAGTTTGTAATTAATTACTCTTACTTTTCTAAACTTGTACCAGATTTTAAATATTTAGTTTTTCTTTAATAAATATGCGTAATATACTTAGTAGTATACTAACAAAAAAACAGTAATTTTAAATTCATATTTTTATTTCTTAGTGCATACTTCTCTCTAAATACTTACATTTGTGAATATTTTTCATTTTATAGTGCATTTTTTCTGTTTTATAAATGCATATTTTTTAACATATGTATTTCTTAATTTATAGCGGATGTTTTTTAATGCATGTAAATCTTCTATTCATATACATTTTGAAAAATAAAAAACTTTATTATAATTAATATTGGGAGGAACCAACATTTTTCGACAAGATATCGTACCTTACCTCTTGTTCTCTGTGGTATAACCTTTTAACTGCTATAACCTTTTAACTGCTTATCAAATTTTTGCAATATTGGTATATACAAATTTCCTAATATTTCGAATAATATTGAAAAAATCTTCAAATATATTTTATGCCTATCTTTGTAATGATTTGTACGATTTGTATAAACTTGTTCTTATATAAATCGTAGGTACTTAAATTTTCTGAGTATATCATCAAAAACACTTTTCCGAAGAAAAAGGATAAATTTAAACAATATTCTTAAGATATATATTCATAAATTTGGAACATAAATGATAAATATGTCAAAAATATATTGTATATTGATACCCATAAAATTATTCTTAAAAATATCAAATTTTTACCTTTAAATTAAAAACAATTTTTGTTGTGTCTTTAACTTTTAAGTTAGACATATATATGAACTTTTTAAAATTAATATTTTCATATTTTTTCTAATTGGGTGATATTTAAAACATTTAACTAGAAAAAGTGATATAAATAATTGTTTAATTCAAAATCGGTGTCGTAGCGTTATATGGGATAAATATTTTTCAAACGAATTTATCGAAACAAAAACAAAGCATTAATAAAAAAAAACTTACGACATACAACGCTACGTCACCGACTGTGAGTTGGACAAATATGTATATGTATTATACTAAATAAGAAGATTGTAATATATTTTATATGTTGAATAAAAATATCCTTCTTAAGTTACTTTTTGTTAGAAATTATGTTATGTAGTATGCAAAAGTAAACTTTATCATATGATATTCTTAGAATCATATTTTCATTTTTCCTAGTAGTATGAACTAATGACTCATATTTAAGTAAAATCTTTGGAGAATTAAAGATGGCTTTTTTGAGATATCCTTTGAGATATGATTTGCTATACCGATGAAGTACGGATTTCTTCAAAACATATTTAAGATCTACGTTTCATTAGCTTTGATATGAGATCAAAAATTACTAACAATTGAAAAGATTTACTTAACAGTTTTACTATATAAAAACCGAACTAAAACCAATTTCGAAATTTTAAAGAATTATAAACTTTGTATGGTCATGAAAAACATTTATGCCAAATAATATCGATATCAGAAGAGCAAAGATTCAAAAATTAATTTTGTCGATCGAAGTTTTTCGTTTCGTCCCTATTACAAATAGTTGATTTTATCCATATTATAACTAGCTGGAGTCCCAGTTTTATTTTAAATAAATACATTGAAATGTATTGTTGGGAAGATAAGCTAATGAAATTGAAAATCCTAATAATTTGTATAAAATATAAATAATATAATATAAATATAAAATACATATTTATAAAGTAGAGGAAATGCGAAACTACTACATGAAAAAAGAGTGATAGGTAATTTTTAAGTATTAAAGTGAGTATTTAACTTGTTGACCTGTACTAGTAAATATTAATACATCGTTTATTGCGTTTGAGTGCTTGTTTTAGATATTTCTAATTTAACCATATTTGTGATAGGAGTATTTGAACAACATTTGTTTTTTTTTTTATTTAAAAAGCTAAATATATTTATTTTTTCCAATTTATTCAGAGACATATCACACAATGCTATCACCACAGTCGGTAGACGAGTTTTCAAGGGAGCACAATCATTGCGAAGCCTACAGATCGACAATAATCAAATTACCTGTATGGATGAGCATACATTCAAGGGTCTAGTCGATCTTGAGATACTGTAAGTCACTAAAAGTATCGATATCTAGTTTAGAGTATTTTAATGCCTTAAAAATAGTTCTTCTTTTGTAGTTATATCCCTTATGTATATCAATTTCTTTAGTTTAATGATGTATATACTTTTGATTTTTCTAATTATTAGCACACTCAACAATAACAATTTGACAACATTACCTCATAATATATTCAGTGGGTTGAGTAGACTGCGGGCATTACGATTATCGGATAACCCATTATCCTGTGATTGCCATTTATCATGGTTGTCGCGATTTTTACGAGGTGCACCACGTCTAGCGCCGTATACAAGATGTCAATCTCCATCACAACTAAAGGGTCAAAACGTGGCAGATTTACATGATCAAGAATTCAAATGTTCAGGTTAGTAACTTTTTATTATATGTAAAGAGTATAATTAGAGACCATTGTAACCATATCATATCCATTTCAATGTGTATATACTAGACTCTAGTAACTAGAGTATTCAATTAATCGGGTTTCAGGTTTAATCGGTTAATCGAGCAAATAATTAATTTAGATTTAATCGGTTAATTTTAAATTATTTGATTAACCGAATAATTTATATTTTAATTTTAAATTGAAAATAAAACAACGAATTTTGTGTACTTATTTAAGTATTTTATTAATAAAACGAACAAAACCATAAAAAACAAACACAATTCAATCAAAAAATAAAATAACAAAAAAATATGTTTTTTTAGCATTTTAGTGAGATCTTTTAGAAGAAGAATATAATTTAAATGCTCCATTATACCATTGGAGTCCTTTTTGGACTTTTTAGATTTTGAATACTATAATATTGTACATTCGTTAAGTTCTGATAACCCTTTCCGTCCCTTTCATAAGGTCATATTGTCATAATGCCCTAATATTTTACGACTCGACGGCTCGGCTTAACCGACTCTTAGGCGTTCGGCGCAGGTATCTGCTGGTTGGTTACGATAACACAATAAACATAGAATACAGAGTAGTATTATTTTAGGAAATTTTTTGCTTGAAAGGCATTAACAACATTTTCAAACCATTGGGAAATATTAGGACATTATGACATAAAAGGAGACCTTGTAAATTGCCCATATGTAAACTTAAGATTATGTTGTTTATCGCTGTTATTTTTTTTCTCAAGGTCTTACGGAAAATGCACCACTTGAATGTGGTCTAGAAAGTAGTTGCCCTCACCCATGTCGATGTTCAGATGGCATAGTCGACTGTCGCGAAAAGAGTCTGACCAGTGTTCCAGGTACATTACCAGATGACACAACAGAATTGTAAGTAATATTGATTAATAAATTCGGAATTATTTAAAAAGGTTTATTTTTGCAAGTTGTTTTCTTTTTAATAACAAATCTATAACATTAACTAAAAATTTAAAAAATATTTTAAACATATTTTTAGGCGTTTGGAGCAAAATTTTATAACGGAACTACCATCAAAAGCTTTTGCAAATTTTAGACGTTTAAGACGTATTGACTTATCAAATAATAATATCTCAAGAATATCACACGATGCTCTAAGTGGTTTAAAATCATTAACAACACTGTAAGTATAATGTATTATACATATTGTATATATATGGTTCGGTATTTCGAATAATCTAGATTTTCTTATAATCCGTGTTTAATTTATTGTATATACATGAATACATATACATTAACATTAACATTAAACGCAAAAACTTTACTTACTTAGTAAGTCAGCAAGTAATATTGGAGCAAACTGAAAACTACTTATTATTTGACTGAATAACTAGTTATTTTTGTTCGAGATTTCACAAAATTCATGGGTACTACTTGTAAATGTACTTACATTCAGCTCAATTATAAGTAGTTACATTCACAACAAGAATATTTAGCTAACAAAAAAATCGGAAAAATATTTTTGCTTGTGTGTGATAGTCAAGCTGCTCCATGTACGAGTTATTTTATAGTAAGTTAACAATGGTTTCAACATTAACATACAAATTAATATAATCTGAAGAAAAAAATGAATGGCTTCAACTGGTGTAGAACCGCTAACCTCTCGTTTTTCAGTCAAACACACTAGATAGCTGTGTTAAATGAAAAAGTTCATTACCAACCAGTACAAAAATAAGTAGCTATTCTAGTAAATACAATAATGTACTGGGTAACCACCACTCATTACAAAATAATGTATGTGGTAACTAGTTGTCATTACAAAAATTCACAAAATTTTTGCTGGGAACCTTAATGATAATTATGCAGCGTTTTATATCGCTTTGAGGTGTGTACAGAAAACTTATCTCTAACAGAAATCCCATACAGAATATATATACATACATATGAAAAAATATGTGAAATATCGAATTGGGTATTTCGAATTTCTAAAATGTTCCTACTACTTCACTTCTTATCGAGAACGAAAAGTCTTAGAAAAAGTTTTTTTCAATCATCAAAAACATCAGACATTTTTGTTATTGGTTACGATTCACTACATCATATTACATATGTGTATCTTCAAGTACATGTTTTCCTTAAAAGAAAAAAACGTATCATCACTCATGAGAAATAAAAAATAGAGTATTTGTTTTTTAATTTCTTTTTGAGAAGAACACAGCTAGATTTAGTTTTTTTATTATTTGTTTTATTTACTGTTCTCTCAGTTTTAGTGGAATTTGTGATCAAACTGAAAGTTATTACAGAAGCAAAAAACAAAACGTTTATAAAAATAATAAAATGTGTTCTATAATCGAAAATAGTATCAAGCAGAGTTTGTTTTTGCTTCACTGTGTTTCAGTTTTACTTATTTGCTTAACTACAACTACGAGAAAATAAACAAGCAAAGTCAAAAGATAAAAAAATGCTTATTAGCTTATAGTGGTACAGTGAGATGTTATCTGCTTGCGCAGCCAGTCACAGCGATTAAATTCATAAATGCTGAAATGCTGTGAGCTGGTCAGTATTTTTGTTTCTTTCTATGCTTTTGCTGTGCTTTTTGCTGCGCTCTTTTACTTACAAACAACTGCTTAAGGTTTTTTTAATGTTCAGAAATTAACTGTGTGTTTGCACCATTCTCTTTGAAATGTTACATACATACACACATACATACATTATTTATGAACATTAAGAAAAACATTAAGCAGTTGTTTGTAAGTGAAAGAGCGCAGCAAAAAGCACAGCAAAAGCATAGGAAAAAACAAAAATACTGAACTGCTCACAGCATTTGTGAATGCATTTTTTTATTTTTTGACTTTTACTGTTTGTTATAGCTTGGACGCAATTGCTGAAAAACTGTAAGCAAAGCATTTTTTTAGGTGCTTTTGCTAATTTCAAGCAAGCAATACAAACACTGGTATCAAGTTTCCATACAGCCTAACTATTCACTTTGTATGATCTGATACAACACATTTGCAATACGTAAAATGGTACCAAAATAACATATGCAAAGTATTTAGAATCACACTATTATAGATCTCCAGATATCTATTAATAACAATTAACCGAATGTGGAACGGGTTACACAACCTGTATCGATCCCCCTAACTATAAGGCAATCTATGCATACTGGCAAAAAAAGCATTTTATACGAAGTATGACGACTCTGTCTATAGTACTTCTCAAAATATTCGATAATGAATTTTATCTTTGAGTTTGAGGCAGTGTTGCCAATTTAGCCCTTTTCTGGCTAAATTTAGCCCTTTTCAATCTTGTTTAGCCTCAAAAAAATCAATTTAGCCTTTAGCCATTTTTTTAGCCTTTTTTATTTTCATTTAGCCATTTTTATGGCTAAATTAAAACTTATATATTTACTCTAATAATTTTAAATTTTTTGCTGTTGAAAATTAGTAAATTCAGTTCAAACAAATTGGCAGGAATAATATGACAAAAATTAACTGAAAATGTTGAACCAGTAAACAATTTAAGCACATACAAATTGTTGGAACCTTCCATATATTCTTCAAACTTGCTCTAGTTCTCAAATTATATCATTCAATTTTTGCTCGAGTATTTTATTATTTGCATCAAGGACGCATTCAAAATACATGTTGTATTCTTGCCTGGGACGCACAGTTGCTCAGAATTGTTTTTCATCGGCCAAAACTCTGTAACTTTGAAACGATTGAGATATTTTAGTATTTTTTTAATGTGCCGATAATTTTAATTCTTGAGCTCCCATAGTAAGGGTTCGCGTATTAGTCTCATAAATATAATAAGGTAAAATGAAAACGACTACAAAAATTCAAATAAAAACTTAAATTAAAATGCCATATATAATATAGAGAATATTAGCATTATTTGAAAAAAAATGGTTAATATTAAAAAATATGTACGGGCGGGTCTGGGCGTTTATAAAAGTCTATATAGGATTCAAGAGAACACTTTCAACTTTATCTGGACGATGTATTTTTTGATCCTTAAAAGTTACTTTCCTCTAAAATTAAATTTTGACGTAAATATAGTACTTTAAAAAATATTTTAAAACACCTTACACAGGCCATGTATACTATGTATTATAAATACTACAATTCAACCAATTTAGAAAAAAATTTCAGTCCATTATTGATAATAGTTTAGCTATGATCATTTATATCTGATCAAATATTAAAAATTAACTTTTTTCAAAAATTAAATTAAATATTTATGATTTCCACCATGCCACACCCGTAATTTCCAATATTTTGACCAAATTGCAAAAAAATTGTTACCTTAGTTTTGATATGTTTACTAACTAATGACAAAATTTATGTTTTGACCAATGAAAATCTATTCTGTCTATTTCTGCATTACATGAGAGGCATATTAGACATATATTCACTTATCAAAATATTCTCCATCGATTTTGAAGTTATCACAAAGGAGTACTTTAAAATTTGGCTTTCATATAAAAAATTTGAGCTTTTGCAGGCCAGGTATTTGAAAACATCGGCAAAGAATAACAATAAATATTTATATTTTCTTCCATTTGAAGGTTTGTTATATTCATACATTTTTGTTTGTCTATTCGGCATAACCTAATGTAACATTCTAAGGGCCATTATTACAACTTGCCTTTATGTTCGTAATAGTAAAAGGTAACTATAAGTAACAGAAGAAGGTTGCTTTAAATTTACCTTTTAGTATTATGAACATAAAGGCAAGTTGTAATAATGGCCCTAAGTTGTCTTTTGTGTAAAATCTATGTGTTCTTTAATTTAAAAATGTTAGCCCTTTTTAGCCACTTTTTAGCCTTTTTTTAGCCTCTTTTTTCTAAGTATTTAGCCCTTTTTGTTCACCAAGAATTGGCAACACTGGTGGGAGGGAACATCTTCTCCCTTATTCCGAACTACGTTCAGTTGTTGTTATAGGTAACTACGTACAATGTCACTATTATAGTTCTCCAGATATTCTATAATAGATATTTACTTTGTATGGGAAAGACAAGTTCCTCCGACCCCCTTAATTTTTGGCATAACACAACGTTTAACGACTCTCACAATTACAGTTCACTAAATTTTCGAAAATAACTATATATTCGGTATGGGAATTGCCACTTTACTGTTATGATTCCACCCATTTTTATATGTATATTTTATGTACAATGGTAACAAAGTAACTCATTTCAAGCTTTACTTAACTATTGTAATAGGCAGATATTAAATTATAACTATTTTCATTATATGAGAGGGTCATTCCTACTAAGCCGATCCCGCCTAATTTCAGCCAAACATCCTAAAAATATTAGAAAGTGATTCAGACAAAGCCTCAATATATTTGATAATATTCATTTATTTTTTATGTGAGGTTCCATGTCCACTAATAATAACCGGCGACACGAAATAACTCCCAATGAAATAACACCCAGTTAAGAAAATGAAATTACTCCCAACGAAATAACATCTAATAAATATGAAATAACTTCCAAATAAAAAAAAATGAAAAATCACCAAATTTTAAGAAAATAACACCCAATTAAATAGACGATGTAATTTTCAAAAATTGGGCTTTATTGCGGCGCTCTTCTTTTTTCCATTACAAAACTTGTCTCTCTTAAATTAGTTAAGCTTCTTTTCGTAGCACCTGCCAAACACTGTATTTTTGTATACTGATTTTTTAAGTATAATTGTTGCTCAGTAATAGAATACAACAATTTGCTATTTCTGCGGTGATCACACATAATTTCGTTTTTCATTATTAACAATTAGTTTGATGTCACTAGTTGGAAGATTTTCAAAAGAATAATAATTGTACTCCAATTCTAATGCTATTAAGTTACATCAAGAATATTTTAAGTCAATCCCAACGGTTTTTAGTTGTAACAAATGTTTCAAAACTTGAGAAATAGTCAACAAATCATTTGTATGAACTGAAATAAGGCCAAATAAAATGAAATAAAGCTCAAAAATATTTTTTACGAAATAATTCCCAATTTTTCTGTTTTTAATTTGGAACAAAAGGTCCAGTTCATCGGAGAAAATTCCCGAGCCCGTGTCTCTTTCTGTCTTTGAATCTTTGAACCATCAGTGTAGACTGAGAGCACGTCGTCCCTTAGGACAGTGTTCGCGGCCCAGTCATCCCTTGTCGGTATCTTGATCCTAAACAACTACGACATATATAATATAAATAATTTTCGACGCTCCCAAATTTTAGAAAAAGTAAAAAAAAATTACTTTTATTTTTAAGTTTTTTAGTAGTTAATAAAAAATTGGCTGATTTTTTCTTTTACCTACTACATTAAATATAAAAATAATTAAAAATGAGAATATAAAAAATTTTATAAAATAAGTTTAACTAATTATGTAATTGGAATAAGTAGTATTTGCCTTAAAAAAATAGAATCAGTAATTCTATACTTTGGGCCTGGCTCACTAAATGCGAACCAACATTTTCTTTCTTATTTTATATTGAAAACAATAAAAAAATTCAAATTTATTTGTTGTTTTCAATATAAAATAAGAAAGAAAATGTTCGTTTGCATTTAGTGAGCCAGACCCTTTATTTACTGGCACACTTAAAAAAAAAAACATTTCAATTATAAATATAATTTAAATTTTTAATTAATTAATAAAACATTATAAAGTATATTGGTTTAACACACACAATTTTTATGTAATACAACCGTTGACTTTAATATTAAGAAAGCTCCTAGAATCCCGCAGAACTGCATCTCTGTTGATGTGTAAAATCGTGAAATTAATAACCACAAGATAAATTAATAACATTATTTTGAAGCGGAAAGTTATACCACGAACCAATCTATAGTATAGATCCATAAGAAGAATTAAAAATGCGAAAAACTAGTCCCGTTTTACCCATTAATTTTGTTTTTAATTTTAGTGTTCTTTATGGCAACAAAATAAAGGATTTACCCTCTGGAGTCTTCAAAGGGCTTTCGTCCCTTCAATTGCTGCTTCTTAACGCCAATGAAATTTCATGTATACGTAAGGATGCTTTTCGTGACTTGCATAGCTTGAGTTTGCTATCATTATATGACAATAACATTCAGACTTTGGCAAATGGAACATTCGATGCTATGAAGAGTATTCAAACGCTGTAAGTATTTTATTTAAACTTTTATCTTTCCATATGGAGAAATCGTTCGGGCATCTATTACAATTAATACACGATTTTGTTATGAGAAAAATATGAGACAACACTAACGTAGACCAATACGGCTCCATCTGAGTTCAATTATTATAACCATCACCATGTGTGGCCAGGCTATATATAAGTTTATTATTTCATTTGTAATTTGCCATTTTTCATTTACGACACCATAAAGAATATATGTAAATTCTGAACCGTTATAGATAGCAATGTCCGTCTGTATGTTGTAATTAACTTTCTGAAGTCTCCAAATAACTTACATTGATACATCAATATATCCGCTACAGTCCAACTTAGATAGCTATTTAACATTTTTCACGAAATTGTTTTTCCCCAAAAAATGTTTTTGACAAAATTTGTTTAGTTATTTTAGGTTATTTATTATTTTAGGAATTTTGGGAAATGACGTTTATATGGAGGTATGTTTAATTATAATTTAAAATATACATACGTAAAACTTAAATTTATATTAAGAGGGCTACATGAAACCATATAACGATTATAGAATTGAGAAACAAAATCAAAGTAACACATAAATTAGCCTAAATAACTCAGGAATTCGAATAGAGTCGTGGATTGTTTTAACTTTTGTCTTTCTACCTATAGAAAGAAACACTCTAAATAACTATACTTTACCCACAGGCACTTGGCAAAGAATCCTTTTGTATGCGATTGCAATCTTAGATGGTTAGCTGACTATTTACACAAAAATCCCATTGAAACGAGTGGTGCTCGATGTGAATCACCTAAGCGTATGCATCGTCGACGCATTGAAACATTACGGGACGAAAAATTCAAGTGTAAGTAAAAAAGAGGTCTACTAGTTACAACTTTCATTATATGAATATTCCCTTAGGTTCCTGGGATGAGATGAGAATAAAACTTTCTGGAGAGTGCCGCATGGAAACAGACTGCCCTTCAATGTGCCAATGTGATGGCACAGTTGTCGATTGCTCTGGTCGTGGCCTAAAAGAAATTCCACGGGATATTCCATTACATACTACAGAATTGTATGTTATTGAAAAGCAAAGGGCCTAATTGTTAAAATTCCGACTCCAAGTGATAGTTTATATGGAAAACAAAATATCAAAGATATCAAAAATATGTTTGTATTAATACAAATAAAAATTTATTCAACGCTAGACTTTGTAAATGTTGGCTTTGTCTGTTAAAAATTGTTGATATTTTATTTTTCATATGTATAATAGAATCACTGGACGTCTCGATTTAGACAATTACGCCCAAAAAATACACATTTAAATACTACTGTCACTTTGATGTTAAATATAATTAAATACTTGTTTAGACTACTAAATGACAACGAGTTGGGGAGAATAAAGTCTGATGGATTGTTTGGACGTCTGCCGCATTTAATAAAGTTAGACTTAAAGCGGAATCAAATCATTGCTATAGAGACAAATGCCTTTGAAGGAGCCTCCCGAATTCAAGATCTTCAATTGGCCGAGAATAAAATCAAAGAAATTTCAAACAAGATGTTTCTCGGTTTACATCAACTTAAAATATTGTAAGCATTCTTTTAAAGAATCATAATTTACCTTTTTTTACCTTTCCATTTATTCGTACAGCTAAGAATATGTGTCATTAGGGTGGCCCCCCATAAAAATGTTGTGGATGTTTCCAACTAAAATTAAAGTATAATTCATTCTAAGATACCGTTTCTCAAAACGTTTGTCCTGGCGTCAGTATTTGGTGTGCTGAATGCATGGATAAATAGGTTTTTGATTTGTCATATTTCTCGCAAAGGAAACATATGAAATATAGGTATCATATGCAAGGCCTTTGAATGGTGCTATCTATCAAAGCCGTATCTTAAATTATTGTGTAAGTCTAAAAATATTCGAACTTTTGTAATTTTTTGCAAACATTTTTGGTATTTTAAAATTTGGTTATAAAATGATTTAGAGTAATTAGTTTAAATTAATACGGTACAAATATTCGAATATTGTTGGCTGTACTCGATAATTTCAGATACGGTATTGATAGCGCCTTTCAAATGCATTTGACATGATACCAATATTTCATATGTTTCCTTTCCTATGATCAAAATCATGAAAACCTTAAAAAAGGATCACCAAATACTGATGCCAGGACTAAAATTTTGAGCAAAATATACTTTAATTATAGTTGGGAACATCGACATCTTATTTATCCTTTATACAAACGTTCCACCCTAATGTACACATACATACAGTATATCACAAAATTACTTTGTATTTAACAGTATTATTATATGTTAAATGTAAGATAAATTTTAAATTTGTATTTCTCTATAGATAAATGATATCTTCAAAATCCAATTTAACTGTTATTTTAAAGGTCACAAAAGTATTTTATTTTTTTAATTTTTATCTTATTCCAAGGGAATGCGAAAATATTGCAAACGAGTATTTAAATATTCGGCTATTCATTTAAATGATTGCATAGATCCAATGCATGTTTCATGAATCGATAACGTTTATTGTTATATGCATTGGGGAAGTTATTTTAAATAGTTTTCAAAAATCTAAAAACTCTTTATTCTCATGTTTAACAACTGTTTTGGATGATAATTTTAAGTGAATTGTAATGTAATATTGCTAAAAAAAAGTCGTGAAAATTACATTCACTGTAAACTATGAACTTCAAATTTTTTTTTTGCTGGTTTTTGCCAGGCAAGATACAAAATGGTTCGCTAAATTCCATAAACACAAAACAATCGCACAGTCGTTTAAAAATTATTTAATTTAATAGAATTTTTGCTATTGGAGAATAATTATAAAAAATTAAATAAGCAAAATACTTTTGAGAGGAAATTAAAATTTACCGTATTTTTTGTTTGTACAATGTTTATTGTATTATAATAATATTAATTTATAATTACAGAAACCTATACGACAATCAAATATCGTGTGTAATGCCTGGATCTTTTGAGTTTTTGACGTCGCTAACAACACTGTAAGTATTCTATGCAAACATTTTAAATAACATACAAATATGTCTGTTAAGTCGGCCTGTTCTTTATACATATAATTATGTATGTATTTATGAAAAATAGACTTGCCCTTAAAAATAGTTTTGGTTTACTGTAAAATTAGAGGCCAATCAGATAATTAGAACCCTTGTCTATACCTTTACAATTTTTCTAATTAAAAAACATGTTTTTAACATTTCAAATAAATCTTAACCTGTAGAGAATATGATATTTTTAACAAGGTATACGAATGTCGAGTGAAAAATAACCATGTTATTAGTATTTTTCCATTCCATTAATTCAACGAAGCGGCATTATTTGTATTATTTGTCGTCTGTTTTGCTTGCAAAAGTTGTCCAAAAACAGTTGTTCTACACAGATTTGCGCTTAAACTAGTAGTTTACGCATGTGTGCAATTCTATAGCATCGTACGTGACATTTGTACGCCTATAGAGTGGAATAGATTTTGCAAAAATAAGAGTAGATGAAAAATAATTTGGTCTTTATGTTCGATTTAGAGGGTACTATATTTTAAACAAATAGTAAGTTCTTTCGAAACATTGTTGTGCAAAATATCAAGCGAAATAAGGGTATATCGTATGTGACATAAAACGGAAGTAATTTTGAGGTACATGTAAAAATATGCGAATCGTGAGAGCCGTTATGTTTTCTTTTAATTTCTTATACTATACTAAAATAAATATTTTTCCTTTACAATCCGTCATATTTAAATAAAAATAATCTTTTGATGATTTCATAATAAATAAAATTTAATATCGTACGTGACATAACGTACGTGACAGTTTTTTCTCTTATAGTAAAACAATATACATATATTCTGTAAATATATGTATACAAAAATTAAAAAATAAATAGAAAATATATATTCGGTTTCAATAAACAATTTGATGATAGCAAAAAAACAATCACAATCAAATTCATATCATACTACATGCTAATTGGGAGCTTAGTTTTCGCCACAATTTTAGCCTAAAACATAAGTATCAATTAAAAAATTAAATATAGTCAGTTTAAACTATTATTTTTTCACTAAAAAAATGTTGTAATAAGCTCTAAATACTTTCACATACTAACATTCACTGTTTTCTCCTATTCAAATCAACTTGAAAAAAAGTTTCAAGGGTTTTTGTTTTTTCGGTCGTGGTTGTCATTCTCGTGGAATTGCCCATATGCTTATAATTTAGCTATTTCTTATTCCAAATTAATGTTTTATATGTTAAGAAATTGGAAAAAGTACCATTGTTTATCTACACAATTTCACAACTTGCATTCGATTTCCGATAGTAAATTTTACATCATTTAGTTTTAGAGACTAAAGAACAGAATAAGGGCCGAACTAATGAACATACAACATTTATATGTACTGTATAACATGTTTGCTTATGCATTAGAAAAGTTGTACGTGTTAATCATCATATTCATTAAAAAATGGTTAATTGAAAAATGAGCATCAATTGAAAGTATTTACTTATATGTACTTATGTATGTAATTACATAGATACATATATAAAATATGTCTGTGCGAAGACACGAATTACATACACACAAGGTATTTGGTTTTCTTATTACCCTGCATTTTTAAAAGTAGCAATTATGAAATTTTGAATTAGTGGCATTTTTTTAGATATTGTAGTAAGTCGTTTTATTAACGAATAAAACACTATCGTTATCACTAATTTTCTCTAACCAAAAGTGGAAAGCAAGTGCTGATCAGTTGGTTACTTTTCTATTTATATTCTCCGAAAAAATCCGAAATTTAGATTTTTAAATAAAATAGATTAATGTTCAAATGATCACTAATCTATTTATTACTCATTTGATAAAAAACCATCAAATGATTGTGGCACTTTCTTCTTCTCTGGCGATAAAATCCTCCTTAAAAAAACTATTTAAATGTCAAACGAGTAAGAGGGTTTACAATTGCTACTGTATTAGCCATCAATTGCAGAAAGAATAAATTTTTATCAATCTGCATACTGAAAATATAGTTACTATTTTAATTTTGTATAACTCTGCAAATATAAATTACTATTCATATATTACTATAAAAGTTGCAATTTTAATTTGCAATTTCTAGTTCAACAATCATAATATATGTTCGTGCTTTAGTACTTTTTTGTCGAACTAATATTTCGCGTCAGCATTTGTTTCTTTTTTTTTCTTGCAAATTTTCTCTGGCAGCAATTTAGATTTCTTTGGTTTCTCTGCTATAGTTGCATTGATATTTTTGGCTATTTGGATGCTGCTAGTTATTTTATTGAACTTGACATGTTTAAATGGCTCTGCTTTTACCGAATTTAATAAAAATGAATGGCGTGCAATATTAGTTCGGCAAAAAAGTGAGTGTCCTACTAAAGCACGAAAAAATATTTTCATGGATGTGCAATGGATTGTGTTGCAATTTTAATAGTAATACGAACGAACAGAATAATTAATTATAGTAGTTCATTGTGATGAAATGAGATAATTTCTTATTTATTGCATAGTCAAAATCATTGCCCGTTTCTAATCATTTTAACACAAATTGTTCTTTTATAATAGTAACAAAATTGTAAAATATCACCTATTTTGGAGGTTGTCTCACATATTGAGCGATTTTGCTCACTTTCAATACCAAACATCCTTTTAGTGGTGGGTATAAAAATAATTCAAAATGTATGGATTTCAGGGGACACGAGTAATTGCAATCATACAGTCGATTGTAATTACTCGTTTCCCTTTTATTTAATTTCTATATCTATGTACATTAGAGATATAACTATTGACCTTTTTTGCAAATATGCAAATTGGCATAGCATAGTCGAATAAAGCATAAACAAATATGAAAAACCATGGTATTATTTTTTCGCGGTTGTTAAAAAAGTTCACGCACCAAACGCAATAAGTTTTTCATTAAATATTTTCAATTATTTTGAAATACAATATATTTTATTTTAATAATAACTGACATATCCCTCACACTCACAAAAAAAAAAAAAAATTAAATTATTAATATAATTTGGTTTATTTTAGAAATTGGTGTTGGTGCGTGATGTTTTTGATTCCAAATGACCTAAAAAAATTATTTTCATTACTTATATAACAAAATTTCCCCAAAATTAGTTATTTCCCTAATGTATATATCGAATATTTGAAAATAACTAAAACTTTATTTTAAAAATGTTGCATTATTTTTTCTTTAAAATTAAAGAAATAAACAGTCATTGTCGAAAATATGATCAGTATTTTAAATGAATTCATTATTTTTTAAAATGTTGCCTTGCTGAAGTAATTATTGTAATACAATTTAAAAAATTTAAAGAAATCAAATCATATTTTTTAGAAATTGGATAAATCATCAGAATCTAAAATCCTGCTATTCGCTGTTAGGTCTGCGTTTTCATCCTAAATATTGTTTTTCTGAATATTAACTTATAATATAATAAAAATTTTGTTTTTAATTTTTAAATTTATCTACTGAAAGTAGTCTAAAAGTAAAAACCGAAAGCCGAAGAATAATTGTTGGTTTTCGGTTTCGGGTTTAGGCCTTGAATCTCTAATATATTATAATACATTAACTTTTACGAACGCGACAAATACAACCGTTTATAAAGTTGCTAAAGCATTACCCAACGCGGAACAAGGTCTAAGAAATGCATGATACTTGCTACATTCAAATAATATAGAACTGTGTGAGAGTCTTTAAGAGAATTAAATTGAGGTTAATAGGTTTTATTGCCACATTTGATTGTTTTTAAAGTAAATTTTGATGGGCAAAATAGCATCTAACGTGTGCTCGAACATACAAAATAAATCAAAGTTTTATACGTGAGAAATATTTACACATATGCATGTATCTAGATACTTATATTCATACGTATGTATGTATGTATATTGTAGAGCATACATTGTATCGTAGCCCCAATGGCACTTAAATCAATAAACTCAATTAGAAGAGGTCACAGAGACGCACTAACATGGTGTATCAAATTTAATTGAGATTCCATTTATAGTTAATGTAAGAATTTTTTTTACATTCAGTTGTAGACATACATACATGAGTATTCTTTTTTTAAATAGTTTATAAAAGTGTATAATGTGTTTTTATTCCCTCCACCACCACTAGTGGTGAATAAGGGTAAAAGTATACATATAAGTGTATTATCATCCCGTGTATTACACTGAAAAATCATCATCTAAAAGCCTATAAAGTATATCGATTTAAATAATCACGTCCGAAATCTGTTCAATAGAAAAAAGTTATGGGCCAAAATGTGAGACAACTTCGAACAAAATTAATGTGAAAACGAATAAAATTAATATATAATTTTTTTTAATTGATAAGTAATTCGAAATATATAAAAATTTCAGCCGAAAGGTCCACCCAACCGAAAAAACAAAAGTTAACCAACAGTATTCATTATCTTGTATTATTAAAGATAAATATTCAAAATTAATTAAATTAAAGAGTTCACGGCTTTCCTGAGTTGCGATGGCGAGATACCGATCTACAAAGTTCAAGTCTTCGTGTTGGTCAGTTGTGTTTTATTTCTAAGATCATCTTCTATTTACAATTTATATTACTGAGAGTAATTGTGTAAAAGCACTCTTACCGCAAAACATTAACTATAACCATAAAGAAATAAACACAGATGGCGACATAGCCCTCTTAAAAAAATTCTCTAAAGCTCAGTGACGTCAACAGTGATTAAAACTAATTGTATGTGATTTATAAAGGAAAAGTCAATAATTATGTTTAATAAAATAAAATGTTTTTAGGTTTTATGTTGTTAGACATATTTTACTTTATTAATGTTCAATATTTTTGCTATATTTTAGTTCAAGTCATTATTTTTTTATAATCATTAAGTTTTCCTATTTTGAAGTACATTCTTGAACGAAAAAAATAGAGTTTTTACTTTTTCATTACATTCGATGTAGTGAGCCTGTTCCAATAGAGATTTTATAAAATTTGACCTAATAACTAGGTCAAATTTTACATTTTCGGATTAAAAAATGTTCTCTAGTGCTTCCTCATGGTTTTTTGTTTAGGCTTTGATAGTCCGTCCTCAGGTAAGTGGTCAACCCACTAATATATGGGCTGCTTTAATAAGGTAGGATCTGATGGAAACTTAAAAAAAACTTATTGCACACGATTTTAATTTATTATTATTAATGTTATTGCAATTTTTGACTGCACATCACATTTTAATTTTTATTTATTTTTCACTATTTGTTTTGAAATTTCATATAAAAAGTAAGTATTTTACATTCAAAACATAAGAAAACAATCACTGTTGATGTCACGAAAAAAGAGTAAAAGAGTACACTAAAATAACGGAATTGTCGATGTCGCAATCTTGTTTATTTCTTTCATGAGCTATAACAACATTTAACCATAAATTAAATGCAAAAGAGCAAACAAATAAAAATGAACGGTAAAATTTTGGTTTGTTTTTAAAGATATTTTAAGGTAATATCACGCCAGACAAACAAACGTTTATTCTCTTTATGTCTACGCTGACGATCGCAAGTGATTGAAATTTTATATTTTAACAAAGGTTAAAATAGGTTAAAATAGCGAACTAGGTCGCTATTTTAGCTCATTAGTTCAGTATGATGTATCATGACCATTTCATTTTGTGAATTGCTTGTATTGTATTGAATTGAATCAAACATTTCTGTTGTTAGTTGTAATTAGAGATTTATGTGTGAAATAACTGATAACAATTAAAATTTTAATTTCAAAAAATAAAATAAATTTTTTTAATTAATATTTTTTGAAAATAAGAGTTAATTTTTGTATTATTTCTAATTTCCGATGCTAACTAAATGTTTAGACAATATTTGTTAAAGAGAACATTCATTGTTTTATGATCTAACTACTATATATAAAAGGAATTTCTAAATTAGGTATACGATTTTATTGTTTTACAACTTAAAAATATCGTAAAACCTGTAACACTTTCAAAAAACAACGAAAACCTCCACGATATGTCTGTTAATGTATCAGTTAGTAAAAAAGTGTATAAGAAATCTATTTTCTAAAAATAAGTGATTGAAATAATATTGCTAATTTAATTAAGAATATTAGTAATTTGTAGTTTTTTAATTCTGTTTTTTTTTGGTAGATATTATCCCACCAATGTATTTTTGAAATAGTCTTTTTTTAACTAATTACAAGCTTTCAATAATAATTGTATTATTAAAAAAAAAAAAAAAAACAATTATGTATTTCCCTTTTTCATTCTACAAACTGTAGCAATACTCTTTCTTTATTTCTTACTGCCTCACCATACCATAAATAAATTCACACCTAGCCCTAGGACGAAACCTAGCCCCATACAAATGTGCTCCCGAAATAGAACTTTATCGGTAATAAATATTTAATTTATATAAATATCTAAACAAATTTCGCTCCAAATTTGGAGCATTTCATGTCAAGTGAACCAACTTTTTAAATCGATGTCTTCCGATTGGGATGCAATTTTTAAGACATACAATTTTTGTGTCAAAACATTTATTTTTATATATATCCCACTCGCATCCCACAAAGAGACCAAAAAGTTCTTAAAGGAATAGACCTAAGCTTTCTATTGAGCAAAAAATAAAAATAAACAAAAGGGAACATTTTGGAAAAAAAGTTAGATTTTGCAAAAAAAAAAAAAGTAAAAAATTTTATGTCTTGAGTTACAAAATATTTATTTTGACAGATATCCCACTCGCATCTCACTAAGCGACCAAAAACCTCTTAAAGGCTTTCTTTTGAGCAAAAAAAAATTTTAAAAATTTAAAAAAAAGTCAACAAAATTTTTGATTTTGTAAAAAGTAAAAAATTGCATATTTTGAGTTAAAAAACATTTATTTTGATAGATATCCAAATCGCATCCCACCAAGCGAACAAAGGAAAATATCTAAGCTTTCTTTTGAGATTTTTGATTTGGGAAAAAAAAATGTCAAACATTTTTTATTTTTAAGGAATAAGTTACATGGATGAGAAAAAACACCTGATTGGCCAAAATGTCAAACTTTGACCCCCTCTGACTCAGAATGTTCTCAACCGATCTTGTTGAAAAATTGTATCTGAATTACTATCCAATATAACTATATTTTTCATATTTCTTAATCAAAAAATATATCAAATGTAAATTTATGTAACTTAACGTCACGTCAGAGACTAAGGCTAATAAATAAAAACGGGGAAAGATTTTAAAATTTTATAATTTGGAAAATATTTTTTGGATTTTCTTAAGTTGTCGGTCTATGCGAATAAGCCACAAACCACAGCGCCTTCAAAGCCAACATAACCCATGCCATCGATCAAATTCAGCCCGATTTATACGCCAGTCATGCAAAATTTGACATTTAGGAAACGCGTCACCCAGCGAAACATTTTGTATGCGATTCGAATTATAGGATACTATTTGTTGTGTAAATATTTACATAGTTCTCATGACAATAGTAATTAAATGGGTACTGAGTACATACTATTGTTGGCACGTATTTAGATTTTTAATAAAAAAACCAACAATATATTTTGTATTTTATAAAAAAGATTGTTTATTAATTCAAATTCAAAAAACGATTGAAAAATTATTTTTTCATTTGTCATTATAAAATCAAAGTAAATGTGATTAATTTTAGAAATGTTTTATTTGTTACAGTTTTTGTGTGACAAGTATATTTTTGCAAAGTGTTTGTTTTAGAGGCACCACAGTACTCCCCCTCCAGCGTTGTCAAACAGCGAATCTGACTATTTTTGTTTTCTTAAATACATCTGGGGAATCTGTAAAACTTAAACAAGGTTTTAATCTATCTATGGTAACAACATTTTCCTTTCCGTTAATTAGAAGTTTATCAGCTCTTGAAATAACTTTATATGGCCCATTATATGGTTGTTGAAGGGGTTTCTTTACTGCGTCACATCTGACGAATACATGTTCGCAATCTTTCAGTTTATCATTAACGTATGTTTTGCTGTTGCTATTACAACCAGTTATTAAAGGTTTGATACTCAACATATGATCTCGAAATAATTTAATCCACTCTGTGTCACTAATATTAGGAGATTTTTCTTCGATTAGTTCACCTGGTAAAGTTAGAGATGCTCCATATACCATTTCTGCAGCAGACACATTGGAGTCCGTCATAATTCTTGTGCGCAGACCAAGCATGACAAGTGGTAGAACGCTTACCCAATCTTTCTTCTCATAACACTTCAGAGCAGACTTCAAAGTTCGGTGCCATCTTTCAATTAGCCCATTTGATTGAGGGTGATAAGAGGTCGTATGTGTTACTCTTGAGCCGAATAATTTCGAAAGTTCACGAAATAATTTACTTTCAAATTGTCTTCCTTGGTCGGTTATTATTTGTTTTGGTACACCAAATCTAGATATCCAAATATTAATAAAAGCGGCTGCAACTGTTTCAGCTTTTATGTCTGTTAATGGAATAGCTTCCGTCCACTTTGTATACCTATCAATACATGTTAGAAGATATCGATAACATTGGTAACTTTCCAATGGACAAACAATGTCTATATTGATATGCTTGAATCGTTCTGTTGGTGGTTTAAATTCTCCCAAAGGACTTTTCGTATGTCGGTTTATCTTTGATTTTTGACACGCAATGCAACTTTAGCCCATTCTGAAACATCTTTTCTTAAAGATTTCCAAATATAACGCGATCGTACCAAATCTACAGAAGCTTTAGAACCTGGGTGGGATAAGTTATGAAAATTCTCAAATACTAATTTCCGAAAAGATTTTGTCAAATAAGGTCTTATTTTCGAATTGGAGACGTCACAAAAAATCTTATATTCCCCATTATTTACTAATTTTAAATTAAGAGAAGAATTGTTGTTGTTTATAAGTGACTTTAACTCTTCATCAATCTTTTGTTCTTCAGCCAGCTTGTGGAAATCTAAATTTGTAGGCATATCGATTGCTTGAATGCGGGATAGAGTATCAGCAACAATATTGTCTTTTCCTTTTATATGACGAATATCGGTAGTATACTGACTTATATAATCCAACTGTCTTAACTGTCTAGGAGAAGCTTTATCAGGTTTTTGTTTAAATGCGTATATGAGTGGTTTGTGATCGGAAAAATACAAAATTGACGACCTTCCAAAAAATATTGAAAGTGTTTCAGTGTGGAAAACATGGCCATTAATTCACGGTCATATGCACTGTATTTTATCTGGGTCTTATTAAGTTTTTTAGAAAAAAATCAACAATATATTTTGTATTTTATAAAAAAGATTCTTTATTAATTCAAATTCAAAAAACGATTGAAAAATTATTTTTTCATTTGTCATTATAAAAGCAAAGTAAATGTGATTAATTTTAGAAATGTTTTATTTGTTACAGTTTTTGTGTGACAAGTATATTTTTAGAGGCACCACACTATCAAAGAATAACCAGAATGTCGACTCTCAAAAAACATCAGTCTACCCAGCAGTTCTTGATGACAGTCCCGAACTAGTGATATTACATATCATTTAGGATGACAACTAGTTACATAAGTAGTTATGTTACATTGCTACTTGCTTAACTTTAGTTATTTTGTTAGTATGCATAGAATGAAATATACTTAGAATCGGTCGATTATTTCTACAAGGTTCCTATCAGAAGTTAAGGTCACATAAATATCTTAATATCCAAACAAAATTCAGCGCAAATAGGTTTTATATAATCATAACTCGAACTACCAAATTTAGTACCGATTAGTCCATAATTTTATATAGCTTCCACAACTAGATGCATTGGAAAAACCACCTATAGCTGAAAAATAGAAAATTATAATTTTTGAATTGTTGCACTTCATCCCGCCAGTTCATCACACTATTTATAGCAACCAGAATTGCTCCAACAGTGTCAGTGATGAGGTGTATTATGATGAGACAGATAATGAATAGCTCATGAACTGTTTATTTTTATTGATTTCTTAATAAATTTGTTCTTAAGTGGTGTAATTATTTTAAATTGTATTTACCAAAATATCATAACTTAATAACTACAAAAATACACAGATATTGTAAATTTGGAAGTTCTTTTTATAAATTAAAAATAAAGAATGTTCACAAAAGAAATTAAATTCAACAAAATATTTACCAAGTTTAAAATCCCCATTCTCTCCTAAGTACTTAGTTTGGGGTTACACCACTTTTGCGCTTATAGCCTCAAATATGTGCGAGGGTTTGTTAAACTGCTCATGCTTGTCTCGTGAAAACCGAGCGACCAATTAAAAAACTGTTTTACGTTGAATGAGAGCAAGTTGTAAGCTATTATCAAAATTATGTTTCGCCTTGTTCCGAATACACATATTTTTATAATTTTGTGTAGCTAGGTAGATTTGGAAATGGAATCACAGTGAATGTAAATTAAAACAATTTTCAATCAACAATAAAATTGTTGGTGTATGTAATTTGCATTAATTTTGTATTATTTACATGCATTTTTTATTGTGTTTCTCTTCATTGATAATAAAAATGATGTTACTTGTTATTCAATCGAATAATCGAGGAAATTTTATAAAATTTAATCGATCACTCGAATAATAAATATAATAATTGACCACCCTTATCTATATCAAAGTGGTAATTATGAATGTAATTTTATGAAACTTGGTGCGCATATCATTAAAAATGGATCAGAGAGTAAAATGTGAAGATAAACTAAACTATCTAAACTGAAATGTTCAGCTTAGTTAAAGGTCTAAAATTTATGCTGAAAATTTTGTTATAGCACATTCAGACTGCAACGAAATTACTTAACTTTGGACCGAAATTATAACCGAAATCTAAACCATTTATACTGGTGTTTTTAGCTCTTGAGTTAATATCTCTCACAAATAACCCAAATTAACGGTTTTAATTATTTATTCATTTATTGACACAATTTATATTAATACCTGCTTGACCCGGTGCGCTTCGCTACCCCTGTCGTTGTAAACATCGGTTCAGCCGTTTAGTAATTATTGTTTAAGAACTAAAGGTACCAATTTTACCAGTTTTTCCCCCTGTTTATCCCTTTCTGGTAAAAGTATTGAAAAAAGTTATAGCCTATTGACGCTTCCAAATAAGGATTTATATATACATAAATTTCAATAAAATCGATATAGACGTTTAGGCGTGATGCACAAACCAACAATTAAACAAACATACAAAGACATTTATATATGGATGGATTACTTGATTTAACTTTGTTACAAATATTTAATTTATTATTTTTCTGTACATGGTTGTAAAAGTATGGAGTATTTGCAGTAAGACAGAGATGTTCATCAAGATGTAATTTCAAGTAAATTTTTACGAAATTAAGCAACATAACATAATTTGAAAGTTGCCAAAATGTATGGGAAATTACTTAATTTCAAGTTGATTTCGCACGAAATCACAAAATTATTTAATTTAGCTCGGTCTGAATGAGCTATTACCAAGCATTATCGTTTAAAGTTTAAATGGTGCCCAAGCCCTATACTCTTGGTGCTCATTTGTTTTTGTAAATGCTCTTAGCTATAGGCTGTGTGTTTCTATACTCAATGGAGCAATCAGCACTAGCAATATGAAATACACAAACAACAATGTCTTGTTAGTTTTTTTGTCGTTCTTCACTGTATACACGCAAGCGCAAAGCAACAACACTTTCATATACTTTGTTGGTAAACATTGTCAACTGCGATCATCAATGTAGATTTTGTTTTTGTTTATCGTATGGTATCGTTTAAAAAAGTGTGTATTTTTTTTCTTTATTCTTTGTATGTTTTGGTTTTTACAACAAAAAAATAGCATAAAAATTAGTTTTTCTTTAAATGTATTGGTGTTTGCTCTTTCATAAGGAACTTTTGGGCACCCCTGGTTTAAACTTTTCAGAGCAACACAAAAAACGTCAATCATGCATTTTAAACTATTATTCTATTTTAGCAATTTGGCTTCAAATCCTTTCAATTGTAACTGCCATTTGGCGTGGTTTTCCGATTGGCTGCGAAAGAAGGCGTTGAATGGTGGAGCCGCACGTTGTTTTGCTCCCTCCAAAGTACGCGATGTACAAATAAAGGATTTACCGCACAATGAGTTTAAATGTACATCCGATAACAATGACGGGTGCTTAGGAGAAGACTACTGCCCACCTATGTGTACGTGTACCGGAACTGTTGTACGATGCTCTCGTAATAACTTAACAGAAATTCCTCGAGGGTTACCAAGTGAAACATCTGAGCTATATCTAGAGTCAAATGAAATTACAATGGTACACCAGGATCGTATACGTCATTTAAAATCCCTTGCCCGATTGTAAGTATACAATGTCCATTACAGTTGCATTTCGAATGAGACCTAATCATGTTTTTTTTTTTTTAGAGATTTGAGTAATAACCAGATAACCATGCTTTCAGACTACACTTTTGCCAACCTTACAAAGCTTTCCACATTGTAAGTGAACCATGTCATACTAACTAAGGTACATATTGCTCACATTAAGATTTTAAATTATAATTTTAGAATAATATCGTACAACAATTTACAATGTTTGCAACGAAATGCATTGAGTGGTCTAAATAATCTACGAGTACTGTCTTTACATGGAAATCAAATATCAATGATGCCAGAAGGTTCCTTTCAAGATCTGAAGTCATTAACTCACATGTATGTACAAAAGTGATTTCTGTTTCTCATTTCTTCAACTCTTAATGCGGAATAAGAATTCTTATAAAATAAAATAACTTTGAAAAATTGTTCAGATAAGTGTTTGAGCAAATCGATTTTATTAAAAAAAAAAATATATAAAACATATATTTAGTTAAGAAACATAATCTAGAAAAAGGCTCGTTTAAATCGTAAGAATTCTTATTAGGCTTTAGGAGTTGCAATAAGTCTAAAAATATACAATATACATATGTAACATTTATTTTTAGAGCTCTTGGCAACAATCCTTTGTACTGCGACTGTTCGCTTAAGTGGTTTTCTGACTGGATAAAACTGGACTATGTCGAGCCGGGAATTGCAAGGTGCTCAGAGCCGGATTACATGAAGGACAAACTTATCCTTTCTACACCATCGCACAATTTTGTGTGTAAAGGCAAAGTAAACAATGATATATTGGCGAAATGTGATACCTGCTTCACATATCCTTGTCAAAATAAAGCAAAGTGTGTATCATTACCTCAAAGGGATTATCAATGCCTATGCCAGCCTGGATTTCATGGTAAACATTGCGAATTCATGATTGACGCATGTTATGGAAATCCATGTAGAAATAATGCCACCTGTACCGTGTTAGAGGAAGGCCGCTTCAGTTGTCAATGTGCCCCCGGCTATACGGGAGCTCGCTGTGAAACCAACATTGACGACTGCCTGGGGTCAATAAAGTGTCAAAATAACGCAACCTGCATAGATGGCATTGAATCATATACATGCGAATGTCAACCAGGATTCACCGGTAAGTTTATAAGTACATACATATATTGCAAAGTCTTTATTTATTGAAAATTTGTCACAAATTCTAACAAAATCTTTAAACATACTCGTATGTACATAACATCCCAATTCTATGATATACATATAAGCGGAGTTCAGTAAAAACTGCGTACAGTTTTGCACTTTGCAAATACAAAATTACATGGTAATCCAATAACAAAATACACACAAAAAAACGACAAAATTGTACAAAACAAATTTTTTTCAATGAATGATAAATATATATTTGATATCGCTAGGTACAGTAGTTGATTAAGTATTTTTGATTCTCAAATAAAAGTCACAATTTAAGAAAAATGGGGTTTTATTGCTCATCTACCCTCATGTAGAAAAATAACAAAAATTAGGTTTTATTTTTGTCAAAATTTGGTTAGTAAAATAATGTTTTTTAGAAAAAAAAAAAAAATTGACGACTATTACGAAAGATATTTACGAATAACAAAACGAAGTCAAGGTAAAAATCAAAAATTTAAACTTAAATATCTTTTAAAGTATAAGAGAAAAACGTATTTGTACAAGTTAAGAGATCTACAGGCATTTTTCTCATTCTCTTTTGAACTAACCCAAAGGCCCAAATGTCAGAAACTTGTTTACAAAAGTTTTAAAATTTGTTATAAGAGTAAACAAATTATTTTATATATAAAAAAGTAAGTTTTTGTCACAGCTTTATGTGTATAAAATATTTGAAAGTTCAAAAAAAAACTATTTCAATTTAAAAAGTGTGTTTTTGTGAATTTTTTTTTACAATTTGGAAGGTATAAATAAATTTATTTTGATAAAATAATAAGAAATACGTATTTTTTTAATTACGCGTTGCACATAAATGTGCAAATGGTGTTAAATTGTTTAGAATGGATTTAAGTAGATTATAGCCACCTAAAAGTTTCTTCGAATTTCCTTAAGCATTTGACAGACTTTTCGTTCGGTTTAGACATTACCTTAAGCTAGCTTATGTATATTATAGTTACGCCTTAAGCTAGCTTAAGCAACTGTCAAAAATTAACGAAAAGCCTGTCAAATGCATAAGTAAATTTAAAAATGCTTTTAGATGGCAATAATTACATACATGACCTTAAGATCTGTTGTTGCATATTTATGATGTTATTTGTATTTTTTGAGAGAAATTCATATTAAGAAGTACCATAAATTACAGCAATGTGTTTGTTTATTATGTGAATTGTAAACAATCTTTTCATACCAAAAAATTAAAACATAAACATTTTGTGATTGTAGTTATTTTTAATTAATCCTACGGGCCTTCTACTTTTTTAAATAAATATTTTTTATGTACATACACACAAAAGTTTAAAAAACAGCAGATTCCTTACGAAATGTGCGGTCAGTTTCGTACTTTGCTTAACCCGCCAATGGTGGCGGAAATTTGACTTTGATCAATGGTGACGCCGGTCTCACGCACTAATAGTTCACTTTTTTAAAATAATTATGCTTTTGACAATAAAACAAAGATATTTTATAAATTTAAGCTCTTTTACTACAATATTAAAATTCACAAAATTTTTTAAAAACAATAACGGAGAATAAAGTTATTCGATTTTTTTTTTTAACACATCCGGTCTCACAGACATATAGGTCACCATTGGCGGGTTAAGCAAATTACATTTGACGAAAGTTGACGAAAAGTTTCATTAAGTAGATTTCAGTTTGTCACATACGATTTATATGTATTCGCACAGTTGCTTAAGCCAGAGTATCCATATTATAGTTGGGCCTTAACCTGTGTTCTACACACTCTACCTATTCAAACTTCCTCTGCCTGCCTCAATTTCTGCATTGTTAAAAGGGACTTAGCGAATATATATAAAACGTATGTGACAAATTATAATGTAATGTATGAAACGTTTCGTTAAATGTAATTTGCTTAAACAAAGTACGAAACTGACCGCACAATCTTTAGTTCATATAAGTTCATTATGGCTATCTAAATTGACTTATGTCTTTTTTAATATAGCAAACCAAATCTAGCAAATACATAGTTATAATTGTAATATAAACTTTGCATAGTGTCTTTTCATAAGGTTTGCTACATGAAACATTGTCACTATAATGTACTTAAATGCATTCTAAACAATTTAGCCCCATTTGCAAATTTATGTACAAAACGTAATTAAAAAAATACGTATTTCCTATTATTTTATCAAAATAAGTTAATTTTCTTCTTCCTTTTCATTTTTTTATTTTCTTTGTATAAAATAAACAAATTCGAAATATACCATTAGGAAAAAGTAACATAAGAGATACTTATTCATTTATTTATTTTTTTTTTTTTTTAAATTACAGGAGAATATTGCGATACTAAAATTAAGTTTTGCAGTGATGATTTCAATCCATGTTCGAATGGTGCTACATGTCAGGATCACTTCACACATTACTCATGTGACTGTATGCCAGGTTTTCATGGAATAAACTGTACCGACAATATTGACGACTGTCAAAACCATATTTGTAAAAATGGTGGTACTTGTATAGACGGGATTAACGATTACATATGCATGTGCCCCGAAGACTTTACGGGTAAATATTGTGAGGGTCACAATATGGTGTCCATGATGTATCCCCAAACTTCACCCTGCCAAAACCATGAGTGTAAGCACGGTGTGTGTTTTCAACCAAATCCAGCAGGATCTGATTATTTATGCAAATGCCATCCCGGATACACCGGAAAATGGTGCGAATATTTAACGAGCATCAGTTTCGTACATAATAATTCATTTGTGGAGATGGAACCGCTGCGAACGAAACCCGAGGCGAATGTGACGATTGTATTTAGTACCACTGAACAAAATGGTATTCTAATGTACGATGGACAGGACGCACATTGGGCGGTTGAGCTATTTAATGGTAGAATACGTGTTAGTTACGACGTCGGTAACTATCCTGTCTCGACTATGTACAGCTTTGAAATGGTAGCAGACGGCAAATATCATTTAGTTGAACTTCTGTCCATTAAGAAAAACTTTACCTTACGCGTAGACCGAGGACTTGCTAGGTCTATTATTAATGATGGATCAAATGAATATCTAAAGCTTACAACGCCGCTCTATTTAGGTGGATTACCTTTTGAGCCCGCCCAACAAGCATACAAAAATTGGCAAATTCGCAACCTGACTAGTTTTAAGGGATGCATGAAAGAAGTGTGGATTAATCACAAATTGGTGGATTTTGAAAATGCGGCTCGACAACAAAAAATCACTCCAGGATGTGCTTTATTAGAAGGAGAAAATACTGGACCCGACGATGAACGTGATTTTATGGACGAAACGCCTCATAATAGTAAAGAAGTAAGTATATTATTAATGCTAACGCATTAACTAGAATCTAACCGAAAATTTATATCGATTTCAGGTAGATCCATGCGACAATAACAAATGTCGACGAGGAAGTCGTTGCGTCCCCAACTTAAGCTCTCGGGATGGCTATCAATGCAAATGCAAACACGGACAAAGAGGACGATATTGTGATCAAGGTGAGGGCACTACTACCGAGCCCCCAACAAACACTGGTATTAATCACTCATTTTTTCATTCATTACTAACTACTATCATATTTAATAAGTTTCCAATCTCTTATAGTGTCCGTCTGTTGTACATAACGAGTATTTGTTTTAAATATTGTTTAAATATTAAAGGCCTTATTCATAATCAATTTTTAAATTTATTTTTACAAATTTTGTATGGGAATTTTGTTTTATAAACCTTTTACAAAATTAAAAATTTATTATAAATAAGGGGGTTAATATTTGTTTAAAAAATGTTCCACTTTTGATTTTCTATCGATCGATAAAATTTTCAAAATTGTTGAAGTAAATGAATCATGGATAATACCATTTCTTCCATAATTATGTTAAATTAGTCAATTTCTATCTATTTATTTAAAATTGGTTTAAAATTCACAATCTTCATAAGAATAATAAACTTTAAAGACACAATTTTGGATCAAAAAACTAAGTTTCGAGTAAAATGGCTTTAAGTATTTGAAGTTACCTTATTACTATTTAGTAAAAAGTAGAAAAGTAAAGTAAAATACTTTTATTACATTTTACAGTTGAAATATATTCAACTGTTTTTACTTTGTAGAAAATATCGGTCAAAATCGGTGGTTTCAGCAGTAGATATACAGCAGAAGGAGTTGGAATTTTCGAGAAAAAAATTACACCATTGTGATCACTGATTCAAAAACCTTTTAATTAGATTAATACTCGTATCACAAAATCAAAATTTTTAAACGAAGCTTAATGTATACATATAAGTTCAACATGTGTGTATGATAAAATTATGTCCATCCATGTATACGTATTGTATTATTTTATTAAAATTATTCTTTAAATTTAATTCTGAGACTATCAAAAGCTTTTTATATTTACATTGGAGAAGTTATTTTAATTTGTATGAATTATTATAAATTTATGTATGAAAAACATTGAACTTTGTTTATTTTTATTAATGTTCTGATTTGATGCTGAATTAATCGCGTCATACAAATTATACCTTTGATCTCAGTACGCGACCGATTATCACTCTCCAAATTTAATAAAATTTCTAGCACATACAAATTTATGTCATCATATAATGGGCTGCCATCCCATTATATCATTTATAATCACATACATATATGTATATATAATTATGTAGTATTTTTTGTATAATTTACAATTAATTCCAACTTCTTACAGCTACTTCAACTTGTCGAAAAGAGCAAGTTCGAGAATATTATACGGAGAACGACTGCAGATCTCGCCAACCACTTAAGTACGCAAAGTGTGTGGGAGGATGCGGGAATCAGTGTTGTGCTGCAAAAATCGTTCGAAGACGAAAGGTAAAGAAAATACTTTGAAATATTTTAAATATGGAAGAACGAAGCTATTAATTAACATTTCTATATTACAGGTGCGCATGGTATGCAGCAATAATAGAAAGTATATTAAAAATCTTGACATTGTAAGAAAATGTGGATGCACAAAGAAGTGCTACTGACTGAAAGATGCGACTACCCAATTGCATAACAGCAGCTTAGATACAAATTTAGAACAACGTAAAAATATCACCATATTAAATAATAATAATTATAAGAATAATAGTAATTATGATAATAAGATTAATATTAGTAGTAATAGTTTTAGCGATAGTATTAGGGTAACAGAAAATTTATTTAATTCATTTACTAAAAGTAAAATAGGGGAAAAGTCTAGTGCAAATGCAAATGCAAAAGACAACAGCCAGAAGGGACATGTTGAAGATTACGTAAACGAATATGAGACTGAAGACAACGAAGACAGTTACGACAGCGACGAGCTTAATGAACGTATGCAGCTTAATCCAAGTACTGACTATTACGATGAAGAGGAAGATGAAGATGATATGTATTCCGATATATATGACGGCGGGGATGAAGATGAGCCAGAATTATTGCCGAAAGCAAAAGAGTTGGTGCAATTATCTATCAATGATAGAACGAAAATAGATGATGATGAAGAAGATATGGGCTATGATGAAGACGACGAACGTATAGCAATTGCTGTGGAACGGCCTAAAGAACTGCGCTCTCGTGTTGATATTAATAGCGATTTTTCTAATGGAGAGGGAAGTGGAAGCCAAAATATGCATAGCTCACACAAGGGCAAAACTAATGATAGATTAAGGTTTGATTACATGAATTCATTTCGTCGAAAACAACAAAAGTTGTTTACCGACGATTCACATAGTGATGTTGGAGTTGTTGCATCGGAAGTTGATTTGCGAGAAAGCAGTGGCAATTTTGCTAACGATGATGAAGATAATGATGACGACAGCGATGACGATGATGATAGCGATGGGTTTTTCAACTCAAAACGGAAATCTAATAGCCGTTACTTTAGAAAAAACACAAACGATGCTATAAAGATTATATCTACGCCTTTGGGGAAAGTTGGCATAGTGTATCAGCAATCTCCTACGCATGTTGATGGTAAAATTACCGAAAATGTGGACAAGAAATCAACATCGTTCACTGACTTTGATGCCCTATCGCCAGACCCAGAGAGTAGTCATCGTTTGGCGTCTTCTCATCCGAAAATTACTCCCGTCTTAACACCCGATGGCAAGGTTGCCCTGCTTTACCGTGGCGACTCTGAAAACTCCAAGTACGAACCAATTCGAAATCTTACAACTCACAAATTCAATAACCTCAATGAACCAAATCCGGATAGAAAAACACATATTAGTTCAACTAGCATTGATTCTAGTGGTAGCAGTGAGTACAGCGACGCTGATTCGACGGCAGACATGGACGAAGATTCGGATTTGAAAATTTCAATAAATAATAATAATAATAACATCAAAAGCAATAATGGCATTAAAGTGACGACTGAGGAACAAGCTGCAATTTTACCAGCGCCCGATGCTGCTCCTACCACCGGGTCCTTTATTATAAGACCAACTGATTCCGTTTTGCCCATGATAAATCGACCGCTGTCTGAAGTTCTTGGCATTAAAAAGAATCAGTTTAAGCAATTTAGAATTAAAGACTCATCCACAACAACAGAAGCAGCATCAGGGTCACTGGCTACAGCTAATATGGATAATTCAGATACAAACACATTGCATTTTCTAACAAAAGTCAATTTGGCCGATTATCCTACTTCATCGCGTACACGCAACTATGATTTTGACTTTAGTCGTGACAACACAATGCTCGACGAACGTTCACGTAGCAAGGAACTTCAAACAAAATCCGATATCAACGGAAATCAACAAATGATGGGTACCAATGAGCCAATGAACGAAGACATTCTGTCAAAGACAGAAGTTGTCAACTTGGCTATCATACCACACTTTGACGAAGAGCTCGAACGTCTCCAAAGATTACGAGAATACGAGGAACGACGGCATCATCGACAACGACACAGACAAAAACAGAATGAAGAGGATTTATCCGGCATCCATTGCATCATGCAGGCCATGATGGGTATTGCGGCAATATCAACCGTTTTTGGTATGCTAGGTACATTTTTCAAGCAACGTATACTAGATCAATTACGCTTAATGCACTGGTAGTACAACAAGGGTATTCGATTGTTTATTTCTCCACAATTGAATACCCCCTCACCTGAGTTGTTAATATTATCGTTGTTTCTCTGTTTACGCTCCTCTCAACAATATTATTCAAAACGAACACAAAACCCAGTGGCATTTGCAATGAAATTTTCAAAATATATATGTATTCCCACTTCCTAGGATTTTATTGCAAAATCTATTTCATTCTATAATTATAAATTCATATACACTCATATTATACTAACATTCAGCTACATGTACATATCCATGCGTACATTAATATATATAACATAAATAGAAAGTGCGTGATCCTCGTCGGACTCGGAAATTAACTAGCAATAATTTAATTGCATATATAATCTTTTGTGACTAACAAATAACTAAACTATTACAAACTTAATCTACTAATACATATAACTAACTTACATACATACATATTTACAAGCGATACATACATACATATATACAAATTCAGATAATGTGGAAGCTACCCAGAAGTAATCGTATATAAATACATAAATTTACTTACATACAAAAATATGCATTGCTTATATACATTGACATACATATATATATACATTACATATGTACATACATATATATTAGGCATAATTTCAACAACAACAAAAATTGTGTATTCGGATTTTGTGATATCATACCTAATCTAGTATCTGCGGCTAAAACCACTGATTCTGAGCGACAGCTGAATATTTTCGAAACCATACATACTATTCGATTCTACACGAAAAAGTAGACAAGGTATGCATTATTTCATGCTTTTAGAATGCACCAGGATTATATTAGGGAGATCAAAAAATTTATTTAAAGAAAAAAAACATTGCCTAAAGTCTGTCAAAATTTGTTTCAGGTTTAACTTAACAGCATGTTAAAATACGTTTATGTAACAAGTAAGAAACTAGCTCTAAGACGCCATATTTATAAAACCATTACAGTTATAAGGTGTATTAATTGTGCTGAGTTTTATTAAATACGGAGGGTATGATAAATTTTTCAATCGCTCTAATGCATTTACGATGCGATCTAGTAAGTCTACATTTCCTATAGATCGTATGGTAGTCATATTTTAAGTAGCAAATGTCCCTTAAAACCACTGCTTTCAGCTGCAGATATGAAATTACGTAATGTTTGAAACACATTTGTGATCACCGTTATCATAAAGTCAAAATTTGTAAATGAAGCCTAATATATATATTATATATTTATGTAGTACGTAGCATACCCATAAAAGGGGATATTATAGAAATACTCAGTATTTTGTTTTTATTTCACATGTCGTCGTCCACTTCTTTTAATTCTTTATTTGCGAGTATCATTAAAAATTTCTCCCTCTCTGAACACATTAATGCATTTATTACAAAACTTTTTGAATGAAAATTGGTAAATATCTTTAACTTTGTCAATTACATAAACCGCAGTATTCCAAAGAAATTTTACTTAGATTTATAAAAAAAATAATAATTGAAAAACATGTTTAATTATACATAGGCCTGTTAACTTATCAAAACTGTTATTACCAAGATAAAATATAATAATTTTACATAAAAAAGCTGTTAATTTTATCTGTGGTCAAACTTTAACAACAAACAGGTTGAAAAGTTAATCGGCCTTTTGCTATGTATTAGGCAGTATCAAATGAAATATTATGTACTGAAAGTTATGTTGCTGCGTATTGTATGTCAAACTTAAATATCGTCTACGACTCAAGTTTTAAAAACATTTTCAAATAATTTTTATAAGATTTTTTTAGACGAACCAGTAACATAAATTGAAACAGTTTAAACTTAATATCTCAGTTAAAAACAACTAACTTTACGGTAATTTGAAAGGTGTATTATCAAATTACGGAGATGTTGTTTGTTTGAGCACAACTATGAACACAATGCACATTCCATCCCAAACTGCAAAAATAAATAATGTTACAAAAAATATAACAAAAACATAAAAGTACCAAACTGATAAAGAAACGAACAAATCCCTTTTAAAGACAATGAACAACCAAATCTGACCACAAAAAATCCCTTACTGATTCCCCTCAACCTATTCAAAATTGAATATGTTCGTTGAATTGTATTTTTTATACAAACCAACTACATTTAAACATACAGACATACATACATATGTATATACAATACATATTATACATATGTTGTTTAATTATACTATAATAAGAATTTTTAATATTTATTAACGAATTTTTCAACTAATCGTTGCAAAATAATTTAGATTAAAAAAAAAAAAAGAAAAGCTCAATTGGTGAACTTATATTATTATAAATAGCAAACAATAATGAAACGAAATAACATCTAAGCTGGGTAGTCGCATGTAAAAATAATAAACAAAATTAATAATAAATATATTTATTAAATGTAGTCTTAAGTGATTCTTATAAACTACAAATATTATACAATTAAATATAACTACATAGATATTTTTAATAATTTAGATTAAGCAAAAAACAAACCCCACGTCCCCCACAAATGAAAACCATTCCTGCAATCGTCCTTTTTTATGTGCAAACTCAATCAATCAAGCCTACCAGTTCGGTGATAATCGAATTGTTTGTGTATCTATCTACACGAATTAAAATAGGGAATAAATTAGTTTTCAATTCTTTAAATAACTAATATGTAAGTTCAAATTTATCAACCAACCAACCAACCACCTCTTGTTTATCTGAATTCAAGCTTTCAAGATTTAAAATTTGTCAACAAAGGTGTCATCTTTATCATTTAGCAAAACTACTAGGTACATACATCGCACTTTTTTATGATAATGTCATATAACTAGGGTTTGTGATTTTAGTATTTTTTAACTAAAAATATCAAGATCTTTACATCATTTTTACACATACATACGTCTTCAAACTTTTATTTTTGTGTCAGTTAAATATATATAAAAACGAAATTAGTAATTTGATTAAATACATGGACCTACCTGATAACATTTTTTTTTTTCATTCAATTTGTAACAATTAAGTACTTTAATTCATAAATTTTTGTGTTTCTTTCTTATACCTACATCATAATTTTCTTTAGTTTTTGACGACATTTTAGTAAACATGTCTGTCGTTTTTCCAAAATAATAGTTTTAGTAAACATGTGGTATTTATTTTCTAAAGTTTACTTCATTTTACTCTATTGTAGTTTAAGTGTTACAAAGTTAAATTGACATTTGTCAGATTTTTGTCATTGTCAGATTTTTATTAAAATTACCAAGTAATATTAAAAACTAAACACATTTCCAAAATTAATATGTTTGATTATAATCGACTCTTAAAGTATTGATTATACAGTATCGAGACCTTTAATATTTGAGTCACATCAGGATAATTTAGTCATTTTAAGTGATTTTTAATTATAAAATTTTACTTTTTTCTTACAACACTCAATGAAAATAACCTAATACTGATACAAAATTTATATAATGAATCCTAATAATACAAAATATTAGAATATTTTTTTACCGAATTCACTTAAAAAACGTATTTTATAAACAGGACAGTATTGTCAATAAAATATTGCTTCGGTATTTTGAGGTCCTAAAACTGCTCTACCCCTAATGTATACTTTCTTATAATAGCAAATTCTAACGGTATGATTGATTGTCATGTTTGCACAAACTTGTAAAATTTTTTTTTTCAATTTTTCTATTTAAAAGCGAAATATGTAAATTATTTTTTTAAGTGTAACTTAAAGAAAATTATTAAAAGATAAGAAGAAAAAGTGATGTGAATATTATTCACTTACAATATACATAAATTGATATCCGGGATCATTAATAGTTTTTGTTTTTATTGCTTTAATCATAAATTACATATGTCCATTAGGGATATAACTATTGACATTTTTTGCAAATATGCAAATTGGCGTAGCATAGTCGAATAGAGGATTAAAAAATATGAAAAATCACGGTATTACTTTTTCGCGGTTGTTAAAAAAGTTCACGTACTAAACGCAATAAATTTTTTAAATTTTTTTGAAATACAATATATTTTATTTTAATAATAACTGCGGACATACTTCAAAAGAAAATTTTTAAATACGGGAAGTATCCCTCACACTTGCAAAAAAAGAATATGAAATTATTTACATATATTTTCAGAGAAAAAACAAGTGGTTTATTTTAGAAATTGGTGTTGGTGCGTGATGTTTTTGATTCCAAATGACCTAAAAAATGATTTTCATTACTTATACAACATTGGCCATCACGTGGTGGTATGCCAAAAATTTCGCCAAAATTAGTTATATCCCTAATGTCCATATTGTGTTGGTTTATTTCATTCTTCTTTATTATACATAAATGTACAATAATATTATAATTACAAACATCACATATAAGAATAAATATTATATAATTAATATACATACAAATGTATTTGTATAAAATTTTGTTTTTGTCTACTGTATGTAACTAACTTTATTCTAATATCTATGTATCCATTAATACAAAACAATTTATCAAATGTGTCGAAATAAAAAAAATCGTCAAAACATACAAATATTTTTTTTAATTTTATTAATTATTTCCAAAACCAGTCAAGCAACTTATTATTGATTTTGAGTACTTCAAAGAATACTTTCTAGCTTCCTAAAAATTACTTTGAGTAACAAAACTTTTTTTATCTATATAATCATATATTTAAACAAGTAAGAAAGTATAGTCGATCAAGCCCAATATTTTGAAGAGATCTATGTATACTAGTTAAAGTGATTTCCGAAATTTGCTTTATATGGGAGCTATGACTAATTATGGACCGATCGTCACAAAATTTGATAGTGCGATGGATATCTATATAACTTAGATATTTATGAAAGCTTAACTATTTTCAGATAGGGCAGTTGTATGGGGCTAGAAGAAATAATTGACAGATTTTAACCAAATTTAATAGGCTTCGTCCTTAGGGTAATAAAACAAGAAATACCAAATTTAATCCGAATTATCAGAAAGTGATCCTGAGCAGATACTTAAAGTTGAGTGTTGGGACAATATTAGACATTTTTTCTGAAATAATTATTCGTCATACACTAGTTCTACAGTGAATTCTGCTTCCGTTGTTGGCCATTGAAAATATTCCCATAAAAGTCTTCATATACAACCAAGTAGGGCTTTAGAACTTCTTAATAATTTATTTTTCACATTTATTGACCCCTACAACATTTATGAAAATCAAGTAAGAGTGCTACATTCGGCTATGCCTAATCTTATATACCCTTCACCTTTGTTGAGATGCATTAATTGCCCACTTTCAGCATATAGCATCCTAATTATATCAAGAAAACTTTTAAACATTTTACATTTAATTGCTGAAGAATAGATTATATTGTAGAAGTTACAAACGAAATAACAATCTTATATATACCCTTCTCACGATGGTGAAGGGTATAAAAACAAAAACGCCAAACGAAAAAAAAAAAAAAATACACAAAAAATGTTTGCTTTTTTGTCAAAGCATGCAATGAATTGTCTGCAGAATTATTGAAGATTTGGATCCCGAAGATATCTGGGTTCTTCAGAAAATTGATTTCAACAGACAGACCCACATGGCTTAATCGACTCCGCTATCTATAAGGATCCAGAATATATATACTTTATAGGGTCGGAAAATTATATTTTTTAGATATTTATGCAGGTTAATGTGTTTTTCGGAAGTGGTCCTTATATGAGAGCTATGAACAATTATGGGCCGATCTTCATAAAATTCGGTTCGACGAACTCTGTATATATGGGGATTATATGTGTCGAATTTGAACTTAATATCGATATTTATGAGTGTTTAAGTGATTTTCAGAAGTAAACTTTATATGGAAGCTATGGTCAAATATGGCCGATCCACAAAAAATTAAGTGTTGTGATTTATTTTAGCATGAAACTTATTTCTGCTGAATTTTGTATGGATACTGCAATTCTTTAGGTATTTATAGACCATAGCTCAATATTTCTGGAATAAATTTGTATGGAGGTAAGGAGAAATCATGGACTGATTCTTATAATTTTCACTAGAGTTAGTCCTTTTATCAGAAAAAACGCGTAAAGTTTTATGGAATGATCGGCTATATATTTACAAAAATAACAAAAAATATGTTAAAATTATAAATTCTTTTTTAAGTTGTCCAATATTTTGGTTAATAACTCTGTTTCTACTGAACCGATTTTGCTAATTTTCAAGACCAAACTCCTTAGGACAACAATAAACACTTTACTAATTTTGTTTGTCGATTTCGGACGTGAGCGTGTTTTACACAGCCGGACAGACAGACGGACATAACTAAATCGACTTAGAATTTCATAAGGATCAATAATAAATATACTTTGTTGGGTCTTAGGAGATTTTTTCTCAATGTTACACACGGTGTTTTAACGGGTTAGAGGGAGAGGGTAATACTAACACTTTGTTCTTCATAAAACAATATAAAACTTCTTATATGTTTATTGAACTGTGATAGGATAATAATATGTATATAAAATACTTCATTAAATCTGAGTTTATTGGGTAGATCCTGTGCTATAAGCGATTCTCCATCAATATGGATTACATTGGGCTGTAGGATGTTGGTATATAAATCTCCTTCAATCTCCATGGAGACTCGTTTGTTGGTGTAAAACTCTGAGTTTGCGAGAGCTATGCGGCAAACCTTATTCTTAATAATAAACAATTCATTTGGGTAAGGTATTTTAGGCAAATCTTTGACAACTTCCATGCAAACCTTATATCGAATATTTGAAGGCAGATTTGGGGCAATTAGCACTTTGACGAAGAGTTCGTTGTCAATTTTGAAAGTGTTCAGGGAACTGTGTAGGACGAAAACGGATTCAAGATCTTGTTTTGCTGGCGTTAAGTATTGCTCTTGCAGACCGATTCCCTTGTTTCATAACCATCTGGACAACTACTGTTATAGTGGCTACTGCTGTTAAATATCGGCGTGGAGCTGGTTTGGATGGTAATGGCAAACGTTTCGTGTTTAAATTTCTTAAAATCCGGTCCGGTCCATGTAACATAGTGTGGTGCTTACCACCACTCTGCTGACAACGAGTCCTATTTGTGCAATTTGCAATCACGTTTAGGGGTTTTCCACTTGTATAGCTTATGGAGCTCTTTTAGGTATTCATCTTTCCATCTTCTGCAAAAGTAATGATGTTGAATTTTTAACTTTTGCCATCTGTTGGCTAGGGTAATATTTTCATTACATAAATCGGGTTCTGCAGGGGTTAATAAGGGTGAGCCAATTAAAAAGGAATAAGATCTTGTGGGTATACTTGACGAACTTAAGGGTATTGATTTAAGGCATCCTTCAATTCGAGCTAGGTGTGTTTCTAGTTCTTCAAACGCATGTTTTAGGGAATTCATCTTCTTCATCTGAGACTTAAAACTTTTTACTCTTGCTTCCCACAGGGCTCCCATATGTGAATCCATAAATTTGACTAGTGGAAAAGAAAAGATATACATATTATATATCAACGTGTAGGAAATTATGACCTATTTTCAAAAATATAAAAAATTTTTAAAAATTAAAAAAATGATAGAAGACTTTTTTCAAAAATATGGGAATAAAAAATGGTAGGTGATTTTTCTGTAAAATTTCAATATTTAAAATGCAATAAAAATTTTGTTTATGAATCGTTTTTAATGAAACTTTAGATTTATATAAAAACTTTCGATCGAAATACAAAAGTGAAAAAGAAATTAGTGAATTGTTTTTGACAATCCCACAATTCCCAAAAAACTTTTAAAAAATCCCAAAATTGTGATTTTTTTGATTTTTGAATCTATTGAAGGCACCAAGCTCGGGGCTATGAAATCCCTTTGCACAATATTGAAGAACATATTGGGACATACAAAACTGCTCTTAATTTTTTGAAAGCAGCTATGCGATTTTAGAATATGTTGTCTAAAGTTGAAATTTTCATAAAAAATAGGTCTAATTCGGAAGGCTCTGGACCACGCAATAATACAAATTTTGATATTATTTTGCTTTTATAATATTTCCCGAAATGTTACCTTTCCGAATAATATAAACACATTATTTATCTTTTTCTCATTTTCTGTATAATTTAAAATTAATGTAGTTACTTTTTTCGAAAAAAAAAATGGCGGAAAAACGACTTTTTTATTTTTTTTAAGTTTGAATGCACATAACTTTTGACTCAGTAAATATTTTTTAACATTTCTTTCTTAAGATTATTAACAAATTTGTTGTTAATTCAAAAAAAGACATCTCAAGAAAATAGCAGACCAAGGTAGGCAAAAAAAATAAAATTTTACTTTTCAAATGCGAATAACTCGTAAACTATAAGAGATAATATATGGCTAAAGCAATGTTTTTTGTAGATCTCGTCTAGTACATTCCATATATATAAAAATCTTTCAAATCGGATCGCAAACAAAAATTTGGCATCATTTTTAATTTTTGATATACCCGAGGTGCCCCACTTTGGGGCATTGTGGCTCGGCTCCCCCTTAGTTGCTTAAGCCCAAATTCAAAACTTAAACTTATCAACACCTCCTCCTTAGCCATGGGAAATTTTATTAAAATCGAGCTATTCGTTTAGAAGTTACAGATTTATTTCCACTTTTTTTTCAGATCCCCCACTGTGCGGTGTACCGACTCTCGAGCACGCAACATACAATTGATCGTGGGAAAAACATTGGGATTCTAGATTTAACCCACACACTTTTAAAGATTGTCATTGAGATTTATTTATCGTCATTGCGAACGCAAGGCGAACTGGAAATTGTACGCGTTTAAAATTGAATTGAAGATCACTTGGTGTCATAGGTATCCTGGGGATAAGCACTTCTTCACCTTTAAAATTTCCTATAATTATCAGCATTTTAACCACTAATCTAGTACCATTGTATAGTGTTGGCTGATTCAGGTTTCGTAACATAACTATTACTGATCCAACCATAAGCTGCAAGTCATGCGGTGGCATCCGCAGTAAGTCCAATGAATTCAGGAACTCTACCGGATAGTTAACAACATCATCACGATCTGTAATAGAATCAATTGACTTATACAAATCCAATTCGCCATTAAATTTAGTCAACAGTTTTTGGGCAAAAATATTTCATAATTTGACTGATATTTTTCGGACGAAGCTAAATTTACATTTTTAGGCCGTTAAGTTTTAACCACTGTTTTATCTGTTCAAAACTAACTGTGTAAATGCATTTCTGTTTTCTGATCAGACAAAGATAATGACATTGTTTCACAAAAAATTTAGCTTCGATCCAAAATGCATGCAAATATATATATGTATGTATATTACTTATGTACATTAGGGTGGCCCCGTTTGTATGGAGAAAAAATAAGGTATCGATGTTCCCGCCTAAAATGAAAATTTGATTCATTCTAAGACTACGTTTTGAAATTTTTTCGTCCAGGGGTCAATATTTGGCGAGCTGGATCAAAGGATGTAAAGGTCCTTTTTTGAGGTTTTTTACATTTTTTCCATATTTCTTCCAAAGGAAGTATATGTAAATTTGGTATCATGTGGAAGGTCTTTGAGAGACGCATTCAATTGTTTATTAGAAATTAAAAAAAAAAAAATTTTTAACTCAAAAATTTTAAAAATTTTCGACAAAATTTTAGTTTTTTTTAATTTGTTCATAGAATTTATTCAAATACATAGATGAAATTTCTTGATCATAAACATCATGTAATTTCACAGAAACGGTTTTTCTTGTTTTTTAAAATTCAGTCCAGTTCAATGTTTATTCAAATTTGTTTAAGCCTAATTTCATCCCTATCTGACAATCTCTGTATACTCAATTCATAGTATATGTAATGGGCATCAAAATAACTCAAATTTTATAAGCTTTCCATCGATGCATAATTTCGTATACTTTTTTTTTGTTACACTACGAATTTTTGAATTTAAGCTAAAACGTTTACTATACATCGCGCTATAATGATTATTTTAATGTTATTCCTTTGGAATGTTGTTGTTTATTTTAAGCAACATGTGAAAAACTGTTTATTACATATATTTTTATATTGTTTAGTATATTGTTTGCTAAATGAGAAATATTAATTAACAGTTAAAACTTAAAAATATAAATTCATAGAAAACATTTTAATATTAACATAATTTTTTCATATATATTTATTTACAAATTCGTTTGCATGAATTTATTCTATTAGCAATATGAGAAGGTCGATTTTTTTCGATTACTGATAGCATGGATTGACTGACAAAATGTACAAATCGTTCTGTGTTTTGTAAATGACATAGAAAATCTGAAATTAGTAATATATTATTAAAATATCACGATTTTATACATAATAGCTTAACCAAAGATAAAATAATTTTCTAGTAAAAAGTTTAATTTTATTATCGTGATTTTTATGATAATTTATAATGTTTTACCTGGAATATCTATAATGTTGCTTGAGTCGCTGAATTTCATTAATTGTTCTGTTGAGTAAAACTGAATGCAAGGGGGCTCTGAAAAGGCTACCTCTTTCCAATCTATTAAATCCCTGTACGATTGACAATTAAAATTGAGTGTTGGAATGGTGAATTGGCGAAGTGGTATATTTTTATTGGCACGATAATGAAATATTTTTCATAACCTTTATTACGAATCTCTATTTTTTCGTCGGTTATCATAGAAAGAATAATATTTTCCGGATGTGCAAAAAAAGCATTAATTTGTACAGATGATTGAATTATCTCTTGAATTTCATTTGGCAATTCTCGTGTCCACTCAATATATTTATATATATACCGACTGCCATGAATAGCATAAAAACCAAAAAGGGGTATATATTTTCACAATAAAAAATGCCAACGTTTTTAATTCTTTTGAAGCCTCAGTTTGGGTAACATAAAGTCGCAGGATTCTTGATGCTGTTGTTAACCAGCGTGAAAGATTGAGTCTTCCTGGCTTAATACTAGATAAATGTTCGTTACAATGTCCAGAGTCAACAGCTTTCACCATGTCGTAAAGGTACTTTTGGTCGTCTCGTAGGTCCCACTCGTTGATATTTTCTGGCATTTCACCCATCTTTATTGGTTCAAAATTTTGTACAACCTTACAAAAATCAAAAAATTTATTTTATGCATTTCAAAATGTAAATGCTACTTACCGAAATGTTTTCACAAACTGGCAAAGCCTTTCCAATAATACCTGGCCAATTTTGTGGTCCATTTGGATTCCCAAGTAAAGCTTTTAAGAGAGCAGTAAATGGCAACTTATTAAAATGAAATAAACAAACCAACCATTGCAAAGGTCTCTGTAGATATTCTTCTAATTGACATATTGCTCCTTTATTTTTACCGGTGTTGGTTCTTGTACCATCGCAATTCACTGCGACTAATTGGTTTATGGAAATTGTCTGTTCATTTAAAAAGTCTATAATTCCTTTTGCCAATGTAGTTCCCTTGCCATTACTAGGAGAAAAGTAACCAATGTAGGTTGAATTAGGTTCTTTAACCACAGTTATATGTTCCTTTATTGTATTTATGTTGCGTAAATTACCATTAATTTCAATTTGCTCCAAACATTTTTCGCGTTTGCCATCAAAAGAAATTCCCTCAAGAACTACATTTATTATCTTTCACGGAGACCTTTCTTGATTTATAACGTTCGTTATCAATTTTGTGTCGTTTTATGATTATATTTGGCATATTTAAATCTCTTAATAAAGCAGTAGCTAATAAAGCTCCATAACAACTGGATATGTTAGCTTGATCTAAAGCTGCACAAAAATTAGGCAATGAAATATCGCGAACATTTGTCTCTATTTGATTATCGTCTTCAATTGATGATATCATTTTTTTCTTCCTCTTGGCCCCACAACTTTTTGTTTCACAATTTTCCATGGTTTCGGCATTATAGCTGTCTAACATTTGATTATCAGAACTAGATGAATCTATAAGCTCTTCAAAAACTACGAAGTTTGGGGTTGTTGAATCCAGTGTTAGCAGTCGTGGACCAGCTTGATCCACATAAAAATTCCAAACACTTGTGGGCATTCGTTTATCAATGGGGCATTCACAACAGCTTTTTAATGTAGGAGTGCATTTGCATGAGGAAATTACAAATAGTTGTTTCCATTCAGCTTCATTAAGATGTGTCGGATTTTTAATAACATCTCTATAATTCTCACACAATATATACATTTTTTTTCTGATTGAAGGTCTATTTATTGTTGGAATTTTAGCTGTTTTCCACAGATGTTGAACATCATTGATAACCTTACTATAGAATTTAGAAAACCCATGTGACTTATTAGTATTCTGTGCTCTCAGAAATAATAAATAATTAATAACACAGCTTTTAGTTGGCAGTTGAAGTTTATTTAATTCCAATGGACAAAGCATGTTATATTTTTATTTCGTATTGTTTATACTTTACCACACTTAAGACGATTGATCAAAAATATCAATGTACAATTTAAATTAATATGCATTTTTTCTACAGATTATTGCACAAAAACAAATTAGAAGAAAAAAGTAACTGTAATTATTTAATTTATTTGTTTTATGAGTCCACATGTTTTTAAAACAAGATATAGACTCATATGACTTTCAAAATAACCGGTACATTTTGAAAAAAAAACTGACCGTCAGCTAAACTGCAAAAGAGCGTAACAACACTTTTCAAAATTTTTCAGGAGAGACAAAAAAATAAATATGTAGTACGAAAACTATTTTTGTTATAAAAATGATTTGATCTTACATTTATTATCTCCCAACCTCCACAATCATGTCTGATATGCCCTTTGAATTTTTCTTTAATAAAATTAAAATAAATAAAATTGGTATTGTTGACAACAGTGTTCTAAAATATGTAATGTTGAAATGTATTATTTCCAATCAAAATGTAAAATTTTATTTTTTTGGTTGTTATGCCCTTTTGATTTTAAGGTGATATATAAGATTTTTTTGTAAAAATTAAAAAAAGAGAAAAAATTTTCTTAAAAATTTTATAGTTCTTAATGATTTTATACAAATTCTTCATTATTTTAAAAATAAACGACAAAAAACAACAACATTCAAAAGCAAATTATTATTATTATGGAATAACGTTTTAGCTTAAATTCAAAAATTCGTAGTGTAACAAAAAAAAAGTATACGAAATTATGCATCGATGGAAAGCTTATAAAATTTAAGTTATTTTGATGCCCATTACATATACTATGAATTGAGTATACAGAGATTGTCAGATAGGGATGAAATTAGGTTTAAACAAATTTGAATAAACATTGAACTGGACTGAATTTTAAAAAACGAGAAAAACCGTTTCGGTGAAATTACATGATGTTTATGATCAAGAAATTTCATCTATGTATTTGAATAAATTCTATGAACAAATTAAAAAAAACTAAAATTTTGTCGAAAATTTTTAAAATTTTTGAATTAAAATTTTTTTTTTTTTAATTTCTAATAAACAATTGAATGCGTCTCTCAAAGACCTTCCACATGATACCAAATTTACATATTCTTCCTTTGGAAGAAATATGGAAAAAATGTAAAAAACCTCAAAAAAGGACCTTTATATCCTTTGATCCAGCTCGCCAAATATTGAAAACGTAGTCTTAGAATGAATCAAATTTTCATTTTTGGCGGGAACATCCGCAACTTTAATTTTGGGGCCACCCTAATGTACATATGTCCTTTTTTTCTTATAAAAACTGTTAATTTTAAAATTATGCCTACCAACAATTATATGAAATCACAAAGAAAAAAATTTCTTTTCTGTATTTAACTCAAATTTTTACTTGTCAAATGTACCAGAAAACATGAATTTTAATTTTGATGTTTACAACCATAGATAAATACACATAGATCGGAAACTCTCCTGTCAAAGACCTAACTCAGTTGTCAAAAACCTATGTGGTGAGAATGTATTAGTAAAAAAAACTATGTGAAAACAAAAACAACACTCGTATGTGTGATTATTTTAAGTAATTTTTTTGTTTGAGTTTTTTTCTAGTTTCTGCTCTATGTTTCTCTATGTTTACAACAGCGCAAGGCATTGAGCTCTCAAATGAGCTCTCTTGTTTTTGTTTTCACATGTACGCAAGCACACACATTGTATCAAAACAATCAAAACCAGTCAGTCTCGCATGAGCATTGATGGAAGCAGGTTGTTTTACGCTTTTCGCTTTCTCAACTTTTTACTCAACTCATACAACTTCAATATCTAAAAACTGTAGTGGTGTGAGTTTGCCTTTCGCTGGTTTACAACAACGAAACACTCTCACACAAAAACTAATTGACTTTTTTGAAAACTGATAAAACTATATGAAATACTATAGAACGGCGCATATTTTGTATTACTCAGTTCAAAAAACACCGATTTTGAATTATGACGTTGTTGCAGCAAATGAGCGATATGTACAGTGTTGGAAAAAATAATAGAAACGAAAGCTTTTTTTCCAATTTTGTAAGTATATTAGTCAAGTTTAGTTTTATTAAAAAAAAATTTATATGCAGTTTTGTTTATCAGACATACAGCATAAGAAAAAACATAATCAACCCTCTTTTCATTAACATTTTAATACACTATATGACAAACAATGTAAAGAGTCAATATTTTTGCTGGAAAAAATAATAGAAACGCGTAAAAGGATTCAATTTTTAGAGGCATATCTTTTAATTTTTTGTTAAAAAATTGTTTTATTTTAATATTTAGAGGCTCTACCTTTGTTTTTCATAACTTCATTGCATCTGCGAGTCATGGAATCAACCAATTTTTTTTTTTGAAAAAGTCCTTGTCAATGAAAAACCACTCTTCCTGGTTTTTTCCACAATTCGTCCTTATTTTTCCGACTGATGCCCTCCAGCTTCCTCTTGAGCACTCCCCAAAGGTGTTCTATTGGTTTAAGGTCCGATGGCTGGGAAGGCCATTACATAAGATGTACTTTGTTGACAGCAAACAAATCCTTTGCCAATTTTGAAGAGTGGTTTGGATCACTGTCCTGCTGAAACTCCCATCTCAAGGACATTTCTTCCTCAGCAAATGGAAGGATTATGCTTTGCAATATATTTACGTAGTCCGGGGCGCATATTTTGATCATTATCCAAAATATTGAACAGACACCAGAAGAAGAGAAACACGCCCATATCATAATTGATCCACCTTCGTCTTTTACGGTCTTCTTGGTGTATTTTGGATCATATGCCTTATTGTGTGGGTGCCTAACATAATGTTTCCCATGGGATCCAAACAAATTTATCTATGTTTCGTCTGACCACAGCTCAAGAAGACCGTCAAACACAGCGGTGGATCCATCATAATATGGGGGTGTTTCTCTTCTTCTGGTGTCTGTTCAATATTTTGGATAAAGAACAAAATATGCGCCCCGGACTACGTAAATATATTGCAAAGCTTAATCCTTCCATTTGCTGAGGATGAGATGTCCTTGAGATGGGAGTTTCAGCTGGACAGTGATCCGAACCACTCTTCAAAATTGGCCAAGGATTGGTTTGCTGTCAACAAAGTACTTCTAATGGAATGGCCTTCACAGTCAACGGACCTTAAACCAATAGAACACCTTTGGGGAGTGCTCCAGAGGAAGCTGGAGGGCATCAGTCGAAAAAATAAGGACGAATTGTGGAAAAAAAAAAAACAGGAAAAGTGGTTTTCCATTGACAAGGAATTTTTCCAAAAAATTGGTTGATTCCATGTGTCGCAGATGCAATAAAGTTGTGAAAAACAAGGCTAGTGCCTCTAAATATTAAAATAAAACAATTTTTTAACAAAATGTGCCTCTAAAAATTGAATCCGTTTACGCGTTTCTATTATTTTTTCCAGCAAAAATATTGACTCTTTACATTGTTAGTCATATAGTGTATTAAAATATTAATTAAAAGAGGAATGATTATGTTTTTTCTTATGTTGTATGTATGATAAACAAAACTGCATATAAATTTTTTTAACAAAACTAAACTAGACAAATATACTTACAAAATTGGAAAAAAATGCTATCGTTTCTATTATTTTTTCCAACACTGTATATTAAAGTTTTCACTTTTGATATTATCAAACACGACTAAATTATATCACTAATTAGGAAATTTCTAAAGTTTAGGCGTTAAGTAAAATAATTGTTTAGTGAAAAAGATGCAGTATTGTTAGCTCTTAAAGTTTCTCCAAACAAATTTCACATATTTATTTCATTGAGTTTTCCTAAAATTTTCTCATACTTAAAAAAATGAGAAGTGAAAAGGAGGCAATATATTAAAAACTTAAAATTTCCGAGTTTTAGCCGGAATTTTGAAATTGTGTTTTTACAAACCATCTCCTGAAAATTTCAAATCGAATAAAAAACAAGTAAGAGAGCTATATTGGGCTGTGCCGAATCACCAAATTATACTTTAAAATAAAATTAAACAAAAAAAAATTAATTTTTAAAATTTTTTTTTTTAATTTTTTTTTCAAAATTGTTTTTTAAAGTTTTTTCCAATTTTTAAATTTTTTTTTCAATTTATTAGTGAAACAAATTTATGAAGGTGAAGGGTATAAAAAACATCCAAATCGCTTCAGCCGTTCTCTCGTGATGACATTACATACATGGACCATTTCATTTTTATATATATAGATAGATTTGTTTTTGTAAATATTGTGTGCTATTAACTATTGTTTGTCTAAATTTTTATTTTTTATTTTGTGTTTATCTATATAAATATATAAATGTCTTTGTAAGTTTGTTTGTTTGTTTGTTTGAGCATCACGCCTAAACGGCTGAACCGATTTTACTTGGAAGCGTCAATAGGCTATAAATTTTTTCAATACTTGGACCAGAAAGGGAAAACTGGTAAAATTGGTACCTTTAGTTTTTAAACAAAAACTACTAAACGGCTGAACCGATTTTTATATCGACAGGGGTAGCGAAGCGCACCGGGTCAATCTAGTACTTTAATATTTTTGTTTATATTCTTTTAGGGTGGTTTATATTTTTAAAGTTGGTTTTAGTGTAGGTATGTTTCTTATTTATTGACACTGTTTAAACTTTTTTAGATCTTTTGCACAATGTTTGTTTAGCTTTAAGTTTGTAGGGTATTTTAATTTGTGTTTTAACAATAGTTTTATGTATTTATTATTTATTTATGATTTTATTTATAATTATATTTTAATTATTTATAAGGGTTTAATTTAAGGGTGTGTTTCTAATTTATTTATTTATTATGGACTGTATTTTTTTTTAAAAATGCCACTGTTTCATTTTTAGAGGTTCGTTAGGACCATGTTTTAACGGGTTAGAGGGAGAGGGTAATATTAAACCTTACGGGTAACTTTAAAAATAAGAACAACACTTTGTTTTTCATAAAACGTTATAAAACTTCTTATATGTATGTTTATTAAACTTTAAAGGTTTAATATAAAGTAAGTATATAAGGTTAGTATATATCATTCAAAATTTCTGGATTTTAGTGCAATATTAGGGTAACTCTTTTAAGTTATTTTTAAGGTAAGTATTTCTGTACACTGTTAAATTTTTATATTTGAACACAATTTTTATTTTTTTACTAATACATGGAATGACAAACTTATATATACCCTCATTCACCACTTATGGTGGTGGAGGGTATAAAAAGGAAGTGACGTACATATGCATATACATTGATCACTTGATAAATTGTACAAATAAATAAAATTATTGTAAATTGATTTATTTGTCTTGTACAATTTGTCTTTTTGATACAAGATAAATATTTTGTGCATAGTGTTTGTGAAACAGATAACTACCAATTGTTACCATATTATCATTTAGTACTGTTTTATCACAAACAACTCACAATAGAAGTATTGAGAATGAAAAGTGTGTGGATTTGCTGAATTTAGTTGATACACCAACCAATTTCCTAAAGTTTAGTTGGCAATTCAACAACTATTGTTGTTAAGATACGTGTAGTTAAGCTAAACAGACTTTCTTTTCTATATCCGCAATTATTTCGTTCTTTAATGATATTGACGGATACGAATAAAATAAATATTTTTAATTCGAACAATATGAGTAGAAACAAACTTTTTGATTAAATATAATTCATAAAATAAAAATTCGTCTATTTTTCGTTCTGGTGTTCGTTTTTTTTTCTACACGAATAAAGAGAACAAGTGCATAAAATATAAACAGACAATACTCTTTGAGTTTCTCAAGTACTAAACATACCCAGCAGTTCTAGGAGACAATCCCGAACTAGTGATTATACCAGAGACATAACTGTTATAAAAAATATTTAAAAAAAATTCAGCCATAATTACACAGTGCAACAACCATAATCGGAATGGGATGAAACCAAAAGCAAATGAAAGGTGACGTTTTCCATAAAAAAAAGTTCAGCGCAAGATTTTTTTATACGCATGTGGAGTTGGTGATTTTGGAACGCTGTCTAACAAGAAAAAATCATTAGAAATTTGATAAAATAATGCTTATTTATTTTAATTATCCTAAAAAGTTGTGGTATCTTAATGTTTTTGGGGTCTAGGAATCCATTTTTGATATTTATTTTTATGCAATTTGAGAATTTTTGCCCTAAATTTGAATTTTGCGTAAAAACTAGACGTTCTTTGGATGGACCTGGTCCGTTCGGTATCAAAAACTTTAATATTATTTTTCATTTCAAATATTTAATGTATAGTTTCCTTTTACAAAAGTATAAGTTCCTTATACATCTTTTAAGAAATTTTTTAGATAACTTAAAAAGAAAAAAAGAGTTTTTTTTCCCAAAAAACTAGCGAAAATCGCTTCTTTTAAATTTAACTGCATATAACTTTGGATCCAGTCATGATTTTTAAACAATTCTTTTTGATTTGACGCATTCATTTATTGTTAGTCAAGTATAACCTTCAAATGCGAATATCACCTTAAGTTGTAAGAGATAGTTCATCTTTTGTAGTGCTTGATTCTATATATTAAATTTTTTATAAATCGGAATACAAAAGAAGAAATAGGATCGTTTTAAAAACTTAACATACACGATGTGTCCGATTTTGGGGAGCCTTGCCGCGCCCCTGGTGAGCCAATATGGTCCAAGCTCAAAAAATAAACTCGATAACACTTCCTCTTTGCGCATGTAAAATTTTATTCAAATTTGACTATCCGTTTAGATTTATTTTCATATTTTTGTTTCTATACCAATGTACAGCGCTCTCTAGCGTGTGTTTTAAGTAAAAAATAAATATCAAAAATTTCTAGGATAATTAAAATATATATGCATTATTTTATCAAATTTTTAATGATTTTTTCTTGTTAGACAGCGTTCCAAAATCACCAACTTCAAATGCGTATAAAAAAAAACTAGCGCTGAACTAAAAAAAAGCCTTGAGGGTTTTTCTCATTTGCTTTTGGTTTTATTCCATTCCGATTCGAAAAGTTTGATTTTGTATCACTTTGTTATTATAAGACAATTATGAATGTTCAAGTCACTGAAGGGGATCATGTATGGGGATTAGGAACAAATGTAGCCCGATTTCCGCCATACTTTACAGTATAATTTCAGAGAACTTATTTAGATTTAATGTGTGCAAAATTTAATCACGATTGCTCATAATCAACATATTGTTACGAAATTGTACTTGAATTTATATATAACTGTTTTAACGGCTGGTTTAAAGTTGTAAAATCTCTCTCAACAGCAGTGATTCTCAAACTTTAACTAATATGTGGGTATTATTAACATTGCTGTAGAACATACAACATTGATTAAAAGCTTTGAGTTGAGCATTGTTTGTAAGTATGGCAACACAATGACAAACATCGAAAGCTCTAGAATTCGAATATTCTAGTTTTAATATCATTGCAGAAATAGAGCTTTCTAGATGGTAATGCAGTGTATATAAATTGGCCGTGAGAACACCACAACAGTCAGTCTAATTTGAAGCATCGTTAAGTAAAGACAAATTAACTGCCATAAGATGTGCTGTATTACCAGTGAATTCTTGTACATTACCAGTGTGTTTATAAAGTGTTATATAAAAGTGTGTGTGTATTAAAACACATAGTGACTATTTAAATTGTTGTAGTTGTACATTTGAATAAATAAAGAGTTGTAACAAATTTTAAACTACTAAACGGCATTTATTTCCAATCAAAAGTATCCGGTTTATTTAAAGGAAATAAAGCAACGATTTCAAAATAATAAGCATGATGTTTGAAGAACTAAAAGTTGAACAACTCAAGAAAGAATTGAGTAAGTTGGAGTTACCTAAAGCTGGCAATAAAGCGGAATTACAAAAGAGCCTGATAGATAAATTCAAGCGGAGTGATATTAACATCGGAGCTTACGAATTCGAGTATAAAGAAGAAATGGAAGTTTCTACCCGTGCAACAACAAGCAGCAATGTTTGCGGCTATGATAGAAAAAATTGAATTAAAATTCCAAGAAGCGAACGAAAAGCAGCAATGAAACTACTAGAGTCAACAACGATAAACTTCTTGCCGACAACGAGAAACTTCGTGCTGGAGTTAAAGCAGAAGTCAAAGAAACTATTAAACACTTAGCTGAAATGGAAGCGAAACTTCAAGAATCCTCTAGAGCCACAGATGAGACAATTCACGAAATGTCTGAGGTTATTACCTGTGGGAATTATTCCAGAAACATGCAGTAGGATAAAGGCCTCTAGTTTTGATGGCAGCACACCATATAATGTTTTTAAGTTCCCATTTGAAACAGTTGATTTTGGCCTTGAAAGGGAACGCAGCAATAGTTCTAGAAAGCGTAGCAATAAGTAACAGAAATAGTTATGATGTCATAAGCCACAAATATGCAAGGAGCGGAATATCGACGTTATAGCTGAAAATGAGAGAAATATAGTCTGTGAAATAAAAGAAGCAGTGTTATAGGCTTTAAATGAGAAACAAAGTAAAGCCAAAATCAAATGCTATAACTAAGGCAAAACTGATCATATTCAGCAAAACTGCAAAGCACCGTGAAAACAAGCCAGATCTGTTTCGCCACCAAGAAACGAGCAACATGCGAATCATCTTTCATCACAAGAGTCACCTTTAAACTAAAACGAGCTAGTACTACGGGGCAAGAACTAGCTCCCACATCTAAAAGCCTCACAATCAGAAGCACATTTTTACTATAGACATAGGAGCGTCGCAGTCTATCATCAGACCTGACTTGGTAAAGAATACAATGGAACTACTATGCGGGGTAAGTCTACGGTCTGGTACTGTTTATGGTAAAGTAAATGAAAAAGTAACCATTGCCAACATTAGCGTCAATCATTTATTTATTGTTGCCGACATTGTGGACGAAGTAATCATTGGTGCAGATTTCATGTTTAGTCACAGCATTACTTTGGATATGGGACAAAAAGTTATAATTTGGTGAAATGTGAAAATACCCCTTGACGTCGGTTATGAAAATAGGACTCATGTAAGAACGCTAGTTACCGTTGAGTATCAGAAACTACCAGCACAGTCGGAAACTTTAGTATGGGCCCGTATGGAGGGAGATTGTGTGGACAACAGCTTCTGGGTGGTAGAACCAGTAGAAATAAAAACTGATCTTATAATAGCAATAGCCCTCGTTAAACCCTGCAACAACAGAATAGTTCCTGCAAGAGTGCTTAACCTGTCCAGCTATGAAAAATCGTTAAGCCAAATTCTGGAATAGGTCAATGCGCTTCAGAAGAGGCAGTAATCAATTGCAAGGAAAACCCGGAACTTGCCAATAAGTCTACCAAAGAACACGAGCTACTAGCGGAATATGTGGGGAAATGGGTAAACGGATTAGCGCAGCCTGACAGAAATAAGGCTATATAACTTCTGAAGTGTGTTCGCCTTAAAAACTTAAAGGCAATTGTAAATCATCAAATAAATACTGGCGAAGCGAGGCCAATAATGCAAGCGCCCAGAAGTATTCCTGTAGCAAAACGAAATGAAGTGAAGGAGTTGGTCAACGAAATGGAGCGGAACGGTATAATCGAACCATCATCAAGTCCTTGGAGCTCACCTGTTGTTTTAGTTAAGATGAAACACGGCAGCACTAGATTTTGCGTCGATTATAGAGAGCTGAACGGCATCACCAAGAAAGACAGCTACCAGCTACTAAGAACTGACGACACCCTGGACACACTACCTGGAACAAAATAGTTCACCAAATTGGACTTGCAAAGTGTTTATTGGTAGGTAGAGAAAACTGCCTTTAGCACCAGTAATGGGTTATGGAAATTCAATGTGATGCCATTTGGACTCTGCAATGTTCCAGCCACATGCTTGGTTTACCTCTATGACATAATTGTCATGGGGAAGTCTTTCGATGAACACCTGAAAAACGTTAAAGAAGTCCTTTAACGAATATCAGCGGCTGGACTCAAACTTAATGCAAAGAAATGTGCATTGTTCAAGAAAGAACATCAGACGGCATATCAACAGATGTAGATAAAACACGAGCCGTAAAGAACTTGCCTCGTCCAATAAATGTTCAGGAATTACACAGTTTTCTAGGCCTTTGAACGTACTACCGAAGAATACAGAATTTACAGAGTCTACAGAATTTGGCCAATGTTGCCGCAAGCTTACATTAGCTAACCCAGAAGTCGCAACCGTTCCTGTGGAGTGATTCTCAAGAGCAGGCATTCCTGCAGTTAAAGGAATTTTTGTGTACGGAACGGAAAAGGTGATAGGCTACGACAGCCGAATAATTTCGAAGTCTGATAGAAATTACTGCATAACGCGACGTAAACTGCTGGCAGTATTAGAGTGTGTGAAGCATTTCCACAAGTATCTGTTTGGTCAGCAGTTCCAACTGTGAACCGATCATTCTGCCCTCAAGTGTTGTTGCAATTTAAACAACCTGAAGGGCAACTGTCTCGTTGGATTGAACGTCTTCAGAGCTATGACTGTAGCATTGAGCACCGGAAGGGTTTGAAAGATGGCAATGCGGACGCGATCTCAAGACGGCCTTGTAACGTGGGATGCAAGCATTGAGCAAAAACCGAGGAAAAGGTATGTGTCATCGACGTTCGCCTAATGCATATAAGTATGTATGTAGTGCAGAGAAATGACCCCATACTGAATAATATCGACAAAAGAAGAAGGTTGAAGGCCAGCCCGCAATGAAATATCGGCCGAAAGTCCACTGATGAAATCATATTGGGCTCTATGGAATAGGCTACAGTTGTTAAATGGCTGTTTATACCACATATGCTGAAGGTAAAACGGTGACAAATCTAATTGTGGTATCATCCTCTAAACCAGGGATGCCCAAAAGTTCCTTATGGAAGAGCAAACACCAATACATTTAAAGAAAAACAAATTTTTATGCAATTTTTTTTGTTGTAAAAACCAAAACATATAGAAAAATTACACATTTTTTTAAACAATACCATACGATAAACAAAACCTACATTGATGATCGCTGTCGCGACATGTCGTCAATGTTTATCAGCAAAGCCAAGGTATATTAATTTATAAGGTAGTGTCATCGGCGAATTCAGAATACCGAGCGAATTGGTTATATTTTTTTTATATGTAGTTTGACATTGTGCCTGCACTTGAAGGCGAATTGGCTGTCAGGGAAAAATATCAAAAACAGCTGACAAATAAATCAAAGCGAATTTTTGTTAAACAAAAAATGTTTATAAATTTGAATCTGTTTATAATTTAATTTGTGTTTTTAAAAATAAAACTAATTTCGTGTAGTATTATTATTGGTTTTAAAACATAAACGAATTTAACAGCAAAACAAAGTTTGACATTTACAAAATGTAAACAAAGTTTGACATTTATACTGCACCACGGCGAAAAATGAACATAGTAGCAAAAAACGATCAGCTGGTCTGATAACACTACCTTATAATTAATATACCTTGAGCAAAGCCAAGGCGAATTTATAGAAGGTGACCTCACAAGAACAGCTGATTATTTTTTATATTCAGTTGTTTAGAGAAGTGAACTGTCAATTCACTTGTGGTTGTTGTGGCGAAAAATACAACAAAACCAAAAGCAAAAACAAGAACAGGCAACTTTGACAGTTCACTTATCTTTTTACAAAAACAAAGTACCTGTTGTTTTTGTACATGTTGTATTTGTTGTAGTTCTGTCGTCACCTTCTATAAATTCGCCTTGAGCAAAGCATACGAAAGTGTTGTTGCTTTTGCACTTGCGTGTAGACCATTGTTGCCCACAATTTTGCTTTCCTATCACGCGAGATAGGACAAGCAAATTCTGCCAACGTTACGTTGACACACATACACTATAAGCTTACTTGTGTGGTTTCTTATAATGATCATGTGTTTGTTGCTTTGTTTTCATCTCAGAGAACAAAATCAAATCAGTCGCTGTCACAGAGTACTATACAGAGGTGTCACGAGACAGAAAATAATCGCGTTTTCTATTTGTCTCTATCTTTATAAACTGCCCTTTTCATTTTGTTTTGCTTTATTTTTCTGCCGCAATAATTCAATTTCTTTGAAAACAAACAATAAAAATGTTTCAGATATCTTCATTATTATTGTTTTTTATTGGATGTACATAAATAAATGTAAGTACAAACTTTAACATTTGTTTAAAAGTAATAATTCTTTGTAATAAAACATTTAAAACACATAGCACAGAATATATTTTAACAAAACAAGAATTTTGTGCCACAAACCACGAACAATTGTTTTACAAATTTATTTGTTTGTTTTGTTTATTTTTCTTTGTCTACCAAATTCGTGTTGTATATAGCGTTTTGCATTAACACATTACAGATATTGTAGTACAAAATATATGCTATCTCTTTTTATGAGAACTGCCCTATCATCTGATTTGGCGTTTTTTAAACGTCAAATATGACATCTCTGTTATACTCTGTGTCGCTGTTTAGCACTTGTTGAAGCAAGATCTTGTTACGCAACTTTTTTGAATGCTCTTATATTTTTTTGCAAATACACACAGCAAAATGTTTGATGAGAATTGGGAGTATGATTTTTTTTTTATAGAAAATATGGATGGCGAAGCACAATGTATTGTGTGTTATCGTACTTTATGTCGTAAATCTTTATTTTTTATAAAAAGACATTATGAGATTTGCCATGCATATTTAGGTAATCTTACTTTAAGCTTTTCAGTGTACGACTTAAAATATTGTGATGAATTTTGCTCTCCGCTGCCTAACAAACACAAACGAAACTGTTGTAGTATGTGTGTGGGCAACACTGGTGTAGACAGTGAAGATCGACAAAAAAAACAAACAAGACAAAGTTGTTTGTGTATTTCATATTGCTAGTGCTGAGTGCCCCATTGAGTATAGAAATACACAGCCTATAGCTAAGAGCATTTACAAAAACAAATGAGCACCAAAAGTAAAGGGCTTGGGCACCATTGCTGTAGAACAATGATCAGCACTAGCAATATGAAATACACAAACAACTTTGTCTTGTTTGTTTTTTTTGTCGATCTTCACTGTCTACACGCAAGTGCAAAAGCAACAACACTTTCGTATGCAGATTCGTATGTAGATTTTGTTTTTGTTTATCGTATGGTATTGTTTAAAAAAGTGTGTATTTTTTTCTTTATTGTTTGTATGTTTTTGGGTTTTACAACAAAAAAATTGCATAAAAATTAGTTTTTCTTTAAATGTATTGGTGTTTGCTCTTCCATAAGGATTCCATAAGGAACTTTTGGGCACCCCCAAAATTTGGATGTTGTTTTAAAAAGAAAAAACTACCATATAATTCTTGTATGTGCACCCGGCCAAAGGCCGCCTGTACAAGATCAAAGTTATTGCCAATAAATAAAAAACCTATGCATTTTACGTGTCATTACCATAATGTTTTTCATTTTCGACAACTTTGTACTGCATATAATCCAAGCTTCTGTATATTTCCACAAAGTATACAGAGGCGACAAATTTGACAGTTCAAAAACACTGAAATCAGCTTTTTTATACCCTTCACCTTCGTGAGAAGGGTATATATAAATTTGTCATTCCGTTTGTAATTTCCATAATATAATTTTCCGACCCTATAAAGTATATATATTCTGGATCCTTATAGATAGCGGAGTCGATTAAGCCATGTCCGTCTGTCTGTCTGTCTGTCCGTCTGTCTGTTGAAATCAATTTTCTGAAGACCCCAGTTATCTTCGGGATCCAAATCTTCAATAATTCTGTCAGACATGCTTTCGAGAATTTTGCTATTTAAAATCAGCAAAATCCGTCCATAAATAACGGAGATATGAGCAAAAATCCGAGACAACCTCTGAAAATTTCATCAAAAAAAGACAATTTATTGCATGCTTTGACAAAAAAACAACTAAGCGTTTGTGTGGATGTTTGTTGGTTATTTCTTTGCGTATTTTGTTTTTGTTTTTATACCCTTCACCATGAGAGGCAAGGGTATATATTAAGAAAGAGTTGTTTATAATGAGTTTTCATATGAGCATCTCTATTATACGTAAACACCACACACACCCAACAACAACATTCTACAACAATGGTGCGCAGCCCATAGCACAATTGTGCAAAATCAAATCACACATATTCTTATGCTCTTAGTAGTGGTTGTCCACTCAACGAGGCAACTACAAAAGCGCATGAGTACGGGTGTATGACTTTGTTTTTTTCTTTTCAGTTTTTGTATTTGTTTGTTTGTAGGTGCACTGAACAAAATAAAGAATTGAATGTGTTAGTGAGAGAATTTACTTTTGCGCACCTCTGTTCTACAATGTGGAATGAATAAGAATTATAAATCAAACACACGCATGCATAATTTCGTTTATTTTAATTTTTGTTGTTATTTTTTGAACATACAATTGTGCAAAATAATTGTTGTGTTTATTTGGTTAGTTATCAGTGAGCACTGAACTTGTGAATATGATTGTCGGATGTTTTGATATGATTTTTTGATATAATATTATGATTTTTTCTTGTTTTTGTTGATATAAGAATAGTTTTGCATGGGTAAAGGCAATGTACGTAAATATGTATACTTAGGTGAAGGGTATATAAGATTCGGCACAGCCGAATTTAGCTCTGTTACTTGTTTTGAAATAGTTTCGCTAGAAAGAGAAAACAAATTTGCGGTTTAATACAGACAGTGCGTTAAAACAAACAACACTATTAATAATAAAAAAAAAGCACAAAACAAAACCAGTTGAAATAATTTCGAGCGAAAGAGACAAATATATTTTTTTTTGCCGTGTCGCCTCTGTATACTTTGTGATATTTCAATGAAATTTTTAAGTATTAAAGATGTGCGTCCGGCCAAATGCTGCCAATGCATGCAAAAAGTTATTAACAGGAAAAACAAATTAAAATAAAAACTTTGCTAAAGAAATTGATTTATTCAATAATACTTTAATTTTTTAGTGATAAATTAATCATTTTTAATACATTATTGTGCAAAAACAAAAATTTCACAAACTAAAAACTAAATTTATTATTTTATGACAGCTAACAATTGTAAACAAATAAGCAATTTTGACAGTTGAACGAATTCGGCGAATTCAAGAATGAAAGTCAGCTGTTCTCGTGAGGTCACCTTATAAGATTCGCCTTGGTTAGGCCTAATGATCAACTGACTCTGACTGCAACCGCCAGCACTAAGCCCCAAGGTATATTAATTTATAAGGTAGTGTCATCGGCGAATTCAGAATACCGAGCGAATTGGTTATATTTTTTAAATATGTAGTTTGACATTGTGCCTGCACTTAAAGGCGAATTGGCTGTCAAGGAAAAATATCAAAAACAGCTGACAAATAAATCAAAGCGAATTTTTGTTAAACAAAAAATGTTTATAAATTTGAATCTGTTTGTAATTTAATTTATGTTTTTAAAAATAAAACTAATTTCGTGTAGTATTATTATTGGTTTTAAAACATAAACGAATTTAACAGCAAAACAAAGTTTGACATTTACAAAATGTAAACAAAGTTTGACATTTATACTGCACCACGCCGAAAAATGAACATAGTAGCAAAAAACGATCAGCTGGTCTGATAACACTACCTTATAATTAATATACCTTGCTAAGCCCCTGCATGAATGGAATTGTTGTTAAGTAGTTTACAAAACGAATTTATACAAGGTGGAGTCAGTCAATCAGCTGATTACTATTTTTTTCGCTTTTTGGTTCTAACAGTTGTCAAAGCTTTTGTTTATATTTAAATATCTACATATTCTAAGCTTATTAACAAAATATTTATTTTTTACATAAATAAGTAAAGCCCTCACTATTCAATAATCTACACTATATGTATTAAGTTTTAATACATATTTGTTTAATTTTTGTTTTTTGACATTTGTTAAGAGTGTGTACACTTACTAGAACTCAAGGCATATTTAACCAGGTGGCAGCGTAACGCCAGCTGACTATTTTTTGCTATAATTATTTTGCACCTTATGAAATGTCAAAAACGTGTTTACAAACATTTTTAAATCTGTTATAAGAGTAAAAAGATTATTTTATATTTATAAAAGTGAGTTTTAGTTACCGCTTTATGTGCGTAAAATATTTGAAAGTGCTAAAAGAAACTATTTCGTTTTAAAAAGTGCGTTTTGTGAATTTATTTTTCGGCAGTTTAGAAGGTTTTACACACTGTTGTTCTTGTATTGTTGTAATTGTTGTAGTTACGCTGCCACCTGGTTAATACATCTTGCTAGAACTATACTTAAAAATAATGTTCATATTTTTGAGAACTACATAATTACCGCATATATATTTGTTGTTACTCGGCTTTGTGTTTATTAGTTAAGTACAGGTTTTTTTTACGCTCGCACTCTCAATATACGTGAAAAGAAAATATCGAGTAACAAGCGACAACCAAACTTCACGAGGTACTTGCAGTACTACGTGAAGTTTGGCAAATAAAATTTAAATTTAATATTTTCTTCTTCATAAGAAATGGAAATAAATGAGCTTATGCATATTTTAAAATTGTTATTTATTAAAATTATATAAATGTATTCTTAAATCTGATATTAAATCTGTATTCATTTTTATTCGCATATACTTGCAGTACCACATGAAGAGAACATGATTTTTAACAAGGCGAATTTATACAAGGTGACGACAGAACTACAACAAATACAACATGTACAAAAACAACAGGTGCTTTGTTTTTGTTAAAAGATAAGTGAACTGTTGTTGTTATATATAGCAGAGAATAGCAGAGAACACATTATTTTCATAATATATTTTGAAAGAAAATCAATCACTATGAAGGAACTGAGGCAAAAAACCAAACAAATCATATCTATAGTAGGTCAAATTATAATAATAATTTCCCAAACTCTCTAAATCAGAGCGGAAGTCTTCCAAATGTGAATGGATGACCAATGAGTCATCCATTCACTCAACTTAGCAATGCTGCTAATAATAATGCAAACTGCAACAACAATTTGTTCTCATTTGAAGAACTAAAAAATCTCACTTTAAAATTAATTAATATCAAGTCTTAAAAGCTGTAAATCTCGAGAAGAGCATTTTCAGGTTGTTACCAACCTAGCAAGTCGGTAGACAATTTAGTCTATGCGTTTAATAAGGCAAATTGGCCACGTTTTACCAAAATCATAAGTAGAAATCTCCCTACGGTAGAAGATCTCAAAACATTAACAGACACCAATGAAATTGACAATATGATTAATGTTTTAAGCAATGTTGTAAAAACTGCAATAGATATGTCGGTTCTAAAACAACATATTGTTACGAATGTGCAATGACGATTTGAATTCAACGGTCTGTAACGACTGCCTGCAGCATTCATCATGTTTGAAGGCACGTCCATCATTGACATTGTTTGTAAGTATGGCAACACTAAATGTTTGGGCTGCTGGCAATGACATCGAAAGCTCTAGAAATCGAACATACTAGTTGACCGTTAAGAACAATCTCGACTTCTCGGATGAAGATGGCAGTGCGTGTATAAATAGTGGCAGAGGCTGCAGTTGTGAGTTGAGTTTATCATTGGCGCTGTTAGAGTTAACATCAAGCGAATTGATAAACGTGTATAAAGACACTGGGTGACTATTTAATTCTGTTGGCACAAAGTATACAGAGGCGACAAATTTGACAGTTCAAAAACACTAAAATCAGCTTTTTTTGAAATAGTTTCGCTAGAAAGAGAAAACAAATTTGCGGTTTAATACATACAGTGCGTTAAAACAAACAACACTATATAATAATAAAAAATAAGCACAAAACAAAACCAGTTGAAATTGTTTCGAGTGAAAGAGACAATACTTTTTTTTTGCCGTGACGCCTCTGTATACTTTGTGCTGTTGGTGTTGTACATTCTAAATAAATAAAGAGTTGTTACAATTTTAAACTACTAAAACTGCTTTTATTTGCAATCAAAAGTATCCGGTTTATTTAAAGGAAATAAACCCACGTTTTTAAAAGGAAAAAACTAAACAATATATCACCACGACCATTTTTGAAATTTTGGCTGAAACTTTTAATGTGAACCATTGCTCTTCAGTACATCTAAGTGATAAAACAACTGCTTCTGAGGTCAATGATACCGCATCTCAAGATATACAGATTTTACTCCGCCTAACTCACACTTCACTTTCCGTGAAAAAGTGGCGGATACCATAAAAAAATTAAAAAACAATAAATATCCAGTTCTTCCAATTCTTAAATTTAGTAAAATTTTGGAAAGAATTTTAAAGGAAAAGATTATTGTCTACATCGATGCAAATAATATTCTACTCCCTCAACAATTTGAATTTAGAAGTGAACATAATACTTCACAACCTTTACTTAAAAATAGAAAAATGGTTAAAAGTAATTTCAATATTGGTAAATCAGCCGGTATGGTTCTACTCGATATAATAGCTGCTTTTGATTCAGTCTGGCACAATGGCTTAATTTTCAAATTTATCAAATTTAACTTTCCAATGGAAATTATTAAAATTTTACAAAATTTCCTTAATAACAGATTCTTTAATGTTTTCTTGGGTAAAACTTCGTCACATAGGATTAATGTTAATGCCGGCTGTCCTCAAGGGTCATGTCTGTCACCAATCCTTTACATTTTTACAGCTGATGTTCCTGAACTTCCAAATTGCGCAATGTCAATATTTGCTGACGATACATCGATTCTCTGCTCTGACATTCACTCAGTGGATATAATTCATAATTTGCAATTTGCTCTTAATAGATTGAAGATTTATTTTAAAAATATGGAAAACTATGATAAATCCGGAAAAAACTAAAGCTATTTATTTTACGAGAAAACGCAAAGCATGTTTTATTCCCCAAAGTTCGTTGCATTTTTTGAACTTCGACATACCCTGGGAAAGCAATATCAAATATTTAGGTGTTATACTTGATACCAAAGTTAACTTTAATAACCATATACCTTACAAAGTTAATAAAATCAACAAATTAGTACCCTTTAATAAATAGGAAATCTCAACTAAATATTGACAATAAAAACTAATTAAATCAATATTTCATCCCGTTATGTTCTACTGTGTTTTTGTCCGCTAAATGTCATATTAATAAGCTTCAAGAAGCACAAAATAAACTCCTCAAGATGGTATTCAATCTTCCATGACATTATTCCACCCGTCGTCTACATGATCTCGCTGGCTTCGAACTTGTCCAAGATAGACTAGTCAGATTGACCACGAATTTCAACAGCAGATGCTCTACTTCTCAATATCCACACATTAATGAACTTAATTCAACGTAATTTTACCAGTAGTACAGTTTTTTTTATCTTAATCTATTTTAAATAGGTTTTTCCAAATTTTTCTCCTTCACTTCAAATAATAAATCATATATATTATAATTCATAGTTTATTATTATGTAGAAAAGGAGCATTAGCCCTAAACTCCTTACCTTCTAAGACAAATGTATATAAATTTAATATTATCCATGGTACAACAATATAAGGTACACTCATTAGAAAATAAATTCTTAGTTATACAATTCTTGTAACGTCAAACAAAAGAAAATATGAAAAAAATCAAAATCCAAGTTTGACGTTATAGGGCTAAATATTGAAAACTCTCCCTAGTGATTCTACTTTCTACAATTATTGTATAATATTATTATCGAAAGAATAAATAAAAAAAAATTAACTGTTACTGGGATTTTGATGTGTTCCATTATTTTTAAATTTGTTATTTATAATTCTGCATCACAGCTTTTTGAAATTAAAAAGTTTACCTCGCTAGAAATTTGTTAAAAAAACTTCATTCTCTAAGTGTACAATTTTAAGTTGTTTTGATATCTGGCATCCGTTCACAATATACAACAATGTGTAATAGACGTCCATTAAATAACATCACTGTAAAACTACCTTTGTTGTTGTTTTGTTATTTTTTTGTATACTTGTGTACATTTAACAGAAGAGATTGACATTGGTGTTCTTTATTAATGGTTTATTGCAAAAAACATTTGGTTCTAATAATGATTACAAATCGATTTAGATTGTAGTAAAAAAAACAATTTGAAAAAAATTTCATAACAAAAAAAAAAAAAAATTGTTATAAATGTAAACATTGGTGCTTCTTATGCTGTTTGTGTTATATTTAAAATTTTATTGAACAAATCGATTTATGTTCCTTTGTTCCAATGGGAATGTAAAAAACTAACAGGTAAATATAAGTTCTCAGATTTTTTTAAATAAAAAGTAGAAGGAATAATGTTCTATAGAACTATCACATTATAATTCTCTTATGTATCTAAATTACATGTTTAATTAAAAAAAGTTTTTTTTTCAATTAAATGATTCGATGCAAAACATTCGTATGTGTGTATGTACATATCTACCTATTTTCATGTACTGTATAATATATATCATGATATAAAAAATATTTTTATTCTCATATACAATATATGTTTAAAAAATATTTTTATTTAACAAACTGTTTTTACGACTACCAATTTCAGTTATACATAATTCATCTCATCAAATTTAACAAGACAGTTCTTCAGTTAGATAGATTATTAATGACTGAATTAAAAAATATTCAGTTGTAAAAATATAGGTAAAAACGAATGAGGAATTAAATTTTAGCCATTTTAATGATTCATGGTTTTTTAGAGGCCTATGGATGCTGCTGACATAAATTTTCAAAAGACCTTTCCAATTATACCTACTTATTAGTAGTTTAAGTAATAAACAATTTAGAATGCTATATTCGGCAGTATGAACTCTTAAATACCCTCCGCCTAACACTTGAATTAAATTACATTCACCTTTTAAATAATCCCATTCATATGCATACACACATTCGCTGAGTGTTATTGTTGATTTACTTAAATAGTGTAAAAATAATGATAAAAAAATATAACAGAAAATATACAATATGTACATTAGGGTGGCACCATAAAGTAGTTGCGATTAAAAATACAGTATTTGTCCTGATGTCAATAAAAGGTCACTTTTTAAAGTTTTTATTTTGTCCTTTTTTGAAGTTTTTATTTTGTCCTTTTTTAAAGTTTTTATTTTTTTCATATTTCTCGCAAATAAAAAAATATGAAATATTGGTTTTATATGAAATGTCATTGAAACCACATTTAATGTGTTATCTGAAATTATCCAAAAATATTCGAACTTTTGCAATTTTTTGCAAAAATGTTCGGTTTATATTAGCCAAGTTTAGTTTTCTATAAAAAAATTTGTATGCAGTTTTGTTTATCAGACATACAGCATAAGAAAAAATTCATGAAGAGTTGTTTTCCATTGTCAAGGACGTTTGCAAAAAAAAAAAGGGTTGATTCCATGAGTTGCAGATGCAATGATCTTGTGAAAAACAATGGTAGAGCAACAAAATATTAAAATAAAATAATTTTTTAACAAAAAATAAAAAGATGTTCCTCTAAAAATTTAATCCTTTTACGCCTTTCTATTATTTTTTCCAGTAAAAATATTGACTCTTTACGTTGTTAGTCATATAATGTATAAAAATATAAATATAAGTAAAAAGAGAAATGATTATGTTTTTTCTTATGCTGTATGTCTGATAAATAAAACTGCATACACATTTTTTTAGAAAACTAAACTTGGCTAATATACTTACAAAGTTTGAAAAAAAGCTCTCGTTTCTATTATTTTTTCCAACACTGTAATTAGTTTATATCAATATGTTAAATATTTTATATAGCACCTAAACGGATTTTTCCATTATTCGAAATTCAATGTAGTTTGAATTTTATTTGAATTTTTCGAAACCTATTTTCTATCCGAATTTCTACCAAAAATATATATAAAGTCATAAAAGAATAATATAATGTTGAAGTATTTTATTTAAATTAAAATATTTGGCTATGCTATAAAATTGCGCTTATTTTGATATCCATATTATGAATGTCTTGTACATATAAACATCATATAGGGAAGAAAATAAGTTTTGTTCTTGTTCGAATTTAATTTGCATTTTTCAAAACATCTTTTCTAATAATTATTAATATAAACTAATTATTTAAAATAATTATATTTTACTTTCATTTTAGTTGGTATTATTTTAACAAAACCCACTTTATTTATTTATTTCAATTAAAAGTAATATAACAAGCCTTCAAGGCCAATAAACTTATATTACAAAGTAAATTCGTGTAATATTATAAAGTTTTACTTATGGTTCGTTAGGTTTAATTCCATAACATCCTTCTTTATTTATAAATATATTTAATATATGTATATAAAAATTACAAAATTTATGATACGTAAAAATATTTCACAAATTTAATCCATTGGGTTGTATTATTTTTTTTCCATATTTTGATGTATGCACATCGTTATGTTTCATATTAGTATTAGTTTTAGATTTTCAAAGTTTTACATTTTCAAAGTTACCAATATTAACATTTTCATTATTCACCACTATGTTATTGTTTAGGTAATAACTAAACATCGATGTTGTTCGATGCTGTACAAAAGCTATATATGGATCAGTGTCAGAATCCTTGCATTTACTTATATAAAATATTTTTAATTGTTTGAATTAATGTTTCCGTCAGCTTATAAAAAATCGTATATTTTAAACTATTGATCTGAGGTGTAAGAAGTGTATGAAGAGATTGTAGCTAATTGAGTGACCTTTAAATATATTGTATTTGTGTACAACCTGTTTCATTACAGGGTGCACCAAAAGGAAGGTTTTTGTGGAAATTGAAATTTTTCACCGAAATTTAGTTCTTTAAAATTTGTATGGAAATTTTCCGAAAGTATTGTTCTATGTTGCTTTTATATTTTGCATTTATATAATTTGATAGATTTAATAATTTACCGATAGTGGTCGGTATTGATATATGTAGTAATATTTCAAATAATATGTAGCTCCGAAGATATTAAAGTTAAAAAAAATAAATCAGAATTTTTTGTTAAACAAAACTCAATAAAAAATCTTTTTATATGTTCATATGCATATGAAGATGAGTTAAACCTAAAGAAATTAACTTTTCGTATTTTATTAAAAAAAATAAAATAAACAATTTTATTTCATTTTTTTATTCGTAACAAAAAAAAATTAAGAAAAAAAAATATAACATAAAACAAATTTAAAGTTATATTTATTTCACTTTTATTTGCTAGCAATTATTAATTGCGTAACCACAAAACATATACAAGAAATTTAATTCTAGCCAGAGCTAGGGTTAAACAATTGTTTAAAATTCTACTTTTGTCCAGGCTAACTTCATTATATCTAGTTTTAAATTCAAAAATTAGTTTTGAATTTGAAACTAGATATAATGAAGTTTTTTTTTATTATTTTCATTTGTGAAAATAATACACATTTTTGTTTGAATCTCATTTATATTGGTTGTTTATTTTGGACTTCAGCTTGTTTTATACAGCCATAGCTAAATCGGCTTATATTAGCATAAGGATCAATAATATACTTTAGTTTGTTTTAAATGAATATATGTATATATACAATGGCGGCCAGCTATTTAGGGACAAATATTTGTATTTTATTTGCGAAGGGATCTAGAGGTATGTAATTTGACATTAGTATTCTGTGTTGTTCAAAAATGTTTCAAAAAATATTTGGATACAAATATGTAAAAAAAAGTTGATCCGGTGTTAATATTTTCTAATAATAAAAAAATAATTATTTTAAAGTTATTAAATACGTTTATTAAAAAAATGCATTTTTAAGTTGTAGAAAGATTATGGGTCATTATTATAACTTGCCTTTATGTTCGTAATAGTAGAAGTTAACTTTAAGGGTACCTTTTTATATTGCTTAAAATTAACTTTTACTATTTCGAACATAAAGGCAAGTTGTAATAATTGCCCTATATGTTGTCGTGGTGTATATGTATGAATTGACACAGTCGAATAAAACATACCTGTGTGTTATAAAATATTTATTTTGCATATTAGTTTGTGGAAATATTATAAAAATTAATTGAAAATCTGAAGTTTTGATTAACTTTATTATAAAAGAAAATTGTGTATAATGAAATTAGTAACTATATTATAATATATAATTGAAAAAATATTTTACAATCTATTTTCAGATAAAAACAACCACAAAGTATTAATGCGTCATTGAAAAAATCTTTCTAATGAATCGAAAATAATTATTATTTTATTTTAATCCAACCACAAAGAAGTGAAGCATCATAATGATAAGTGCATTGGTTTCACGACTCATAATGTAAGTATATTTATGTAGTTTTAATTGAATGAACAATATCTATACGTATATGTATTTACTAGCTTTTTTTACCCGGCGGTAATTTCAATGTTTAGTAGGTAACTAATACAATTTTTGACTGAAATTTCCCGTATTCAGTGCTTATTGGTGTATTCCTAAAAATGTCTCAACATACAAAAATTTCTTGAGATCATGATCATTGATGAAAAAATATGCGGTTTAGTCTTGATTCTTTAAGAACTTTCTGGTCCAAACATATAGTCTATTGACACTTCCAAGTATGATCTATCAAATCGCTTGAGCCGTTTAGGCGTGATTAATGTATTACAAAGACATTTATAATATATATATGCATTATTTTCCGATCGGCTAATCGGATTCATCGAAATTATTACAATTCGTCAATAATGTTTCACGAGTTTTACGGATGACTAAATATGCTTTTAACTAGTCCTATACGAATGTCCTACAGAAATTATATTTCCATACCAAAATATCATCGATCACAGATTGATGATCGATTTATGTAAACCACGTTTCTTTCGGTCGAACCCACTGTACCTAGAGTGGTGGGAGGGGGATAAATGAAAAAATTTATAAGAACGGAAATAACACTGTTAATTTTTTGTTCCAATTTTAATGTTATGTTTAGTATTTTCTTTCTTAATAAATATCTCAAAAGTTTGACGGCCTGGATTTTTTTCAATATTTTTCCCGAAGTTAAACGAAGTTTCTCATCATGAACAAAAATCTTGTAAACTACACAGCAAAAAATGACATGTTAAAGAAGTAGTTTCGGCAGGGATTCAAGTGATGATGAAGTGGTTCGACTTAGGTGAAACATGCCTGATTTTTGCATTAACGTGTCATTGTTTGTGTGTGTGTTTATGCGAGTAGATATTTAAATATAAGATTGCGTAGGACCATTACGAAAAAATTTGACTTTTTTCGATAATAAATATTAATAAAAAAAAACTTCAATCTAAAGAGACATTAATCTCAAATAAATCTGAATTATTTGAAATCCCAGATCATCTTTCCTTATTGACAAATTTATTCAAATTTTGGAAGTCATATACTTAAGAAGTCATGATAATCACATTTATTTTGAACTACTTCCAATTTTTTTGGTGCTTTAATTTTTCACGATAATGCTGATTGAGATATTGACAAACAACTTTTTACGTGTTATTTTGGAATCCATTATAAATAAAACATTTTTAGACCACTGTGGACCCATTGGGTCCACTTTTACTTTCTTTGCATGCTAATGACTTACCTAATAATGTATCCTATAGTAAAATTAATTTATATGCTGATGACGTACAGCTATACATGAACACATCGCTTAAAACTATAAATGAAAATGTATGTAAGCTCAATTCTGATCTTGACAGCATTTGTTGTTGGGCATCACAAAATGGTCTATGCCTGAACTCCCAAAAATCAAAATGTTTAAAAATCCGTAAGAAATCATTAAAACAAAATATTATCGTTGACATTCGTATTAATAATGAAAAAATTGAAACCGTAATTTCAGCAAAGAATTTATCCATTACATTTAATAGCACGCTCAGCTGGGATAATCACATTAATATTGTAGTAGGTGAAACGTACTCAATGCTTCGCACTCTGTGGGCTACACACTTTTGCACTCCAGTTAATATTAGAATGCTAATTGCTAAAACTTATTTAATGCCGGTACTTCTTTATGGATGCGAAGTGTATTCGGAAGTTAAATACTCTTTTTAACAACATTGCCATATATGTACTTGATCTTCACACTCTTGATCAGTATTGCCGTTTTGGTTATTTATAACCAAAATTGGTTATTTTTTTTCCTGATGTGTAGATGTGTATTTATTTTTCATTTTGGTTACTTTTTTAAAAACATTTTGTTATAGACGGATTTTTCAATATTTATTTATACGATCCTAACGATCCTATCGTATAGAGCAGGGGTGCCCAAAAGTTCCTTCTGAAAGAACAAACACCAATACATTTAAAGAAAAACTAATTTTTATTCAATATTTTTTGTTGTAAAAACTAAAACATACAAAGAACAAAGAAAAAATACACACTTTTTTAAACGATACCATACGATAAACAAAAACAAAATCTACATTGATGATCGCTGTCGTCAATGTTTACCAGCAAAGCATGCGAAAGTGTTGTTGCTTTGCACTTGCGTGTATACAGTGAAGAACGACAAAAAAACTAACAAGACAAAGTTGTTTGTGTATTCCATATTGCTGGTGCTGAGTGCTGTATTGAGTATAGAAACACACAGCCTATAGCTAAGAGCATTTACAAAAACAAATGTGCACCAAGAGTATAGGGCTTGGGCACCATTGGTATAGAGTATTCATAAACAAATTATATCTATTGTGATTGGCAAGCCCTTTGGAATAATATTAAACAATTTGAGAACGATTAATTATGTTAACAGATATTTACGATTTAGGGATGTAAATGATAAAACCCAATATTGGTCTAATTACACAGTTGAACATACATTTTGGTGCCGGAAATTTCAACTAAGTTTTATACGAGTACCCTCGGTACTATGTTAAACTTGTTCTTTCCAGTCAACGCGTTTTCGAAATATTAGGGTTTTTATATTCACATTACATGCCCTATTTTTTGGTTTTTTTCTTCTAAATTTTTTTTTTTTTATTCATTCAGTTACAGAATCCTAGCCAATTGGCCATAATCTTGGAACCGATTATGGCCAATTGGCTACTACTCACAATTTGATTATACATAACATAATTTTGGGTAATACATCTTAGAATATGGATTTTTTTAGCACGAAACTAGCCTACTTAAACATATTTTTCTTTTGAGTATAATAATTCTAGTGGATGTTTTGGAATATTTGTCTTATGTTTCAATAATGTTGAAATTTTACTCTTTTAGCTTTATCCTCAATAAAATGTTATAACGCATTAAAGTGAACATAGTTTTAAATTGAAATGAAAAATTAGTTAAAAGTGTAATGAAATATTTAGATAATAATCCGAAATTTTACATCCTAAAAAAATATTATTTTTATAAACTATTTTTTTAGGTAATTAGATCTTTTTTCTTAATTCACATTTAAATTTTAGTATGTATAGGGTTTTACTGCCCTTTGGTAGTAGAGTCGAACCTATTCTGTCAAGATCGTGTGTTTTTTGCACTGTTGCACTGTGTTATTAAAGAACATTTAAAAGTACCATTAGAATAAAGAAAAAGTAGCATAATGTTCACACTTGTAGATTTCCTTTCGCTTGGGTCCCAATACGCTTTATATCATGTTCATTGGTAAAGAAATTACAAAAAGTACCATTCGAATAAAGAAAAAGTACCAAAATTTCTCCCTCTAGAATTCTTACGCACTTAAGACCATATATGCCTCATTTCATGTTTCTAAGTCCCTTGTTATACAACATTCAAAAAAGTACTATTTGAATAAAGAAAAAATTACCGTGAACTATCCCCTTGAATTTTCACTCACTTATCACCATATACGCTTAATTTCATATATCTATGTCCATTATTACAGAAAATTCACAAAGTACCATTATAATATAGAAAAAGTACCGCAAAGCAGCCACATGCGGATTTCCACTCACTCGGGTCCATATAAGCATTATTTCGTGTTTTAGGTTAATTAGTGAAAAAATTACAAAAAATACCATTCGAAAAAAGAAAGAGTATCAAAAAGTCTCCCCCTAAAATTCTCACTCACTTAGGACCATATATGCTCAATTTGCTGTTCCTGAGTCCATTGTTATAGAAAATTCAAAAAATTACCATGAAGTATCCCCTTGAATTTTCACTTACTTAGCACCATATACGCTTAATTTCATATTTCTATGTCCATTATTACAGATAATTCAAAAAGTACCATTAGAATATAGAAAAAGTACCAAAAGGCATCCACTTGTGGATTCCCACTCTCTCAGGTCCATATAAGCTTTATTTCATGTTTCTAGGTTCATTGGTGAAGAAATTACAAAAAGTTCCATTCGATTAAAGAAAAAGTACCAAAATGTCTCCCTCTAGAATTCTCACTCATATATGCTGAATTTCATGTTTCTAGGCCCATTGTCATAAAAAATGTAAAAAGTACCATTAGAATAAAGACAAAGTAACATAAAGTCCCCGCCTTGAATCCTCAAACACTATGCTTAATTTCATGTTTCTAGGTCCATTATTATAGATAATTCAAAAAGGACCATTAGAAGAACGAAAAAGTACATATAGTTCAGTTCTCCCATGTTGGTACCTAAATATTATCCCTTATTCCTAACTCTAACTTCACTCAGTTACATATCGGCTAACTTTGATGTCGATAAGTTAAATTATTTAAAATATTAAAGAAGTACTATTAGGAAAAAAGTACCAATTTCCCTTTACCTCTTTGAACACCACACAAGTTTGAAATTTAAAAATTGCCCATTTTGCCAAAATTATTTATGCTAAAGACAAAGTCTCAAACGATTAAAATCTGTGGCAATGTGCTCAAGAAAAATATGTTTTATAAAATTGTATTTTCCTGGGGTAACCCTTTTCGGTACCTTTTGGTGGTAACATTTTATTCAAATAAATGACCGTATCATGGTGGGAGCTATGAGCACCCGTATAGCTATGTCAATTTATAGGAAAACATATTTTATTGAAAAAGTACCAAAAGTAAACACAATTTTTATGCCTTAAGGGTTCGAATTTCCAGTTTGGCACCTTATATTTTTTATTTTTTGATAAGTAAAGAATACGATTTAAAATTTATTAACATAAATTATCCGTTTTGAATTCGGGATTCTAGGTCCATCGTTATAAAATCTTCAAAAAGTACTACTAGTTCGAAAAAGTACCTGCAATTCCATTTTTTATATTCTAACTCAGTCAGAATCATGTGTGTTTAATATCCTGCTTAGGTTTATTATTATAGACATTTCAATAATAGTTTCTATTACGTCAATATCATTATGGCCTCTATCCTTGATTCTTTCTTTTCTTAGAAGTATATCAGCCAAATATTATGTGCATACAATAAGTAAAATAATTTATTATAATAAAAAGTACCATTAGAAAAAAAAGTAAAAATTTTCCACAATTTTAAAGTTTGAAATATCAAAGTAATTTCCTGATTCCAGGTTCAATATTATAGAAAATTCATTTTGAAGAACGAAAAAGTACTCCTTAGTTTGGTTTAGTTCTCCATTTTTGGTATCATAATACAATTGAGCACTCTATTCTTGATTATTTCTTTTCTGAGAAGCATATTAGCCAACTTTAACTAATTTAATATATTGTTGTGTTTTTACCTTTTAAAACGGGGATTTATTCCCTTTAAATAAACCGGATATTTTTGATTGCAAATAAAATCAGTTTTAGTAGTTTAAAATTGTAGCTATTTATTTAGAATGTACAATAACAACAGAATTAAATAGTCACTCAGTGTCTTTATATACTCTTACGTTTTTACCTTTTAAAAACGGGGTTTATTTCCTTTGAATAAACCGGATACTTTTGATTGCAAATAATAGCAGTTTTAGTAGTTTAAAATTGTAGCTATTTATTTAGAATGTACAACAACAACAGAATTAAATTGTCACTCAGTGTTTTTATACACGTTTATCAATTCGCAGAAATACACACACACACTTTATAATGTACAAGTATACACGTACAAGACAGTTGATGTTAACTCTAACAGCGCCAATGATCAACTCCACTCACTACTGTAACCGCAATCACTATTTATACACACTGCCATCTTCATTCGAGTAGTCTAGATTGTTCTTAACGGTCAAAACTCGTATGTTCGAATTCTAGAGCCTTCGATGTCAATGTTAGCAGCCCAAACACTCAGTGTTGCCACACTTACAAACAATGCTAATAACCGCATGCTACTGATGGACGTGTTTATAAACATGATGGATGCTGCTGGCAGTCGTTACAGACCGTTAAATTCAAATCGCTATTGCGTAACAATACGTATATCAATTCGCAGAAATAAACACACACACTTTATAATGTACAAGTATACATGTACAAGACAGTTGATGTTAAATCTAACAGCGCACTCAACACACGGCTGCCACCTCTGCCACTATTTATACACACTGCCATTTCATCCGAGTAGTCGAGATTGTTCTTAACGGACAACTAGAACATTCGAATTGTAGAGTTCTCGATGTTAATGTTAGCAGCTTAAACATTTAGTGTTGCCACACATACAAACAATGCTAATAACCGCATGCTATCAACATTGTTGATAAGCTTCTACTAATGGACGTGTTTATAAACATGATGAATGTTGCAGGCAGTCGTAACAGATCGTTAAATTCCAATCGCTATTGCACATTCGTAACAATATTAAAAAGGTACCATTAAAAGAAAAAGTACCAATTTTCCTTTATCCTCGTAAACACTCGTAAAATTTGAACTTAAAATATGTTTAGTAGTTTCTATATTATCAACTGATTTAATAGTTAATAAATTATCACAAAACCGACCGGATTCGATCGGTTTTCAATATTTTAAAACAGAAACCGCGGTTTTGAAATTCTTCGGTTTTTTGGAAACTCTAATATTTAGTGATGAGAGTAAGTTTTAGATTTTTGGGTCAAAATCGAGATGTAAAATCAGGAGAAAAAGGAATAGTGAACTACTTTCACAAAACCTTAGTGCTACCGTAAAACATGGCTGTGGGTCTTTGATGGTGTAGGGATGTATGACAGCTGCAGCACCTGGCAATCTTGTATTAATTGAAAGTACAATGAACAGTCGAAACTACTCACCTCTGCAATCTCCAGACCTTAACCGAATAGAGCACCTGTGGGTAATTTTAGCCCGGAATATTAGAAAGCAAAGCATTTCATCTAAGGACGAACTCCGAACCCTCTTTAAAGGAAGAGTGGAGGGAAATTACTAAAAATATAACTGAGCACTTGTAAACTCCATGAAAAGGCGACTAGATGCCGCAATTAAGCTGAATGGAGGACCAAGGAAATATTAACTTTTTATTTTCGGATTTTGGTAATATAAAATATTGCGTTTCATATACTGTATACTAATTTTTAACAGTTGTTTTAGGTACTTGTTTGTTTTTCCCATAAATTTTCCTCGAAATAAATTTTAATTTTCAAAGGTTTTAAAAATAATAAAAGATTAAACTGTAAATTTAGTTTTAAGTTTATTCAAACTTATATCGTACCTAAAACTCAAAATGTCCTAACTAACAAAAAATTATAAACCTACTTTTTTTACAAATTCCGATGTATCAAAGTACATGTATCTTGAAATGTTTGTTAGTTAGAGCGTTTTAGGTAACGATATATTTCATCATCACATACTCTGACTGTATGTGAAATATGATCAGGGATCTTTAAAAATGGTTCTTGGATGAATTTTTTAAGTGCTCATTATTGAATTTAAGAAGGCATTTAGAATAAAGTGAAATGTATCCAAATTGTTTGGTGTCTCATTTTATAAGCTTTCGAACTCTCCTCCACCTATCCACCAAATGTTATCCAAATCGATGACAATCGGTAGAATACTTGTTAATATAAAATGGAATTGCTCATAAATAAAATTTTGTATAAAAATAAAGCTATATTAATTGCCGATTCAATCTCTTTTACATGATATCAATATCTTTGCAGTCGAATAATTATTCTGGGTCCGAAATTTGTATAAAAAAATGATTTAAAGAACACAAACAAATGTCTTTACGTTGTGTTTATGTTTATGATACGCACTTATTGCACTGCTATAATTGTTAATAGGTCAACGTGCTTTTAAGGTGTAGTACAAACATGTATATAAATATATATGTATATGTACATATGTAAATACATACTTATTTATATATATGTATATTTGCCAGACCGTATATACACATTTGCTTAAAAATGTGTGCGCATATTTTAGATACGTTTGATCCATTAGGAAACAAATACATAAAATATTTTCTCTTTGCTGCTCTCTTGTTATGTTTTCGGTAGAGTTTATATTTAAATAATAATATTTATAATCAGTGCTGTGCATATACTTCTAGTGATCTAGTCATTATTCGCATTGCAATATTTATTAAGAAAAAATAAAAGTCGGCCAACGACGGATATGTTTTGTGTAGTGTGATGGATGAGATGGGCTAATATTATTTTATAAAATATGTTCTTCTCTGCATAGAACAATTTCGTTATTGCTATTTTAAGACTTGGAGTGTACCTCTGCAATTTTGAGAAATATTTGTCCGTTTCTATTATAATTAGTTTTTCTTTTGGTGCTGTGGAAATCTATGTATGGTGTAATACTAATTTTATAAAAAGAAGGATCTGCTAAAACGAGGGCAAATAATATTGCTATGTATCAAATTGACCAAGAATATTTTGTTGAGCGATCCAAAGGCCCTAGACATTACATTTTCAAAGGAGAAAATGTTAAGGGTCGAGTAAGCAAAACATTTAAAAACAAATATCATTTCGACAATGATTTTATCATAGCTAACCGGAAAAATCCATTAACTGATCAAAATGATTTCCCAATTTATGAAAAATTCTTACGCCCTGTGGTATATACTGGCACAAAAGACAGATATACTAATGATATGATTTCTGTTACGCACACAAATTACACCGATCGAGAATATATCGATGAAACATACTTTAATGAAGAACCATCTCAAGGAATAGATACAGAGAATGTTGTTCGAAATTTGACAGCAGTTAGACGTTTTTTGGAATTATTACAAACCATACCGTTACCACCATTATCTCTTACCACAACGTGCATATGTTTTATTATAGCAATTTTTATTTCACCACGCCCTTGTGTTGAACATATTATTTTTCCTGCTTTCAGATTATCGTTTGGTACTCTTTACCCAGCTTATGCCTCATACAAAGCAGTCCGCACAAAGAATGTAAAAGAATATGTAAGTCATCCAAGAAAAAATAACTGTTATGTTTTTTATGTATATGTTTTTTTATTTTTAGGTTAAATGGATGATGTATTGGATCGTCTATGCATTTTTTACATGCACTGAAACTTTTACCGACATCTTCCTTTCGTGGTTTCCATTTTATTATGAAGTAAAAGTGATTATTGTGTTATGGCTACTTTCGCCAGCTACCAAAGGTAGTTCAACACTGTATAGAAAATTTGTTCATCCAATGTTGACCCGTCGTGAACAGGTACATACATATAATTTAAATGTATACAATGTATTAACTGGAAACTTTACGTAGGAAATTGACGAGTATCTTAATCAAGCCAAAGAGCGTGGATATTCTGCTGTATTACAATTAGGTTCCAAGGGTGTTAACTATGCTACTAATGTAATTATGCAGACTGCAATAAAGGTATTTATACCATTATTATTACCAATATAATGTTTAACAACTTTTATTATACTTACTCATACAAAGCACAGCATACATTCATACAAATTTCCTTGATTTTGTACATAGTCATTTAGTGTCATAATTAACTATTTTTTTTATTTAATAAGACATGGTCTTAGATTCAATCGCTCGAGTACATCCTCTTTATCGACTGCAAGTACATATTAAATTCTGATAGGATTGTGCAAAACTTATCAATGAATATTACTTTGTCATCGACTATGAAAAATTTATCCTTTTAATAACATACACATTGTTTATAAAAATTAATAAATATTTTATGTTAAAATTGTATTGTATTTTTTGTTTTTATAAAGTCTATTCATTAATTTTCGTTATTAATAAATATAGAACGTTTCATCTTCAAACTAAACTTAACCTATTATAATATTTAGATAGTTACATTAAGTTTGTTTTTGCATAATTGTTTAATAATTTTAATTTTTTTTTTTAATTTTTTTTCTAAAAATCTATTATTCACATTAAAGATATATGCTTATGAAGATAAATTAGCATTTAAATCGGTTGAGAAAAAATATTACATTGTTTTAAGAGTTAATTTTTGTGGTACCAAACATGTCTGCCACATGTTTGCGATTTCACAAATATTTTTTACCGATTTTGAGGATTTTTTAGTCGTCTTTTGGCAACAGTGCTATGGTGATTGCGATCAGTAACACGTACGACAATCTTCAAGGACGTGATAAAGGATGAATGGGAGAAGATTAGAACCGAAGAACCCATCCACCTCGACAATTCTATGAAAAATAGGTTCAGAGAGTTTCTTAATCGTGGAGGTTATTCTGCCCGATATTAAGTTTTTGTTTTTTCAATTTAATTTTAAAGTATTCAATATATATGTTTTTGAGTGGAGTGCTAACACTCCACTAACTAATTTTGGAATTTGAGAACATTTATTTTGAAAAAAATAATTACTCAATTATAAAATTTTTAGACCACTGAAACAGTCTATAGTAAGGAGTCCTTTCAGGCTCACTAATAGTGGGGTAGCTGTCGTAACTTTCCATTTGAACACACGGTTTTATTATATTATTTAGAATTTATTTCGAAATACAGTAATAATAATTCTTTGTTAAAATTTCACTAATATTACAGAATAGGATGAAACAATTCATATTGTATGGGAAAAAACCATTTTCTTTTCAAATCTATAAAACGACTTTATTTGTTCATTATTTCTTAAGTGTTAAAGATTTTAACAAAATAGAAATAATTAATTTCAGGGGTATATCTTAATTAGTTATGGTTTCCTATGGTTTGAAAATATAAACATATTATTATAATGACCCAGCAAAATGTGTTCGAATAAATGTATCTCATTTTCAGCTTACAAAGATTCATTTATAAATAATTTTTAAACTCTTGTTGGGCACATCCAAAACCATGAAAATTTTATTTTTTCAACACCACCCAAAATAATAAATAAAAAATCTAAAAAAAAAACTTCATACACATATACGAGTGTTGTTTTTTTGTTTTCACATAGTTTTTTTTTACTAATACATTGTCACCACTTAGGTTTTTGACAACAGAGTTAGGTCTTTGACAGGAGAGATTCCGCTCTATGTTCATTCTCTATGGCTGATAGTGAGTTCTATGAGTAGGTATCATTTTAATTTATATTAAGCAAATGCGGTACGCTTTTAAGCAGAGTACCAAATATTCATTTATTTGCCACCCATGTTCATGAAAAGACAATTTTAATTTTTGTTGTGTTATGTTCTCTTTATGTATGAAGAGACAAACAATTTTTTTTGTTCATTCATGTATGATAGAATTTGTTTTGTTTTTTATTTTCACTCAAAAATGAGTAAATAATAGAAACTTTTTTCATACACATGAGCATTTTTGAGAAGTAAAATGTTTGTAAATTGTTCACAAATGAAGAGCATAAAGTTTTATTTAGCACAAACGTTCAAAAATGAAAAGCAAATAATGTTTATTTACGCTGCATACATGAAGATAATAAGAATAGGTGTAATTTTGTTTTGCATTGTTGAACAGAGGTTTAGAAAAGATTTTTTTTGGAAATAATTCGGTATCTCGCAAACTAGTATATACAATTTGGTCACCTCGTGTCTCAAATTTAAAAAAATCGTCTAAAATCTATTTATTATCCAAATGAGCTGAAATTTAAAATATAGATAGACCTTGAGAAGATCTACAAAAAATACGTTATTTATTCCTGAACGAGTTCAATGCCAGACAATGTGTGGGGTCCTTGCGTAGAATAGTGCCATGGATGATTATATAGCATCTGGAAGAGTTTATTTTGGGCTATTTGAAGTTTTTTAAGATGGCATTTAGCAGAAATAGCCCAGACTGGAGCACCAGAGTAAAACATTAAAGGGTGAAAGTGGATTTGAGGATTAATTTTTTGTTATCAACGCTAAGAAAACTTTTTTCTTTTTATATGCGAATACATTATACAAATTAAGTTGTTGGTCTTATCTAATATATGTTGTATATAATTTTTAAAATTCTGTTTTTAATATCGTAATTCATGTATCGAATTGGGTTTTGCGGTATGAAGCATGACTTCCGGATTCTAGCATTCCTTTGATTTCTCAGGTTTTCCACTTTTTGAAGTAGAAAACGTATGTTTGGATGTGTGTTGGCTTCATTGGTTTGCGTATTTTTTTTTTGGTGTTTCGTTTCGTTTAGCGTTGTTGTCCATTATGCAGCAGGTATACAATTTGACTTTAATTTCCGTGCCCTGTCTTTGGCCTTTAAATTTTTAGCAGAGTTCCTGTTAGGAACTTTTTGAGCCTTGTATGCATTTAAACCAGCATTGACTTTAACTTTTCGTACCAAATAGTACGAGTACTGACCTAACCGGGCTGCTTTCCTACCAGATGTGTTGGGAACTCTTTTGAAAATGCTTTCTATTTTTTTTTTGGCTTTAGAAACATCATATGGACCATTCCTTCTACGTGAACCAGGTTTTATATCAACGGACAAGTTTTACCGGTACTGTTTAATAACATTTGAAACATTTTGATAGCAGATCTTTGATTGTTTGGCCAACTTTTTGTAGGACCAAGTTGGGTTTTGTTGAAAATATTTAATAATTTTAGTACGCACTTTTTTCTGGTCACTTATTTTAATCAGATTAATAACAAATGAACATAACTAACATTAAACATAATAACTGACATGCTTTACAAAGGTAACATGATCAAAAAATAAATCAAATAATACATGGGTTAAAAGCTTTAATGAAAAACGTATGTTAAGAATTTTACGATGTTTGTCCTTATATACTCATCTTTGCCATTTCATATTTACTTAATGGATTTATGTAAGTAAATCAGTCATTGATAGTGAATGATTCGGAATGGTTTTTTACGACCCTATAGCTTATTATAAGATAGAAGAGAACAATAAAAACAGAAAATTTAGGTAAATGTTGAGGTTTGAATATTTAAATTTATTACACAATAATATATGATACCCTGACACTCTAAATGCATTGTTAATGCTTCTTCGTTTAATAATTCTATTTTTTAATTTTTTTAATAAATTTTTTCTAAGTTTTTATATAAATTGGACTTAATTCTGAAGTTGAAGTTGCCTCTGCTGTTTCGTTACGATAACACAATAAACATAGCATAGAAAGTAGTATTATTTTAGGACATTTTTTGCTTGAAAAGCAATAAAAACCATTGTGTAATATTAGGACATTATGACAATATGACATGATAAGAGCCCTTGTGAATTGACCAAATATGTTTCACATTGTATTTATGCAGATTAGAGTTGCCACATCACTCCTATTTTTTCAGCTTTAATTTCAACGCAGTATCTTCTGGTTGCTTTAATTCTGCTGGAGAATCATCTGTTAGTGTTGGTGGTGAGGTAATGATTGATGTCGATGAAGATACATTTGACAAAACCATATCTTGTGATGATGGATTTTCAGAAATCGTTGATGATGGAATCTTTTTCACATGAATTAATGCACCTTCAAAAGCTTTTTCCGTTACCAACAATTTCCATTTCTTTCTACCACCTCATATTCTGTTACAAGCTTACATTGTTGTGAGCTTATGCGGAAATATAAAATTTTTGAGCAGCACTTTATCTCCTACATTTATATCAGAATCATTTGCATTTCGTTTTCTGTCTCCTCTTTCCTTTCCTTTTTGTTTATTTATGCAGTCTAAATCTCTTGCCAAGGAATCAATCATATCTTCGGTTATGTCCTGAATGCTTGGTATTTTGTCTCATTACTCTATTAAACATATGTAAGTTCAGATGGTGGTGTACTTGTTGTGCCATGAGGTGTTACATTATACATTAGAATGAACTTTTGTATTTCCTGCTTATAATTATTCTTATTGGCACTGGCGATTTTCAAACGTTTGACTAATGATTTATTCATATTTTCAACCTCCCCATTGGCTTGCGGCTAGTAAGGTGGCGTCTTGTTATGTGTAATATTGTTCATTTTGCAAAAATTTTCGAATTCCGAACTTACTAACTGAGGACCATTATCATTCCTCAATGATTTTGGAAAACCTAATCTGCAAAATATCTCTTCCATGGCCTTTATGATTTTGTCAGAAGATATATTTGTCAAGAACACTACTTCCTGATACCGGGAATAGTAATCTATTAGAACTAAAACGAACTCATTATTGGGTAATGGCCCCAACAAATCTGTTGCCACACATTGCTAGGGACCATTTGGAAACGCATGCCTTTGCATTGGTATTGGATTCGAAATTTGTGACACAAGCAGACAATCACGGCAGTTTTAACAAAATTTTCATCTTCTTTATCTTCTGGATGTCCCTCATGTGCTAATTTAAGTACTTTATCACGCAAAGGCTTAGGCATTATAATACGAATACCTCGCAGGAGAATACTGCCAATCGCCGAAAGTTCAAACCGAAATAGATAATATAAACTTGATATATTTGAATCCCATGACTCTTCCTTAATAAGGGGTTTTGACATAGAATTTGTCACAAATATATTATTTCCACAATTTCCGTCAAATGAGCTCGTGTTGTAGATTGTGCAAAGTCATGATTTCTGGTATTTTCTTTTTAATAACCACCGTTCTATTCTAGCTAGAGGCTTATATGTTGGATTAAAAATTGATTCTAGTGGTTTATGGTCTGTTACCAACTCAAATTGCAGACCTGTCAAATAGTAATATAATTTCTCAACCGACCAGACTAAAGATAAACTTTCCTTTTCAGTCTGAGATGTAGGACAAACTCTTGCTAGCGAAGGATATAATTTTTAGTTCGCCATCCGAATCAAATTGAATCACATTATATTTATACAGATTAGAGTTGCCACAATATCTAATTATTGGAATAGCGTTTGGTGTATGTTTCAAAGTTCCTATTAATTTTTAGATGGAATTTTGTAAACACTTAACATCTGTTACGAACAAAATCAACTATTATGAATAAAAAGTTTATGGGAATATCACGATAACAATTTTACATTTCACGATAGCAATATTACATTTCACATGTTTTGACGATTATCTATGAACAAATAAATAAAATTATTAACAAATAGAGGTCTTTATGAACTTTTACGACTTCCATACCTGAAAATGTATGGCCACAAATTGATGTTGAAGGAATTACAACCGGAATCACAAATTTGTTGCTAATGGTAAAGGATATTTAAATAAATCCTTTCATTATTATTATGATTTTTTTTTGTATACATAATATTTTTAGTTTAATTACGTTCTTATTATTTTATTAAGTTAATTTTTGTTGCTTTCTTTTTATTTTCAAACAACATTAACCGTTAACTCATTACGTTACACACTGCACGTGCACGCTTTTAATAGACCTTTCATTATGGCTTAAATGCTTCAAATCATCAACAAGGCATGTTGGCATCATCCCAGTCAGACGATGCAATTTATGCTCGTAATAGAATACGAAATCAAGACGAATTTGACGAAATTGACGATACTCAATGGGTATCAAAATCAAATTCCTTAAATTCTATGGCTTCAATGCATGTTGAGTTCTCCGAAGACGATGAACAGATTTTTGATATTGCAATAGACGAAGAAGTTATTGCAACTGAAGACGCGGGTGCAGCTCGTATTCGAGATCCTCCCACAAGAAAAACTAAAATTAAAGAACCAAAAGATGAAATCTCAAAACGTTCAAAATTGTCAAATCACTCCTCGAAAGTTCCTACATCTGGATTGCGTCCAAGACGAAAATTGCGTGAAGCTACGCCTGATATAGATGTGGATGTTGTGTAAACTTTATTTTAAACAATAATTTTTAACAAAAAGCATAAGATCTCTTATCTTCTTTTCGAATATTAATCGATATAAATCGTACACATTTTTATACCGTTTTAATTGTTAAGATACCTTTTATAATATATATTTTAAATTGTTTAACATTATTAATTGATTAATAATACAAATTACATTTCTCACAAATAATTCTTCACAACTAATTGTTAATTAAAAAATAATAAAAACAAATACAAATGATTTGTGTAAATACAAATGTATATACATTTATATATATTTGACGTTAGGGAGGTGGCAATTTGGTACAAACTATTAGGCGTAGTTACAGTCTCAGTGATCTTTCGGAGCCGGATATTCATCGTACAGAAGATGAGGTATACATTATTTCGATAAAAGTTAATTATTTACAGATTATGAAAAAATACATGTTATAACTTAAGGTCGATGATGTCGTTACAATGCGACCCCAACAGAGAATGCTACGTCAACGTTTAAATACTCCAGTTGGACGATCAGCTTCAGGTACTCGCCATTCAACTGGCATGTACTTTACAGAAGTGGATGTTGCTGCAAAAGGAGCAGGAGATTTCAAGTATTTTGAACATATTCGGCATATATATATTATATGTTATTAATAATAATTTTAATTTATATTTTAGTTATAATGTTCGCTCCTCTGACGATATTAGTTCAGGATATTCAAGCGCCGAACCCATTTCGGGTGGCTTAAGTCGCACGTCTTCTATGTCAAATGCTTCTAAATCACGATTAAAAGCAAAGCGCTCAGAGGTAAGTTAATAACTACAAAAGTTTAGATTTTATTCCAATATTAATTTATAATCACAACTAAAGGGGCCCATAGACACATACTGCTGACACATACTGCCGATGAACCCTTCGTATACGTGTGTGATTGATATTTTACTACACACCTATCAATCATCATTTAAAAAATGCGTTTGAGAACAAAAAAAATTATTATTTTCTATTTTTCAGTAACTAAAACGTCAAATTTAAAAATTATATTTCATAAAAATGAAAAAATGTATACTATTGTTCATTTGAACAACTGTCAGCAGTACGAGTTCATTTCAAAATCAAAACTATTTTGATTTTTCATACTGCATTGTCTGTGTGTCGCATACATAAACAAAAATTTAAAATTTACCAACACATACTTATTGCATGAGCATGAGCAGTATGTGTCTATGGGCACCTTAAGTCTATGTCAAAATACTGTTAAAAAAATATTTTTAAATTAAAAGTATTTTTTTTTAACACTACGTCATACATTTTGTTTATACTATGTATTAAATGAAAATAAATAATACTAGCGGTTTTTACTGTTGGTGTTATGTTTATAGAACTAGTATATTTACTATGACTATTGACTAAAAATATATATGTACATTATAACCTATTGTGTTGTAAACTAATAAAACACCCGAATTAAAGCTTTATAAAATATTTGAAAAACAGAGAAGTATGTTATTCTTCGATATACTGCATATGCATTCGCTGAAATATGCGAATGTTTCCGCGAATAATAAACTAAATCAAATTTTTTTCAACAAAATGTAAATTTTATACATTTTTAGTTTTATTTGCTTTTTAGTCTTAATTTAATTGAAAACACATTATATAATTTTAATATAGCAAATTGTCCTAAATATGCTCGACACATAAATAGAAATCATCATCTTTAAACATACTTTACAGAAGTATTAAGTACGTTTGCAGCAAATATAGTGTACCAAAAAAGAAACCATATGTACCTGACAAGAAATAACAAAACTATATTTTAATCCAGTTAAATAAACTGGAATAGATACAAGTGTAGCACTACTACTCAACCATAAAATACTTGCTTACAAAATTAAAATAGTTTCATTGAATTTATTAACAACCTTTTGTAAAAAAATAAAAAAAAAAATAAGAAATTGAATAATATTTTTTTAAATTGGTGACCCCGACTTCTTCACGCAAGATGCCTAGACATGCTAGAGATTCCGCAGCAGAACCTGTTGTAACTACATCAACGGTAACACTCCGTATTCCACGATTTTGGAAAGAAAATCCAGCAATTTGGTTTGTCCAGTTGGAGGCACAATTTGAGAACCATAACATAGTCAATGAAAACTCGAAGTATTTTGCAGTTTTACCGGAATTAGATCCAGAAGTTCTCTCCCAAGTCAGTGACATAATTATAGAACGCCCAAACGATGCCTACACCAAAATAAAACAACGCCTCGTTGACCATTTCTCCATTTCTGAAGAGAAGTGGATAAAAACCCTTCTAAAAATATGGCTATTTTCCTAAAATTTAGAGGTCTTCTTACATTATTCCTTTACTTAAAACTGTCATCGTGTCAACATGGATTTCGGAAAGGTTGTTCTACTAAAACGAATGTCCTTCATCTTACAACACATGTAAACCAAGTCTTTGTCCAAAGAAAACAAACTGATGCCGTTTATACCGATTTTAGTAAAGCTTTTGATAAAGTTAATCAGCTGGACCTTCTGGGCTTAACATCTTGCAGCCTAAACTGGATAAAATCGTATCTTTTGGGTAGAACACAATGTGATAAGTTCAATAATAAATTCTCCAAAAATATATTGGTTACTTCTGGTGTCCCTCAAGAGAGCCACCTTGGTCCTATTTTCTTCTCCCTGTTCATCAATGACCTTCCAGATGTTTTAAATTTTTGCGACATTCTAATGTATGCGGATGATGTCAAAATCTTTTTGAGCTTCTCTCAATATATGGATCATTTTTATCTCCAATACGATCTCAACAATTTCTTTTCTTGGTGCAGTCAAAACCTAATGGAATCAAATTTAAAAAAAATTTAAACTTATGCGCTTTTCAAGAAGTAATTACATTTCCGTCAACTATACATTGGGCTTGATTCTGTTGAAAATTTTCTTGATCTTGGAATTTTACTAGACCACAAATTGACAATAAATAAAGCCAGAGGTGTACTTGCATTTATAAAACGTTGGGCTAAGGAATTTAGCGACCCCTACATCACAAAACAACTTTACATGTCTTTAGTAAGACCTATATTGGAATATGGCTCTGTTATCTGGGATCCTTGGAGATTATCGGAGACTGAATGCCATAACAGTTCCCGATAAATATCCGCTACCACATATCCACGATTTCGGATTTGGATTGAATGGTAAGACAATTTTTTCTACAATAGACTTAGTACGTGCCTACAATCAAATTCCTGTGGCTTAAGAAGATATTCCAAAAACTGCCATTATAACACCCTTTGGACTCTTTGAATTTCATTACCTTTCAAAGATTCATACATGAAGTTTTGTGTGGCCTCGACTTTTGCTTTAGCTATTTAGATGATGTTCTTATCGCATCCAAGTCGGAAGATGAACATTACCATCACCTAGAAATTGTATTTTATCGTAGATTTATTCATCATGCTGCTGAAACTCAAACACCACTTCTTGAATATCAAAAAGGCAACAAGAAAAATGACAAAACTCTAATAGTTTGGACTCCCGAAGCCGAAAACATTTTTAACAAATGTAAAGCAGAATTAGCCAATGCTACCTTTCCCATCCAATGGATAACAAACCAATATGTGTAATAGTCGACGCATCCGATCATGCTATTTGGTGGAGTATTAGAACAACAATCCGATGTTGGCTGGCTTCCTCTTAGCTTTTTTTCAATAAAACTCACAGAAACCCAAAGAAAATACAGCACCTATGATAGATAGCTTTTGGCTATCTACATGGTAGTCAAATATTTTCGACATATGCTGGAAGACCGTCATTTCATCATATTGCATTTAAGCAAAATCCTGAGAAAGCTTATCCCCGACAGTTTCGTCAACTCGATTTTATATCACAGTTTTCAACAGACATTTGTCACATTAGTGGTCATGCAAACACAATTGAAGATACAATTGATCGATGTTCCAACGTCTATTGATTACGAACAATTAAGCAAGAGCCAAGAAGATGATACAGAACTTCAATCGTTCTTGAAAGATAATTCAACATCGCTTATTTTAAAGTCCATAATAATTCTACAGGATAAACCAGCAGTTATTTGTGACATTTCAACAAATAAAGCAAGACCGTTTGTGCTGTCAAATTTTCGCAAAATCGTATTCAGTTCACTTCATGGCTTGTCTCATAGTGGCATTAAAGTAACTACAAAACTAATACAAGATCGTTTTGTTTGGCCGAATATGAAGAAAGACATACACACTTGGACCCAAAAATGCATACAGTGTCAGCGTTCCAAAGTAACTCGACACATAGTGAGCTCGGTACGTATCCCACAACTTCTGAATGTTTTTCCAATATCAATATAGATTTGGTTGGTCCATTACAGTCTGTCAATGGTTATACGTACTTGTTAACTTGCATCGACAGATTTACTAATTGGCCTGAGGCCATTCGATTGGAAGTATTTCCTACTGGCTAGAAGTACTTCCTACTGTTCTTATGGGTCTTCGTTCAAGTATCAGAGAAGATGTAAATGCAACACCAGCTGAACTTGTAAATGGTACCACTATTCTACCATGCGACCTACTTCAAAATTCTACAGAATTTTGTTCAAAATCTTAAAACTCAAATGAACATGCTTAAACCAGTGGATATAAAGTACAAATCTAATAAATCCGTATTTCTTCACAAAAATTTGGAAAGTTGTTCTTTCGTTTTTGTTCGTAACGATGCTGTAAAGAAACCTCTTGAACAGCCTTATGATGGTCCTTATCGAGTTCTAAAGAAGGCAGACACATTTTTTACCATAGACATAAATGGATGCAGTAAAGTCATAACCATAGATCGACTAAAACCTGCATTTATGTTTAATTCGGAATTAATCGAAGAGCCAAAATGTGTTACCATTCAACTAAGACGAACTCAAATTTCGAATATGAATTCAACAGCGCCGATTACAAATAAGTCAAGAATTCCAAAAAGAGTTAAATTTTCGAGAGTTCAATAACAAACTCTCTGGTGGGGGAGTATATGTAGCAACTACTACTCTACCATAAAATACTTGCTTACAAAATTAAAATATTAAAATAGTTTCATTGAATTTATTAACAACCTTTTGTAAAAAAAAAAAATAAAAAATATGTTTTAGTCTTGAAAAATAAGAAATTTAATAAACATTTTTTTAAACAAGGATATAAATGATCACCAGCAATTGAATCGGCTAAACGAGGCTATCACAAATGAAATTGTTAAATATAATAACAAATCGTGGAATAACATGCTATGAAATTTAGACAAATATTTTACGATATTCTGGAAATCATCAAAAATATTAAAAAAAAGAAAAGAAAACCTAAAAATATTCCTTTACTTAAGGAAATTCTAGAATATACAGTAGAAAAAAAATGTAATATATTAGCATACATTTGTTATTTGAACAACAAAGCCTTCTTAATGATGACGAAACTATATTTGAAATTAATAATGTCATTTTTTTTTGTACCCCTAAAATCCCTAAAGAATATGCCACAAATACAGTATATGTAAAAGAATGGCGATGCAGATCTAAGAAAATTATCTGTGTCGATTTTAAACATTAAAAAAATATAAATTAAAACATAACCATTATTTGTGTAAATACAGTGGGAAAAAAATAACTTTATTAAACAGTTTATTAATGAATTAAAACGAAATGTATTGATAATAGCTTTTTAAATTGCAATTAAAATATTTACATGAACACATGTGCAGAGCACTACGCCATTTGTTTGCCAAAGTAAAAGGTGTAAATAATAAATAAAAAGCACATATTTTAAAATATTTAAAGAAAACTTTTATAATGCACAAAACAACTGACATATGCCCGGAGTGTAAGAAAAACATTTCTAAAATAAAAGCCAGTGTTGGTTGCGCTTTATGTGGTATTTTCTCTCATCCGGAATGTAAAGGAATATCTGAGGTGGAATGGCTGTATAAAAATCGTTCAGTGAAATTGTAAAAATTGCTATGAAAAAGGAAATTCCTTAAGTAACCCAAATCAATGTACTACCTTGGATAACTCTTGCAACAGAAATATGTCTGCGAATCAGGTTGATTTTGGCTCTATGCTACTTCATCTACAAAAATCTATGGATGAACGCATCAACAAATTAGATGATCGCTTCAACAATATGAATACTAAAATAGACTCCATGTGCCTAAAATAAAACAAGACCTCTCTTTAGATATGGGTTATATTATACCACGATAAACGCTGTTGAGTAAAATTGCCAAGAAAAATTTAGAAAGAAAAAAAACTTTAGAAAGACGTCAAAATAGATCAGACATATTGATTTTTGGATTACCAAAAACTACAAAAAATATTCATGAAATTATTTTCAAAACTGGAAATCTGTGTAACGTCGAGTTGAATGAATCAGATTTAAACCATTGCTGCCATCTTCAGAACAGAAAATGTATTTTGATCAAATTTAATTCTGTGAAATTAAGGGACAACTTAATGCAACATTACTTCAAATCAAACCCTTTCTGCCTCAAGGACATTATTGATAGTTCGTCAACTACTCGCATCTACCTCAACGATAATTTATAGCCAATATCCAGTAAACTCAATTATGTCTGCAGAAAACTCTACTCCAAAAAAGTCTTAAAAAAGTTCAAACTTATTAACATGGATTACTCTAACGTCATAATTACCAAACCAAATGATTCTGTAATAACTCTTAACCTGCAACAATGTCAAAATTGGTTGGATAAATCTGAGGAGCCGTCTTAATATAACATACCTTTTCTTTCATGTAAAAAATTGTTTTATTTTAATATTTAGAGGCTCTACCTTTGTTTTTCACTCTTCCTGTTTTTTTTTCCGACAATTCGTCCTTATTTTTCCGACTGATGCCCTCCAGCTTCCTCTTGAGCACTCCCCAAAGGTGTTCTATTGGTTTAAGGTCCGGTGACTGTAAAGGCCATTGCATAAGAGGTACTTTGTTGACAGCAAAGCAATCCTTTGCCAATTTAGAAGAGTGGTTCGGATCACTGTCCTGCTGAAACTCCCATCTCAAGGACATCTCTTCCTCAGCAAATGGGAGGATTATGCTTTGCAATATATTTACGTAGTCCGGGCGCATATTTTGTTCTTTATCCAAAATATTGAACAGACACCAGAAGAACAGAAACACCCCCATATCATGATGAATCCACCGTCGTGTTTTACGGTCTTCTTGGTGTATTTTGGATCATATGCCTTATTGTGTGGGTGCCTAACATAATGTTTCCCATGGGATCCAAACAAATTTATCTATGTTTCGTCTGACCACAGCCCAAGAAGACCGTAAAACACGACGGTGGATCCATCATAATATGGGGGTGTTTCTGTTCTTCTGGTCTCTGTTCAATATTTTGGATAAAGAACAAAATATGCGCCCCGGACTACAATATAATTCCGCAATATAATTTTCCGACCCTATAAAGTATATATATTCTGGATCCTTATAGATAGCGGAGTCGATTAATCCATGTCCGTCTGTCTGTTGAAATCAATTTTCTGATGACCTCAGATATCTTCGGGATCCAAATCTCCAATAATTCTGTAAGACAAGCTTCCGAGAAGTTTGGTATTTAAAATCAGCAAAATCCGTCCATAAATAACGGAGATATGAGCAAAAATCCGAGACAACCTCTGAAAATTTCATAAAAAAAATACAATTTATGTTTGGATATGTGTTGGCTTCATTGGTTTGCGTATTTTGTTTTTTTGGTGTTTCACAAAAAAACAACAAAACGTATGTTTGGATGTGTATTGGCTTCATTGGTTTGCTTATTTTGTGTTTATTTCTGATCACTATTTTGATACAACTTGTAATATTTTTCATAAAAAAATATATATATATATACATAAATCTTATCTCATAATTTCTTACTTTCCTATTCTTTATATTCACAATGTACTCTAATCTTGGTCCTACAATTTCAAATAACTATTTACTAAAAAAAAGATTAAATAACAAAAATGTATATCTTAATGTTGGTCACATAATTCTGGACATTGTATGTCTAAATTATTTGAATTAAAAACAGTTCTCGAAGGTCAGTTCATAGATATATTAGACATAACAGAATCTATGCTAAAGCCATTTATATTAGACAATGCTTTAAACATACCCGGTTATTATTTTATTGGAAACGATCGTATTGATTCTAGAGGTGGTGGACTAATGCTATATATTAAAAATGGCATTAAGACAAGAATTATACTGAGTAGGTCTGTACACCAACAATATGAAATTTTATTAATCGAAGTTGTCCTTAACAATAACACATTATACATATGTTTAGTGTATTTTGATATTCGCACTAACTCTTTCTCATTGATTGACTTTTTTATGTTGTCATCCCACATGATAAATAATCTACTTGTCTGATCAATTCTATTGCACATATTTTTCCCATCACGCTTTTGTTTTTATCAGTTTGGATTTCTCCATTAAGCCCATTGATGAATTCATAAAATTGAGACACCTCAGATCTATTGACCATCTTCAACTCGAAAGTATGGTTCATGAAACTGACTTTTCAAATATTTACACCACAAATTCACAGCTAAACTTAATACAATCATTCCTAAGAAATTGTTTTGAAAACTGTGTCCCTTTGGTTAAAAAACGCATTAATAACGCTGGTAGAATAAATGATTTAAGAAGAGATAAGTATGTTATGGATGACATACAATTTCGAAATATGTCACACAGAGCATACGTCGAGAACAGATGCGATACTACTTGGAAAAAATATTTTTATATACGAAACAAAGTGAAATCTACTATTAGGAGACGAAAAAGAGAATTTGATGAGACCATATTTTAAAACATAGACTCAAAGAAACTCTGGAGACTGTTAAAGGAGGATGGGACTGTTGAAAGTAAATTGAGCTCTGTAGCATGTGAACCTAACGATCTAAGTAACTTTTTTATATCAGCACAAAACCAATATCTTTTTTCTTACCCTACTTTTTCATGCTACAGCAATAATGTCAATAAATTCACTTTTTCATGTATTAATTACAAGGACTTATAGAAAATCTATATTCTCCATTAAGTCAAACATTGGAGTTGACGGAATACCTTTAAACACTGACCTTATTGAAAAATCTTAACTAAAACTTAATTTTTACTTTAAAAACATAATTTGAAAACAATTACATGTTTTCATATTGATTAGAGTATTTTAAAATCTATTCACCACATAATAAATAAAATACAACTTATTATTACTTGAATACAATACAGTAGACGCTCACAAATTAAAGCTTTCAGTAATTTGAACGTCCAGAAATTAGAATCAGTGTTTGCAATACATTAAACGCCCGGAAATTAGAATTTAAAAATTCTAATTTCCGGGCGTTTTTTTTCTTATTTGAACACAAGAAATCCCCAATTTATTTTTATTCTGTTTGAACATGGTAAAACTAAAAAGGGGAATCACCAAATTATATATGTTTATCCTTATTTGTTGTTTTTTTGTCGCAAAGTATATCATTAGAAATGATGAAAGTATATCATTAGAAATGATACACTTTCACGTAAACACTTTATCATTGGAAACTAAAGTCAAAATATTAGAAAAGCTTGACAAAGGCGTTCAATGAAACCGGTTAGCCCTTAATTTAAATGCTGTATCCAACACATATCAGGAGGCAAGCAATAAATCTTTGCACATCGCTGAATATCCAAAAATGGAAGTGCTTTTTAAATCAAAGAGAAAAAAGTGTACACTGACTGGCCTCATACTTAAAGTGAAAGCTAAACAAATATTTAGAGAGGAATACCCCGATAAAGATGAAAATGCATTCCGTGCAAGTGATTACAAAATTAAGGAAACGACACGGTATCCGATTTTTTTTAAATGTGTGGCGAGATTCTTTCCATTGATGTTGTAACGTTTTGTTTTCTTGTTTTTATCAAATATGATTGAATCAAAAAAAATGTAAAAGAGTTTTATTTTAGTTTTTGGAAGGAAATTTACTCAAGTTTATATTTATTATTCAAAAAAAAAAAAAGTCCAGAAATTAGAATTGCCTCAAAAACAAAGCGGTTCTAATATGCGAGCGTCTACTGTATTATTAGTTTAATATCGTAAATGTTTATTCAAAAACCTTTAAGTATAATTTATTTAATTAATTTCTTATTATATTCGAATCAAATAATATTTAATGATTTTTATTCTAAATAAATAAATGTTAATTATCATCCTATTTTGAATAATATGAAATTATTTCAATAAGGGTACTCATTTAAACGCTTAAGTTTCCCATTTGTGCAAATGTGCAAATTTGCGCGACGTGTTTCATGAACCCACCTTTTCAATTTTGTGCAAGTTTACACAGAAAGTTTATATTTGTTAAAAATGTCAAATAAAAATAAATTCAACAAAAGTTGTAAAAAATAAGTTTTTCAAATTGTATAAATTTAAATTCTAAAAATGTTGAATGAAAGTTAAATCTTTGGAACAAACAATGATATACATAGTTTGGAAGATTTTGTATATGTTCTAGCTCTTGGTGAATGTTTCCATACACATTGCCATTCAATCCAATCATTCTGTTCCAAAGTTACACAATTTTCACATGCACAAAATATCTATATTTTATTTGATTTTTATTTTTCATAAATAAAAGTAAACAAAAGCAGCTGATATTCAAATGCACAATAAATTTAAGTTTGCGAGTCTAAATTGTCGCGCAAACTTATCGGAGTTGTGCAAACGAATTTCCATACATTTTTTGACAGTTCATTTGCGAGAGTGTAAAAATGCACAGATTGCACAGTTTGCGAGGCATTTAAGCGTTTACATGAGAACCCTTAATATATATTAATTTTTTCAAACATAACTAAAGTTCAAAAATAACACTAGCTCACAAGGTTTTTGCTCATGAATTGAAACATATGGGGATTTGTGTATTTAGGTCTTCTAACTTCTGAAAAAATATAAAAAAATCCTGGACGTCAAACTTTTGAGATATTTATTAAAAACGCAAAATATAACTATGTACATTAAATAATATCAAAAAAAATTAAAAGTGAAGTGCTTTAGTCCTCTTTTATATTTTAATTTGTCTCCCTCACGACACTCCAACAGTAGTCTCCTAGCATATTCTGATCCGAAAAACCTTGATAATTCCTCTCGAAAAACTTCAAATCTTGATGGAAACGCTCTTCAAGTTCGTCACTCATGTGTCCGAGGTTTTCCGGGAAAAAAACACATGAGAATGTAAAAAGTGAATTTTGAGGGACATATTTACACCCATCAGTTCAAAATTATGTAATAAATTCGCAAGAATATCTCTGTAAATTTGACTTTTCTTATTCCCCAAACAACAAGTTAAAAGAATTCCATGCTGCTTTTTCAACATCGCACAGTGAGGCAGAATCAAAATTTTTTGGAAATAAATCTGGGGGGTTACCGCGTAACTCAATCCGAAAACGGAAATGTTCGAAAATGTGTGCTAAATACATTGCAATTCGAAAGGATTTCCTTTCGAATCGCATTAGGGAGTAAGCCCCCTGGCATTTCCAAACGGATGGCCCGATCGGGATAAAATTTGACGTGGGGGTAGCCAAGGAGTATTCGAGTTCAAGTTATTAAAATGGACCCTGAAATGCTCTAGGCGCTCAAAATAGGGTGCTTTCGACATGTAAAATTTTTAAACACGTGCCATTTTTTTGTTTCCCATCCGATTTCAAAGATTTTAAAATTTTTGGGAAGTGCTCGGCTAGGTCTTGCGTGTGCTATTTATCTCTTATAATTTCCGAGTTATAAACATTTCAAAATTGAAATTTTCAAATTTTGCCTTACCTTGGTCCGCTTTTTTAAAAATATAGGGCGTACTTTTGAACCGAAAGGACTCGAATTTTTTTCACTAGTTAGATAACTAAATTACCAATACAAAAAATTTCAGAGCAATATCAATTCAATTTAAAAATTCAAAATTTGTAGATTTTTGCTGTTTTATGGGCGAAAGGTGACTTAACTCTTTTTTTTATTAAAATAAAATTTTCTTTAAGAACATATAACAGTTTTATGTTTTTCTGTAATATATCTTTACGGAGAATATTTTGGTATTAAAAAATATGTCATATCTTTCGAATATGTCGCCCTTAGGAATTTGACCTATTTTTTATCAAAATTTTAACTTTGTTCCAACCTTGATGTGATTCCTATTTATTTTTAAAGCATTTTCCCAGCCCCGAAGGAAATGTAGGACCTGTGGGCAAAATTGTAAAAATACCATTTTTGGAATTTTCACTCCAATTTTTAAGAATTGCGGGATTCCCTTTGACCTTTTGACAAGTTTTTTTACACTTTGTTATTTGGGATAAGAATTTAAAAAAAAACCCTGCAAATTTCGTTTAGTTTTGTTAATAAATAAAGATTTTATTACATATTACATATTTATTAATTTGTTGCACTTCCCAAAAATTTAAAAATCTTTGAAATCGGATGGGAAACAAAAAAATGGCACTTTGAAGAATCGATAAAAAGACGCCATTCTTCAGTGTTATATAGTTGTTTCATTTCGGCAAATAGTCCATTAACATCATGACAGTAACAAGTAATATTTTCTTTAGTAAAAAATTTAGCATAAGGATCACTTCTAGAACGATAAATGCATACTTATGTGTTTGTACTAAGCAACGTCCACTGTTGTAGCCTGGAAGCAAGCAATTCTGCTTTTGATTTGGACAACTTTAAATCTCTTATAAGATCATATAATTCTGGTTGATTTATTATGTGTGGAATGTTGTCATTGTGGATAATGTAATCAGAACTGGAGTGCTCGCTTTCACTATTATGGGGAATGTAGATCGAATCATCCACAAGGAATTGGTTTTAGTGACTTTTGTCTGGTGGTTTAGGAACTGGTAAATCTTCAGAATGGGGTATTGGTCTCGTCACTGATGAAACATTGGCATATTTTATTTTTGTATTTGGAATTGAAACCAAAAGTTTTTTTTAATCCTTTCTGTGGTTAGTTGGTTCTCTCCACTTCATTAGTCTGCCAAATTTCAATGACATTTTTTTACCTGAATACCAGGAACTGAGTGTCAGCCTACAATTTGTGCAAATCGAATGAGGGACCCACTTTTTATCCTGATTTGACACGGGTAATCCAAAATAATGTAAATAAGCATTTTGCAGTGTTTGTGTTATAGAAAAACCTCGATTTGACTGGGGGGTTACTCCCTAATTCGATTCGAAAGGAAATTGTTTCGAATTGCAATGTATTTAGCACACATTTTCGAACATTTCCGTTTTCGGATTGAGTTACGCGGTAACCCCCCTGAATAATTTTTCCGCAAATAAAACAAAAATGGTCTGGGTTTATTTTACACTTTCTAGAAGACATTTTAAAATAGTTTTTACTTTAGAGTTTTGTATTTAATAGCTATTTATTAACGTTTGTATACATTAAAGATGTACTTTTAAGCAGTATTTATTTTTCCACGTTAATTTTTTTTTGGAATTTGTCAAAAAATACAACTCTGAAAGTATCTAGTAGCTTCGCCAGAGTGTTGAGTACCCAAAAACAATGTAAATACATAATTACCACAATTCGGTACACTACAGTATGCGTTAGTAGTACTCAGGACAGGTGAAAAATAAAAACACATATATCTCAAAATTTTGACGTATAGGTGGGAAATAAAAAATGGTCAATTAACCAGCGTCCCTAGCTCTTCTCAAAAATATAAGTTATATAAGTTTCATTTTATGAGCAAACAAAAATGTTTGATTTGTAAACTAGTGTAATTAAGTTTTTGCAAATATTCGAAATAAAAATATTCACAATATACAGCTATGATTTCAATAAGCTCTATTACAGGAATAGAACTTTTCACAATTTGAAATTATTTACGGTAACAGTAGTTCAACATACTATTAATTACAAGTATCCAATATGTTCACGACAATGTTAAATAATTAGGTACTTTAATAAACTAATTAAATGTAATGTCACATTTTATTAAACTTTTATATTAACCTAGGTCGAATTTGAGGCATGTGAAGACAATCCATACATGTATAAGTTGTTAGATTATCAACTGTCTCTAAATAAAGATGAATATAAAGACAAAATCGATCATGATAATATATTATCTTCTGTGCAAAATATATATACACCAATGGATCCGGTGAATGATGATAACTTAGATACTATTGAAAACGAAGATTTTGAACAATCTGCAGAAGAATTTTTTGAAACAATGTCAAGTGCATCAGACGATATTTATATGGATGATAATAATTTTACAAATATTATCGAAGATCAGAAATCTACGTTATCGAATCACAATAACGATTCAATATTACATACAAATATAAACCTAAATGAAATGCGCACAAGTTTACAAGAAATTGAAAATAATTTCCGAACAAATATCAATGGGTCTTCGCCAAGTAACGGCAATATCACTCGGGCCTATTTTCATAGGAAAGGAAAAGCACCACAACCTCCCTCATCACAGCCTTTGGAAATATCAACGATAAGTATTCCTAACTCACCCCAAATAGAAAAATGCTGTGCCAAGGAAACCGAAATATAAATAATATGGACACGGTAAATACATGTGGTCAAATTACCCTCGATATATTATAAAAAAAATCATAAGGATTTTGTTCCTTATAACAATAACATTCGCCAAAGCAAATGCATTCTAATATTCTCGTACATTTACTACATTTCGTGCTGAGCTTCAGTTATCTCCAATAGAACATTTTATAACATTTCAGTGACTACTAAAATCGTTGAATGCCGATTTATGTGAAAATTATTTGTATATATATATAAAATAAATATGTACTGTATTTTCTTGTTGCATACAAATATGATTTTTTTGTGTTAAGCATGTAAAACAATTTCAAAATGTTATTTTGTTTATAATAAATATTTAACAATAATAATTATACACACATATACTTCTCTCCATATTTTACAGGACAAAATATCAGCCAGTTGTACTACATTACCACGGAGCAAAAAAAATGAAAAAACTATAACAGCAACTGCATTGGCCAAAACACGAGCTAAACATGAAAAGTAATTTAAAATCTGACTAATGTTATAATTATTAGTATATAGAGAAAAATCAATAATAAAATAATAAAATTTAAATTTATTTATTTACTGCGTGTTTCTACTGAATTATAAGTATGTAAAAACGAGTAATGATGCTATTTGGGTATGAAGTATTTTTACTGTGCAATAATGGCTTATCATATCCCCAAAAAAAATTATATGTGATAAATAACATTGCATACTTATTTAGTATTAAAAGTAGAATTAAATTAGTTAAAACAAGGAAATTTAAAAAACTCAACTCCGAGAATAATTTAATTTTTTTTATGAAATATACCAATTTAACGCGCAAATTAAAGTAAACAGTGGCATCATTTAATAAAGTATGGTGCAATCAAAAACTGGAAACTTTGCAATCAAAAACTGTGGAAACTTTTTAATAGTTTTTTTTTTTTTTTTTTTTGTTTCTAAGTAAAATGGTAAATTGCCGTTATAAATAATCATCAAATTTAAAAGTTTATGTTGAATACAAAAATACTTGCAACATAAAAACTTTAAAAATATACAATGGGAAAGCAAACTTCAATTGATGTTCGTGAGATCATAGAGGATTTATATAAAAAGGGAAAGTCACTGCGTGAAATAGGTAAAACTGTTGGAAGAAACCATTATAATACAAACAAAAAATTGTAGAGAAATTCGCCAAATACAAAACATTGGATAATTTGTCGCGTGGAAGGTGTCCAAAGAGCCTCGCAGATAAGGAAGTAAGGGCTATAGTTAGAGAAGTGACTTCTGACAAATATGTAAGTGCTGACATCATTAGAAGATCACTACCCAAAATGGCTTACAATTAAACGAATGAATTTCGCTAAAAAAAAATATATAGAAGATTACCTCAGAATGAGGCTATGCTTAGCAGAAAACTGGATATTTCAACAGGATAATAATCTTAAGCACATCTCCAGAATTGTGAATGGTTGCTGGATCGCAGTGCAGTTTTAAACATAAATTTCTTATGTGTCTTTGTTTTGGTTTATTTTATTTATCCATTTAATTTTACTATTATTACCAACGAATTATATAAAATATTATTGTTTATGAAAATATAATGAAAATTTTTTCAAACGACATGTGGTGTTTACTTTTATTTGACGCTTACAGTATATTAATGTACGATTAAAAACTGTGTTATTTATGTAGCATGAAACATTTTAAATTACCAAATTATTTGATTAGCAAATAACATTTGTACGCAATTTTCAAAATAATTATCGTCCTATTCCATCTGATTCCTATTTAATTTTTCCATTATTATAGATAATTCAAAAAGTACCATACAAATAAAGAAAAAGTATAAACCCCCACTTGTGGATTACCATTCTCTCAGGTCCACATATGCTTTATTTAATTTGTTTTATGTTCTTTAATGAAGAGAATACAAAAATAACCAATGAAAAAAAGGTTGCAAAAGTTTCTTCGTACCGTAATGCTGGGTATACACGATACTATTTTTCGTACTAATCGTAGTATGAGTAGAAGTACGGTTTTGTGATAGACGTTACTACAAATCGTACTACTTCCTTTGAAAAAAAAATGAAAAATAAAAAAATATCACAAAATAACTGACATATATGAATAAATCCAAGGCGTATTAATCAGGTGAGAGCGTCTCGGCAACAAATACAACAAAGACAATATTTCTTAGTTGTCAAGAGAGTGAGAATGTCAAAACAGATATGACATATAAAATATATAAAAAACAAACAAATAAAAAAATATATGAATTTCTGTAATTTTTTTTTATGAAAAATGTAAGTAATAAACCAATAAAAAAATCAATTATTGGTAGTTTGCTCTAACACGGTTTTTGTTTGGAAGATTCAATATTAAAAGCGTCGAACGGGAATAAAAATCTTGGTGATTCATGTGGAACTATAATGCTATCCATTTTGCTATGTCCGTCTGTCTGTGTAAAATACTCGCACATCCAAAATAAACAACCATATCCTTCTAAGGAGTTTTGTATTGAAAATCAGCAGGAAAACAAGTCTCAAGGACTAAAATTGTAGTGAACCTCTAAAAAATGTGATGCATTTTCACCAAAAACGGCCAAATGTTATTATTTGCTGTAAAGCCTTGAACAATTTTTGTTTACAATTTTCAGTTTTTTATTATTTTCAATTCAAATATTGTGAATGTCAACAAGAAACAATAAACAACTTTTTGACACTTTGAAACACAACATAAATAAATAAACAATAATCAGCTGGGCTCGTAACTTCACCTTATTTAATACACCTTGAATAAATCGTTGAAGAAACACATTTCGTAGTACGGCAGCATGATACACGATACTAATTATCGTACTTATCGATGCTCCACCCACAAAAAATCAAAAATTTTTGATTTTCTTACTTCGATGGTACGACAACATGATACACATTACTAATTTCATACTTGTACGATTTATCGTACGACTTATCGTAACGTGTATACCTAGCATAAGAAATAATTTAAAAAAGCTTTCAAACTTTTTCCAACTCATACATTCAAATAAATGAAATATTTTTCAATGAATCTAAATAAGAAAAAGAAATTTCAAAAAAATTAAAAATAGAAAACGTACATAAAAGTTCAAAACAAAAAGCTTATTTTAAAATAATAAGAAAACATTTTAAATTATATTTGAAATTTGTTTTATGGTACGAAATTTAAAATAATGGTCAAATTTATGGACTTGTGGGGACACATATTCTAAAAAAACTGCCACCTTTTTGGAAGGAGAATCCCAAGCTTTGGTTTATGCAAATTGAGTCTATATTTGGAATTTCTGGTATTACACGTGATGAAACCAAGTTTCAGTATGTTATTGGCAATATTGATTCAAATTTTTTACCACATATATCGGACATATATGTATACATATAAGGATCGCTTAATTGGAACCTTTTCCGAATCTCAAGAGTCTAAACTTCGTCGACTTTTAAATAGTCATCAGCTAGGCGATCAGAAACCTTCGCATTTCCTTCAAGTTATGAGAAATCTTGCTTCTGGTCAACTGAATGATTCACTGCTCAAAACTCTATTTTTGGAACAATTACCTGAAGATGTCAGATCGATTCTCGTTATTAGTCAAGTAAGTGATGTTAGTGCATTGGCACATCAAGCCGATAAAATTATGAGTCTACGTTCACCACAACTTTTTGAGATGAAATCAACTCCTGAAAATGCTGATATTTCCATGTTATGTCAAAAGATCAATGCATTAGAGAAGAAAGTTAACAACTTTACTCGTAGTCGTAGTACTGAACGACATAATCGAAACACTTCAGCATCTAGTAAGTCAAGAAATCGAAGTAAATCTCGAAATAAAGATTGGTGCTGGTACCACAACAGATTTGCTGAGAAGGCAACCAAATGCATCAAACCCTGTTCTTTTTCAAAAAATTAAAAACTCATCCGGATATTGCGACATTTTCGGATGTCGCAATATCATCGAATACATGTTTCCTTATTGATACTGATGCATATGTATCAGTCATCCCTCCAAGTTGTCACATTCCTATCAAATCTTCAGAACTAAGAATCAAAATTTTTGCTGCTAATGGTTCACAAATTCGTACTTTTGGTACTAAAATTCTACATCTGGACTTAGGACTTCGTAGAAATTTTTCGTGGAATTTTATAATTGCTGACGTGTCTAAACCCATAATAGGATCTGATTTCCTAAAATATTACCATCTTCTCCCAGATCTTAAGAAAAAAGCTTTGATAGATGGTACAACATTATTACATGTCTCCGGAAAACTTTTAGAATCATCGTCTCTGGGAATCAAAGTATTAGTTCATGATGACAGTATGTACAACAAGCTTTTATTGAACTATCCAGATGTCTATCAAGCTAAAAGCAAACACAATATTTATCACCATATAGAAACAACTGGACCACCCGTTTTTGCTAAGGCTCGTCGTTTAGATCCTAATCGTCTTCAAATTGCCAAGAAAGATTTTGAATTTTTACTTCAGTTTGGTATTATTAGACCGTCAAAAAGCAATTGGTCGAACCCGCTTCATATGGTCCCTAAGAAAAATGGTGAGTGGAGATGTGTAGGTGATTATCGATTTTTAAATAAAATAAGAATCAAACCAACAATCGACTAAAGGTAGGGTCACACATGGCAAATATTTGAGGAAAAAGACGTAACCACTAAATAAAATATATTTAAATTCTTATATTTATTGTTAAAAACTCCTTTTACTTAGGACAAATCAAAGCAAATATTCAGTTTCATTTTATTTGATGCTGTTTGATCTTACAAAACACTTGTAAGAGTAAACAACGTCAAACAAATTTGTACTAAAAAAAGTGGTTACGCTTTTTTGAGTAAATATTTGCCGTGTGTGACCATACCTTAAGGCTTTTGTGGTTAGGGTGAATGTTTCTAAGTTCATTGGTGAAGATAATAAAAAAGTACCATTCGATTTTATGTTACTAAGTCCATTGTTATAGAAAATTCAAAAAAGTACCATTAGAATAAAGAAAAAGTACCATGAAGTATCCCCATGAATTTTCACTCACTTATCAAAGCTGACAAGTCATTTGTCAGCTCTGATCAATCAAGTGCAAAAAGTCAAAATAAGCATCGAAAATTTAACTATTAAAAAACATTTAGAATAAAATGATCGACATCAAAATTTTACGGTAAGTATATAACATTATATATTTAAGTTTTAAAACGTATTTGAAGTGAAAATTATAAAAAGTTTGATTTAAAAACGAAATAGCGAAGGCCTCCTCAAGGCGGTCTTGCCGGTTTGCGTGTACAAAAATGTCCTCCTCTCTTAAATTGTAGTGTTTATCTTATGTTCATAAAACTCTATTGATTCCTTTGGTTCTATTATTTTTCCTTTTATTTTACTACTGTGTTAAAGATGAATATTACTAAACGTCCTTATACGAAAAATATCAATTTGGAGCAAATGTCTGATGAACGATTTCTCGAGTTCATCGATTCTGTAGAGTTCTGTAGACAGCACAGATGAAAGTATTGATAGCGATGAGAGTGTTGCTGATTACACTTATGTTCCAAAGACGAAACACCATTTTCGAAAATACATGCTCAATAAGCCGCATAAAAGAGGGATCAAATTGTTCGTGCTTTGTGATTCAAACGGTTTTGCCTATCGGATTTAAATCTACAATGGGTCCGAAGATTATATCATTTTACCTGTTATACCGGACATTGGAGCTACCTAAAATGTTTGGAGATTCCTAATTTCGAGCATCACATCCTGTATTTTGATTACTTTTGCAATTCGAAGCCGCTGTTAGTCTATTTACGAGCCAGGGGAATTTATGGTTTGGGCACAATGAGAGGTACTAATCTTTTGTCATATTTCTTTTTGATCATGATTTGCTTTTGTGTAACAAATATGTCTTCTCGATTCAAATGAACCAATATTTAGGCTAAGACTCGCAATATTATAATTAGGCTGTTCCACTATTTTGTGGGCATGGTCTTTACAAATGAATTCTTTTTATGCAAACGTCTGCAGGCCAATGAGGTCAATGCTTCCAACAATGTGTCCGATTAAAAAACAGCTTTTACAACTTCCAGATTTGCGGGAGGAAATAGCTGCTGGATTTGTTTCCTTCAAAAATATATCGTCTGTAGGATGACCATCTGTTCAAAATCTCGGAGAGGCTTTATCACTATAGCCTGACATATCAGGTGTTGGGAAAAGAGCTGATCATCAAGTAGCTGATGTTCAGTTCGATGCTGACGATCTTTTTCTTGTTTGGGTGGAGAGAAAAGCCAAAAAAATGTGCAACATTGCAAAAAATGTAACGTTTGTTCCAAATGAGATCTGATAAAAATTGTTTCTGGAATTACCACCATCGAAAATAATGCATATTTTAACTTTGTTCCCTTCTCTCAATAAAATTTGTTTATATATAAAATTTACCTTTGGTGTCATATTACAAGTAAACTGGCAAGACCGCCTACAGGCGTCCTTCATAATTTTTTCTCCTGAAAATTAAAACTTACGGTTCTATTGACTTGAAAAAAAATTATTGGCTTCATCGGATAACTTTTACGGTCTTGCCAGTTAGAGGGTTAATTTCTATGTCTATTATTACAGAAAGTTCAAAATGTACCATTAGAATATAGAAAAAGTACCATAAAGCCTCACCCTCGAATTCTCACTTAGGACCATATATGCTTAATTTTACGTTTCTAGGTCCATTTTTATAACAAATTCAAGAAGTACCATTATTTTTTATTTTTTAGAAGAAGAAAAAGTACCATTAAATACACCTTTTGCGGTTCTTACTCATTCAGGATCATATGTATCTAATTTCAAGATTCGTTATAATAAATGTATCCAAAAAGTACCATTGAAATAAAAAAAGTACCATAAAGTTTCTCCCTTGGATTCTTATTCGTATATGCTTAATTTCATATTTTTAGATCCATTATTAAAGAAAATTAAAAAAGTACCATTAGAAGAAAGAAAAAGTACTTATAGTTCAATTCTCACATTTTGGTACCTAAATATTATCCATATTCCCAACTCTTACTGTGAAACAAATGAGCTAACTTTAATGTCGATAAATTAAATAATTTAAAATATTAAAAAAAATATCATTAGGAGAAAAGTACCAATTTCCCATTTCATCAAAAATATGTTTTACAAAAAGTACCAAACTGTTTACCCGAATTTTGACCAAAATACACCTCGGCACTCGAGTTCAAAATAACACTCTGTTAGTTAATTTTTGTATGAATCCAGAAACCAATGTTAAAAAAAAATGATTAAAATTGGCTTAATAATTTCAAACAAAATGTATTTTCCATTTATACCCCCTTTTTGGTACCTTTTTTTTCCACATTGCGGTGGTAAAATTTTATTCAAATAAATTTCGTGCAGGGAGCTATTTATAAAAAAACCATATTTTATGAAAAAAAGTACCAAACTCATATTTATTATTTTTTTATATGTAAAGAATACGATTTAAAATTTGTCACTATGTTTACTGGTTAAAAAGTTTCATAGGGTGCTAAAAAAGTACCAAACTATAGTTTTTACACGTTTTCTTTCTCAAAATGTTTGAATTTCAAAAAAGTACCAAACACCTGTCAGTTTTTTTAAATTAAGTTTTATGCAATTTTAAGTTTTTTTGTATCTTTATTAGATTTGAAGATATAAGGTTACCGAATTTACGTTCGAATTTCCAAAAATTCCTTCATAGTGGATCGTTTTGGGGAGGAAGGAACCCCTTCATGCTTTTACCTTCTGCCGTTTGGGCTGTGCGATGCTGAATCAGTCAGTCAGTAACGTTATATAGTATGTATATAGAAGATGAATAATGTTAAACATGTCTGTAAAATCATCTGTATTTCAAAGTAATTTTTAGTCATCTATTATCTTTTAAAGTCTAATGATGGATCATAAAGAATTCTTAACCCTTATGCGTGTGACAGGGTACCCGGGTAACTTTTTGTAATTTAATTGCAATTTTCTATGTATGCAGAATTCCTAGGCGCTGAAACTTTCTAAGAACTTCTAACTTTTTGTTATATTTATTTTTTTTATAATGGACACATTTGTGTCTCGACTTGGAAGTGGTAAATCATTTTATATTTTACACCCTTAACAAGGTGACAGGGTACCACATACAAATTATATGGAAAATATTACGTATACGCTCACAACACAATACCGAGTAGTTTTTCTACTGGCTGAGTTTATTTAAGTACTGTGTATATAAATGGGAATCCCCATTTATTGAATTGACGTTAGGCTAAACTTAAACATTTTTTTAACATTTCTTAATATGGAGCATTTGTATATGTTGCGCAACAATATGTAACTTCATAGGTTCTGTATGTGGTACCCGGATACTCTGTCACCCTGTTAAAGGTGTTTTTTTTTTGTCACACACATAAGGGTTAAATGATTTGGACAACATTTATTTAAAGTATTTTTTAATTTGTATTATTTGAAACAATAGCGGTATTCACAATGTATAGTCTTGACCTGGTAATGTTGTAAAATAGCACAATATCAAAAAAATAAAAACAAAATACAATAGAAATTGAAATGTTTGTCAATAAATTGCTTTTTTACTAGGCCAAGTTCTCTACATTGTGAATACCGCTAATATAGGTTTTGTCATTCATAATTTATCGAAGTTGAATTTTTGTTGTGAGGACCCAAACATAGAATTTTAGGCCATACAAAGTTGTAATTTTTTTATTAAATTAATTGAATATTTTTAAGATAATAAACAAAACTGTTATTATTTGTTTTATTGGGTAGATAATGGATGGCATTCATCAACGTGGGTCCAGCTAACATTTTGGGAAATAAATCTGGCTTTACTAAACGGCTGCTGTGATCGGAATAAAATTTAACGTGGGCGTACCCAAGGGACCCTACAAATGCTCCAGGGGCGGCGCTATGGGGGCTCAAGTTAGGGTACCTTCGACATGTAAAATTTTTGAACTCGTACCATTTTTTTTGTTTCCCATCCGATTTTCAAGATTTTTATATTTTTGGAAAGCGCTCGGTTTTTGAAGGATTGAGATATTGACTTGAAAATTTTTTTAATTTCTCTAAAGCTAGTTTTATTCCACTTTTTGCTCATTGAATGGCGTAATTTATATTTATTAATTACCCTATCATCAGTCTTCTTCTACTTTGCAAAGTTAAAATTATTTCTTTGTTTAAATAATGGTCGCCTATGGCATTTGACATTTCATTAATCAATTTTGTTACATTATTTAATCTATGGTTTACAATTTGGTTAATTACAACTTATTATTATTATTCTTATCTAACTCATTTATATTGAATTCCAACATTCCGAAGTCATCGTGGTCTGGAGTGCCAGCGATATACTTCCATGCAGTACCAATTGTATTAAATGATATTTAATTTCTTACATTACTATTTCTGTCATTGTTATTATTTTTATTATTATTATTACTAATATCCTTATCTGTATTATTATTTAAAGGAACAATACTTTGGATTAGGTCTAAAGTTTGCATTATTTCTTCTTTCAGGATGGGATAGAAAGGATTGGTTTTAGGACGTTTCCGTTCAACGTATGTCTGTGTCTCTTTTACAAAATCGTCGTATAGTTTCAGGTCTATGGGGTGGATTATTCTAAAAGTTCCATCTTGAATCTTGCTTTGACTATTATTGATCATTATTAGATGAGCAGACGACTAGTCTACTATCTGAGATTCCATTTTACAACCTGTTGATCTGGAAAAAAAAAACAAAAAATAAATACATAAATTTTATATTTTGATAAGGCTAGTGTGAACAGTTCTTCCTGATCGCGTTTTGACCGTAGAATTACTGTTACTAGCTACTATTTCTTTTTTGTATTTTGGGATAAGTTTATTGCCAAGTCTCTTATTGATTTTGACATAAATTACATCTCCCTCTGAATACGCTTTTCTTTTGTTATGATAACTGATGTCGGCTAATTGTTTCTCTTGTATTTTATGTATTGTTTTCGAAAATTTTCAAGTTATTCTGGATCAATACTGACTCTTCTTCCAAATAATACTTCGACAGATTTCCTTGTGGTTGTTAAGTGAACTGTCAAGTTATATTCCTTGACTGATCTCTCTAATAACTCCCTCGGTCTTGAGACAACGCATTATCTCCTGAAGTGTGGAGTGAAAACGTTCCACCTGCCCATTTGAACGACTTGTGTATGAGGGTGTACGATAAATTTTGATACCAAATTTATTTTCCATCATATGATTAGTAGAAACCGCATTAATAGATTTTTCGTTATCAAATATTATAGTTTCGGGAATAAGAAAAAATAGTATATCCCTTAAAGGTTGTCTAATGTCCTCAGCAGCTCTGGATTTTAGTACCTTGGCCACGGCAAATTTGTACAATTTATCTATGGCTGTCAAAACAGAGTGTTTGTCTGTGATAAAAATATCGAGATGGACAATTTGTCCGGGGTATTGTGGAATGGGAGTTGCCTGTATTTCTGGTTCAGCAGGATGGCGATCATATTTGTTTTCTTTACACATTACACAATTCTTTATTATTCTATTAATTGTACTATTCATGAATGGGAAATAATATTTATCTATAATCTCCATCTAATTCTCACGAGCATTCCTATGTGCTCTATTATGAGTGCCCAAAATTATATTCTCTTGCTCTTGTTCGTTAGTAATATCCTCGACCTCCAACGGCGTAAACCTTATCTTATAATTGCTAAAATGGAAAAGATAGATCTCTTGAATCAGACCCATAATGCGTTCTTCAGTTTTAATGCAGTTAACAACGGATGGATTTAAATAAGGTTTCAAGATTGTTCCGAAATTATATGTCTATAGTAAGTAGGAATAACTATCTTAAATTGGCATTACTGTGTCTGATCTTGATTAAGAAAAATTTGGGTTTTAAATGCATTAATAGGGGCTTCTATTAAGTTATGAGAAGATCTTTCATCGCTATGTTCGTTAGATGTCAATGTGTTTATCTGAGCATATGAAATTCTTGACAAGGTGTCAGCAACAATATTCGCTTTTCCAGGTTTATAATGCAACTCATAATTATATTCTTCTAGAATTGGTTTCCAACGTTTTATCTTACTATTATTGTTCTTATTACTAAGAGCATAAGTAAGGGGTTGTAGTGATCGGTGTATATGTTTACCTTAACAGTACCGTACAACACATTTCTCAAAGTATTTAAAGCCCAAATAATCGCCAACATTTAATTTTCGTTAGTGGCATAATTTTCTTCAGTTCTGCTCAATGTTCTAGATATTGATACGTTTTTACCTTTGATTACAAATAAAAACAGTTTTAGTAGTTTAAAATTGTAACAACTCTTTATTTATTTATAATGTACAATAACAGTCTAAATAATCACTCGGTGTCTTTATACACGTTTATCAATTCGCAGAAATGCACACACACTCTATTACGTACAACCTTAAATGCACAAGACAGTTGATGTTAACTCTAACAGCGCCAATGATAAACTCAACTCATGACTGCCAGCTCTGCCACTATTTATACACGCGCCATCTATCGGGAATCTTCTACAATGCTCTTAACGGACATACTAGTACATTCGAATTCCAGAGCTTTCGATGTCAGCAGCCCAAACATTTAGTGTTGCCTTGGCAAACTCATTTTCAGTATCTTCCTCACAATGTTTCACTGCCTCTGCTGAAGTACATTCACCCAACCTGGAACCCGGCCTGATTACCTTTTCACCTCGGGAAAGACCAAGCACTCCAGCAGGAACCATTTCATCGTTGCACTGATCAACGAAAGCCTCTATCTTTACATGGCCACTTTCCACATTCGCTGGTTCCAACACCAACAAACCATTGTCTATACAATCCTCCTCTTTCTCACGGGCCCATAACAAATCCTCTAACTGCGGTGGCAACTTTTGGTGCTCAACAAATACCAGCCTTCTTACTTGAGACCTGCTCTCATATCCGACATCAAGGGGTATTTTAACATTTCGCCAATTCATGTCCCATATCCAAAGTAATGCTGTGACAAATCATGAAGTCTGCACCAATGATTACTTCATCCACAATATCGGCAAAAACAAAGAAGACATGATTTACGATAATTCCACCAATAGTTAGTTTCACATAAACTTTACCATGGACAGTGGTAGGCTCTCCAGTAGCGGTGCGTAGACTTACATTGCAAATTGGTTCAATTGCTTTCCTTACTAAATCTGATCTGATGATATACTGCGACGCTTCCGTGTCCATAGTAAGGATGTACTTCTGACCGTTGATATACCCAGTAAGATTGTTATTTTCCTGCTGCATCACTGATATGGAGATGGTAGGGCCGTCAGGTGTCAGATTCTGTCCCTCAGTGCTAACTCGTTTTATAGGTGGTTCTTTTAGTGCTTGTTGATTCGACTGCTGGTTGTTTCTTGGCGATGACACATATCTGGTTCGTTTTCTTGGTACTCTACAGTTTCGCTGAATGTGACCAATTTTACCACAATTATAACATTTTACTTTGGCTTTACTTTGTTTCTTACTTAAAGCCTTTAAAACTGCCTCTATTAATTCCTTTAATTCTTGGCTATATATCTCTCATTGTTTGGGGCTTTGAAATTATCTTTGCTGTTTCTTGTACCAGCTCGAATGAGACGGTTTCAGTGAATGATGAATTTGGTGTAGCACATACCGCATGTTTTATTTCAGGATCACGAATACCATTCACAAATGCCTCAATCTTCAAATGCTCCCTCGGTTAATCTAGTATTTAACTTACTAGCAGTAAGTTAAATACTAGATTTAAGTAATACAGAGGTTTGAATCATTCGATTTTCATTAAAAATCGTCTAGATATAATGGTACAGCGCCTAAAATTGTCTCAAAGACAGAGCATTATCTTGACAAAAGAGTTAAAACAACCTAAGATGTACAAAGCACAAGATGTACAAATATTCGGGGCAATCAATCGCCATCGTCGATTTACGACTTTTTTTAGATCTATTGAGAATAATTCTCTAGCGTATTGTACTGACATCCGCGGCTTGGTTTTAACAATGCAAAATGAATATAATCCTGGAGATTGGCGCTTATTCATTGATTCGTCCAAAAGTAGCTTAAAAGCAGTTTTGTTACATGTCACTAATTTAAAAAACCCTATTCCGATAGCTATAAGCACAAATACTAAAGAGACATACTCATCAATGAAAAAAATAATACAGTTAATGAAATATGAAGACCACAAGTGGAAAATATGCGCAGATTTAGAAGTGGTGGCTCTTTTAAGAAGCATGCAATTGGGCTATACTAACAATATGTGCTTCATGTGCTTATGGAATACGCGTTTTAATGGCGACCAGTACAATACTCGGGATTGGGCTTTACGTGAGGAAAGCAGATTGCATAGAAATAATATCATTGAATTACCACTTGTGCCGATGGAAAAGATTTTGCTTCCTCCACTCCACATCAAACTGGGTATTGTAAAAAATTTTATAAAAGCATTGAACCCAGATGGGATTGCTTTTACCGAATTGCGCCGAATTTTTCCACGATTACGCGGTATGAAAGTAAAAGAAGGTATGAACTCTAACTACTTTATTAAATTAGATTTATATTTAATATCATAATGTTTTTATTTTACTGGAATTCTTAATGGACCGGACATCCGTCGTCTAATGAAGGACCAACATTTTGAAGTTGCATTGAATGAAATCGAGCTATTGGCTATTGTGAAATCAGTAATTGAAAATGTTTTAGGAAATCATCGGTCTGAATATTGGCGAATTTTAATTGAAAATATGCTAACCGCATTTAAAAATTTAAACGTCAGAATGTCATTGAAAATACATTTTTAGCATTGTCATGCAGAAAAATTTAATGAACAATCACCAGCCGAGTCTGCTGAACATGGCGAGAGGTTTCACCAAGTAACAGCCAGACTCGAACACTGGTATAGTGGCAAAAAACTTGATTCGCTTTTAGGGGATATTTGCTGGAATCTGCAGGAGGATGAATAATAAATTTCTAAATAAAAACATAAACTTTAATTAACAACAAGTATAGTTTTCTTTTTTATCTATATACATTTTAAATAGGTTTTCGCAAATTTTTCTCCTTCACTTCAAATAATAAAACATTCTGTACATACATATATATTATAATTCATAGTTTATTATTATGTGTGGTTATTATAAAAACTAAAATTTTTCATCTTTTGAGAATAAAATCCAAAGTTGTGAACAGATTTTAATCATTTGGGGGTTGTTTTATTTGCGTATGGAAAAAATTAAGTGCGTAGCTTCATTTTCCAATTTTTTATGCCGTTTTAAAAAACAAAAATTTCGTAATTTTCCTAAAAAATCATTTTTGCCAAAAAAAAAAATTATATTTCTAAAACCACTGCGCAGATTAAAAAACTGTTAAGCGTTACTGAAAGGTAATTTTATTGTGGAATTTCGGTTTTTTTAGTTTATTTCATGAACGAAGCCGTTTTTGATTTACGCGAATATATGTTGTGCAACCTCATCCATTTTCGAAATAACGGTATATCTCGAAAATACGAGCTAACCTAAATTATGTTTAATGATATTTTTTTACGTTTCAGACTTTTTTGATTCATCTTGAATAATTGGTAATATAGGGCTATTTTACAAATGTATTTGATCTAAGCCATTATTAGGGAATGCAATTGTAATGCAATTTATTATAAAATATCAAGAAATTTATCCAGAAAAAGGAAAAAATTCCTTCATGTACAATTTTATAATATTTATGAACATGTTCTTATGCTGAATGAAAAAAGTTTGGGAAAAAAGTCATGTTCGATTAATAATATTTATTACAAAATTCATTCCAATTATGTATTTCTTTTTTCTGTGAGTCTAAAAATAATAAAATAAATTAAACTTTGATTATTAGAAAATATTGGAAATTTTGAGACATTCTCTAATTTACTTATTGAAAAGCTTTTCCGTCTATTTTTATTTTGTCAAATTAAATTTAAAATCATAAAATAATAAAAATTGAATTGTCAAAAAAAAAAACAATTAAGTGGTGATTAATAAAAAAAGTATTTACTATTGTATCTTCCGTAAAAGTTTTCACTTGACTGTAAAATCCAGTCTAATTCTGTAAAATTTTTCCTAAAGTTATGATTTTTTTATATTGACTTTCAAATTTTAATTTTACTATTTTATTAAGTTATATTTTTATTATATACTTATAGTTTACTGGTTTTCTTAATAAGTTTCCTAAAAAATTATTTCAATTCAAATATGTACATAATATAGAAATTGTAAGGCAATTTGTATTATAAAAATCCCATGTTTTTATAAAACTTTTAGCTCAGTCAATTCATCACAGTAACGAAATATTATTTTCTTCTTCATTAAAAGAATTTAATAATTTTCAAATGAATTTCTTTGGACATTTTACAGTTTAATATAAAAAACATGAAAAAAAAATGTTTGTGATTTATAATAACCAGATTTGTAATAAATTCTTTAAAAATTGGTAAATTTTATAAAAAGAGGCTGAAAACCCTAATTTTTTTAATTGTGTCTCTACTTAAATTTGCCTTTGTAAACATAAATGAAATAACACAAAAAACCAAATGTTGTTATGAGAATCACGAAATTGAAGTGTCTGGATTATTTCACTATGATCAATGGGTTCTTTGTATGAATTACAACTTCAACGAACTAAAATTCAGAACAAATACTGCAGCTTAAGAGTTGCTTGGAAATTTTTTGTTAGTTTTCATGATGTAATTCGTTAAAGTCTGTCTTATTATTACTCATACTTTTGGTGTTTCGCTAAGCCTTTACTACGAGTAATATTGCAAATATTTATATTTTTTATTAGTCGAGAAAATAGTTGGTTTGTGTCTATACATATCTCAGCCATTTATGGATCGATTTAGCTGATTAGCAAGATAATTAGTCCACCCACAAAATCTGAAAAGTCGATTTTAAACAAAATTTTATATGAACATTATTATATTAATATTAATTAATTTTGCTTTGTATATATCAAAGCTACATAAATGTTTGTTGATATACAAAAACTTCTTGTTACACGATAGTATTAAAAATATTTTATTTTTTTGTAATTGATATTTTTCTGCAAATTTTATTTTTCTTTATCTATCTATATAAATATATAAATGTCTTTGTAAGTTTGTTTGTTTATTTGTTTGTTTGTTTGTTTGTTTGTTTGAGCATCACGCCTAAACGGCTGAACCGATTTTATTGAAATTTGGAACGTAGATAGATCCTTACTTGGAAGCGTCAATAGGCTATAAATTTTTTCAATACTTGGACCAGAAAGGGATAAAAAGGGGGGAAAACGGGTAAAATTGGTACCTTTAGTTTTTAAACAATAATTACTAAACGGCTGAACCGATTTTTACATCGACAGGGGTAGCGAAGCGCACCGGGTCAATCTAGTAAATATATAAATGTCTTTGTAAGTTTGTTTGTTTATTTGTTTGTTTGTTTGTTTGTTTGAGCATCACGCCTAAACGGATGAACCGATTTTATTGAAATTTGGAACGTAGATAGATGCTTACTTGGAAGCGTCAATAGGCTATAAATTTTTTCAATACTTGGACCCGAAAGGTATAAAAACGGGAAAAACGGGTAAAATTGGTACCTTTAGTTTTTAAACAATAATTACTAAACGGCTGAACCGATTTTTACATCGACAGGGGTAGCGAAGCGCACCGGGTCAAGCTAGTTTGTATTTATAAATACATACCCAATACATATGAACATAAAAAGTTTTTGAATCAAACAAGATATGAATACCGATAGTATGTCTGCTTTTACACACAGCAAGTTTACTTGAAGCAAGTATCTTCGATTCTCTTTTAAACTTGCTCGTCAGTTTACACACAGCAAGTCTGTGTTCAATTTTGTATGTCAAAATCTAATAGACGCCATAGTGAAAATGAGAAAACAAAAGAGCCTCTCTCTCCTATAAACTCAGACTTGAGGCAATAAAACTTGCCCTGTGTAAAAGCAGACTATAGGTCTGTTCATTTACTTTCCCAGTAAATACTTGCAACGAGAGAATAAAATCAAAATATACAAAATTACTCTCTTAAATTCTCAAAAATAGTAAAAAGTAAATGAAAGGTTTTCCAGTAACAAAAATTTATACACACAATTTTTATATTTTTTCCTTTTAAAATGTATAAATATTCACATTTTCTTCAATTTTATTTTTTTCACCACAAAAATAAAATTGTAAATAAATAAACAATAACACAAAACATATGAAATATAAGCTGCTAACTATTACGAGTTCAAAATAGAACTTGTAATAGTTTGCAACGAGAGAACACTCTCTAAAATTTATATGCTCTTGATTTTTTCTCTACTTGCTAGTTTTTTGAGTTAATGAACGCTTTTCCAGTAACAATTGTTACTAACTAGTAACAACTTTTAGTTATTGAACTGAGCTTATATCAAACAAATCATACATATCGAGCCCTAACCGCGAAAATAACGTAAGCGCCAAAAATCGAATTTTAACGGAGAGAGTTTTTTTCGTTTCTTTTTTAAGTTGTGCGAAGGATTTTTTTGAAAGTTAAAATGCAGCCTATTACTGGTCTCATATATGAGATAAATGCATTTTTAAGTTAATTTTGTGAGCAACAAATTTGTTTTGGCGCTTACGTTATTTTTACCGCCACTATTACAATCTGCTGAGACTAAAAAGTGGCGCATACGATGAATGTTTTATAAAGAAAAAATATTATTTTAAGTTTCGAAAAAATTTATTTTTTTTTTTTAAATCAGAAAAAGGTTTTAAACTAATATAGTAGGTGCGTAGGAAATTAACGGATATCATCTTCATCTGTTTCGTTTAAGGCGTCTAGAATATTTTGGGAATGTTTTAGGTCAATATATTCGTTATGAAAACTTTGAGGAATACTATTTTTATAGCAAGGACATTTTAAATCATTGAATTTATATGAGAAAATTTTTAACTCTGTGTTGTATAGCGGAGGAGGTCCACGGACCGTAGAAGTATTTAAATCAATGTCTTGTCCTCGCTATTAAGGAGTGATATCGTAAAATTCTTAACACACGTTTTTCACTAAAACTTGTAACCCAAGTATTATTTGATTTCAATTATATTCATTTGTTGTTAATCTGATTAAAAACCTGGTTCAGGTAGAAGGAATGGTCCACATTATGTTTCTAAAGCCAAAAAAATAGAAAGCATTTTCAAAAGAGCTGCCAACACATCCGGAAGGAAAGCAGCCCGGTTAGCTCAGTGCTCGGACTATTTGGTACGAAAAGCTAATGCAGGTTTAAAAACATACAAGGCTCAAAAAGTTCCTGACAGGAATGCTGCAAAAAATTTAGAGGCCAAAAACAGAGTATGGAAATTGAAGTTATGAATTTTTCGATCTCACTTCTTATCACAATAGCCGTATTTAATTGTAATCATAGTTGTATAAAAATTTGAAGACCGCATCGTGCTTAATTTTATTTTCTTTGGAACAAGCTAATCAGAAAACATTTTCCAGTTTGAAAATCAGAAGGAGTCCTCATGTAAACGCTTAAATGCCTCGTAAACTGTGCAATCTGTGCATTTTTACACTCTCGCAAATGAACTGTCAAAAATTGTATGTAAATTCGTTTGCACAACTCCGATAAGTTTGCGCGACAATTTAGGCTCTCAAACTTAAATATATTGTGCATTTGATGAATCAGCTGTTTTTGTTTACTTTTATTTATAATAAATAAAAATAAAATACAAATATTTTATACACGTGAAAATTTGGAACCGAATGATTGGATTGAATGGCATTGTGTTTTGAAATATTAATCAACACCAAGAATATAAGCAAAATCTTCCAAACTATGTTTACCATTGTTTGTTCCAAACTTAAACTTAAGCATAAATGAGTACCCTTAGAGTGCTTTAACGATATAAATTCATAACCGTAAAGGGTTTTTCTTGCACTTCGAATAACTGTAGGCCACTCACTAGGAGCCCATGCAGTTCGGTTTCGAGTAAATGATTCTATTGTACTGTGAATGGAATCAACAGGCATCATTTTATGACCAGGTAGTAAGCAAATTTGAATAGATTAGAAAAAAATGCTTGATTTGAAATTTGTCCAATAAATGGGACATAAATTTATATATTTTCCCGTTAATTGTATTTAAATTTCTTTTGATTTTCTCTCTAGTACTTCGGCTTTCATGTTGCCCTTTTGGGTTTTATGTCGCTTACGTTATTTTTGCGGTAAAGCGAAAAGGTGAGTGTCGCTTACGATATAATTGAATTTGCGTTATCTCTGTATATATAAACACTTAATTTTCATTATTTCGGGTGCTGATGCGCACGACACTTTTCTATCGATTTTCATTAAAAAGTCAAATTCGGAAAAATGTCGCTTACGTTATTTTTGCGGTTAGGGCTCGATATGTATTATTTGAAAATCTAATACAATTTTCGATTAGACGTTGAAATTATATTATGATACATGAGTTCTTGGCAACTATTAATACTCAGTATAGTAGTCTGCAAATCCTTAAAGCATGTGAAATCTTATGATAATAACTATGAGAATGACATACTATTTCGAAATTTGGTTTATAATTTATTTAACAAAATTTTAAAAATTCTTTATTGAAGAATTATATTTGTCGATAAGAAATATATTTGATAATAGTTATTATTAGTATTGTAATAATATGAATATTTTTTGGACAATAATATTTAAAAAATAAAAAAATGTTTTATTTTGGAAACTTTTAAAAATAAATATTTGAAAAAACTTTCTAAACTTTTTTCAACGCACATTCAAATAATTGAAAATATTTTTTAATGAATATAAATAATAAACAAAAATTCGAAAACTTAACAAACAAAAAGTACATAAAGTTTCAAAACAAAAAGCTTATTTTAAAATAATAAAACAAAACTTTAAATTCTGTTTGAATTTTATTCTAGGTATGAGAAGAAAAGTAAAAAGTGGAAATAAAGAAAAGTAAAAGAGTAGAAAATTAAGAAAGTGAAAAAGTAAAAAAGAAGCAAAGTAAAAAAAGTAGAAAAGTAAAAAAGTAGAAAATAAGAAAAGTAAAAAAGTAGAAAAGAAGCAAAGTAGAAAATTTAAAATAGTAGAAAAGAAGCAAAGTAAAAAAAGTTTAAAAAACGTAGAAAAATGTTTAAAAAAGTAGAAAAGATGAAAAGTAAAAATTAATATAGTATGTTGTTTGTTATAAATAGATTATTTACTAATATCATTCTGATGAATCCATGAATTATATTCATTTCCGAAACCAAGTCATTTAACAAGTAGTTTTTCTCCTTTTCGCTGTAATTTTTTTTCTATCAAATACATTTATGAAGCTTTTGTTTTTTGAATATTGATAATGAGTATATAGAATTTTAAAACATTTATCTGATGATGAATATTTAATGAATGTAGACGTTTGAGACTTCGCAAAAAGAAATATAATTAAAAACAAGTAAGAGAGATATATTCGGCTGGGCCGAATCTTATATACCCTCAAAATATATACCTTCAAAATAAAAATTTTTAGGTAAACAAAATTTATTTTTTTTCCAGTTGTTTTTTTTTTTAATTTTTTGGAAAAAAACATTTTTCGAATTTTTTTTTTATGTAAAATTTTTTTTTATTTTTTTTAAATTTAAATTTTTTTTTTTTTTTAAATTAAAATTTTTTTTTTTAATATTTAGCGAAAAAAACTTTTGGTGAAAACAAAATCTGGTTAAAATTTTTCCCGATTTTGACCCATTGTAGGTCCAACTTACTATGGTCTTATATACGTCGTTGCAAAGGTCTTTGAAATATCTATCATTAGATGTCCATATTGTCTATATTAATGACTTAGTAATCCAGATATAGGTCAAAAAATAGGTAAAAAATCGAGGTTGTCCTGGTTTTTTCCTTATATCTCAGCCATTTGTGGACCGATTTTGCTGATTTTAAATAGCAAACTTCTCGAAAGCATGTCTGACAGAATTATTGAAGATTTGGATCCCGAAGATATCTGGGGTCTTCAGAAAATTGATTTCAACAGACAGACAGACCGACAGACAGACAGACGGACATGGCTTAATCGACTCCGCTATCTATAAGGATCCAGAATATATATACTTTATAGGGTCGGAAAATTATATTGTGGAAATTACAAACGGAATGACAAATTTATATATACCCTTCTCACGAAGGTGAAGGGTATAAAAAATATTATTGTAGCAATTGTTTATGTTTTTGCTCATTTACTTAGTGTAGGGTATTATATGGTCGGGCTTGACCGACCATACTTTCTTACTTGTTTTATATTTGTTTGATGCAATTTGGGTTTGTTAAGTTGTTTTTAATTAGAAATTTTGTTTATCAGTGAGACTTTTTCTATATTATAAATTTAATATTAAGATTTATATTTAAAGCTGAAAATTATGTTTTGATTTCATTTATAATTTGTAATTTTATACAAGTGTAATTTAAAATTTGTATTAAAACCGATTCAGGATATTTGTTAAATTAAATAGAAATAAACATAATTAGTATTGTTTTGTGTAATATTTTAAACTCTCTATTCTACTTTAATGCCGCAATTCTTATTCTCTTTAAATCCTTATTATTATTTCGATCATTAATTCTCTTGAGGTAGTTTAATATTAAAATTTATATTTTTTGTATTTCGAAATCTTTGTTTGATTTTGAATTAAAAATTATTAATCTATTTTTATTATTCTTCATTTCATTAATTGATAATTTTATTTACTTTATAGGGGATTTCTTTGATTGTTAAAATTATGTTTTAGTGGTGTATATAAATATATGCATATTGGGACCATCTAATATTGTTGTTTAGGGTTTAAGAAGTAATTTCAATAATCAGAATTTAATGATTATTGAAAGAGCTATTCTATCAATTAGGTTGAATAGACACTGAAAACTAAATTTGAATATAATTTATTATTGATTTGTAGCAGTTAAATAATTGGTATTTGTTTCTTAAATTTTAGATGAAATTTGGATTAAAATATTTATTTTCATTTTTATATATTTAGTGACGAATTGTGAATTCATTTTTATATCTTGAGACCTTGTTATGGGATTTATTCTACATTTTTCGTTTTAAAGTTGTATTTAGTGGAGACTTGTGAATTAAAGGCTGAGACCTGTTATCGTTATTTAAATTTTTATTTGAATAAAGAGATTTTTTATTTTTCATGGTTATATTTGCTACTATGAAAATTGTTTAGATTTTACATTTTACTGAGGAGACTTTTAATTTTTGTTGTTATGTTTGCTATTATGATCTACAATTTTTTAATTTGATGTTAATGTATATATTTTAAGAATTTTAAGTGGTGTCTGCCTTAAAATCAAAAAAAATATGAAACTCAAAACTAAATTTTCTCTCACAAATTCTTGAAAAAAATCATCTTGCAAATTTACAAGTAACACAAAAATTAATATTCTCTATAAATAAAATTGTATACCCTAATGCAGACTAATTAAAAGAAAATAAACCCTCCTATTAAACTGCATTACAAGCCAATAAATACACTGCATTAAAAGCCACTACACAATAGTACAATAAAACTAATAAATAAAAAACAAAATCAATTCCACACAATACAACACACAAGCATTTTTTCTACATTACTCAAATTACCTGAAGCAAGAAAACAAAAATTTACAAATTGTCGCTGACTTTTTCTCTGCTACATATTCCTCGTCATCAAATTGTCGCTGCCTTCTTCTCTGCCATTTGGGAGGAAAAAATTCCTCCAAATCAAGCCAGAATCCCCATAAATATACTACTCACAATCAAGATCAATAAATCATTGCACATATAACCATCCATTGTGGTTTTAATAACGGGTATTGGACCAGCCCCATACCGTGAGATTTATTTTTTGGGAAATATCAGAATGAACTTTTTTTCTTTCGGTGCTTTTCCGCAACATTACCAAATAATTTTTTTTAGTTTCGTCCTTCAAAAGGATATTTTCCATTTTTTTATCGTCTTCTTGTCTACACTATGCTTTAATCGCCAAGCCAAACTATTACCTCATATTAAAATTTGCGTGAATAAGCAGAATAATTGTTTTAGAAATTCCAATCGATAATTTTAATTCGATGAATCTTTTTTCCGCCATTAGAAATATTACCTTCCCAGTTGCACTTAAAATCCTTTAAGAGTACTTGCTATGGCCTCATTTAGTTAAAGGACTATACGATTATTAGCAACTGGAGAGGTGTTTTTATTTTCTCCACATCTCATAATGTTCTGTTTTAGTTAAAATGCCTTTGTAACGATGTTTTTTACCATTCAAAGGATTTGGTAAAAATATTTTAAGTTTTTTCTTGTTGCCAGTGCTGAAGAACTAGTTGCCGATCCTTGCCACTAAAAAGACGACCACGACTCCTCCAAAAGAGTTTTTAATAAATATTAATGTGAAATTTATTCTTAATTAGTATGATTTTAATGAAAATCAAACTTTTTCTAAAAAAAAATTTGAGTTTTCACACCTTTAAAAACACACATATTTTATTGATCATGTCTGAATAAATTACTTATTGAAGTAAATTTGATTGCTTTTTTTGAACACATGTGTATATAATTTATTGCGATATTTAAACTAGGAGTTTTCCCGATAAATTGGAAAACTTATCTGATAATAATGATACCAAAGCCTGGTAAAGATCTGACCCTACCTATGGACCTGTTAGCTTACTTCCTTGTCTATTGAAGCTATTCGAAAAATTATTCAAACAAAAAATCGAACCATTTTTAAATGAGAAAATTTGGTTTCCGCGAACGCAACTGTACAATTGGACATATTAATTGTTACATAACTTGGTATTCACTTAGATATGCCACTTACTTGGCGTCTTCATATAGAAACCAAGAGACTTCACATGACGTTAAAAGCTCTTATACAGGGGGTCCAATTGAAAAATCTTATGGCAATGCTACACGTTCAATATATAATGACCGCGATTGAACGTGTAGCATGCAGTATTGATCACAGAATATCCTAATATTCTGAAATCCAGATCGCGATACAAATATCATAATATATATTGCAATCCCCAGGACCATGGTACATAAGAAATGAGAACACACACCGGGAGGTTCCACTGTGAAGGATTAGATTAAGAAACTCTGTGATAAATAGGTACATATATTATAAAATTACATGCCACCCGAACTCACAGCTAGATTTCTCACACACTCTCAAACGCAATCAAGCCTTCGTAGAGCCGATCTACCAGCCTGCTAAGATGACGTCCATTTGTCCACAATGCACTTGGTAGAGAGCAATTGGATTTAATTTTAGTTATACGATTTTAATACTTATTGTTAGGCCTAAGAAAATAAGGCAGACACAATAAATAAATAAAAAAAGTTAAGTTTGTTAAATTGATATTGATAAGTAGTTTTGACTTACCTGCCTTTCACTTAAGAGCATTTTGCATGTAAGTACACAAAACTTGTGTTTTGTATATTTATTAACGAAACTCCATATAAATTCGTTCATTTAAGTGCAATGGTCATAGCTGCACATTTAAGATAAGCGCATAATACATTTGGAAGCTATAACTGGTTTTCATTAAAAAATTGTATTAGCTAACTAATATAAAATTAAATCAGAACAAAATAAGAAAAATACAATTTTGAATAAAAAATTATGCTGTAAACTTCTTAATAATTTTAAAAGTAGCTAAAATAGCAAATTTGTCTTTATTTTTAGACGGAAAAATCACAAAGACACCATACACTATCAAAATACTCATCAAGCACTGTTGTAGTATTAGTGAAAATGTGTTTGTATGTGTGACACCGACAACGCTTGATGGAAAATCAAAAACATTTTGATTTTTGGCACGCTTGATGTCACTTTTTGATAGTGTATGGTGTTTTCTCATCAATCACGAAGGCATTTACAAAAATATTTCAAGGCGTGAGGTTATATGTGTGTCGGATGAAGACAGTCATTTTTTTATTACATATTTCTTATATTATTTTTGTTTTTTCTTTTTCCTAAACATACTGCCTAGGGATATAACTATTGACATTTTTTGCAAATTGGCATAGCATAGTCGAATAGAGCATTAAAAAATATGAAAAACCACGGTATTATTTTTTCGCGGTTGTTAAAAAGTTCACGCACCAAACACAATAAAGTTTTTCATTAAAGATTTTCAATTATTTTGAAATACAGTACATTTTATTTTAATAGTAACTGCTGACATACCTTTTTTAGAGAATTTTTAAATTCGGGAAGTATCCCTCACACTTGCAAAAAAATATGAAATTATTAATATAATTTTTCAGAGAAAAAAATTTGGTTTATTTTAGAAATTTGTGTTAGTGCGTGATGTTTTTGATACTTATACAACATTTCCCATCACGTGGTGGTATGCCAAAAATTTCGCCAAAATTAGTTATATACCTAATACTGCCGTTATTGCAATTAAAGTTTCATCCGATTAAATACACTTTTAGTGAAATAAAAACGGATTATAATTCCTGCTATTGGTGTTAACTCCACAAAATCAAAAATAAAATGCAGATTGGCGAATCATCAATCAAGTGTACGTCAAATCATCAAATTACACGTACACGAAAGTGACATCAAGCATTTTGATTGTGTATGGTGCCCTTTAGCTGCATTTTGGGCCGTAAACTGTAAATGCACTTACCAGCATCAATGAGCAGGTAAGTGCATTAATGTTAACTGCATTTTTAACTTACCTGCTCAAAATATCGTGCAAAGTTGGTTGTGCAGGTAATTCCAAATTACTGTAGTAAATATTTTTCTATCATATAATTATCAGGATGCGTAGAAATAACGAGATTATATCAATTTAGTTATTTCAAGAATAAACATCTTATTTTGACGATGTATTTTTTATTAAATTAGTTACCAATTTATAGTTTATAAGTAACAAAATATCAATGGCTTTTAAGTAAAGCAATATTATACAATGTACAATTAATAATTCGTTAGGCAGGATGGAGAATTGATGTATGAACAATTATTTAATTTTTATATTGGGTAAATGACTTAAAAATGCGTTTTTTAACATTTATACAATATAAATTTATTCAAAGTATTTCCCATTTATCTGGCAACGGAACAAATCAAGATCACAGTAACAGTTTATAGATATTTTAATATTTTTTTTCTTTGTATAATCAAATTTTTTGCATTGACGGCCTTCGTCCGGGCAAAAGGGCTTAAATCTCTGGTGTGTATCGAACACCGGGTTTGCTGAAATTACTTTTTCTGTATATCAAAACTATATGAAGTAGGTACATACTAGTGAATGGTAAATCTATTCCATTTTTGCTTTCATTAAATTTTGCAATATACATATTAATCTTCAGCTCATTTTTTAAACCGACATTTTTTCAAACTCAAGAAATTTGTATAAAAAGTGTTCGAAATTTTTTCCATAAAACTGTCAAATGTTTGCCGCTATGGTTTATACAATAAGCACATCAATATAAAGGAGTTATAATACTCTTTCAAAATAAGATTTTAATCCGTAATTATAGCGTGTATGGGTCATTTGCTATAGTTCCCAAATATGCAGATCGGTTATTAAAAAGTCGATTATTGGGTTCGATTAATCGACTTTAAAAATTGAAATGAAAATGGTTGATTAGCTTTCATACCTTTCACTTATACATACTGTCATATAAATTCAAAAAGGAATTTTAGATTCACAATGTTAACAAACTGTACCATATTATATAGGTATTATATAAAATGTTTTATGAAGCTCTATACAATGATATCCATACCTTTACTAATATATATAGGTATCGAATTTAAATTAATATAACTCTTAAACTAAGAGAGACGTTTTATGAGAGCTATCGACTTTGTGGATTTAAAATTTACATAGCAGCTATTGTAGTTAGGCTAATTTACTGTATTGATTTTATGAAATAATTTGTGTATCTATTTTTATATGGTAATTCGTGACCAAGTATTTATGCATTACTGAAAATAGAATCTGATAATATAGAACACCTTTTACAGTTTTTAAAAGTATCCTATTGTATCCATTGAAGAAATAAAGCAAGAACAAGCATGATGACTGTACCTTAAACTCTTAACAAACATTTTCACCCCCACATACGATGGCCGAGTCGTTTGCTGAAATACTTGGATGAATTTACAAATATATACAAGTCCATTTGTAATTTTATTTGGTTAAATTATTAGGCCAGATGAATGGCAACAGGCTATGAAATTGTAATATCAACTAAAAAAGTCAGCTGATCAACCATGTGTTTTCTCTGTTCGAAAAAATAGGAATACTATCCGTGACTCAGAATTAAATATGGGCAATGTATATACACATACAGCCACATTATTATATACATACACATTTATGTATGTATGTTTTTTAAACGCAAAAAGTTTTTGTGAATTATTGAGTTCCTCGCTTTTCTACTAAACGTGTAGAACAAAGTAAAACTGGTTTCTAACACTTAAAGCGATATTTACCGTATTGATAATTTAGATCACAAATAAAACAAAGGAAACATATGTTCTCAAATCAGCAGCTCCAGTATTTTAATTTACAATTAAAAAACAATCACAGTGATATTTGAATTTTTGTAGTTTTTTTTTTTTATATAAATTTGAAAGTAAATAACTTAGTTCACTTCTGAGATGGTTACTTTGTTACTCGGGATTCCATCACTTCATCTGATAATTCATCGTATCCATTGTTTTATAATAGTTGAAACAAGTCCATCTTGTGGGTTATGGTGAAGAGATGCTTCTTCGAGATTTGTTCACAGCGATTCTCAAACATTTAGATTTTTTTTTAAAAACATTTGCTTCATTTTTATTTTTTCAGTTGATTTAATTGTTGGGATAGTATGTCCAAAGTTGAAACTATTAATTTCCAAGGGTATATATTGTATGTATAATTTGAGGATGTTGGGAATATCGATATATATTCGCCAGACCACTAGTGTTGGCCCAGCTTGGAATTCAAGGATGGCATTTTTGTCTTCAGAGTTTGGGATTTTATTTTAATATTAAGTTTTTTTAATGTGTCGATTCGGTGAGTTGAAAAAGGGAGGACTTGAAGTTGTTGGCCGCATCCTAGTTACGACTCCCTTTTTCTTCGCACTCACGTCTCAAGTGACCGCTTTTGCCGCAGCCGTAGCATGTCTTAGCAGTATCCGGACAATTTTTAGAAATGTGTCCAGTGCGGTTGCACTTATAGCATGAAATGTTACTCGATCCACGGTCATTTGATGCGTCGGGACAGTTGCGCGCCCAGTGGCCAATCTTGTTACACTTAAAGCAAGTCGGGTTGTCTGGTTGTGAGCAATCCTTAGAAATGTGACCAATATCATTGCAGCGATAGCAACGCTCCGATGTTTCGGGGCAACTGCGAGCAAAATGACCAAACTGGTTACACTTGAAGCACTTCTCGCGGTAGTGACCACGTCTCATATCACGGCCGCCACCACCACCTCCGCGGCCACCACCGCCACCTCCTCCACCACCACCTCCTCCAGAACTGCATTCGCGGGCGAAATGACCCGGACGGTTGCAATTGTAGCACGTGGAAGCCATGGACATTTAAATATGTGACGATGTGTCTTAACAACTATCTAGTCTTTGCAACAGTCCAATGTTTTATCTACTAAATGCAAAGCTTTCGGACTCGGTGAAATTTTTCTATCACCACTCCACGCACTTAATACAAATCGAAATGGCTGCCGACCGTTCAACCAACAGTGCCTCCTACTTGAGTTAGTAAGAACAATGCCCCAAAACAATGCTACCAAGTTAAGGTTGCATTAATGCCACATATGTATATGCATCATTTTCAAAGTGTTACCAACCATTTATTTCAAATTGAAACCTTGTCTACACAAGATGTAAATGGAGACAATTTTTATAGTAACATTTTAAAATCAATCACAAACCAATACATACACTGTCCCCGTTTACAATAAAGGAATTGAAAGACATTTTCTAAATCTCCTTGTACTAACCGCTCTACATCTTTAACTACATTAACAACCTACGTCTGTCTACATTAAATGTCTACGTTGTAAAAGGTGACTATATATAGAAGACAGAATTTCAAACATGATTTTGCTCCAAAAGTAGTAATTCTGATGGGAATCAAGGCGTATTAACAAGGTGAGTGCATAAGATCAGCTGTTTCTTAATTCGCCGTGGTTTAATGTAAGTCTTCTGTCAAACTATGTTTATGTTTACATTTGTTATTGTAAATAACATAGTAATATTTTAATTCGCCTTGATTTTGACATTTGTTCAACATTTTAACAAAAACAAAATGCCTGTTGTTTTTGCATTGTTGTATTTGTTGCCGGGACGCACTCACCTTGTTAATTCGCCTTGATGGGAATTTAATAAACAATAAACATAATTTGTACATTCCAGTTATTACTATTGATTGCTGGTTATGAAAAATTATTAGTGCTTCAGATCTAAAAACTCTGTCTTTGCAAGAAACTTCATAGTTACCACCTGACTATACCTGACAAATATTCATCCTAACAATTAATGACGTTTGTTTTCAAGACAAAGATGTCTGAACAGACTCACTAACAATTTTGTCATAACGAAGCAATAATACTAATAAATGGATACTATAAATATGGTTATGATATTTGACAACTTTATGCAATATTTCCAAACTATAGTACACAAGACAAATTCATATAAGGTGTACTCGTCCCTATAATAAATACGACAATACAAAAACAATATACATTTTGTCAAAAAACACAAGTACGGTGAATTCAATATTAAGTTGGAATTTAACAACAAACCAGTGTAATTTCTATATTTATTGCTTTATTTCATGTGGAGGATGTTAAAATGTTCGATAAAGAGTTCAAACGCGTGAAGCAACAGAAAAAATTGAATATAAAACAACAGGAAAAAAGTAGACGCATCAAAAACACACAAACACACACATATATATGGAGCGCAAAAACATAAACACAAATTTTGACAGTTTGGGTAAAACAGCTGATGATCAGCTGGGCTAACGAGTACACCTTATATGAATTCGCCTTGATAGTACACAACAAGGCGAATTCATATAAGGTGTACTCGTCCCTAAAACAAATATAACAATACAAAAACAACATACACTTTGTTTTTGCTTTTCACCACATCTATCACAAAACACAAGTACGGCGAATTCAATATTAAACTGAATTTAACAACAAACCTGTGTAAGTTTTATATTGATTGCTTCATTTGATGTGAAGAATGTTAAAATGTTCGATGAAGAGTTCAAACGAAGAAATTGCATATAAAACAATAGGAAAAACGTGGACGCATCAAAAACACACAATCACACACATATATATGACGCGCAGCAACGTAAACACAAATTTTGACAGTTGGGGTGAAACAGCTGATGATCAGCTGGGCTAACGAGTACACCTTATATGAATTCGCCTTGGTACACAATAATATAATGGTATAACCCAAGGCGAATCTAATAAGGCGAGAGTGCCACGGCAACAAATACAACAAGGCAAAAAAAACATGCTTTTTGTTATTGGAAAAAATCGGCAAAATGTCGAAATCAGCTGATAATAAATACAAATTGTAAACAAAAACTTTACTTTAGAAATAATTAATATTTTGTAATTTGTAATAGTTTGGATGAAAAACCAGTAATTTTTACATTTGCGAGTCATTGAACAACTTGTACTTCATATAATTCACATGATGCTGTAGAATTTCGATATTTGGATGTTGTTTTAAGAAAGAAAAAACTACCATATTATTCTTGTAAGGCTGCCTGTACAAGATCAAAGTTATTGCCAATAAATAAAAAACCTATGCATTTTACGTGTCATTAGTAAGATGTTTTTAATTTTCGACAGCTTTGAACTGCATACAATTCAAACTTCTGTATATTTCAATGAAATTTTTAAGTATTAAAGATGTGCGTCCCGCCAAAGGCTGCCAATACATGCAAAAAGTTATTAACAGTAAAAACAAATTAAAATTAAAACTGTGCTAAAGAAATTGATTTATTCAATAATTCTTTAATTTTTTAGTGACAAATTAATCATTTTAATTCATTATTGTGCAAAAACAAAAATTTCACAAACTAAAAACTAAAATTATTATTTTATGACAGCTAACAATTGTAAACAAATAAGCAATTTTGACAGTTTAACGATGCCGGCGAATTCAAAAATAAAAGTCAGCTGTGCTCGTGAGGTCACCTTATTAGATTCGCCTTGATTTCAATGAAATTTTTAAGTATTAAAGATGTGCGTCCCGCCAAAGGCTGCCAATACATGCAAGAAGTTATTAACAGTAAAAACAAATTAAAATTAAAACTGTGCTAAAGAAATTGATTTATTCAATAATTCTTTAATTTTTTAGTGACAAATTAATCATTTTAATACATTATTGTGCAAAAACAAAAATTTCACAAACTAAAAACTATATTATTATTTTATGACAGCTAACAGTTGTAAACAAATAAGCAATTTTGACAGTTTAACGATTTCGGCGAATTCAAGAATAAAAGTCAGCTGTGCTCGTGAGGTCACCTTATTAGATTCGCCTTGGTATAACCCTTCATGCATTTTTCTATAAATAATTTTATTGTTTAATTATCTTTTATTTCTTTTTGGGCAAAATGTATAAATTTTTGTTTTGGTTGAACAGCTGTTTTATACAAAACTATCGATAATTTTTTGATATTTGTAGTGATACCATACTTATATCTTATTTAAATAAGAATACAATTTTTCTTATTTAAATAGCACTGAAAAACTCAAACTGTATTTAAATACAACTCAATTTTAAATAAAAATTATCCAAATAAGTATTTTAATTCATAGTCAAAAAAATGAGAAAGCGTATTTATGATATACTTTTTTCGTTTTGTAAAATTTCTGCAAATAATTTTCTTTTAATGTTTTTATTGCGCGTCTTTTATTTAGTTTTCATTGAAATGTCCAACACAAATTTGACAGTTTATGTTCGCAATAATTGTCAACGAAAAACTGATGACAATTATTGCCAGGTACGAAAAAGATGTGGCTTACTGCAGATAACATCATTTTTATATTTGCTGCAATATATATTAATTAATATATTGACAGTCTAGACGCGGGGTTAAGGATGTTAAAATATTAGCAAAACACTACCGTCCCATAAATGACATACAGAGTATAAAAACAATATTTCAAACTCTACATTTAGTTGTCAAATTTTACATACTAACTAACTTGCAATCGATTTAAATTTTTTTTATATTTGTATATGATCTATGGTTATGAATATTACAAATAACTTGGATGTTACACGTTCAAGTTTTAATACACTTAAACCTTTTTACTAAACACTCACACTTTTCAAAAATGAAACGAACTTGCTTTCAATTTCTCTTTCAAGTTGTTGTTTCAATTTACAATCAAGAAAACATTTATGTTAAATAAAAGCATCGATGTGATGTTAATTTCGGAGACTCATCTTAAAAATAGATATAACTATTATATAGCAGGTTACTCATTTTATTACACAAACCATCCGGATGGTAAGGTACATGGCGCTACCGGTATCATAATTAGAAACCCATTGAGACACTATGCCCTAAATGCGTTTTCAAAGGATTATATGCAAGAAACCTCACGATTGGTGAATCTCACAGATATACAGCAGTATAGAGCTTTAGTTAATCGCAAAAATTGCTTAGGTTTCGTATCTCCTGGACACCCAACTTATTGTCAACTGATCCTAGAAAATTCCAGATCTAATAGACTTTGCCATATATAGAAATATTAGTCGAAATGCAATATCCACAGAAATATCTTATGATCCATCTTCTGACGTAATTGTTATTTATTGCGAGAGACCCAACATCCCAAGATTTCCTAAGGACTCTTTGCATTTTAAGACAAATTGTCTAAAATATAGAAAATATATCAGCAGTCATATCCACACAAATTAGGGTTCTATAAGTCGATTGTTCGATTGTTCGAACAATCGACTTTTCGAACATAATAATTTTATGTTATTGCAATTTGGTACACTTACATTTTTTCTAGTGTATGCAAAAATAAATAATAAGTAAATGTTCATAAAAAAATGCTCTTTCTACATATTATATATTATCGCCTTAATACATTTAATTTTTATTGCTAAACATTACACAAGGCGCATCAACTTTTTAAAAATCGAAAAAAGTCGAAAAGTCGACTTTTAGTTTCAACTATAGAACCCTAAAGGGCACCATACACTATCAAAATACTCATCAAGCACTGTGGTAATATTAGTGAAAATGTGTTTGTATGTGTGACACCGACAACGCTTGATGGAAAATCAAAAACATTTTGATTTTTAGCTCGCTTGATGTCACTTTTTGATAGTGTATGGTGTTTTCTCATCAATCACGAGCGCATTTACCAAAATATTTCAAGGCGTGAGGTTGATAAGTGTGTCGGATGAAGACAATAATTTTTTTTATTACATATTTCCTTTATTATTTTTGTTTTTTCTTTTGTCTAAACATGTTGTCGTTATTGCAATTAAATTTTAATCCGATATAGACATTTTTAAATACACTTTTAGTGAAAATAAAAATGTATTATAATTCCCGCTATTGGTGTTAACACCACAAAACCAAAAATAAAATGCTGATTGACGAGTCATCAATCAAGTGTACATCAAAGCATCAAATTACACGTACACGAAAGTGACATCAAGCATTTTGATAGTGTATGGTGCTCTTAACACAAATCCTAATTTACAGTGCAAGGCAGACTTAGATAAAAACGTCAATGACTTCACGTCATTGATAATTTCGGCTCTGGAACACTCTTTGAGCCAAATCTCTTCAAAAAGTAATACGCCAATTTAAAATTCGGATATTGAAAGACTTCTAGACGAATAGAGAAGACTGAAAATAATAGAAAAATGGCAACATAATAGACCACCTGCTGCAAAGCAGAAGCTGTCCACAGCAGTACGAAAACTGAAAAGAGCTCTTCATTTAGAAGAGGATCGCATAATCGAAAATTATCTTAAAAGTTTGAAGAGTACAAAATAAACAAATTTTATTGGAAATAAAATAAACATTCACAGGAACTTGGAAGTCCCATTGATAAAGGAAGAGTTTAAGAAAGCCCGTGAGAAATATAGTATAAAATTGCATAACCATCCAAAGCTTGGAAAGCTTTTAGTTTTAATTTTAGTTGTAAGATTTAAATACTCATTGTTAAGCCTTAAAAGTGCAGATTCAATATATAAATAAAGCGTATAAAAAAAATAAAAAATGTGTATATACAAGTAATGACATTTTCAAAATATTTGAATTAAAATTTAACAACTATAATCAATTCAGTATTATTATTATTATTAATTATTTACTATAATTGTTTTCTTCACTTGTTTAGAGGCTAAAACTATCAAATTCTCTAGTGTTTGTTGTTGCGAATACTACAACAACCGTAAATGCAACAAAAACAGGCAGCCTTTTATAGTTCCAACCAGAGTTTAAAATTATACTATATTAGTAAAAAATTGCAAAATATTTCATAATTTTAAATGAAAACTGCAACAAATATTTAACAAAATAATATTTCCTCACATACATACTAAAAATATAAATACAAAATATTTTACGTTGCAGCTAGAAGACAAAATGAAAATTTTTCATTTCTAAAACATTTGCTGCCCAAATATATTTATATTTTTGGTTAGCAAAAACAATATATTGCTTGTGTATAATATACAAAAAATTTACTACAAAAACATCAAACATGCAAACAAATTGCAGCGTGAAAACCATAAACTGCAAACGATATGCGCAGTAAAAAATTCAAACAATGGAAATATGGAATATGCTAAATGTAGACTGCCAAACCATACGAAGTTGAAAAATGTAAAATACGAAATTGTGCGAAGTCAAAAATGTTTAAAACGAAAATGTGCATTTATAAAATATTTCAGCCACATATATGGAAATATTTTGCCGCATATAGTCACTGAGTAGAAAAATGTGAAAAAAACTATGAACAACAAGTGTGCGTTGATTTGGGTGTACAAAATAAAATTTGATATTGAATCGTGTGTTAATAAAGAATTTAAGTGCAATAAAATAGAACTTTTGTTTTTTGAGGTATGTAATTGTATTATGAAAGATAGGATTGCAGTGAAAATATATTAAATAAGATTCTGGGAAAAGGATAGCGGACGATATTATTTTATTGAATTTTTTTATTAAATGATTTTTGTAATACGAATTCAAATGTATTCCTGCTGTTTGTAATAGGAGTCCAGAAAAATTAGTAACATACAATTTTGTATGTAAAGTGGCTAAAAAAGGATAGATAATGCAACAACAAAATGTAACAACAGACAAGCAAAACAGCCAATGAATACAATGTAATAAAAAATAACAGGATCTACAAAAAAAATAGTATGTTGCATAAAAATGCAATGTAGATAGATAGATTACATTTTGTTTGTACACTCAAATGTATCCTTTTGTAAAATTTGTAACAGGAGAACAAACAAATAAATAAGCAGCATAGAAAATAATTGTGCAAGAACAATTTGATGTGTAAGATATAAATGCAAAAAGGCACAGGCATGAGTACAACAGGAGCAAAAGGAAATTAACTGTATAAAACTGCTGTATGTGTGTACATGTGTTCTGTAACTGCATAATGCAACAACAATTTACGCAAAAACCATAAACAAACACATAAATAGGTTCAATGACGATCGTGAGTGTAGCAGGAGAAAAAAGGATAAAGAGGAATGATAGAAATTTAAGTAAGGTCCAGAATATATAATTATGCAATGAAGAAAATTTTACTATATGTACATACCTAATTATGTATGACTTGTATTCTGAAAGATCGACTTTGTGTTTTTAAATGCACTCATATGTATCCATCCGTAATATTTGTAACAGGAGAACAAAAAAACAAATAAGCAACAGAGAACAAATTATGCAACGAAGGCACAATAATTTTTTACATAGCCACGAGTGCAGCAGGAGAAAAAGGAAATACAAGAACAACTACTTATACACTCAAGTAATTGTGATATACAACTGTTGTATGTGTGTCCTTTAGCTGCAAAAAGCAAAAACAACTCGTACAAAAAAAGAAAGAAATGCATAGTAAAGGAACAACAATTCAGTGCACATGACAACAATTCCTTGAGCTAAAAATAAACCAAAATGCGTAATAAAAAATGATCTGTAACGGTACCCAACAAAAATCAGTTCTACACAAACAATGCAATAATAATATCATCGATATTATTTTATTGAATTTTTTGATTAAATGATTTTTGTAATACAAAAATCAGTTCTACACAAACAATGCAATAATAAAATCATCCGCTATCCTTTGCCCATAACCTTCTTTAATGTACTTTTACTGCCATTCCTATCGTTCACAAAACAAGTAGATACATACCACAGGTTCTTCATTGCATAATTATATTTTTTTCAGCATTCTATACTTTATTATTTTACTCCTGGAATATTCGCTTTAAACATTTTTAACTTCGCACAATTTCGTATTTTACATTTTTCAACTTCGTATGGTTTGGCAGTCTACATTTAGCATCTTCCATATTTCCATTGTTTGAATTTTTTACTGCGCATATCGTTTGCAGTTTATGGTTTTCACGCTGCAATTTGTTTGCATGTTTGATGTTTTTGTAGTAAATTTTTTGTATATTATACACAAGCAATATATTTGTTTTTGCTAACCAAAAATATAAATATATTTGGGCAGCAAATGTTTTAGAAATGAAAAATTTTCATTTTGTCTTCTAGATGCAACGTAAAATATTTTGTAAGGCAAAATATTTTTGGAAAAACTGCGGCAAATATTTCTACTATGAAGCTTGTGCATACATGGCATTGGTTTATAGTTTGCATATTTTCAGTATATGTGGACATTAATATGAAAACGATTCATATTTATTGCGTAGTCGGTAGTCAAATGTAAAAAAAGTTTAACTAAATTTTAAACCCTGACATTAATGACAACTGAACTGACAGCTTATTGCTTAGCAATAATCGCTCAAGCAATCTGTATAGCAATCATTGCGAAATGGATATGAAAATTTGCCGTCAAATTTCATTGACGCAATCAAATTTGACAATTGCAGCTATAAATATTGCTACGTGGTGATTTAGGGTAATACGTATACTCAACTATAATCAATCTACTTGGATGTGTAAACGCAGGGTTAGGTAAAAGCAGATATACATGCATGTGTAGACACTTCGTAATGTAATATTTATTTTTGGTGTTTTTTTTAACTAGACATATGCGTTTTTTTCCTGAGCTCAGTGCTTTTTAATATTAATAAGTTGATAACACAGATTTTAGTTGTTATCTTTGCAGACGTTATCAAAATATGGGGAAGACAAATCAGCTGATTTATAATATTTCTTAACATTGAATTAGTTTTTGTAATACATAGAGATATTTCTATTGAACTTTATCTGTGATAATGCTTCATTTTTAATGCTTTCCTACTGATGTCGAAGCAATGGAAAAAACATACGTCCAGCACATCATTTGGTTTATAATATTAATAACGTTGATACAACTTGTATTTGGGTTTTTAGGTAACAATAAACATTCATCTAAACCAAGTAATTTATATTTCTTAATTTGTTTGCATCATGTATTTATAGAAAATATAACTTATGAATATAATTTTGATAGGGGAAGGACATCATCCGCCTTTAAATAATATCGTAACCACTCAAGATATAATTGCTGGAGACGTATTCTTTGAAATAACAGACCCGTATTCTTTAGAGTACACATATAGGTTACGACCAGCTAAGAATTTCGGAACTTCATTTTCGAAACAATTGGAGGGAGTTGCATTAGTACCTACAATACCATCTAATGGTTGTAAAAAACTAGAAAATAATCGTGCTGTACGCGGCAATGTTGCACTAATTGATCGCGGGTAAGTTAAAAATCATGCCGTCGTCTTACATATCGTTAGCTTAGTGTCCAAACGTGCTAAGCCCACTCTATGAAAATTTATATTTTAAAACATTAAAATAAGCAAAACTACACTGATTAAAAAACGTTTACAATTATTTATTTTTTTTGCTTATAAACCAAACGATATTGAAGCGCTAACATCTAAATAAGTGATATAAACTAGCATATATCGTCCTCGAATCATAAACGATAGTATTTACAGACTAAAGCGTACCTTTCCTTATAATATAATTTTTACAGGAAATTGGAAGTAAATCGTCATGGAACAGATTTTATTCTGAATACTATTAATACCAAAAATATTATTTTTATCTGGTTTACTTAAGGTAGGGTCACAGATGGCAAATATTGGACGAAAAAGACTTAACCACTAAATAAAATATGTTTTATTTTTTTTATTTATTTCAAAACGACTTTTGCTTAGGACAATTCAAAACAAATATTTAGTTTTATTTTATTAGATGCTGTTTGATCTTACATAGACTTGTAAGATTAAACAACTTCAAACAAATTTGTGCTATAAAGTGCTTTCGCTTTTTTGAGTAAGTATTTGCTGTGTGCAACCCTACCTTTAGGGATGTGCGATTAATCTAACATCCCGACTAACTAAATTCCTGATTAATCAATAAATCAAACATTTTGAATATTCATATTGATAATAAATTAAATAATATTGATTGTTTGAAGCAAAGAATAATTGATTAGTTAGAAACAAGGAATCATAGAGAAACATAGAGCCATAGATAAATACACATAGATCGGAAACTCTCCTGTCAAAGACCTAACTCAGTTGTCAAAAACCTAAGTGGTGAGAATGTATTAGTAAAAAAAACTATGTGAAAACAAAAACAACACTCGTATGTGTAACATTTTTGAGTAATTTTTTTGTTTGAGTTTTTTTTCTAGTTTCCGCTCTATGTTTCTCTATGCATAGAAAAATTTGATAAAAAATTGATTAATTTTCATTCAAAATTTGATTCATAAACCTTTGATAAATTTAAAAATTGTTTATTAATAAGGCCAAGGTGTATTAATAAGGTGAAGTTACGAACACAGCTGATAATTGTTTGTTTATGTTGAGTTTGTCAGATTTTCTATATATTTTTTGGTATTAAAAAAATTACTGTAAATAGTAAATATTAAAAAATTTAAATATTTGAAAATTGTGTTTCAAAGGAAAAAGCGTTTAAAAAATAGCAAGAAAATACATAAAACATTAGAATCGGGTGAGTAGCAGTGAGATTGAATCCTCAAAAGTCCAATTAATGACCAAATAACAAAAAATTTTTTTTTTCATGTGCCACAATATATTTTGTTTTGTCATTCTCAATCATTTGACAAATAACAAATATTGTATTTGTTGTGTTTGTTGCCGAGACGCTCTCACCAGATTAATACTGATTAATTAATACCTTGAAGAAGGTCTTTATTATACCCTTCACCTTCGTGAGAAGGGTATATATAAATTTGTCATTCCGTTTGTAATTTCCACAATATAATTTTCCGACCCTATAAAGTATATATATTCTGGATCCTTATAGATAGCGGAGTCGATTAAGCCATGTCCGTCTGTCTGTCTGTCTGTCTGTCTGTCTGTCTGTCCGTCTGTCTGTCTGTTGAAATCAATTTTCTGAAGACCCCAGATATCTTCGGGATCCAAATCTTCAATAATTCTGTCAGACATGCTTTCGAGAAGTTTGCTATTTAAAATCAGCAAAATCGGTCCACAAATGGCTGAGATATAAGGAAAAAACCAGGACAACCTCGATTTTTTACCTATTTTTTGAAATATATCTGGATTACTAAGTCATTAATATAGACAATATGGATATCAAATGATAGATATTTCAAAGACCTTTGCAACGACGTATATAAGACCATAGTAAGTTGGACCTACAATGGGTCAAAATCGGGAAAAATTTTGAACCAGATTTTTTTTTCACCAAAAGTTTTTTTCGCTAAATATTAAAAAAAAAATAAATTTATATTAAAAAAAAAAAAAAAAAATTTAAATTTAAAAAAAATTTTACATAAAAACTTTAAAAAAAAAATTCGAAAAATATTTTTTTTCCAAAAAATGAAAAAAAACAACTGGAAAAAAAATTTGTTTACCTAAAATTACCTAAAAATTTTTATTTTGAAGTATAGTTTGGTGAAGGGTATATAAGATTCGGCCCAGCCGAATATATCTCTCTTACTTGTTTTTTACATAAATAAGTAAAGCTCTCACTATTCAATTATCAACACTATATTAAGTTTTAATACATATTTGATTAATTTTTAATTTCTGTTTTTTGACAAACTAACAAAAAATTATTTTATTTTGGTCATACATTGGTTTTTCGGAGGATTCTATCTCACAAAGACTCCATGATTTTATTTAATACACAATTTTGTATATTTAACACCAAAACAAACATTTACAAATATTTCAGTTTTTTATTATTTTTAAGTTAAGTTAATTTTTATTAAGCGTTTTTTTAAAAAAAATAAAAGTATTTGAAACAAAAATTAAATATTTCTTAAGACTATAGTATTATTTGTTATTATTATCTTAATGTACATTAATTTGTTTAAAGCAGGAAGCACTAACATTAATATTTGTATCAAAAAAGTAACGTATAAAGTTAACAGAAATGTAAATCTACCGGGGCTAACATATTTGAAGAGGAAAACCTTAAAATAAACTTAAGTCTAATAAAAAAAAAAAAAATACAAAATTTAACACAAAATTCTCAAATGGGCACTACCCTCTATCTATACAAACCGATTGGTGTTATTTTTGAATGATAATATATACATATATATGAATTTGAATAACGTCTATTTAAAGATTTGAAGTTTTTTTTGAATACAACATCTCAAAATATTTGAATACAACAGTTCCAATATTTCCAATTCTTTGATAACAGTAGGGGAAACACTGAATCAAATTGGAAAATCATATAAGAAAACAGTTCTTATACTGGTTTTATATAAAAGAAGTTTCGTCTTTGGTAAATGTTTGTTATAAATAATCTTTGAAAAAGCACCCATTATCTTTTATGATTTCTTTAAAACAAGTCTTGCATGTTTATTAAACTTAAAAAGAATAGAGCCCTGCATGAGTGACTCTATTTGTCACCCACAATGAGTAATCCATTGCTTTGCACTCAACTCATTTTTTGTTTTGAATATTATTTACAAAGTGTACGTACCATAGAGAAACATAGAGCGGAAACTAGAAAAAAACTCAAACAAAAATATTACTCAAAATAATCACACATACGAGTGTTGTTTTTGTTTTCACATATATTTTTCTACTAATATATTCTCAACACTTAGGTTTCTGACAACTGAGTTAGGTCTTTGACAGGAGAGTTTCCGCTCTATGTCTATTCTCTATGGTACGTACTTTTGATTTTAATAATTCAAATTTTTGTTCTACACAATCATTGCGAGTATTATTATGTATGTGTACGTCGAGTAAGTAAGCAACTTACGTATATTAAAAGAATACAAAATAAATATTCTGAATCGAGTTATAAATCCCAAAAGAAAAATAATTTAAAAAAATAATATTAAAAAAACATGAAATCGCAAAATAATAAAAATGGAAAACAGTGAGGTATTTCTAATTAAAAAAATACTAAACCGCATGATAAATCTTTAATTTATATTATATTTTATTGTAGAATCTCATCAAAAAATTTAGAACATTTAAATATAATTATTACATGAGTTACATTAATAAATGTAAACAGTAATTCGTTTTATTTGTATTCTCGCTATAAAAATTCATAAGAATGGTAATTCTAATTAAATCACATAATAAATCCCTTATGATTCGATTCACTCGCTGTTTTGCACTCGATTTGAAACACAGAAACACTCTCAATACTCATATAATGCTATACTCTTTACATTCATGTATTTTACTTTATTTGAGTTTTTTGTCAAATACATTTTTGTTTTGAATAAATTATTATATTCATTCAAAAAACAATAAGTGAGTCAAAAACAGTACTTGAAAAAAATTAAATGTTTTAAAATATTATTTAAGTCACTCATGCAGGGCTCTAATATAGAATATTAACGTTGATTCCAAGATATTTTAGATTTTCAAGAAAAGGAATCTATACACCCTCTAGAAATAGCTTTAATCTTTTACTTTCTGGAACAACATAATTTTTACATTTTCCCGAAGCATTACGAAGACAAATTGTTTTACATTTAGAAGTATTCATTTTGATTCCCCAATCATCATACATTTTTTTTTAACAATTTGAAGATGGTTGGAGACTTGTCTTTGAGCATTAATTGGGGTTTCGCTATGGGAATACAAGAGGGAATCATCTGCAAAAAGTATGCCAGTTGAATTTGGAAAATTGTGAGGAAAAGCATACATGAAAATGTTGTGTGGTGCCAAAATTGAACCATGTGGATAGATCGCTGTTAAATTGTACACAAAATTTCCGTGTGGTGAAAAAGCTTTGAAAGAGTTTAACAATAGAAGGACTAAATCCAATTTCAATCATCTTAAATAGCGATCGCAACATAAACAAGTAAATAACAGGGATCATAAATAACAGTTGTCCAGAAAATTTGAACTAAAAAAACTCTCCATGTTAGAATCATACTACATATACTGTCATATACCAATAGATTCGTATTGAAGTGCTCTTTCAGAATCTATGGCGATCTTAAAATACCGTGGCAGAACTAACAAGGTACAATTAATAGAAAGTATGTTCTCAATTATACATTCCTTATAACGTCAAATAAAAGAAAATTAGAAAAAAACAAAATGTCTAAGAGAAAAAAAATTAATTTGTGGTTGTATTAAAAAAAATATTTTTGTATTTAATTTTTTTTTCATAAAATGTTTAATACAAATTAAAATTTGTCCAAATAAATGTGTTGGTGTTAATATAACGAGCAAAACATCGTGAAAACAAAATATAAAGTGATGAGAGTAAATGCGTTATTTGAAGTTGTAGGGGTAAATATAGACAACTCTCCCTAATAATTGTACCTGGTTGATTCTGCCATGGGCAGAACAAGCAAGGTACAGAAAGTATGTTCTCAATTATACATTCCCTATAACGTCAAACAAAACAAAATTAAAAAATTATAAAAAGGAAATGTCAAAAAAATAATTGAATTTAAATTTTAATTACAAAAAATTAAATTTCAATCATAGGTTTCCAGGCAGCCGCGAAGTGAAGAAGAATAGCAGCTCACGTGGGTCCAGGCAATAGGTCCCTTTGTGTTAAATTCATTAATAATTCAAGAAAGACAATATTTTTTAAATAAATGTATTCATATTTCTATTAAAACGTTACAAATTTATTAAATATCGCAGCAAAAAAGTTATGTGATTTAATACATATGTAGTTTGACTTTTACGGGTGAACTTTGGAAACTCTAATAATTTTACCTGGTACTATGTTAAAAAACTATGGCAGAATCAACCAGGTACAATTATTAGAGAGAGTTATCTATATTTACCCCTACAACGTAAAATAACGCATTTACACTCATCACTTTTTATTTTGCTTTCGCGATGTTTTGGACGTTATATTAGAACCAACACATTTTTTTGGACAAATTTCAATTTGTATTAAATATTTCACGAAAAAATTTAAATACATACAATTTTTTTTTTAATACAACTAAAAATTAATTAATCTGATCACAGCCCAAGAAGACCGAAAAACACGGCGGTGGATCCATGATGATATGGGGGTGTTTCTCTTCTTCTGATATTTCAGCCTGGATAATGGTACATTCATTTAGAAGTCTAAAAGATAACCTAGTTTCGAATTCCTGAATGTAGACACCTGCGCCAACTCGATCTCCTTTCCTAGAGCCGTCCGTATAGACTGAGAGACCCGTTGTGTCGTGTAGAGGTCCGTCCATTGCTTACGTATTATGCGGAATTGAGAAACCAAAATTTCTCACCATGAAGGGCCTAGAAATGCAGTAATCGATATTATCCGCAAGATTCCGAATGCTACCTATTATACTGGCGTGCTACCTATTATACTGGCATGTCTCCACGCCCTAATCGCGTTTAGCCTAAAGGCCGAGGTGAATGCCAATTTTCTGGCCATTAGATCCACAGGGATCCAGTTTAATAAAGCAAAGAGCGACTTTGTTGCGGTCATTCTTAGAGCTCCTGTTATCAGGATTGCCATTCTTCTCAAAACCTTCTCGAATAGCATACAAATTGAGCCTTTGTCCAGTGCCTTCCACCAGACAGAGACTCCATAGAATAGTGTCGACTTAATGACCGCATCACATAGCCAGTTAACAAACTGGGGTTTAATACCCCATTGCGTACCTATAGCCTTCTTACAGACATACATAGCCGTTAAGGCTTTTGACTTCCTTGAAAGGATAGTTTGCTATTCAGAATGACTCCCAAGCGAGAAATGAGGAATCTTGTACTTCCTTGTGAACAGTACAAGCTCGGATTTGCTTGGGTTAACACTCAATCCACTGTCTGTACTCCACCGACTTAGTAACCTGAGTGCATATTCCAGGCGTTGTGATATCGTGCCCAAGTGGATCCCAGAGACTGCCACTGCGACGTCATACGCGTAGGCGACAGTTTGTAACCCATGAGATCCAGTTTCCTGAGCAGATAATTTATTGCAGATTCCACAGAAGTGGAGATAAGACGCCTCCTTGAGGCGTACCCCTAGTGGCCATTTTCGTGATCACTGTCGTTCCTTTTTTGGAACGAATGATCCTGCATCGTAAGATAAGGAGATAATGATCCTTGTTCTAAAGACGTCCGTATGTAGATGTCGATAATTCTTTCAAGGGTTTCAGCAAGAATGATGATAGACTTATTGGTCTGAAATCTTTTGCTATGGTATGTGATGCTTTTTCTCCTTTCGGAATGAATATCACAGTGCATTCGGTCCACTGTTTTGGTATCTACGACCATACAACACAGACATAATAAATAGCTATCAGCCAAGGATCTATATTATTTTGTAGATTAGCAGGTATAATGACATCCGGGCCCGGAGACTTATAAGAGTCAAAACTCCGAATGGCCCATTTTATCAAATGTTCGTCAATTATAATTGTCCGATTTTTCGGTTGGGAACCAGTATCTATATCTAGTGGCAAATTCCCCGGAAAATGTGTGTCCATGAGTACTTCTAGAGTCTCACGTCCATCAGTGGTCCACCTACCATCCTGTTTTTGAATATAACCTTGATCAGTTGGTGTTTTCGACAGGATTTTGCGCTAGCGATTGGTCTCGGAGTAACTTTCGACGCCGCTGCAGAAATTCCTCCAGGATCTACGTTTCGCTCTTTTAACCTGATTCTTAAATTGGTTCAACATAGACTTATACGGATACCTGTTGCCTGATCTTTTCGCCTCGTTGAAAAGTTTGCGACAACTACGCCTAGTGTTCGCTATACCCAAAGACCACCACGGAGGTCTTACTTTTCCTCTGCGTGCAGAGGGAGTGCACGTACACCTAGTGGCCTCACTAAGAGAAAGTGTGAGCTTTTCCAAAGCGCTTTCAATATACCTAGTGTTGCCTATCAGAGGGGATGGGGAAGTAAACTATGAATGTTCCGCGAATGATCATCCCATTTGGTTTTCCTCCTGTTTAGAAAAGGAGTTCCCTTTTCAACTTCTAATTCTGTTGAGAAAGTCAGATACCTATGATTCAAGAGAGAGCAGTCATCAGAAACCTTCCAATTCCTAATGAGTTGCGAATAGCTTGCGTTATGTCCAGAACTTCGTGCCTGTTCGCCACCACGAAAGTAGGTTCTGAACCACGATTGACAACTACCAGATTACAGTCTAATATGAACTCTAAAATGAACTCACCCCGTTCATTGATGTCTGAGCTACCCCAGATTGAGTGGTAAGCGTTTGCCCCGATTATCATCGTTTGCCCCGATTATCACCGGAGTTTTGGCCTGGTTTGCAGCACGCATCTTAGTCGATACCAGGTTGTTTGGTGGAGGTTCAACCTGGTCGTGCGCTATATAACTTGAGAGCAGCCACACCTTACCTGCGTCTGTGTGATTGGGTTTTCATTTTATCCTCAGAGCTAGCGGGGTCTTCCAGTTTATTGCAGTCCATATCCTGCAGAGCTAGCGGTTTGACACCAGTAATTTCGGGGTCGAGCTTGTCGTCACCACGATAGATGCGCAGCTTGATACTATCGAATCCGTAGTAGATCTTGCTTTGCCTCTCTCGTAGTTGCGCCAAGGATTCCTTATTAAGGACTACGACCACCTTTCTATGCGCACCTTCAGGAGCGGAAACCCTTAACCACCTTCCAGTTGTGGGTTGGTAGGTTGGGATTGCCGCTCTGAATGTAAGCCAGAATCTTCTCAGGTTCATGTGGTTCCGCCGGAAGGTTGGGCAGTTGATTTTTTACAGTCGGCCAGCATAGGTTTCCCCGGCTGACCTCTTGCTGTTGTTTGTTTATTTGTGTTCATTTTGTTCCCACGAGTATGCGCGTAAAGGGATGGACTATCCATGCAGGGACGGCGTACATAGTCTGGGCAAAAATTGTATTACAACCGACCCGTGCCCTGGGGTCGGAAAGGAGCTGTTCGCGACTAGTCTTCTTTAACCACTAACTAGCCATTCAGGTCTTCAGCACTGCTGCCATCACTTTGACCTTACAAGTGGGGTGAAGATAGGATAGTTGGTTATCACAGTTTCATTTACAGAACTAGCTATGTCAAGAATTTCAGACCATTTGTTAGAAAATGTATCTCAAGATATTGACCTCGCTCGAGCATTTGTAAGGTCCGGTGACCTGTTGTAGAAAACAGTTTCACTAGACTAGGAAATTGCTCCCTCTATCCGCCACCTGGGACGCGTCCGGAAGAAGACTGAGAACTCCACACGGAACTGTAGTTTCAACACCTGATTATTTTTTTATGATCTCTTTTATATCTTTAAATGTATACATTTGGCTGTGAAAAAATTTCCTTCAAGTTTTTGATTTTCATTAAATTCATATTTGTTTATAAGTTTTTAGTATATCGTTTTGTTTAAACAAATAAACATATTTGTTGTTTTCTTTATTTTATGTAATTAAAAATGTAGTAGCTTATTATAAAAAAATATTTTTTACTAATGTTTGGGTGAACTTTCCAAGCTCAACGATTCCAAGAAGATTGTGAACACCAAGTATAAACGAGGTATATTTTATGAAATGAGACAATTTATTGGTTTATACAATGTATGTTTTAATTCCTATAAATAAACATATTAAATTTAGTAAAACTACAAAATGGTTTAATTTAAATACACACTTTTTTAGTTTGGAAACCGAGCTAACTTTTTAAAAGAACGGTGTTTGGCTAACAATTAAACTTTACAAAAAAATTTAATATTAATATATTATATTAATCCTATTTAGCGCATGGAAATTATAATATGTTCTTAAGTATCTTTTTACATGTATATAAACATTTAACAAATTTAACGAAATTAAGAAATACTGATAATGAGTTGAAACATAATTCACAATAGTGATTAGGCAGTGGCGGTAACAGGTACTTAAAACAAAAGCATATAATACAACTTGATTAAACTATGTTCATGTTATATATGGGAATGCCCAAGGCATAACAACTGAGTCAGCAGCTGCCCAGCTGGAATACGTTTTGCATAAGAGGAAAATCAATATTCTCCTTTTAAATGAGACTTTTTTGAAACCATACCACAAATTTCAACTTAGTGGCTATACAATTTATAGAGAGGATCGCTCTACGCATGGCGGTGGTGATATTATGCATACGGTGTTACCGGAAATAAAATCGAGAGCATCTCAATTCAAATTATGATTAATAAACAACCAGTTCAAGGCTGATTTGAATAAACTTACTTCTTATTCTAATGACTTTTTTATATTTGGTGATCTGAATGCCCATCATACACTTTTTAATTGTATGTCAAATAATTCTGCTGGTAAGGAGCTGTTCAGCCACTGCCTCCAATCCAGCTACAACATATATTACCCAAATGAATATACATTAGAGTGGGTCAATTTGTATGGATCAAAAAAAAATGCACCAAGCGGTTATCAAAATCGTAATCTACGATGAATTCTAAGAGGATTGCCGAAGAAACCATGGGACTAAAATCAAAATCGAGCTTCTCATTTTTAACGCGAAAATTTTACTTTCATATATTTTTTTTAAATTATAAAATTTTATTGAGCTTTTTAGGAAACTTGACTGTGTTTAGGCTTGTTCGAAAGGAAAGAAAGGCAGAAAATATGAATCTTTACAAATGGAGAATATTAACAGTAAACTTCACCCGAGGATGGTTGAAAAAATCTCATATCGTGGTTGTTCGAGAACTTAAAACCGAGCTTTTGGGTCACAGTGGGGGAAATTAAAATAAAAAAGTGCATATAAATCTGTAATTCTAAACCAGTATTCCGAATTTAATAATATTTGCCACGACTATAGAGGAGGTTTTGTAGAGCTTAAGTTTTGAATATAGACTTTCAACACTAAGGTGGAGCGGAGCCTCAGGCCCCAAATTGGGGTGTCTCGTGTATATTAGAAATTAAAAATGATGCCAAATTGTTATCTATCCGAAAGATTTCTATTTATGTAGAATCTACAAGAATATTTTATCTTTTATAGTTTTCACCATTGAAAATTAAAATTTTATGTTTTTTCCTTACCTTGGTCTGAATTTTTGCAAATAGTAAATCCAAATTTTTGCCAATTTTTTTCAAGTGTATATATTTTTAATTAACAACAAATGTGTTAGTATTATGAGGAAATAATTATTTCCAAATCGATACCAAGTCAAAAGTTATGTGCACTTAAATTAAAACAAATTAAAAAGTAGCTTTTTCACGATTTTTTTTTTCGAAAAAAATACTTACATTAATCTTTATTTATACAGAAAATAAAATCAAAATAAATATTGCATGTATATTTTTCGCAACGGTAACATTTTGGGAAGTAGTATAGAAGAAAAATGATTTCAATATTAGTAGAACTGCGTGGTCAAGAGCCTTCCGAAGTAGACCTATTTTTTATGTAAATTTCAAATTTATGCCAAATTTTCTCTAATCGCATAGCTGCTTTCAAAAAACGAAAACCTCTATTATATCCTCCACTATGTTCTTAAATATTTTGAAAGGGAATTTATAGCCCGGATCTCGGTACCGTCAAAAGAGTCAAAAATCTAAAAAATACCATTTTTGGTGGAATATATTTATATTAATAAAATTGTTTATAAATTAATATTAGTGGTTATTTTGTCGAACTTTCTTGATTATCATATTATTAATTATTCAGGCTCAAGTTCATTAAATTGATTTCCTTAGAAATACTATTTTTATTTTATTAAATTTTCATAATTTTTAAAGAATACTGAAAAAGTTATATTTAGACACACGGCAGAATGGAATGCATTTTCGGGGTTAGCCATTACCCCCTCATCAGCATTCTTTTGTGTCGATGTAAGTGTCACTTGTAAACATCATCTATTTAACTCGCCAGTTTTACAGAAATAGAATAAAGGACTTATTATGAAAGCTTTCTTTAATCTTATTTCTGTTTTTACTTTGATTGAGTTAGACGAAGTTTACGAGCTTTTTCAGCGTTGTATTCTTTTAGCATTATTACTTGTTTTTTTGGCTTCATTGTTAGCTGACAGCTGACTAAGGCAAAACAAAACAAGTAATAATGCTAAAAGAATACAACGCTGAAAAAGCTCGTAAACTTCGTCTAACTCAATCAAAGTAAAAACAGAAATAAGATTAAAGAAAGCTTTCATAATAAGTCCTTTATTCTATTTCTGTAAAACTGGCGAGTTAAATAGATGATGTTTACAAGTGACACTTACATCGACACAAAAGAATGCTGATGAGGGGGTAATGGCTAACCCCGAAAATGCATTCCATTCTGCCGTGTGTCTAAATATAACTTTTTCAGTATTCTTTAAAAATTATGAAAATTTAATAAAATAAAAATTGTATTTCTAAGGAAATCAATTTAATGAACTTGAGCCTGAATAATTAATTGTTTATATTTATATTAATAAAGTTGTTAGATCTTATGAAAGATTTATATCCTATTATAAAATGTAATACTTTTTAAGTAATTTATTATTTTGTTAATGGAATGTTCTGAGTGAAATGATAGAGATAAAAATGGATTAGTATCGGAGAATATTTGGTTTCTAATTTGTTCGAATTTAGTGCATTCACATAAGATGTGTGTGATATTTAAGGCACTGTTGGTTTGACAATCACAATGAGGACGGTCATTGTCCGCTATTAAATGATTATGGGTAGTCTTAGTGTGACCTAATCTAAGTCTAAGGAAGATTATTATATCCTTCCGTTCGATACTATTGTTATTTTGTAACCAGGTATAGATGTTACTTTTATTCGGGTTAGTAGATTTGTACCAAAATCTCTGTTAATTTCCATAGTTAATGGTGATTTAAGTGCTAGTTTTGCAGTATTGTCTGCAAGTTCGTTACCTGGTATCCAAATTAATATAACTTTTGGAAAATATTGTATAAGAAAGTTTCTGCTACGGGTTGCATAAAAGTTGTTGTTTTTAATGTTTTTAATGGCGTGAATTGCTGATAGTGAATCGGTGCATATTGCGAAATTACCAGATTTCTGACAGTATTCGATTGCTTTCTATTATTTCAGCCGTAAAAACAGAACTGAAGTTAGGAAGTAACGAAGTAGAAATTATTTTCTTCTCTGATGTGATCGCAAAGGAAACTGATTCTATAGATTTGGAGCCATCGGTGTAAGTAAATGTTCTGTCATGATTATGGTTTGTGATTTCTTGAAAAAGTAAGCGGTATTGGGCTGGAGCGGTTTCTTCTTTTTTATAAGCTGATAGAGACAAGTCGACGGATTTAGCTTTTAGATTCCATGGAGGGTAAGATATCAATTTAAGTTTAGGAAATTTTGTTGGAAAATCAAAATCTGAGGAAAGTCTAATTATTTCATATAATGCTGATTTAATTTTACATTTACCTTTCATTTTATCATATTTTTCTATAATTTTTTGCAATGGTGTATCATAGGTTAGGTTAGGTTCCATGGGCAGCCGTTCTTCAAGCAGCTCACTTGGGTCCATTCAGATCTGATCCCATTGTGATACCCAAGGGGTAGTCGTCGGGGTATTTATAGTACTTCCGTTGACTCCAAATTAAACCAGCCAGATTCCCGGATGAAGGAATAGATACGTCTCAGATTAATCCTTGCTAGCTCGTCCAAACATGATAGGAATGGAAATCCGAGGATGCGTTCCCTCAGGTTAGTCAGAGCCGGACATTGGCAGAAGAGGTGATACACAGTCTCTTCCTCTTCTTCATTATGGCAGCTTCTACAGTAATCATTGTACCGTAAGCCCATTCTTCTAGCATGTGTCCCGATTAAACAGTGTCCTGTAATAAAGGAGACAATTAGCCTAATTTGCTCACGACTATAGTCTATAAGTAGACTCGTCCTGCTGGCATCGTATACGGGCCAGGTCGACCTCGCTATAGCACAGGAAGGTTCAATTGTCCATCTGTTTTGTGCAGTCTCATATAGTTTCTGCTGAACAGCCATCTTGCATTTGACAAGGGAAATACCAGAAAAGGGGTCGATCGCTTCCTCACTCATCATCGCACCCCTTTTGGCCAGATCATCTACTATATAGTTACCCTGATTTCCATCGTGTCCAGGGACCCATATAAGCGTTATCCTAGAATGTCTCGCTATCTCATTTAGGGATATCCGGCATTCCTCGGTTAACCTAGATGTCGTAAAGACACCCGCTATTCCGTTTACGGCAGCCTTGCTATCAGTAAATATACATATATCACCAGATATTCGATAATACCTCAGCCAGTTGGATGCACGTTTAATGGCAGTAATTTCCGCCTGAAGAACAGTACAGAAATTAGGTAGCCTAAAGTAGGATTTTATCCCAAAGTTTTCAATATAGAAACCACCACCAACCCTATCACCCCTGTTAGAGCCATCAGTGTATATTCGTATGACACCAGTAGGGGGGAAGAGTCCGCGTTGCCATAAATCCCTATCCGGGATCATAATATGAAAATGCCTATCGAAAAAAGGTTTTGCGATGCAGTAATCGACATTACCATGAATGTGCCCATAGTAATTCAGTATCATAGAGTGTCCAAGGTCCTTACCAGACCATGAACAACCAGCATTTAGTCTCACAGCAGAGTTGAGAGCCATTTGTATCACCATCAAGTCCACTGGTAACCAGTTTAGAATAGTGAAAAGTGCCTTAGAGGAGGTAGACCTAATAGCGCCTGTAATCATTATCGCGATAGTCCTTAGAACTCGTTCAACGGCCTTCCGGTGAGTAGCATTCTCCATAGCCTGCCACCACACCAATACTCCATACAACAAGATGGGTTTAACGACTGCTTTGAAAATCCAATTGATACCTTTAGGCATAATACCCCAGTTGGAACCAATTGCCTTTTTGCAGGAGTAGATGGCCACATAGGCCTTATTTATCCTGTTCTGAATGTTCAAATTCCAGGACAATCTCTTATCTAGAATGATGCCAAGATACTTAGCATTATCTCTGATCTCAAGACTGATTCCATTCAGTCTAGGTGGTCTAAAGTTATCGATCTTATACCTCCTAGTGAAGAGAACCAATTCCGTTTTTTGGGGATTCACACTAAGTCCGCTTGATATACTCCACTCACTCAGTGTACTTAGTGCCGATTCCATACAACTAGATATTGTATCCAGAAATTTACCAGATATAAATACTGCAACATCGTCAGCATACGCGACTGTTTTGATCCTTCTGTTGTCCATCCTGACCAACAGGGTATTCATAGCCAGATTCCACAGAAGTGGTGATAGTACACCACCCTGTGGGGTTCCACGATTGGCCACTTTTGAAACACTGATGCCACCTAGGGTGGCACATATGACTCTATAGCCGAGTATCTTCCCGACTAGTCGGCGTACACATAGATCAATCCCAAGTTCATCCATCGCAGATAGGATGGCGTCGGGCCTGACATTGTTAAAAGCCCCTTCAATATCAAGGAAGGCAACAAGTGAATACTCTTTATGTGAAAGTGACTCTTCAATGGAGCCAACTAACGAATGTAGAGCTGTTTCCACAGATCTGCCCTTAGTGTAGGCATGTTGGGATTTAGAGATGAGTTCCGTCGGAATGGTCATTCTCAGGTATACATCAATCACCCTTTCTAGGGTTTTCAGCAAAAAGGATGCAAGACTAATTGGTCTATAATCCTTTGGTTTAGTGTGAGTCGCCTTTCCTCCTTTAGGAATGAAGACTACTCTGCATCTCGTCCACCATGTGGGAATATAGGTCCATCTTATGCACGCTGTGTATATGTTGATGAGCCAAGGAACAACTATTTCTTCATTCTTCTGAAGATCAGCAGGAATAATACCATCCGGCCCAGGGGATTTAAACGGGTCGAAGCTTTTAATTGCCCACTGAATTCTTTCCCTGTTCACCGGAACAGAGTTATCACACGGAGCAACGGAATCAGCAGCCCCATTCACAGTTTCAGAATCAACTGGGAGGCAGCCTGAGAAATGAGTGTCCAGTAGGACCTCAAGTGTTTCCTTACTATTCAGATTCCAGCTACCACATGGTTTCTGTATATAGCTTGGTACAACCGGAGAGGTTGATAGAATTTTACGTAATCGGTTAGTCTCGGAGGATCCTTCCACGCCGCTACAGAAGTCCCTCCAGGCTTTCCTTTTCGCATTCCTCGTAAGGTTCTTGAAGTGATTCAATGAGGACTTGTATGCCGGTCAGTTACCCAACCTCTTAGCCTCGTTGAACAGTTTGCGACACACCCTTCTGGCGTGTGCAATTTCAGGATTCCACCATGGAGGCTTATTCTTACCTCTGGGGGTGATCGGCTTCAGGCCAAATTAGTAGCCGATTGGAACGCTTCTGTGAGTGTTTCAACTGCTATCTCAATATCTTCCGTACTCTCAATAGAGGGCGGGTTAGGTAAAGACCGAGAGAGTACGCCACATTGCATATCCCAATCGGTCTTCCTCCTGTTTAGAATGTTATTAACACTCCCATAGGCTCCACCAATATTGAAGTCAATATATTGGTGATCAGAGAAGGAACAGTCACTAGCGACAGCCCAATTAGTAATCATACTATGGTGCTCAGCACTCACAAGTGTTAAGTCCAGAACCTCACTTCTGTTTGAAACAATGAAGGTAAGTTCCGAACCACTATTAACTACTTCCAAACTACTATTAAGAATGAAACTGAAAAGACTCTCACCTCTTGTATTGGTGTCGCTGCTACCCCATATAATGTGGTGCGAGTTAGCGTCAGCACAGATAACCAAAGGTATCTTAGACTCATTCGCCTTATTAACAGCACTGCGGATAGCATCTGGCGGATGCTCCCCATGATCATGCGCCATATAGCTGGAGATTAGCCACAACAAACTGCCTTCATTGGTTTCCCATGAGACTGCTACTGTATCTTCATTACTGTAATCAGACAGAATGAAGATATTCAAAGAGCTTTTAGCCAATATACAGGATCTAATTTTACCTGCGCTTTTAGCGTAATAGAGTTTATAGCCCTTCAAACATAGTCCACAGATACAGTCCTGATGGACCCAAGGTTCCTGGACCATGACTAGCTCCTCCCCGTTATTGACAATACGGAGGAGCAGTGCAGCAGATGCTGCCTTAGAGTGGTGAAGATTTATTTGAGTCACCTTCACCATACTCAATTTTTACAACGGTGACGTCGGCGTCCTCCTGGTCAGAATTCAGGAGGGCGTCTTCGTCCACCGCCTCGTCCATCCGTTCAAAGAAGGTACCAACCAGTTCGGAGACAGAGTTGGTATCTTCATTGTCGATTGGACCAGCGGCGTCATTGCATTCCATGCCCTCTTCCGAAAGCATGGGTTTGACTTCATCTGAGGAGGTATCGTCTTTGTTGTCGCTTCGGTAGACACGCAGGACGATCGTACCAAATCCATAGTACACCTTCCCTTGTGTCTTCCTTAGCGGCCCCAAAGAGTCCTTATTCAGGACAACGATTGCCTTTCTAGAAGATCCTTCAGCGTCAGTAACCTTAACAACTTTCCAATCATTAGTTGGAAGCTGTGGGTTACAGCACTGGAGAATCTCCAAGATCTCCTCCGGACTGGATGGCTCAGCTGGAATTTTAGCTATGGATCTAGGCTTTCGGGGTATCTCACTCACCGATACCACCTTAAGCCTAGATCCCGGCCATACTTCACCCAACGATGCGACGGCAGTCTTTAGTAGCAACGCTGAGCGTTCATCTACGCAAGACATAAGTTTAACGTGACCCTGGTACCAGCCAGCATCATCGCATTGAGGAGGAGTGCCTGGGTTCTCTTTGAGAACTTTCCAGAACACCCCTACCAATTTTTGCTTCACCATATCCCAATTTGATTGGGATATGGATCCGTCATTGACACTCCGATCTATAACCGCCCTAACGAGGTTGTCTTTGACAATCTCGCTGAAAGACTTGGCTAAAGATCTTTGCGCCGCTTTGGGCCTTTTCGGTCCCGGTTGCTGGCTCTTGGTTGTCGCATCCTCCTCTGAACGTTGCCGTTTAGGCACCGCTGATAACTCAGCAGAAGGAGGGGCGGTCTTGAGACCAGCAATGTGAGCTTTCGCCCAAGCGAGAGAAGCTTGTTGCTCCTTTGTGAGGTCCTCGGCTTTTTTAGAGCCAAGAGCCTCAATTAGACGAAAGGCGGAACGCCTTGTGGTAGCAGCCCTTCTTGCAGGGTTTTTATGCCTGAGACTGATATCGGAGCCGGAGTTGGCAGGGGGTGGTGCGGCTACAGGGCAGGAGGATTCCATCACAGACCCTGTACGCACAGTTGGCATATGGGAGGCTACTAAGGGGAGCGACTTAGTCGCTTCCCCCTCAGAAGCACCCGAAGCATGGGGTTTAACCGCCTTGACGGTTAGGGCTTTAGCAGCTTTGGAGGTACTTGGAGAGAAGTCCAGAGGTACCTCGCCGCTTGTGACACTACCATCAATTGTTTGTTGTTTTATACATTCAGCCAACCTGGGTGTACCAGATCGACCTCCTGCGACACCAGTAGCACGCAGACTAGCCTGGCCCGGTGTAATCACCTGACTAGCCTGGGTTCCAGTAGCATTCGACTCACCACAGCCCGTTACCATCGCTGTGGGAGTAGGGTCCCCGGAGATTATGAAGCCCCCGACCGGGTACATGGGGCATGATTTGCGACCTTCCATTTCGTCCATACGGACAAGTTTTGGTTGCATTTTATACCTGCTGCCAGGTGTTGAGAACTGCCGCCCCTCTGGGGATAACAGACGCAGACCACCAGCCGCCCAATATGGGAAACAGACGCTGGTGGATTTCGGACGGACAATAAGGAGCCCTTTCGGACCAGCCGGACAATAACCAACAAAGCCACCCCTCTCAGTGAGGGGAACATGGCTTGATGGAACGTCTGATAGCCGCTCCAAAGGAGAACAGACGCTATCAGACAGAGGGGGAGGGTAGTTCTTAGTATCCTACTCACTGCGTGCCCTTCTGGAATGGGAGACCCTACCAGAGACAGCCAACTTAAGTTAAACTGCCTCCTCCAGCATGACCAGCACAGATCACCGCATTTAAGCCTCTACATCGAGTCAAGATGACTACCCATCGTAGAGGTAAGATATGATTGATTTGATGGGTTTTTTTAATTTTAGTTGGTATAGAATTTTTAGATTTAGAGTATTGGAGTAGTTCGAAGAACACCGAGTGCACATCGAGTTACTGTATTTATAACCGTATTAATTTTTTTTAAACAGGTTGTAGAAGAACTACCAAATAAAATCAATCCATATCTAATGTTTGATATTATTAAAGCTTTTATTACATTTAAGAGCGTAATTGTATTAGGATTGAATTTTGAATAGGATAAACATTTGATGATGTTAATTCTGTTTGCTAATGATTTATTTAGGTCTTCGATGTGGTTGTTCCATTTGAGAGTTTTATTGAATGTGACACCTAGTATTTTCAAAGTTTTGGTTTTTGTAAATTGAATAGTACTTGTAATCATATTACAATTATAATTGTGTTTCCTGCATACATGCATACACTTACATTTTGTACTTGACAATACAGCACCCGATTCTTCACACCACTGCAGGATATCGTCGATTATACTACTAATATTAATAGTTGGATTTTTTAAATTTTTTGATTTGATTATTATGTTGAAATCATCAGCAAAAGCACAAAAACTAATGTTTTTGTGTATGGATATGATATTGCAAAGTTTATTGTAAGCAACCAGGAAGAGAACGATTGACAAGATAGATCCTTGCGGGACTCCATTGTATAGATTAAATGTTTGTGAATATGTTCTACTTAATCGAACCAAAATTTTCTGCTAGTCATGAAGTTAACTACAGTTGCGAACATGAAAATAGCAGTACCACTAAATGTTTAAATATTTTACAAATTAAAGATGAGATTAAAAAATTTTATATTTATTTTAAGACTTTATGCTACAACTAAAAAATAAAGGTATGTAAATTCAATTTATGTTCATAAAAATTAATGTTATCAACTAAAGATGTAATTCATACTTAACATTAAAATAGCAGTGTCTAATAAAATTTAAAAAAAATTGGATTTAAACGTTACAGCTGTGCCCATAGCCTAGTACTTTGTCGGAAATCCTTTATTTTTTATAACTGCAGTACAGCGACGTGGCATTGAGTCGACTAAATGTTGACATCGTCTTATTGGGATTGCCTTCCAGGTTTTTGCAATGACTTCCCAAAGCTGCTCGTTATTGGATGGTTTCAAATCGTATACAGATTTTTTTATGTCCCCCCAAAGATGTCCAATAGGATTGAGGTCAGGGGACTGTGATGGCCACTCCATAACCTCAATGTTATTGACACGAAACCATTCCTTAGCTATCCGACTTGTGTGTTTTCGGGTCGTTGTCCTGCTGGAAGACCCACTGTAGTGGCATTTCTTCACTGCTATATGGCAACATTACGTTTTGCAGAATGTCAACATAGACATGTTGATCCATAATACCGTTCATTTTATGTATGAGGCCCACACCATAATACGAAAAGCAACCCCATATCATAATTTTTGATCCACCATGCTTAATTGTTTTCACAGTGTACTGTGGTTGACAAGCTGATGACGGTGGTCGTCGAACATATTGTCTACAGCCAGAACTGCCAAATAAAACAATTTTAGACTCGTCAGTCCACAAAATATTGCGCCATTTGCTTGCAGGCCAGTCAGCATGTTTTCTGGCGAACTCCAAACGAACCTCTCTATGTTTTTTTGTAAGCAGTGGCTTTTTCCATGGACTTCTGCCAAACAAGTTTGCATCTGGAAGTCTTCTCCTCACAGTCATATCGCTAACTTCTAAATTTAATTCGGTTTTTATTTGTGTGGCCGATTTAAACGGATTACATTTCGCGATTCTAACGATGTTTCTATCGTCCTGAGGAGAAGTTTTCCGTTTACCGCCCCTATTTTCTATTTTTTCTTTATATCTAATAGCATTTGATATCATTTTTGCCGAGCAGGAGAGAATCTTTTGAATTTCTGAATAAGATTTTCCTTCTTTTCTTAACTTCAAAATTATTTTTCGTTGATCAATGGTGCAATGTTTTCCGCGACCCACTAAAACAAAAATTATCAAAAAAAAAAATAAAAATTGTACTTTAAAAATAGAATAATTTCATTCTATTTAACTCACTTTCACTTTACTCTTAATAAAATATTTGACTTCTTTAATAAAATTTAAAAAATGGAATAAAGTAATCCAACACTGCTATTTCAATGTTAATAAAAATATGTATTCATAAATATAAAAGTCCGTTATTTTCGGATTTACCATACTTCTTCCAAAAATATTTTCTTACAAACAATGATCAGACTTACCAGATTATAAAAATAAAAAATAATCGCATTTTAAATTGTTTATAAACGTTCTGCACTATTACAAAACTATTTAATAGTGGTACTCCTATTTTCATGTTCGCAACTGTATATAATTTTAGGTCCAACTTTCCATGAAATAAGTTGATCAATTACGGAATGGATTCCTATTTTATCGTATGCTTTTTCAGTCAGTGAGTTTAGGGTGAAAAAAATGTGTGGGGGATTTATCGTTTATTAATATAAAATAATAATTGTTCATAAAATTTTTCAAAATGTTACCCCTCCTGTTATTTCTTATAGACCCCCAGGTTCGGAGCTATTGAAATCACCTGTAATAAGTGTAGGTGTAGTAAAGTTGCTAAAAACGTTTTGTAGGTTTTGATACACAAATTTTACATTTGGGGAAATATATGTCGAGATAAGATTAAATTTTATTTTAGAATTTATTTGCAAACATATTGCTTCAAAGTCGTTATTTATAGGCATTTGTTTGTGCTGAATCGAATTGTGTATTAGAAGAGATACACCACCATAAGAATTTGAGTTGTTATAGTTATAAAAAGTGAAATTGTTAGGTACAGGGATGTTAATGGAATTGTAAATATTAGATTCTCGAATAGAAATAATTTTAATATTGTACTTATTAATAAGCAATTGTAATTCATTGTAGTTTTGGAGATAGCCTCTAATATTCCATTGTAAGATATTTAAAGATAACATTATAATACTATAAAATTAATGATGTTAGTAGTTATTAATTTAAATAATTACAATTGTTTGTTTTGTTTTTTCTTTATACATTACTAATCAATATCAAATGATTGGATTGACATCGATTCTGATGTCTCCCCTTCATCACTGATTGTTTTGGTTTTAATTAGTTTTGCATTGTTTTGTAGTCTACTTGATGTATTTTTTGGTAGAATATTTACTAATTTCTGTTTTGCTGAGTTAATGGTAGATTCGATAGTTGAGCACGAAGGTGTTTCAATATTGTTGTCGTTCACTGGTTCTCTTGTGATTGTACAAAGAGTAGTTGAATTGTTGACATTATTTGAGTTCGTGGATTCTCTTATAGTGTTACTAAGAGTAGCTGGGTTATTGTTACTAGTTGAGAAAAAAGCCTGTTTATTTGTTGTTGCTATTTTTGTTACAGTAGAGCAATGGTGCCCATTTCATAGCACAATTGTGCAAGCTAACCACACACATATTCTTATTCTCTTTGGTTTAGTAGTCACTGAAACAGCGACGAATGAACATGCTAAGCGGGTATATTACTATTATTTAATTTTTCACTGAAAGAAATATTTGGATTGCTTAATATATTCAGAACTTAAAATATCACTGAAGTGTTGTCTGGGTTTTCACCTCAATTTACTTCTGTAAACAATTTTTTTCAGATTTGAAATGATTTTAATCAAAACAACTAATAAAATAATAAAAAAAAAAATATTTTACACATTTTAAATATTTTCAAATTTGTTGAAAATTATTAATATCGAACTCACAATTAATGAGCTATGATAATATGTCGCCAGACAACTTGATTAATATTGTTGACTTGATTATTGTTAACAAATAAAGCGTTTAAAATATTGACATCTTTTATTTAGTTCACTAAACTTTTCTTTCAGTGGAGCTCCCTTTCGCTCACCAACACAAATACAGTTTTAGCTTTGGGCATCTCTGCAGTAGAGTAAGATGATTGTCCGCTTTGGTGACGTTGTTGGTAGGTTTCGACAGCTTTTTTTCTATCTACTTTTTCTAATGTTACAATTGATTGTATTTCTTTTTCTCTTAAAAATACTGGACAATTTTTGTCCAGAGAACTATGTTGGCTGTTTGTATAATTGTTGTAAACACAATTAACGCATGTTGATGGATTATTGCAAGTACCATCGTCTTCTTCGAAATGATATGATAATGCACAATTTGGGCATATTGCATTGTTAACACATGTATTTTTAGTATGTCCATATCTTAAGCACTTGCGGCATCTTAGAGGGTAGGGGATATAGGGACGTACTTTAACTTCTTCATAGCCAATCTTTAAATTCTCTAGTAAATTAAGAGTGGCTAATGTAATAATTATTAGTCCCATCTCAATAAGTTCTTTACCAACTTTTTTCAATATTTTTCTTATTTCAGTTACGTTTTGGTTTTTGAGTTCGTGTAGTATTTCTTCTTCTTGTATTCCTCTGATCATTAGAGTAAATTACGCCTTTTGAGAAATTGAGAGTAGAGTGTTCGCGTTCTTCAATATGTATGGAGGGTGAAAGGGAAGTCAATGTGATAAGTTTGCCAGCTTGCAAATTATTTTTTGTTTTTATCAATATGTTAACATCACGAATTTTTTGCACATTTCTACTTCACTACCGCATGCACAATCAATTACTTTTTTGATGAGGAACGGAGAGACATTTGTTAAATTTTCAACTTTTTTTCTATTGTGTTGCTGTTTTCTTTTAATGTTCCACTAATTTTTTCATTGTTAATTCTACTCATTATTAATAATAATGAAATAATAGTTAATTTTTTTCTTTTATCTGTAGTAAAAATAGGTTGATTTTGGGAGACCAACCATTTCAGAGGGTCACCCGAGCTTCTCTCACCCATCACTATATATTAAATTTATTATTCTTATATTTTTAGTGAAGTTGAAGATTTTTGGTATTTTCTTTTGATATTATTAAAAAGGAAAATACAATTCTCACACGAGAACAATCGAACTAAGCAGCCGTCTGATTGTACTCACTGACGAATTGATGGAAAATCTGTTACACTAAAATTTCTGTTAAGTCAGCATGTATTTGAATTCAAAATTTACATTTGATATGTTAGTAACATTTTGCATATATGAAAAAATTTAGAAATTTTCAAAAGGGGGCAAGGTTTGTGGAACTACTGAGGAGAAAATAAAGGATTTTTATATAAGTATTTGATATTGTTGAAAACCTTTGGACTTGAAGATTGATATTCTAGTAAAATTAAATAATTTTATACATTTTTGGAACGTCATTTTTATTAAAAACCTAAAAAATTATAAATTGGTAATTTTCCACGAAGAAAAATATAAAATTTCAATTAATGTAAAATTTTAACACTTAAAGATATCATAACGAAATTTGGAACTAATATAGACTCAATTATTCTTAAATCAACGACATTATAATTTTTGAAATTTTTTATTTTCAAATACCGAAATTCCTAAACTGGGAAAATGTGTTCCAAAAACGGAGTTTTTTTTTAGAAAAGTGACTACTGTGACGTTATTTAACGTGTGATAGTAAAACAACTTTTTAGATATTTAAGAAGCATATAGGGTTATACAAATATGAAGTTTTTCGAGGATCGGTGCTCAGCCTTTTTAGAATTTTTTACTTAAATCTGATTTTTTTTTTTTAAATTTGGCCAAGTTTGGATAGGTGTGAGGGGTGTTGTGTCCGCTTAAATGAGCCAAAATTTACTTTACACGCTTTTGCATTAAAAAATACGGCACTTTTTACATGTTCCAACTTTGGATGCGTTTAACTTCTTACAGGGACAAGATAACTGTTAGCAAGTTTATTTTATTTAGAATTTTATCATCAAAGTAAGTATTTTCAAAAGAGTTCCCAATACATCCGGTAGGAAAGCAGCCCGGTTAGGTCGGTACTAGGAAAAGTTAAAGCCAATGGACAGGAAATCTGCTAAAAATTTAGAGGCCAAAGACAGAGCACGGAAATTGAAGTCAAATTGTATACAAAAAATATACCTACTGCATAATGGATGACGAAATGTACGTATGGAAAATTTTTCGCTCGAGGGAATGTTGAAGAAAAGTTTAGGACCCAAAGGCAGACAAAATTTCCTAAAAGTTCTTGGTATGGCAAGCAATAGCAGTTGCGGCAAAAAACCCAAACATTTGTTACAAAGGGCTCTATAAATATCGAAATTTACATCAAGGAATTGTGGCAACCCACAAGTACTACTTATAAACGCATTATTGCATTTGGATATATAAATCATCATCACTGCTCATATAAATGACATGCATACATATACGATTTTGATGTCTCTCATTCTTTTCATATTCGTCGCCATGTGCACATTAAAACATTACATCTCATTAATTTTTAAACCTTAAGTTAATTTTATATATTAAATAAACGAAAATTTAATCAAATTGGGAACGTGTCTTTTTTCTATCGAGAAACCCCCAAATTGGTGAACCCGACGTGATCCAAAGGAATTTCGCACAACTTTTCGAAATGCCAAACGACGACGCAACAAGTAACCAGACAATGGCGCCTAACAGGAACGAAACATCGATACAACGTGTGTCAGTAAAGGTTCCGTCATTTTGGCCCGAGCGGCCAGAAATATGGTTCGCACAAGTGGAGGCGCAATTCGATATGGGAAACATCGTGCGAGACCTTTCTAAGTTTAACACCATCGTTGCAGCGATAGAGTCCAACGTGTTAGCTCAAATCTCTGACGCTGTGTTACAGCCACCCGATTCTGGAAAATACGATAACCTCAAAAAGTGCATTATCGATCGTTTCAGTGACAGCGAACAAAAGAAAACACAAACACTTTTGTTAATAAATAAAGATATTATTTTTTTTTTTTTTTTTGAGTGGAGTGCTGTGGCTTAATTGGTTAGCGCGTTTGATCATTAAGCATGATATGGTATTTGTGGCCTGGGTTCGATTCCCAGCCGCTCCCAATCAACAACATCAGTTTATAATAATTATTAGTTAACTAATAACTAATATTAATCACAGCGCCCTCCTTCGGTGGTATAACATTAAAACGCCACCGAAGTAAAATAAATAAATAAAGTTTGTTGGCTTGAATTATGCGCCATCTCACCACCAGAGGCGCTGCAACCTGCACTAATAACAAGCATAACGCGCAATTGCAGAGTTGTCTATAAAAAGCCTTTCTCCTCCTTTCACCACCTTTCCTTCTGCAATCTATCCCATTTCCAAAGAAAGTCACACAATTATATATAGGCATATTAATAGCCTGAGGCCCGTTTTCTCAATGTATCGACAAACTGTCTGTTACTAAATGTCGACATAAATTTATTAGGCCGATAAACTGTCCGTTAACAATTTTGGCTTTCTCAATATACCGACAAAAAACATTATTTTCTGTTGGCAATACCTCTCAAAATAGATGTGAAGGTGGGAACCCTGCCTTCAAGTGACAACATGTTTACATAAATCAGCTGTTTAATGTGGCCATCGACAGCCGGAATCTTTTGAAAAATACATTATCCTCCAAGTAGTTAGGGCTGGCATGATAAACTCTTTCAGCATTCACTTGGAACTCATGTTATTTGAGTTCGTCCTCCATCAAATTAATGTTATTAAACTTTTTTTATAAAATCTATTTAATTTCGTTTACAAAAACACAAACACATAAAAACTATGAACAGCAGTCAGCTGTTATTTATTTATCTGTACGATAAATAAATAATTGGCAGATGAGGTCGGGTTAGCTTTGCGATAGAATTGAAGCAAATGAGACATTGAGAAAACCAAATTTCTTTAATCTGCAGTTTTTCGTTGGGAAAAAAGATAATCACCTAATGAGAAAACGGCCCTGAGTGTTACTTATCTTTAAAATAAAAATAAAGATTTTATTATATGTTACATACTTATTGAGTTTCTAAAACTAAAATTTGTATCAAAATTTTAATACGATTGCAAATATTAGGAACAATTTGACCCACATTTATTCGTTGGATTTGAAGAAAAAGTGTAGGCCATTTATTAATGCTTTTATTGCGTAACTTCACAGAAAATAGTTTTAACTTTAAATGAATTGATTTCAATTCATAACATTTATAATGATTTTTTTCCTACATTTTGTTTTCAAATAAAATCTAGGAGTCTTGAAAAAAATTATTTCAATTTTCATCTATATTTTTATGTTATTAAAAATTTTTTGAAATTTTTCTTGGAAAATATTTAATTTTTTAATGATTTTCAGCTAGACAATGCGAAAATATTAATATTAATGGAGAAAATAAATAATATTAATGGATGTGTATATTATTTACGTTTCAGACTTTTCGATACATCTAGAAATATTGGCCAATATTGGGATATTATACAAACATATTTGAACTACATAAATCATTAGGTAATGCAATTTATTATAAAATAGAAACAAATTTGTGTAAAAAAGCAAAAATTTCTTTCATGTACAATTTTATAATATCTATGAAAATGTTCTTATTCTGAATGAAAAAAGTTGGGAAAAAAAGTCATGTTGGATTAATAATATTTATTAACAAATTTATTCCAATTATGAATTTCTTTTTTCTGTGTTACACTTATTATTTATATTTTTAAAAATCCTTGTATTATTTGTTCTAAATATTTAAAAAAAATAAAATAATAAAAAAGTTCTCAGATTTTCACTGTTCAGCAGTTGTGTACAATTTCAGAAAAAGTAAAAAAATTTACTTTTTCTCAACATTTATTTTTAAGGATTTTTTAGTAGGTAATAAACTAATTCGGCTGATTTAATTTTTTTTAAATATTACCTTAAATATTTTTTTTATTACCAACTAAAAAACTTTAAAAATAAAAGTAAATTTTTGGACTTTTTCTGAAATTTGGGCGCCTCCAAAATTATTTTTATACCCTCCACCACCACAAGTGGTGAAAGAGGGTATATATAAGTTTGTCATTCCGTGTGTAACATTGAGAAATATTCATCTGAGACCCAGCAAAGTATATATATTATTGATCCTTATAAAATTTTAAGTCGATTGAGCAATGTCCGTCTGTCTGTCTGTGTAAAAGACTCTCACGTCCAAAATACATAAGCAAAATTAATGAAATGTATACCAATGTTTATAATTTTTCTAAGCAGTTTGGTATTGAAAATCAGCAAAATCGAATTTGTAGAACCAGGGTTATGGTTCAAAATGTAAGACAACCTCCAAAAATTTTTGATAATTTTCACATGATTTTTGTGACTTTTGGTAAATTCATTGCAGAGAATACCATGACATTTTGCACTCATTATTTATATGATAAAATGACAAATTGTGTTGAAAATGGAAAGAATCGGTCCATAATTTCCCGTACCCCCCATACAAATTTCTTCCCGAAATATGGTGTTTTGGTATATAAATGCCCATAGAATTGCAGTATCCATACAAAATTCAGCACAACTAAATTTTGTGCAAACAGAAATCGCGAGACCAATTTTTTTTTGGATCGGGCACTATTTGACCGTAGCCCCCATATAAAGTTTACTTCCGAAAATCACTTAAATACACTTAAATATCTTATATATATCGGTATCAGGTTGAAATTCGACTTGCATAATCCCCATGCACATGAAAATCGCTGTAGGGAATTTCATGAAGATCGGCCCATAATTGGTTATAGCTCCCATATAAGGACCACTTCCAAAAAACACATTAATATTCATAGATATCTGAAAAATATCGTTATCGAATTAAAATTTTACAGAGATCGGTAGTATTAATTCACAAATGATAATACTAGATAGTGTGAATATCGGTTCATATTAGATCGTAGCTCCCATACAAGGTCCATTTCCGAAAATTACTTAAATACTAATAAATCTCTTATAAAAGCTTCTATCTGGTTAAAATTTCAAATAAATATTTCCCATATATACGAAAATCGATGTGTTGAATTTTGTGAAGATCGGCCGATAATTGGTCATAGCTCCCATATAAGGAACACTTCCGAAAAACACATTACCCTCTATAAATATTTTAAATATATCGATATCGAAATAAAATTGTATACAGATCAATATATTGTATCCAAAAATTATACTACTGAGTTTTATGAATATCGGTCCATATTTGACCATAACACCCATATTAGCTCCATTTCCGATAATCACAATAATACTTATAAAAGTCTTGTAAATAATGTTATGGAGAAAAATATCAAGCAAAATAGGCCTCAAATACATAGAAATCACGTTAAAATATTTAATTATATCTCCCAAATAAGTCGCACATTCGAAAAATACATTAACTCATATATACACTCATATCGGTAAAAATTGTAACAGATATAAGTTTCATGTAGATTTGGTGACTATGGGTTCATAATTATATATATAAGGCTCACATCCGGAAAATTCATTAGAGCAGAACAAAAATGTACTTTTGAAGTTTGACTAAATGTATTTGTTTACCCTGTTTTAAACTCTTTTACTTCACTTGTGGTGAATAAGAGAAATGTCGGTAATGTTAACCAATTATCAAGTACATTTCGAATTTAGGAAGACTCGCGAAGCTTATTTGTTAAGATTACATCACCATCCGAACCCGCTCGCAAGACTACTTACAGTAACTCAAGACAGATCAAGGCTGCGTAGAGCTGATTTACCACTTATCTAATATACAAAATATGATTCTCCACTGAGAGAACAATAATTGTTTAGTTATAAGATTTAATTACTTATTGTAAGGCCTAGATTTAAAGGCAGGAACAATATTATAATAAACGTCTAAATAAAAAAAAAAAAAAAAGTACATTTTATTCCTATTATAAAATTATAGACTCTGTTGGAAATGGTAGGAATATGTAGTTATTTCAATTATAAATTGCTGAATTAGATAACATTTTTATATATTTGAAATAAAATATCTTCTGTGTAAACTAGATTTTCTAACAATATATAAAATACTACTATACTACTTAACTAATATATTTTAAACAAACTTTTATTTTGTTTAAAAAAAGCAGTTTTATTGAAGAAAGTACATTATTTGCATATAGTCCAAAATGTGTATTATATCAGAATTCATCTATAATCCATAAAGTGGCTTAACAATTAATTCGGTTATAGTCCTAATTCGCTTATAGTCCACAAAAATTGTGCAACTGTATTTGTAGACTATAAGCGAAAACTACTGTATTACATTAACATTCTACCAATCTTCATAATCGTAGCTAAGTCCCAATAACAAACACTGAATATGGATATTAGAGTGTTTATACCAATGTAATTTCTATAATTTTCATATAATTTAGGTGGAGGGTATTTAAGATTCGGCAAAGCCGAATATAGCACTCTAACTTGTTTTGATATATCGTAGTGGAAATTTTTTTTCTCATGCCAAAAGCTATCGAAAAAAATGCGATAGCACAATATCAACAAATTTTTGTCCATACAATTCGGGCCACCCTAGTGCATATGTTCGGATTGTATTCACTGAAACTTTCACTCAATAAAATTGTTAGCGAAGTGCGAAACCGTTCATTTCATTTAAGAATCTAATTTATTAATATAATTTTAATCCATTATACATATATATATATATATTATCCTTAAATACATTATTGTAATAAATTATTTATCATCTTTTTCAGGCAATGTTCATTTTTAACAAAAACTATCAATGCTGAAAATGCTGGAGCAACCGCTGCGATCATTACAGAGTTTAATAGTGAATCAAATGAATTTGATTATTATATTGAAATGATACATGATGAAACAAATCGTGATGCTCAAATACCAGCAGGATACTTACTTGGCAGCAATGGCGTCGTTATACGGAATACCTTGCGCCGATTAAAGAAAACATTTGCACGCATCAACTTGCCGGTGAATTTAACGTTTGTCCCACCATCAAAAATAAATCATCCTCCTTGGTTAGGTTGGTAGAAAATAAAACGATAAAAATTGTTAAATAATTAAAGCTTACAACCAAAGTGACTTAACGTTTTATACATAAGTAAAACAATTGTTTAAATTAATAAACGTAAATAAATGAGTAACTGTCTTATAAAATAAGTACAAATAGAAAAAAAATATAATTCGATTGATATATGTTGTATGCTGATGACAATGTAATCTTATGTTCGAAAATTTAAGTGTTTTCAATGTAGTTTCAGAATATAAGCTTTTTAAGATATGTTCTAAAATTCGAATTTAAATTCGAAATATGTGCTCTAAAAGGAAGAAAATAAATTAGTAAAAAACATTTTTGTGAATCATACTCTAAAAATAAGAACATGATCTTAAAATTATTTGCTTTATTTAAATTTTTTTTTTATTTATTAATTTTGTTTAATAGTTCAAGTTAATTAAGAAAATCTTTATTGATAAATAAAAAAGCGTCTTTACATTGCTAAGTATAAAAAGGGAATGAGAAAATAAAAGAATAACTCAGTGTTAACAACGGCGTTCACAGCGTTGCCAATCAATTCAAAATAGCAACACTCTTTCTCAATGTGAATGTCGTTTTACATAAATAATTTTTCATACAAATTTCATTAATTTCATAAAATATAAATGTTTCGTCTTCGACAGATTCTTGGTAAGAATGTCCGCAATCATATCCCCTGTTGGACAGTATTTTAAAGTCATCTCTTTTTTTTACAACTTCGCGTGCATGATGGAACTTTATGTCAATGTGTTTTGTTTCCTTGTGGTAGATTGGATTCGTTGCAAGTTTCTCCGAACTTTGGTTATCAATATTCAATACAAACGATTCACCAGATGAATATCTATCGTAGCATCGGACATGGCCATATATTCGGCCTATGTGCTACTTAGAGCCACGCAAGATTGCTTCCAGGATTCCCAGGATACTGGACAATCACCAACAAAATATATGAAGCCGGTTAACGATTTGCTTTCTAGGACATTACCATCCCAAGCAACACCTACGTTCAGAGGGATGGCTTCATACATTTTTGTGCAAAAATTATAAGGAGTGGTCATAAGCATTGAAATTTGTCACCGAGAATTATATGGAGTGGGCGCCCAAGGCCCACTGCCCATACAATCCAAATAGAATTTTTCGCATACAATTTTTCCTATCTAAGCAAAAGTCTAAAAATTTGGTACATACATTTTCTGAAACAAAAAAAGAATACATTCTAAGTTTTATTAAAATTGGCCATGCCCAACGCATACCGCCCATGCAATCCAAATCGATTTTTTCGCATAAAAAATGTTCCTATCCAAGCAAAAGTCTAGAAATTTGGTACATACATTTTCTGATGCAAATTAAGAAAGCATGCGTGAGTTTCAATAAAATCGGTCACACCCACCGCCCATGAAACCCATATATATATATAAATATAAAATTTTTTTTATATTTCGTTTATCATTCTACAAAAATTTTGAGTTTTCATCCTGTTCCGAAAACTTCGGAGAAATAATTTTTTTTAATCGAAACAAGACACTGTGTGGCTACATCCTTTTTTTCCATGGAAAAATCACAAATAAAATAATTTTTAGAGGTTTATAGATTAGAGTTGGGTTTATTAGCTCAGTGAAGTCACAAAGTATACAGAGGTGTCAAATTTGACGTTTCAAAAACTCAAAATCAGTTGATAGGGCAGTTCTCTTAAAAAAGGATAGCAAATATTTTGTGCTACAATTTCAGTGATATGTTAAAGCAAAACGCTATATACAACGCGAATATGGTAGACAAAGTAATGTAATCAAAACAAACAAATAACCAAAACAAAACAATGAAAAGGGCAGTTTATAAAAAAAGAGACGAATAGAAAACGAGACTATTTTCTGTCTCGTGTCGCCTCTGTATACTCTGTGGTGAAGTGACCGCTCTTTTCAACTCAGCTCACTCAAGTGAACTAGGTCGCTCTTTTAGCTCATTAGCTCATTAGTTCAGTATGATGTATAATGACCATTTCATCTTGTGAATTGCTCGTAGTGAATTGAATCAAACATTTCTGTTGTTAATTGTAAAAACACAAAGTATTTTGACAATTAGAGATTTATGCGTGAAATAACTGATAACAATTAAAATTTTAATTTCAAAAAATAAAATTTAATTTTTTTAATAATATTTTTCGGAAATAAGAGTTAATTTTTGTATTATTTCTAATTTCCGATGCTAACTAAATGTTTAGACAATACATATTTGTTAAAGAGAACATTTATTATTTTATGTTATAACTACTATATACATACCTATAAAAGGAATTTATAAATTTTAGGTATAAGATTTTATTGTTTTACAACTTAAAAATATCGTAAAAACTGTATCACTTTCAAAAAAACAGCGAAAACCCCACGATATGTCGCTCATGGTACCTGTCAAATGTTATTTTCTGTTAATGTATCAATATAGTAAAAAAGTGCATAAGAAATCTATTTTCTAAAAATAAGTGATTGAAATAATATTGCTAATTTAATTAAGAATATTAGTAGTTTGTAGTTTTATAATTCTGATTTCCGGTAGATATAATCCCACCAATGTATTTTTGAAATAGTATTTTTTTACTAATTACAAACTTTCAATTCAATTATTATTTTAAAAATAACATTTATGTATTTCCCTTTTTCATTATTGTTTTATGAAATATACCTACAAACTGTATTACAAACTTTATTTCTTACTGCCTCACAACACCATAAATTAATTCACACACATTCAATACCACACATAGCCAAATTGATTCAAGAAAACAAAAACAATTTGAAAACTCTAATAATTCTTGAAACATTGCATACAAACGTTGTATCATATCAAAGCAAAAATAAATACGCAGAGCATGGCAGAACTCAAAAAAATAAAACGAACGTTTTATTTTTGTTGTAGACAATGCTCACATTTCAATGTCAGTGAGCGAATGAAACATTGAAACAAAATGAATATGCTTGTGCAGCTCTTTCATGAGTTCAGAAAGAAATATGTGCATACTACAAAACAGCTCAGTTGAAAACGCTCTGAGCTCAGTTGGAAACGCTCAGCGCTCAGTTGAAAACGCTCAGTGCTGAGCTGAAAACGCTCAGTATGATGAATGATTCACTTCGCTCAGTTAAGTGAATAGTTCAATTGAACTATGTCTTTCATGAGCTACACAACTCTATTATAGATTTGGGTAGATCTTCTTAACGGTTTACGATATCCCAAAAATATAAATACAATCGGCTTGCAAAATAGCGAACTTGCGGAAGTTTGGTTGGATGAGCAAAAGAAGAGAAGAATTCTGCTGTTTACAATTTTATTGTTGGTAAAGTTGAATGCGGCAATGTTTGAATGAGTTAAAGATGTCAGATTATGTGAAGGAAAAAGTGCGAATTTTTTTTAAGAATGGTGAAAAACATGTGAAATTTATGTTCCCATGAAATATCCATTTCCCTCGAAGGGAAAATTTCTATCGTGCTATTCCCATTAACTTTTCATTCACAATAGTTTGCTCGTACAGCTGTTTATTGTTTACAAAATTCTGTCTAAAAATTTCACAACATGGGGAATTTTTTCACGTGAACAAAATTCATGATAGTTGTGAATATCTAAGTTATATGGAAGAATTCCTTCTTACTATTGCTTACTATACCGCATTCAGATTCCACCTCTTCTGCAGTCTCAAAACCAGTAAAGTCAACCCCGTATACTATGCTTTCGGATCTGATGTCTGCTTTCACAATTACCAATCTCAACAACATAATTGTTATGTTATACTTGTTGTTATAATACTTGTAATTTTATAATTCTATTTCAATCACATATGTTGTTATTTTTACAATTATATTCTCAAATATTTTGTTTTAACTTCAAACAGAAATTGAAAACGATACTTTTTCAATAAAATTTTATTTTTAAATAAATATCTGCGTACTCTAAATATAATAATTGTCCTCTCAGTAATAACCTCCTCAAAACAACAGATCAGGACGTTTAACTATCTTATGGCAATTGTCATCATATAATCGATAAGCCTTGGCCACCTGAGAATATCCAATCATTACAAAATTTTGTCCCTTGGCCTCGAATTTGTTGGTCCCAGCTTTGTTCAATGCTACTGCTTACGAACCAAATTTTCTATTTTTTCTACGTTTAGCTTTCTACCAAACCAGACTTCATAAGGCGTCTTATCACCTTATATTTTAGTCGGACATCTGTTTCGTAAATATGCCGCTGTGTTTATCGACTCGGCCCACAAACTTTGTTGGAGACGCCTATAAATCATCATTGATCTAGCCATCTCGACCAATGTGCGATTTTTCCTTTCGGATATGCCATTCTGTTGCTGGGTGTAGGGTACTGTGGGTTGTCTAACTATGCCTTCGAGGGTTGACAAATTCACGCTCATTGTCACTTCTAATTGCCTTAATCTTGTCCCCTAGGGTTGAAGGCAACAGTGCATCTGATCCCGGACTCCTGAATGAATGACCATGTTATTAATATGGGTCAAAACAACCCAGAGCTCATTTCAGACTTTTCTCATTTATGAGAATATGGATTCAAATGGCTCAAAAATAGAGTGACACTGCCAAAGAAGTGAGTGTCCATCAAAACCTCTAAGGTTTTTTTTCCGCTAGTGGTCAAGCTGTCATTCCATGTTTGAATTTTTTCCCGGGACAAACGGCACGTCTCGGAGGATCCTTCCACACCGCTACAGAAGGTTCTTCAGGATTTGCGCTTTGCGTTTCTTACCAGGTTGTTGAATCGGATCAGTATGTCAAGTATGTTCATTTGTTGTTAATCTGATTAAAATGAGTGACCAGAAAAAAGTGCGTACTAAAATTATTAAACATTTTCAACAAAAACCAATTTGCTCCTACAAAAAGTTGGCCAAACAATCAAAGATCTGCCGTCAAACCGATTCCAATGTTATTCAACAGTACCGGGTGAACTTAGAAAACCTGGTTCAGGTAGAAGGAATGGTTCACATAATGTTTATTAAGCCAAAAAAATAGAAAGCATTTTCAAAAGAGCTCCCAACACATCTGGTAGGAAAGCAGCCCGGTTAGCTCAGTGCTCAGACTATTTGGTATGAGAAGTTAAAGCCAATGCAGGTTCAAAAACATACAAGGCTCAAAAAGTTTCGACAAGAAACGCTGCTAAAATTTAAAGGCCAAAAACAGCACGGAAATTGAAGTCAAATTTTATTAAAAAAAATATTCCTGCTGCTTAATAGCACAAAAAAGGTGTCCAAAAGTGTGGTAGATTTTAAACGGAGATGGACAACTTGTTCGAACAATGTGAAAACCATAATAGAAGGGTTTCCGAAAAAGGTTCAAAATTTCATCACTTTTTGTAAATTGTAATAATAATTTCATACAAATAAAAAAAAAAACAAAACTGTAAGTTTAGTGGTTTCATTTTTATTAACATATACAGTGTTGGAAAAAATAATACAAACGAAAGCATTTTTTTTTTCAATTTTGTGTATATATTATTCAAGTTTAGTTTTGTTAAAAAAATTTATATGCAGTTTTGTTTATCAGACATACAACATAAGAAAAAACATAATCATTCCTCTTTTCATTAATATTTTAATACACTATACGACTAACAATGTAAAGAGTCAATATTTTTGCTGGAAAAAATAATAGAAACGCATAAAAGGATTAAATTTTTAGAGGCATATTTTTTTATTTTTTGTTAAAAAATTGTTTTATTTTAATATTTAGAGGCTCTACCTTTGATTTTCACAACTTTATAGCATCTGCGACTCATGGATTCAACCATTTTTTTTTTTGAAAACGTCCTTGTCAATGGAATACCACTCTTCCTGGTTTTCCCCACAATTCGTCCTTATTTTTCGGCCTGATGCCCTCCCGCTTCCTCTTGAGCACTCCCCAAAAGTGTTCTATTGGGTTAAGGTCCGGTGACTGCGAAGGCCATTCCATAAGAGGAACTTTGTTGACAGCAAACCAGTCCTTTGCCAATTTTGAAGAGTGGTTCAGATCATTGTACTGCTGAAACTCCCATCTCAAGGGCATCTCGTCCTCTGCAAATTGAAGCAATATATTTACATAGTCCGGGGCGCATATTTTATTATTTATCCAAAATATTGGACCGACACCAGAAGAAGAGAAACACCCCCATATCATGATGGATCCACCGCTGTTTTAGACATTGGTATTCTTGGTGTATTTTGGATCATATGCCTTATTTTCTGGGAGCCTAACATAATGTTTCCCATTTATCTTTGTTTCGTCTGACCACAGTCCAAGAAGAAGAAATTCCAAATATTGAGAAATTTTACCTTCTCGATTTAAGGGTTTACGTTTTCCAATTTTTGTAAAACTTTCAATTACAATTATATGGACTATAATATTCTGAATAGGTTTTACTTAAAATTCATAACAGTAAGGAAATTCGGATCATTCGCCAAAATATGGGCAAAAAAATATTTTTTTCTCGAAATCGCAATATTTAAATCGCAGGTACGGACAAACTAAAGGAGATATTGTCATACTTTTTTCACATTTTTATTCTCTATTATGTTCTCAATAAATCCCAATGCGATAGTCTAAAAATTCTGAAATTTGTTTAACAAAATATTTCAAAATTTGAAATTGGAGTTTTGAAACTGCCGTTAAAAAAATAAAATTTTTTTGGTCATACCTGCGAATAGGTTAGCGGTATCCTGCGAAGACAAAAACTAATATACAAGTAAATATGGATATAATTTCTTTTAAACTAAATTGCAAACGTAATTATTTAATGGCAAAATTTTTACAAAAACTGTAAATACACCTCAAAACTTCAGCGTCGTTGCGGCACCAGTTAACGTTATCCTATCATCTTAATATTTGACACAACGTATTTCTACAGTGCTTTGTCCCTATATAACGATGGGACAAAAATAGAAGAAGTTGTAGTAGACTTTTGAAATTTGGAATGCTAATATAAAATACCTTAGTTAAGAAAAATACAATTTTTGGAAAAAATCGGACTAAGGACACGCCTACCTCCCATATATGACAAAAATATAATTTTTAATATTCGCTACATAATTAATCTAAAAATCATGAAAATCTGCATTTGTTATACGCACTAAGCTTAGAATCTTTGTGTTAATTTTTATTGTAATTGCATCAATCAGATTGTAATAAAACTTGATATGTTTATTTGTATTTACTGAATCATTTTTTGGGTTGAATAAGATTTGTCCGTCCGCCAGTCTGTCCGTCTCCATTTATATGTCTGTCCGTCTTTTCATGTAAATTTTGTTAATCAAGGTACAGGTCGCAATTTTAAACATGTTCCAATGATATTTGGTCCACATCACTTTTTGGACCCAAGGACAAACTCTACTAATTTTGTTTATAATAGGTTTATGATTTCACCTAGCCTCCGTACAAATGTTCTCCCGAGCACAGTGAGGGAAATGAAAAAAAGTGGAAATAAATCTGTAACTTCTAAACCAACAAAAATTTCGCTCGGCTATAGAGGAGGTGTAGCTGAGTTTAAGTTTTGAATTTGGACTTTAAACACTAAGGTGAGACAGAGCCTCAAGGCCTTAAGCTAAGATGAGACGTAACCTCAAGGCCTTAAATCGGGGTATCTCGGGTATATAAAAAATGATGCCAAATTTTTGTTCTCCATCCGATTTATATTTGGGGCATTTCATGTCAAGTGAACCAACTTTTGAAATCATGTCTTCCGATTGGGATGAAGAAATAGCTATCTAAAATATTCCGGACACATTTTGCTAAGAGCAATCCATATAAATATATAAATGTCTTTGTAAGTTTGTTGGTTTGTTTGAGCATCACGCCTAAACGGCTGAATCGATTTTATTGAAATTTGGAACGCAGATAGATCCTTACTTGGAAGCGTCAATATGCTCTAACTTTTTTCAATACTTGGACCAGAAAGGGATAAACAGGGGGAAAACCGATAAAATTGGTACCTTTAGTTCTTAAACAATAAATACTAAACGGCCGAACCGATTTTATTGAAATTTCCAACATAGATAGACTGTTATGATAAAAAGGGGAAACAAGAAATTCCGGTATTAATTATATTCATAATCTGTACATATTTTTCTTGACTACGACAGTGGTAATAAGTTACATTGATAAGAAAAAACACCTACTTGGTCAAAATGTCAAATTTTGACTGCCTCTAATTCAGAAAGTTGTCGACCGATCTTGTTGAAAAATTGTGTCTGAATAGAACTAACTATGGTGCAAATTTCATCCCAATCGGAAGACATCGATTTCAAAAGTTGGTTCACTTGACATGAAATGCCCCATATGTAAAATCTAAGAAAAGAGCTGAAAAAAATATTTCTTTCTCTTACAGTCAACGAGATATTCACATTTGAAAATTAAAAATTCAAGTTCTTTGCTAATAGCAGATCCAAATCTCTCCCAATTTTGTTATAAAAAATTAAAATCCTCCTTGATGTTAAAAGTATGTCGTTTGCTATATAGTCTGGTACCTTTCGGAAGCTCCATATTCATGATACCATCATACATGACGTTCTATATAAATGGTCCCAGTATAGATCCTTGTGGAACCCCATATTGTAGTGTTCTGTTATTGAGAGATAGATAGATAGATAGATAGATAGATAGATAGATAGATAGATAGATAGATAGATAGATAGATAGATAGATAGATAGATAGATAGATAGATAGATAGATAGATAGATAGATAGATAGATAGATAGATAGATAGATGGATAGATAGATAGATAGATAGATAGATAGATAGATAGATAGATAGATAGATAGATAGATAGATAGATAGATAGATAGATAGATAGATAGATAGATAGATAGATAGATAGATAGATAGATAGATAGATAGATAGATAGATAGATAGATAGATAGATAGATAGATAGATAGATAGATAGATAGATAGATAGATAGATAGATAGATAGATAGATAGATAGATAGATAGATAGATAGATAGATAGATAGATAGATAGATAGATAGATAGATAGATAGATAGATAGATAGATAGATAGATAGATAGATAGATAGATAGATAGATAGATAGATAGATAGATAGATAGATAGATAGATAGATAGATAGATAGATAGATAGATAGATAGATAGATAGATAGATAGATAGATAGATAGATAGATAGATAGATAGATAGATAGATAGATAGATAGATAGATAGATAGATAGATAGATAGATAGATAGATAGATAGATAGATAGATAGATATATAGATAGATAGATAGATAGATAGATAGATAGATAGATAGATAAATAGATAGATAGATAGATAGATAGATAGATAGATAGATAGATAGATAGATAGATAGATAGATAGATAGATAGATAGATAGATAGATAGATAGATAGATAGATAGATAGATAGTAGATCAATAGTTTGTATCATTCTTTATTAACAGGTTTCCTTGCCTAGCCTTCGAAATGTAGGCTGCCACATTATCTGAAGCAATTATTGTAATTCAATTTAACAAATTTTAAGAAATCTTTAGATATTTTTACCGATCTGTCCTTAGAGATATTGAAAAAGTTTGTTTCTCATTTCTAAATTTTGAATTTTTCTACTGAAAATAGATTAAAAGTAAAAACCGAAGATAGAAAATAGATTAAAAGTAAAAACCGGTTTCGGTTTTAGGTCTTGAAAAACCGCGGTATCGGTTAAAACCGAACTGGAAACTCGAGTATACTCTATCTGTTACAAAGGAAACCCCAGAAAAAAAGAATATAAATTTTAATTATTAAATTATTGTTTTATAATATAATATTAAATAATATAAATTTATACATGTATAGATATAGATATGGGGGATTTCATGCAAGTGAACCAACTTTTGCTGTCTTCCGATAGGGAAGACACCCTTAATTACAATCCAATAGGACTAAACTTGGTGATAAATTTCATCCCAATCGGAAGACATCGGTACAATATTATAATACAGTAATTTTGTTATTTTGTTTTGATTTAGTTTTGTATAAATGTTTTTTTAATGAAAACCAGTTATAGCTTTCAAAAGTAATATGCACTTATCTTAAATGGTTCATACCTGCACATTTAAGATAATGCACTTAAATCAACAAATTTATATACAAAACACAAATTTTGTTCACTTATATGCAAAAGTGAAAGACAGGTAAGTCAAAACTACTGTATTACAATTTGGGAATACCGAATAAAGAAAGATTAAAACACATCCCCAATGTTAAAATAACAACTGATATAATAAGAACTGCAAAACAAATGTAATTAAATTGTATGGGCATGCGAAACAGTTTAGCCGACATATCCAGGGTCGATGAAAATATTAACATCGAATTAAGGTCCTCTGAAGATGTATTATGGTAAACAAATGGTCTTATTCGTATCTGATGGCCACTGCATCTGACTGATTGGCATACTTGAGTTAACGATGCGGCAGCAAAGAAAGGCAATAATCCCAATATTAACCATAATAAAACATTTGTAAAGTTTAAAATTACGGTTTTCATGGCACAGTAATGGAAGTCAAAGTCTTTGAACATATAAACAAATCCAGCGAACGCATAGGTTAAATTCATGATCACAAAGAACGACACTGGCAAGGACACATTATTGTTAAGTCGTTCGAGTAATTTCCGAAATTGAAGAATTTCCTAAAAATAAAGAAATATTTGATTATGTAAAACTATACAATTAATGTGTGTAACATTTCTTCAAATTAAGAACAGCCTGATACCAATAAACAAATAATTTAAATTACAAATTTTCAAACAACATACGAAATATGAAAACAAAATTAATATTAAATCAGTTAAATTATGGATAATGAACACGCGAACCTTTTATTTAAGTTTTATGGTGAATTTACCTCTATGATATCTTTAATACTTTGAAATATTTGCAACAAAATATGCATGTGAAATGATTGAGATAAAAAATTATGGTTTGTTATGTTATGATTCTTGCAGGATTTGGTATTATTTTTAGCGAAATATATTGTATAACAGATATTGATATTATGATAGCGAATCAATATCACAATTTCATGGAAAAGCGATGTCTCAAGGAAAGGTACAATTCATTCCGTAAATACTATAGTTTATTATAAGAGAACAATATCACATATTATAATTTATATCACACAGATGGCGACATGGCTCTCTTAAAGAAAATCTCTTAAGCTCAGTGACGTCAACAGTGATTAAAACTGATTGTATTACATGAAAATTGTATGTGATTTATAATGTAAAAGTCAATAATTATGTTTAAAAGTTACTTATGTTTAATAAAATAAAATGTATTTTAGGTTTTATATTATTAGATATACATTATTTTATTAATTTTCAATATTTTTGCTATATATTTTAGTTTGTCATTATTTGTTTACATTTTTTTTTTCTTAATGTCGTACTATCTCTGAGTTCTTCATTAAGTTTTCATATTTTGTATACACACAAAAAAATCCATAGGTTATATTTCCTAAAAATATAGTATAAATTTAACTAAGCGCAAGGGTAGAATGGCATTTACAAAGTTTCTTAGTTAATATAACTAAAATTTTAGATAATTTTATACATACCCTTTTGCACCAAAAATATTTTCAATTGACAATAAAATAAACAAAAAATATACCAAATATCAAATTACTAACAGAGATGTGCATGAATACCATTCAAATGACATATTTTTTATTTTGCAAAAATGAATACTGAGTTATCACTATACATAAACTAAACGAAAACTGTCATTGCATGATTCACCACAGCAAGTGTTTTGTTACAAAATGCATGTAATTGCTTGCATATTCTGTAAACTCTTACCATTCACAAAAGCAGCGAATCAATATGAGTGTTATGAATATAAGAAGAGCTTTTTGAGTTAATATACACTTTCCTATATGAGTATGTTTGAATTAATTTAAGACTGTATTTAGAAGGATTTTTCTTGCATATTTCTATTTTTAACAATACGGAAAACACTATTTTCAATATTTTTTATTATTTCGGAGTTTATTGTAGCAGAATAAGACGAAATTTAGTTCTTGAAACGTTATTTAGAACAAAATAATGCACTGATTTTGTATTATGCATTCAACTTATCATCGAGCTTTTGTGAATCATTTGAATACTTTGCATACAAATCAAAACACAGTAATAATTTTTGAGTTATTATTCCTATTGGCATTTATAAACTGATTGAGAAAATGGCAATCAATTGTGAGACCACAAGCACTGCAAGCAATATAATTTGCACATGTTGATGATTGAAAACACAACAAATGCAGTGATTTCATTCATATGGAAAAAAGTGAATCAACTCATGTACATCTCTGATTACTAATTCCAATAGTTATATTAACATAGTTTTTAGGTAAAGTGTATTGTATGAATTACCTATTGGCATAGATAATAAAACTTAGTTTTTAGTTTTCATATAAAAAGAAATTAACTATTTAAGCTTAGTTAATATAGCCTCGATTATTTTTTTGTGTGTACATTCTTGAACGAAAAAATAGAGTTTTTACTTTTTCATCACATTCGATGTGGTGAGCCTTGGTAATAAAATACTGATTTAACTATTTTTTGTAATGTACAAATTCTTCAAGCCAAAAATTAAAAAAAAATCATAATTTTGGTTTCGCTGCTCATAACTTACCCATTTCGAACTGTAAATTGTTTTCAAAATCTTCGGTACATACATATTTTGGACGTTTTAACGTACATTTTTTTATAGCTGTAACAAAAACTTATCCATTGCTTTAATAAGGTAGGAGCTGATGGAAACTTAAAAAATCTTATTGCACACGATTTTGATTTTTTATTATTTTATTATAGTTATTATTTTTAATTTCTAATTAATTTTTTTTATTTATTTTTGACTATTTGTGTTGAAATTTCATATAGAAAGTAAGTATTTTACATTCAAAACGTAAGAAAACACTCACTGTTGACGTCACGAAAAAAGAGTAAAAGAGTACACTAAAATAACGGAATTGTCGATGTCGCAATCTTGTTTATTTCATTCAAAGTAAATTAATAAAGTAGCGACAGTACTACAACAAATACAACATTTACAAAAACCACAAGCGATTTTGTTTTTGGTTTAAGGTTTGGGCTGTCAAATCATATGATTTTTGTTTTTGTTAAAAGTTAAGTGAACTGTCAAAGTTGCCTGTTGTTGTTTTTGCTTTTGGGTTTGTTGTATTTTACGCCACAACAAACACAAGTGAATTGACAGTTCATTGAGGTCACCTTCTATAAATTCGCCTTGGTTTAAGTTGTCAAAAATTGCAACGTAAACAATTTTGACAGATCGAACCTCAAAGTGAGTTTTAAAAAAAATAGTCAGCTGTTCTACTGAGTCTACTTTATTATTTTACTTTGATTTCATTCATGTACAAGGCGAATTTATACAAGGTGGAGTCAGTCAATCAGCTGATAACTTTTTTTTTTTTCGTTTTTTGGTTCTAACAGATGTCAAAGCTTCTTTTTATATTTAAATATCTACATATTCTAAGCTTATTAACAAAATATTTATATTTTAGATAAATAAGTAAAGCCCTCACTATTCAATTATCTACACTATATTAAGTTTTAATCAAGGTTGGCAACCGAAACGAATAACGGTATCGGTAACGGTATCGGTATTAATTTTATTTTTATTTCGGTATCGGTATCGGTAACGGTATTTAAATTATATCGGTATCGGTATACCGGTATAAAACTAATATATCGGTATTTATACCGGTATAAAAATTAAGTACATCAAACCTAACAAAAACTTATAAAAAATCCAAATATATGAAAGAGCTACAAAAAAATACAATATGTCAAAACAACAGGTACTTTTTTTTTGTTAAAAAGATAATTGAATTGTCAAAGTTGCCTGTTGTTGTTTTTGCTTGAATTGACAATCCAATTATCTATACAAGTGAACAAAATAATCAGCTGAGGTCACCTGCTATAAATTCGCCTTGGTATGTAAGTAAACAACTAAGACAGAGTTGCATTAGTTGAACATCAAGCAGGGATGGACAAGGCTCAAATACTATTTTCTACTAGCAGCAAAGTTGTTAAATTATGTCATTTTAACAATTTTGCAAAATTTAATAATAATGCCGGTATGATATCAGTATTGAAACTTGTATGATACCGGTATTGATTTGCAATTGATACCGGTATAATAAAGGTATTGATACCGTCAATTTTATTGTTTATTGTACCGGTATGATACCGGTATTAAGGGAAACGGTATTTGAATACCGGTATTTTACCGAAATAATTATTTCGGTATCGGTATCAATACCGGTACTCAATTTTAAACGGTATTTAATCGGTATCGGTATTAATAACGGTATCGGTTGCCAACCTTGGTTTTAATACATATTTGTTTATTTTTTAATTTTTGTTTTTTGACATTTGACCACCTTGTATGAATTCGCCTTGTTCATGTATTTGCAGCATATAATTGAAGAGCGGGGAAATAAGAGCGAGCTCTCAATAGGTTTGGCGGTTAAATAATGTTTGTTGTAATTGCGATCAATTATATTTGTTTGATCACTCTTCCAACTGAGAAATATGTATGCATTTCTACCGTTCAAACTGAGCCTAGCAGTGTCATCATGAGAACTCATGAGCTCTAATACTCAAATCAAAACAAAAGAAACACAAATACACTTTCTTATTAATTAAGTCTATTATTGAAAAAAAAAAATTTTTAAATTTTTGCACTGTTTGTTTTTTATTTTTTTACACCGTTTATAGGTACACAACTGGTTTTTTTATTTTCTTTTTTTAAGCGTCCAAATCGCCAAATATTTTATATATTTTTAATTTTAAATATCTTTATTTAACACTTTAAAATTCAACAAAAGTACGGAGCGGGTTAAAAAACACGTCTGTTTCTTAAGAAAGTTAAACTAGAGTTTTATTCAATTCATTTCATAATTTTTTTACAATTCCAAATTATTTAAAATTTACATTAGGTCTGTTCATTTACTTTCAAAATGTACAAAATTATTCTCTTAAATTCTCAAAAATAGTAAAAAGTAAATGAACGCTTTTCCAGTAACAATTGGATCCAATTTGGTCCCAATATCTTACAAATCTTGGTGGGCTGCACTGGATCCTAAATTTATACACACAATTTTCTTATTTTATTCCTTTTAAAACGTGTAAATACTCACATTTTCTTCAATTTTATTGAAAATTCTTTTTTTTTTACATTTTTTCACCACAAAAATAAAATTGCAAGTTTTTTGCATTAATGAACGCTTTTCTAGTAACAATTGTTACTAACTAGTAACAACTTTTAGTTATTGAACAGAGCTATTAAGTGAATTTATGAAACCACTTACATACAGCGTTGTCAACTATTTTTAACCAAAACGCGTCGTCCATATTGTCAAAACGCGCTAAAAATTACATTTACATACAAAATCACTAAAAATTATATTAAATTCAACTATTTGGTGTTTTAATTCTATAACAAATAGTAGATTTTACATTAAAATATTATTTTTAAGTTAAATTAGGGTTGCTAGAAGAAATTTTGAAAATTTCCTGAAAATTACTGATTGAATAAAATACTCGTTAAGATTTTTTGGATGTAGGGAAACATTCAGAAAATATTTATCTACATTTTTTCATAGCTAAATTTTTTGGAAATTTAGTACAAATACCATTTTTAATTTTTTTTTTTATGAAATAGATATTGAAAATAATATTTTCGATAATTTAGATTAATACAAATATAAGGTTTGATGTTTGTTTTTCTTATACACATGACTTTTTTCCACCAACGATTGAAAATCATGATCTGAACAATTAGTTCAACAGATTTTCCCAAAATAAATTCGGATTTGAACACGTCGTTCCGAAAATTTCAAATGCCATGTAATAAAATCTATGAGGACGAACAGAAATAGGCCAAGGAATCGTGCCCTTCATAATAAAATTATCGATATTGTCAAAAAGCAACATTTTATGAAATCACAGAAATGTTGACTGTCCAACATTTCTTATGATCTGAAGTAATTTTGGAAGTGATATTATATAGTATTCATAACATGAATCTTTCATTTTAAGTTCATATTTTATATAAACTAATTAAATTAGCATTTCTTAATTTTGTTTTGAAATAACTCATCACATTATCGTATTTTGCTTTAAAATATGGAATGCATAACAAATTAATAACAAATGCTGAAAGTTTAACAAACGGAATTTTATTTAATGAAATTTTATGCAGAGTTCTTCTATCCAAAATGATAATTCACTGGCATAATTTAAAATTTTTAAGATGATTTTCCATTTTTTCAAATCAAAACCAAAATAAGGGAAAAACGCGCTGGTTTAGCGCTTTTTTCAAAAAAAGCGCTAAGACGAAAAATGCTACTTTTGGGTTATCAAAAAGCGCTAAATCTATCGCGAAAAGCGCTAAATTGGCAACGCTGAACGAGAGGACGAGTGCATTGTTACGCTCTTTGTTTGTGTTTCTTTCCCTTTTGTCTTCCCTCCCGCATCAGAATTTGTTTTCAAAAATATTTTGGTTTTCGTTCACATGCGCATTCTATATGATTTATATTCTTTGCTTTTATTTAAATACTATAAATAAAATTATCCTTTTTGTTATGATTTCGAATATGAAATTTTAATGTTTTAATTGGGTGTTAATTTTTTTATTAGGGCTGACAAATAATGGTGTACTCTGTCAGCATGGTGGGTGGGTATCAGAAAGGTAGCAAATTACATTTTAAGCTATACCTTTTCTCTGTATGAATTGCTTTGTGGGTTATCGGCTACCTAAAGTAAAATCTTTTGTAACTGGTTCTAATATATATACAGTATTGGCCATAACTAAAGCACCCCCTCAATGGATTTTATCATATCATATGTTTTTGGATAAAAAAGAGTTTTTTGGGATGTATTTTGTGTATATTTTATTAACTTATATTGTTAATGTTTATATTGTGTTCATTTAGGAAAGCATAATTTCATGAACAATTAAATAAAAGTGATAAAATATACAAAAACACAAAACGCGACGGACAAAACAAAAGCACCCCCATATAAGATGTTTAAAAATTTGACTATGCTACTGCACATTTGCAATGTCAGTTACCGGGACTCACAACGGATGCATTTTAAAATACCAGAAGATAAAAATAAAGGGAAGCGTAGCCTGTATAATTTAAGTTCTATACAGTTTATTGTGAAAAAACAATGGATGGCAAGGAACAAGTACTCCAGTGAATTTAAAAATAAATTTATTGAAGACTGGAAGCCGGGCTTATCACGGCATGAATTGAGTAAACAATATTCAATTAACAGATCAGTTATTTCCTTGCTGATTCCAAAGTTTTTGCAGTATGGTCGTATATCACGGGGGCATTATGGAGGACTTCCGCGTAAAACCACACGATATGATGATTCCATGATCAAAGGAGCAATGCAAAACGATCCTACAGCATCATCTAGCCAAGTAAGAACAAGTTTAAGATTATGGGTTAGCGAAAGAACAATCCGTAGAAGAGCAGTAGAAGCACGATTATTCAGCCGACGACCAGCAAAAAAAAAAAAACGTTTATATCAGCTAAGAACAAGAAAGCTAGACTGGAGTTTGCCAAAGCCCACATCGACTGGAGTATCCAAAAATGGAAGACAGTACTGTTCTCTGATGAATCCAAATACAAATTAAAAAGTTCCTATGAAATAAGGCGTGTAAGCAGACGAAAAGTAGAAACACTGAATCCTATGTATTGCAAAGGAACAATTAAACATGGAGGGGGCAATGTAATGGTCTGGGGTTGCTTTTCTGGTCAAGGAATTGGGCCAATTCATAAAGTTAATGGGATTATGGATCGGTTCATGTACCGTGATATATGGAAAGATGTAATGTTGCCAAATGCCAGTGAAGAGATTTCACTTATAGGGAGGTTCCAACAGGATAACGATCCTAAGCACGCCTCCAAATTTTGTAAGACTTGGCAACAGAGCAATAAGATTGAAGTTTTTCGTTGGCCTGCTCAATCTCCCAATCTCAATCCTATTGAGAACTTGTGGGAGATTGATAATATGAAAATAAATCGTGAAAATTGCAGAAATAATGATCGGCAATTTTCACGATTAATTTCAAGGCGTTACTATAGCCTGGGAAGGAATATTGCAAGACACCATAAAAAACTTAATATCTTCTATGCCTAAGAGATGTGCTTGTGTCATCCATAACAAAGGATTTGCAACAAAATATAAATTAAAAATTTTTTAAATTTTATCCATGAAGGGGTGCTTTAGTTTTGTCCGTTTTATTTTCCAGCTTTAAATATGTTTTGATTTAATGTTACCTCTTATAGAAAGATTAACTTTAAAAGTATTTGTTTATCAATAGTAAATATATTAACAATTGAAAATAATACATAATACAAATTTAAAACTTTGTTTTTATACAAAAAAATATAATATGAAAAAAATTCACTGAGGGGGTGCTTTAGTTATGGCCAATACTGTATATATATTCTTTTGATTATTTGGAAATTTGGGAACTTAACAAACAATCCCCCCCCCCAACAATTTATTTTTTAAAACCTTTGATTTTAGATTCCGTTCTGCCGATGTGGATTTGTGATGGAATATATCAATGTAAGATATATTGACATCGAATTTGTTCGAATCTTTTCAAAAGGATTTCATGATGATGACAATCAAATGATTTGACTCTTTATTAAATTTAAAAATCGAGAAATCAGTATTTCTTCAATATATATAAAGCTACGTACACACGATTGTCATATTCTTACAATGTTGTCAGAAAATGTCCAATAAATGGTTTACATCCATATGTTTCAATATAAGTTATCATGGTTGTGTTAATAATACGTATACGTAGCTTTAAGCTACGTACAACGGTTGTCAGATTTTCAGAAACATGCTCAGAAAATGGTTAACTCAACCATGAGAACTTATGTTGAAACATATGGTTGTTAATCTTTTATTGAACATTTTCTGACAACATTGTAAGAATATGACAACCGTGTATACGTAGCTTAAGACTTATTTTATAAACGAGTCAAAGAAATTACAAAATTTGGATAATTTTGGGTAAAAAACTACCGAAAGTAACAATTGAAGAACACTTACGTAGAAGTAGTTCCGAAATTGCCAATTTCAATCTCATTCAAGGCCGTAGCAACCCTTCATATCATCCTAATATTTAGGAGAATCCACAGAACAATTCTAGGGGAAGGATGGTATCAAAATGATGATGTGAAGTTTTATTTCAATTTGCGTACTTACCCTCATCCATTCAACTGAATCTATAGAATGCAGCAACAGCTTCTGCGACAATGTTAATAAATGGACCTTCAACAAATAACATTCAATACAATAGCAGCTTAAGATGATTATCTCAATTAAATTTTGTACTGACAATGTTACCAACAGGGCTATCTGAAAAAATAGTTATAAGTTTTATAAGCAACATATAAAAGTACTATATACAGATGTGCCGAATCTTATACCCTTCATTTTAGTATAAATACAAATTTATTGGTGAAAACTTCGTATTCTAAGGTCCAAACAAAACGCAATAATTGCACTTTTTATGTTTTTCGATTTTTTTAACTAAATCCAAATTAACACATTAAAATCTATGTAATCAATACTAAATTTGATAGTTCATTTCTAATACATGTATGTCCTACTGTCTGAATAAGGAAATTTCCACCAACCAAAATAAAAAAAATTAAAAGTTAAAAAAGAAAATGGAGAGAAAAAAATATTTTTTGATAATAAAATTTGATAATATTTTTTGCCTGTTTCACTAAATGCGAACGATCATTGTCTTTCTTATTTTATATCGTATCGTATTTTATATTGAAAACAACAAATATTTGTTTTTTGTTGTTTTCAATATAAAATACGAAAGAAAATGTTCATTCGCATTTACTGAAACAGGCTATTTATGTTTGTATTTCCAACATTTCCTCAAATTTTTAAGACTTTTCAATACCGAAAATACAACACCTATAAGTACTTGTTTGTTGAATGATTAAATATCGGTAAAGATAAATTAAAGAATTAAATTTCTGATGCAATAAAGAAATTTGCTCAATCAGACAAAATTATGTTTGAATTAGGACCTATCACAAAATTTGTAAATTAAAACCAGAAATTTTGCAAATATTTAGTTGGAAAAAAACAATATTTTTTCAATTAAAAAATATTATATTAAATAAAAAAGTTTTTTGAATTTACAACACAATTTCAAACAAAAATTAGTTTAAAACAGTAAAATTTTTGTCTGGTCCAAAAAAATGTTTATAATCAAAATTAGTATAGGACCATTAAAAAATTTTGTTAAAAAAAGAGTCAGAAAATAAAAATATAGGAAAACAAAAATAGGTACATAAAGACGAAAATAACTACAAATAAGAAAATAAAGAAAGAAAATAGGAAAGTAAAAAAAAGCAATTCACACATTTCTGACAAAAACAATACTACTTATTAAAAAAAATATTTTTAACTAAATGCGAATAACCGAATGTGAGTAAGATGCGCATGATAATAACGCAAATCCTTATTTAAGACCTTGTTTTGTTGTTTTATCCCAAGTGTTGTATTAAAATCAAACAAAAACATTAATAGAATCTATAAAAATATTATATTTATACAAAATAAAATATTGTTACGAATGTGCAATGGCGATTTGAATTTAACAGTCCGTAACAACTGCCTTCAACATTCATCATGTTTATAAACACGTCCATCAGTAGAAGCTTCTACTTATCAACAATGTTGATAGCATGCGGTTATTAGAATTGTTTGTAAGTATGGCAACACTGCATGTTTAAGCTGCTAAAGCTACGTACACACGATTGTCATATTCTTACAATGTTGTCAGAAAATGTTCAATAAATGGTTAACAACCATATGTTTCAACATAAGTTCTCATGGTTGTGTTAACCATTTTCTGAGCATGTTTCTGACAATCTGACAACCCTGTGTACGTAGCTTAACATTAACATCAAAAGCTCTAGAATTCGAATGTACTAGTATGTCCGTTAAGAGCATTGTAGAAGATTCCCGATAGTTGATTATAGAGGCTGTTAGAGTTAACATCAACTGTCTTGTACATTTGAGTTTGTACATTATTAAGTGTTTGTGCATTTCTGCGAATTGATAAACGTGTATAAAGACACTAAGTGACTATCTGTTTTCTCTGTACGGGAATATATTTATAAATATATTCCCGATACATATGAAATTAAATAGTTTTTTAATTATTTTGAAAAATTTATGAATATCAATCGTAAATCAAAAAAATAATTTGTATTATTTGAAAATCTAATACATTTTTTGTTTAGACGATGAAATTTTATTTTGGACTAATATTGTTGCAGAAAGATTAGTGCTATTGGATTGTAATTCAGACACAATTTTTCAACAAGATCGGTCAAGAACTCTCTGAGTTAGAGGGGGTCAAAATTTGATATTTTGGCCAAACAGGTGTTTTTTTTTTAAATTAATTTGCAAAAAAAGTCACAAATTGACTTTGGAACTCGCATTCCACTCAGCGATAAAAAATTTCTTAAAGGAAAAGACCTAAGCTTTCTTTTGACCAAAAAGTGGATAAGAAATACATTATAAATAATAACTGTTAAATCAATGCTAAATTTTGGTTATAAATACGACTGTAGGATTTTCATCAATTAATAATATTTTATTTTTTACCTTTACAAGTAATTGCCATTCCGTTTCCAATACACCGAACCAGTTGGATTGAATAATAGGTGACTGTAAGAAAACCACAGGCACATAGTACGCATACAAGCAGCAATTCAGAACGAACGCAGCCGCTATGTGCCGCCAGACAACCCTAGATAGTTTTTTTGGCTGCATTGACATAAGAAATGTGCGTTCAATGAGGTTTTGCAATTGTTCGTGATCAATGAATTTGCATATTATAACTGCAGAAATGTATCCAGCAATATTCAAGAAACAGGGTATTATAAAACCAAAAAACAGCTCACCAATTGTATAGGCTGATACGTTTCTTGATTCAAATATCGATTCCTCATGTTTTCGATTCGTAGGAAAACCACGATCACCTCTGAAAATATATTAAATAGTGAAGAAGCTCAAGTTCTTTATTTAAATCTTGTATTTTACTTATTTCTTACCTATACGCTGATAAATACTGCAAAAAATAACCAAATACTAAAACAATTAGCAGAATACAGCATTGCAAATAGCTTAAGTATGTTCGAAATCTGGTTGTATCTGTTGAGATCGGATTTAGTCCCACCAATGAAAGAATAGCAACGTATGGACGCAACACCTTTCAAATAGAATTTGAATAAATAACATTATTAAAATGTATATTGATACTTATTTTCTTAACTACTTACTTTTCTCTTACAGTAATCAAGAATTGCTGATGTTGGTTCGTGGTCATTTTGATAGTCATCTGTCTGCGCCAAATTCCAACGATGTATAAAACAAAAAGAACTATTCATATCATTTTGAAACATTTTTCAACTATAAAATTATTTAAAACATTTAAATAGTATGGAACGGTTAATAAAAAAAAAACATTAAATATATTACTGCTAAAAGCATACATAAAGACATAGAGAGGAAAATCTGCTGCCCAAATGTAAATTTGTTTAAAAAAAAACTAAAAAAACATGGGAACTATAATGTCTCGAGACGAGACACTCCGTTTTGTCAAACAAAAATAAAACAAATAATATATCCGATACAACAAAATACATGTATTTGTTGTTACAATTCGTATCGTCCCAATCAAGGCGAATTCATACAAGGTGGTGGCAGTTCTACAAAAACAACAATTGGTCTTAACAAATGTCAAAAAACAAAAATTAAAAATTAAACAAATACGTATTAAAACTTTATATAGTGTAGATAATTGAATAGTAAGGGCTTTACTTATTTATGTAAAAAATAAATATTTTGTTAATTACCTTAGAATATGTAGATATTTAAATATAAACAAAAGCTTTGACAACTGTTAGGACCAAAAAGCGAAAAAAAAAGTTATCAGCTGATTGACTGACTCCACCTTGTATAAATTCGCCTTGGTCCCAATGATACTAGTATTCAGTAGAGATGAGCGATCCCGTAATTTTTGAAGAACGTCGTTCTAGTGAATGTGATTTATAAATCGCTGTTCTTTTAAACAGTGACCGTGATCACGTTCTGTCTATGTTATAATAATAAGAATAAAACATATATTATTTTCATTTTTAAATCTGCTCTTATGTTAACCAAAAACAAAGACAAAAAAATTGTAAGATAATTGATATGCTACTTAACATTTCATTTTATGCACTTGTGTGTGGGAGAGACACTCATATAACTATGAATTAACAGCATGTTTAAAACTGTGAAACTTGTTATTTTCTCCAGTTGTTACCAGTGAATGTTTAAAACTATAAAAGAATAACATTTAACAGTATGTTGGAAAATGTGAAAGAACGACATTAAAAGTACCTGTTACTTACTACAGTTGTTCCAGTGATTTTTCAAAATGAATGTTGAGAAATATAAGAGAACGACATTTAACAGAATGTTGAAAAATATGAAAGAATTAAGTCCTTCTTTCATATTTTTGTACTTGTTACTTGCTATATTCAGTAATAGTTGTTAACAGTGATTTTTCAATCACGGTGATTAAATCACAGATATGGAAATATCGCTCATCTCTAGTATTCAGTGTTACATTTGTTCTCACATCAACCAAGGTGGTGTTGATTCTACAACATTTACAAAAACACATTTTGTTTATGTTGTTTAGAACTGTCAGAGTTAGGGTTCTAAAGTTGAAACAAAAAGTCGATTTTTCGAACTTTCGACTTTATTCGATTTTTAAAAAGTGGACTTTTCGAACCTTCGACTTTTGGTAATTTATGAAATGTCGACTTTTCGAACTTTCGACTTTTTAGGTTAATCGACTATTTTCGACTTTTTTCAACTTTTTACCATTTTTTGTAAAAAATACATGGTTTCTGCATTTATTGATGCGCCTTGTGTAATGTTTAGCAATAAAAATTAAATGTATTACGGCGATAATATATAATATGTAGAAAGAGCATTTTTTATGAACATTTACTTATTATTTACACTAGAAAAAAGTAAGTGTACCAAATTGTTCGAACAATCGACTTATAGAACCCTAGTCAGAGTCTGCCTGTTGGTTTTCAGGGCACACTTAGAAAGGTGACTGCATCACTACAACAATACAAAAACAACATATATTTTGTTTTTGTTAAAATATATGTGATCTGTCAAAGTTGCCTGTTGTTGTTTTTGCTTTTGAGTTTGTTGTATTTTTCGCCACAACAAATACAGTTCACTTGCTAAACCACTGAATATAAAAAATAATCAGCTGTTTCATCGTCACCTTTCTAAGTGTGACCTGCTACAGTCTATGTAAAAACCATTTTTAACGTAAGATAAAATATGTCGTACATAGAGCAGTCTGCAGATAGACTTTTAAACACAAAAAATAATTGTGCACGCCTGGTTCAAATGTCACTCAATGAGGAATTTTTTGTTTGTTTTGCACATTAAGATATAGATTCGGATAACTATTAACATAACCAATGATTTATTAAAGTGAAGTAAGTAGGCCAATCGTAAGCGAGACCCATGCATTTTTTACATTTCGAGTTGTAAGAAATTAAATAATAAAGTTCTCAAATTCCAAACGCTTTAGCGCTGATGGACCGTATTTATTACACGATATGAAATACAATTTAAAAAATTATCCAAAATCGGTATATAATATCTTGTGCCACTCCTCATTCGCACGATACATAGATCTCCTTTCCGGAATGAACCGGTAATATTTTTTGATAAGGGGAGAGAAACCAAGATATGTTGACCTGGAATGATACATATTTTCAGTTTTTTTATTTTTTTTTTAATATAGAATAAATTCCATTTTAATATTAAAATATTTTTATGAAATTTTTTAAAAATCAGATCATACACCAGTTATAGTTAAGAACAATAGAGTGGACCGGGTTGTATGGAGGAATATAAGGTGGCAATGTTTCCAACTAAAATGAACGTATAGCAAGGTCTGTGCATCTCTACAGCAATACGAAAACAAAGAGAAAAACAGAAATTTTGTTTGCCAAAAAATGGCTGACTACAATACCAAACCAAACGTACATATTAAAGACCTGCACAAGCTGCATTGTTTAACATGAAGACAATTGCGACATGATGCTTTTATCATGTCATGTTCTTTATACCTACTTAAAGGGGGGTCACACGACATGTATTCCATATGTATTGGGATATGTATTCGATACATAAAGGGGGGTCACACGGCATATATTCCATATGTATTGGGACATGTATTCGATACATATGGAATTCCATGTGTATGTCAAAATTCACGTTAAAGCGGGGTCACACGACATGTATTCCATATGTATTGGGACATGTATTCGATACATATGGAATTCCATGTGTATGTCAAAATTCACGTTATACATACGATTCATAATTTCCACGTACATATGTAATTGCATGCCACATAACATCTATTAGTTTATATGTTTGTTGTTTTTAACTATATATCTATTTTGCACATTTTTAAATCACAATAAATAAATTTAATGCAATGAAACTTATTTTGTTATGATTTTTCTCTACTCTTTTTTGTTTTGTTTTTTTTATTTTGCACTCATACAATGTTGTATTTCCAAATTCACACTATTAAACACACGGAAATAGAACATGCTCTAATTGCAAAAAATGTCATAAGACATACACATGTATTTTACATACACAAATTTTCATATGGATCACACAGTATTTCTTTAAAGGGGGGTCACACGGCATGTATTCCATATGTATTGGGACATGTATTCGATACCTATGGAATTCCATGTGTATTGCAAATTTCAGTTTGTATGTTTGTTGTTTTTAACAATATATCTATTTAAAACATTTATAATTCAGAATAAATATATTTAAAGCAATGAAACATATTTTGTTATGATTTTTCTCTACTCTTTATTGTTTTGTTTTTTTTATTTTACTCTCACACAGTGTTGTATTTCAAAATACACATGTTAAACACACGAAAATAGATCATGCTCTAATTGCCAAAAATGTATTTTGCATACACAAAGTTTCATATGGATCACACGGTATGTATATGTTTACATGTGGAAAAATTTCCCAATACATGTCACAAAACTCATGCAATACATACCGTGTGACCCCCTATTAACAGCAACACGCAAAGGCAATGTATATCAAAATATTACATGTGGAAAAATGTCCCAATACATGTCTCAAAACACATGCAATACATACCGTGTGACCCCCCTATTAGTAAAAAAATTTACACTTGAGAAAATATTGATTTTGAGGTCATTGTAAATTAATTTATTATTGAATTCTTGATATTATTGAAAGAATTCTTTGTTTGTTTTTGCAAATATTAATTTGTTTGTACGTACTACCCAGCAAACAATTTGATCGAAAGTTAAATTGTAATATAATTGAATTTAAAAGTAATTACATTAATTCAAAACTTATTTTATACAATTTTACTGAAACTCAAATTTTATCGAAATTTTAGTTGGAAGTCATTTAATCGTTTTATATCTCGAAAATTGTTATTTACTTTAAAATAAACAATTAAATTTTCTTGAGATCCTTTCATATACATACTTGTAAAACTTATTTGCGAATAAAGTAAAATTAAAAGTATTAAAATGCAAGCTAGTAAGAGAAATGGTAAGCCCAGTAGACTGGAAGCTTTATGCCAACAGAAAAATACAGTTTTAAACAACATTGATCGGGTTCGGCGATCTATAAGAGAAAAAAACATTTCTTTCAATCCAATAGAATGTCGTCTGGATATATTAAATTCATATATTGAACAAGCAATGACTTATCAATCCGAGATTGATATATTGGATTCTGAAAATGAAGATAGATCTGCCGTAGAAGATTTATGCGTGTCGACTAAATGTTTACTTCTTGGATATTTAACTCCAAGTAGAAAACAAAGTATGCTTGATACCACTATTGGTTGTTCCACTTACCATAGCATGATATGTCGCTTAATGGAATAGAAAAATTCAATCATTTGATTTCATGTCTCTCAGATGAGGCTCTAGGTACTGTAAAGGCTTACCAAGTTACTGAACAGAACTATTCCAAAGCTTTGGCAAGTTTGAAACGGGTTTACGATAATCCTTGTCTTATTTTGTATGATAATATTAGACAAATGTTTCACTTGCAAGAAATAACGAAGCCTTCGTCATCAGCTTTGAGGAGCATGATTGACACTGTTACTGCAGTTTACGATTCGCTATTATCAATTGGTGATGACAAGGCAATCACAAATGCGATAATAATTCACCTGGTTATGACAAAAGTCGACCCAATCACTCGAACTAAATGGGAAGAACAACTTAATTATGAGAAGTTGCCCCTTTGGAAAGATTGCGAAGAGGCCCTGAATAAGAGATATCAACATATTTCGGCTGAAGAAGCTTCCGGTTCGCGGCCTCAAAGTAATAAAACTACACAAAATAAGAATGAAAATAATTCGGGAAGAAAGGGAAAATCATTTTCGTACCAAGCTAATGCACAGCAGGACAACATTAAATGTATTTTCTGCAGGTCAGTTGAACATTATGTTTCAAATTGTCCTTCCTTTTCTGCCATCCCAGTTCAACAACGTTTTGACTTTGTGAAAGGTGTTCCGGCCTGCATAAATTGCTTGAGAAAAGGTCACACAGTAACAAGGTGCAAAGCATCGAAGTGTCGAGTTTGCAATCGCTCGCATCACACTCTTTTACATCAATATGCTGCCACAAATGTTCAGAGTTTAGATATGGCAAGTTCCAGTCCAGACCAGCCTCCTAGTGCATCTTCAATATCTCATCGTCTAATAGAGATAATGTTATCTTGGCTACGGCTTTGGTAAAAATAAAGGACAGATCCGGGCAATATGTATTTGGTAGGGCATTATTGGACTCTGGTTCACAGATTAATTTTGTAACTGAAGAACTTTCGCAGCGATTGCAATAAAAGAAGGAAGAAAACAATCTCAGTCTTGTAGGCGTAGGGAAAACTAATTCTGCAGTCAAATTTAAGATTCAGGCAACTGTGAAATCTCGAGTAAATTCTCATGAATTTTCTTCGGACTTTTGGGTTCTTCGATCGATTTCCGGTTATCAGCCAGATAAAGTAATTTCTACTTCTGGCTGGAATATTCCTGATAATATTGAACTTGCTGATCCATACTTTTTCAAACCTCAGAAAATTGATATGTTGATCGGCGCTGAGATTTTCTTTGAATTGTTATGCATTGGTCAAATAAGAAGAAGTCCCGACATCCCAACTGTTCAGAAAACACTTCTGGGTTGGGTTGTGTCCGGTAAATACAAAAATTGTAAGACTTCCACCAATGAATCGTGCCACATAAGTACGTATGACATTGATGAAACTGAGACATCTCTTGATAGAATTGTCCAGAGATTTTGGGAATTAGAAGAAATTCCTAAGGAAATTAATGTTATATCTATAGAACATCAACAGTGCGAAGAAAAATTTATTGAGTCTGTTAAACAATTGCCATCCGGTAAATTTGAAGTGTCGCTTCCTTTCAAAGGTGATCCAAGAAATTTGGGTTGCTCGTTCGACGTAGCGAAAACACGTTTTCTGTCGCTCGAACGTCGACTATCAAAAGATGTTAAAATGAAAGAGATGTACAATAATTTCATGAAAGAGTACATTGAGCTAGGACACATGACTATTACAGATAATAAAATACTAAATTCGCCACATTATTTTATACCACATCAGTGTGTATTGCGACCACAGAGCATATCAACGAAACTTCGAGTGGTTTTCGACGCTTCATGTAGAACTACTACACATCTCTCCCTTAACGATCTTTTAATGATTGGGCCCACAGTTCAAGAAGAGTTGTATTCTACATTAATTCGGTTTCGGTTGCATAAATATGCAGTCACTGCGGACATTGAAAAAATGTACCGCCATGTTTTGATTGATGAGGCAAATAGAAAATTCCAATTGATTCTTTGGCGTGAAAGTGAATCACATAACCTTGAAATTTATAAACTGAATACGGTTACTTATGGCACGTCATCGGCACCATTTTTGGCTTGAGGTGCCTGATACACTTAAGCAATCAATTTAAAAACTCGCTACCGATTGGATCTAAAATTGTCCGTAGAGACTTCTACGTCGATGATTTGCTAACTGGTGCAGATTCAATTGAAGAACTCGACGCAATACGGAATCAAGTTACTGAAATATTAAAATCAGCTGGATTTAATTTAACCAAATTGGTTTCCAACTACGAATCGAAACCTGATTCCATTTTAATTCAGAAATCTTTACATGATACCGAAAATATTACAAACGCGTTGGGCACTTATTGGCTTCCGAAAAGCGATATCTTTAAATATCAGTTGGATGATTCATTTCATTCACTCAAGGCAACAAAACGAAACACCTTATATGTTTCTGCCAGATTATTCGATCCGCTCGGACTTTTGTGCCCTCTTGTAATTAAAGCCAAGGTCCTACTTCAAGAAGTTCCCCGTCATCTGTTAACTGCTTCGCATTCTAATTGCGAAATTCATGGATTTGCAGATGCTTCAATAAGAGCATACGGCTGCTGCATTTACGTTCGATGTAGAGTGGCTAATAATATTTCATGTCGTCTACTAACGGCAAAATCTAAAGTCGCTCCTTTGAAAAGTAAGTCGCTACCACGACTTGAGTTATGTGCAGCACATTTATTAGCCAAAGTATGGGCTAAAGTAAAAACCATGATGTCGTGTAGAGCTGAAACTGTTACGTTCTGGACAGATTCCGAAATAACAATTCATTGGATTAAGACACACCCATCAACCCTAGCAACTTTCGTATCGAATCGTGTTGCAGAGATTCAGGTATTGTCAGACCAAATTATATGGCGACATGCTCCTTCACGAGACAATCCTGCTAATATTGTTTCTAGGGGTTGTAATGTTGATGATCTCAATGACTCCATTTGGTTCAAGGGCCCGGCGTTTTTACTTAATGAAAGTGACCAGTGGCCAGAAAATCAACATTTTATGTTGTATGCTGAACAAATGTCATTAGAGAAAAGAAAATTAAACGTATTTCTTGCTGTTGAAGAACCGAACTCTATTATAGAGTTGGTTAGCAAACAGTCGTCCTATCTAAAGTTGATTCGAGTGTTTTCATATGTCTTTCGATTTATCCAATCCTGCCAGGAGCTACGAGAGGCCAGAGGAGAAATGTTGCACCAGGCAGAATTGTTCGCAGCCAACAGAGGGATGGAGTTCATCTTTATACTTCCCAGGTCTCCTCATTTCGGCGGATTGTGGAAAGCAGCGGTCAAGTCAGCCAAGAACTTGATGATGAAAACCGTTGGCAGCGCGCTCTTGACAGCGAAAGAACTAGCGACGTTGCTAGCCGAAATCGAGGCCGTTCTCAACTCGCGCCCAATTTGTCCCATCAGCAGCGATCCCAACGACGGGGAGGCCTTAACACCAGCTCATCTCTTAGTGGGAGAGAGCCAACGAACGCTGCCCAGCGGATTGCCAATAGACGAGTCGGCCAAGCTGTCGTGCTTGAAGAAATGGCAGCGTATTTCCGCACTCAAGCAGACGTTTTGGAGATCCTGGGTAAGAGACTACGTCCTAGGCCTTCAGGCGCGGACTCGGTGGTACGAGGAGATGCCCGACGTCGGAGTCGACAAAATCGTCGTCGTACACGACGACAATCTGCCAGTAATGCAGTGGCTGACTGGCCGAGTAGTAGCCGTTTTTCCAGGCCAAGACGGCGAGATTCGGGTAGCGGAAGTGAGGACTAGGAATGGAGTCATCAAACGTCCAATCCACAAGCTAGCTATGCTTCCGATTGATTGAAAACTGAAGTCCTTCAATGGGCCCGGCATGTTTAGCCATTAAATTAAAAATGAATTTACTGAATTTAATAAAAATGATTAAAAAAATGAATTAATAAGACCCTAATCATTATAGTTTTTGTAAAAAATAGTAGTTTTTTGCACCCTTGACCTTCTATAAGGCTTGGGTAATTTTAAGTTAAAACTGTTATACCAAAAAACATCTTTCATTTGAAAAAAAACTTTACTTGTTATTTAAAACTTAAATCAACAACACCAATTTTATATATTTTTTCGTTTTCGAATTTTTTAAAAATGTTTTAATTCAATTAATATCGGTCAATTTTGTGAAAACTCTCACGAAACAATGGGTGCTATGGTCAAATATGAACCGATATTCACAAAATCCAGTAGTATAATGTTTGGATACAATATATTGATCTGTATACAATTTTAGTTCGATGTCCATATATTTAAAATATTTATAGAGGTTAATGTGTTTTTCGGAAGTGGTCCTTATATGGGAGCTATGACCAATTATCGGCCGATCTTCATAAAATTCAACACATCGATTTTCGTATATATGGGAAATATTTATTTGAAAATTTTACTTCGATAACGATATTTTTCAGATATTTATGAAAATTAATGTGTTTGTTGGAAGTGTTCCTTATATGGGAGCTATAACTAATTATGGGCCGATCTTCATGAAATTCCCTACAGCGATTTCCATTTGCATGGGGATTATGCAATTTGAATTTCAACCTGATACCGATATATATAAGATATTTAAGTGTATTTAAATGATTTTCGGAAGTAATCTTTATAAAACCGAAAAACACGGCGGTGAATCCATGATATGGGGGTGTTTCTCTTCTTCTGGTGTCGGTCCAATATTTTGGATAAAGAACAAAATATGCACCTTGGACTACGTAAATATATTGGAAAGCATAATCCTTCCATTTGCTGGGGAAGAGATGTCCTTGAGATGGGAGTTTCAGCAGGACAATGATCTGAACCACTCTTCAAAATTGGCAAAGGATTGATTTGCTGTCAACAAAGTACCTCTTATGGAATGGCCTTCGCAGTCACCGGACCTTAACCCAATAAAACACCTTTGTGGAGTGCTCAAGAGGAAGCCGGAGCGTTTCAGTCCGATAAATAAGGACCAATTGTGGGTAAAAAATCCAGGAAGAGTGGTTTTCCATTGACAAGGACGTTTGTTAAAAAATTGGTTGATTCCATGAGTCGCAGATGCATTTAAGTTGTGAAAAACAAAGGTAGAGCAACAAAATATTAAAATAAAATCTTTTTTTAACAAAAACTAAAAAGATTTGCCTCTAAAAATTGAATCCTTTTACGCGTTTCTATTATTTTTTCCAGTAAAAATATTGACTCTTTACATTGTTAGATTGTTAAAACAATTAATTTGGCGTTTAGTCATTTGAATGCATTTTTTGAGAACAAATATTTTTTTAAATTTGTAATCTTTCAAATGGATCTTATATCAATAAAATTCGACTACAGCTTAATAAAATACAAAGTTCCAGCCCAAGTAAATTTTCTTAATTTTTCAACTAATTTAAATCGTGAAAAAATTATACATACGTGATTTAATAAAGGATGATCTGAACAAAAATTAGAATTTCCTTTATGAAATAATAAGGCATAATTATTTTCTGCTCTAGAACAATTTTTCACTTTTTCAATTACATATTCTGGCAACATTCCTCAGAAGAAATCTTGTACTATTTCGAAAAAAAAAAAACTTATATAAACAAACTGTGAGTTCTATAAATATATCATTATACCCTCCACCACCATAAGTGATGAATGAATATAAGTTTGACATTCCGTATGTAACATTGAGAAATATTCATATGAGACCCAACAAAGTAAAATTTTAAGTCGATTGAGCTATGTCCGTCTGTCTGTGTAAAACACTCTCCCGTTTAAAATACATATGCGATATTAATATATCACATATGTATTTTGTTTAATTTTTCTAAGCAATTTTGTATTGAAAATCAGCAAAATAGATTGGTAGAACCAGGGTTATTGATCAAAATATAAGACAACCTCCAAAAATGTTGACAATTTCCACATGTTGTTTGCGAGTTTGGTTAAATTTATTGCAGAGAATACCATTCAATTTTTCACTGACTCCTTATGTGATAAAAAGACAAATTCTGTTGAAAAATGTAAGAATCGGTCTATAATTTCTCTAGGCCCCGAAATATGATGCAGTATTCATACAAAATTCAGCACAATTAAGTTTCGTGCAAAGAGAAATTGCACCATTTTTTTTTTTGATCGGGCACTATTTGACCATATTCGCCATATAAAGTTCACTTCCGAAAATCACTTAAATCCACATGAAATTCGACATGCATAAACCCCACGTACATAAAAATCGCTGTAGCGAAACACAATAATTTTCATAAATATCTGAAAAAGATCGTTATCGAATTAAAATTTTACAGATATTGGTATTATTTATTCATAAATAATACTAGATTGTGTGAATATCGGTCAATATTTGACCATAGCTTCCATATAAGTGCCATTTCCGAAAATCACGTAAATACTCATAAATCTCTTATAAAAGGTTCTATAAGGTTAAAAATTTAAATAAATATTTCCCATAAAATCGATGTGTTGAATTTTATGAAGATCGTCCGATAATTGATCATAGCTCCCATATAAGGAACACTTCCGAAAATAACATTAACCTCTTTAAATATTTTAAATATATCGATATCGAACTAAAACTGTACTACTGGGATTTGTGAATATCGGTCCATATGTGACCATAGCATCCATACTAGGCCGATTTCCGATAGTCACTATAATACCCATAAACCTCTTGTAACGTTATTGAGATAAAATTCAAGCAAATAGGCCTCAAATACATAGAAATCACGTTAAAATATTTAATGTCGATCGGCCCATAATAGGTTACATCTCCCATATAAGTCCCACATCCGAAAAATACATTAACGCATATAAACATTCATAACGGTAAAAAATTTAACAGAAATAAGTTTCAACTAGATTTGCTTACTATGGGTTCATATTTATATAAATATCATTAAACACAAATTTGTATCACATATTTGAGTCAGAACAAAAATATACTTTTAAAGACTAAACATATTTGTTTATTCTTTTTTACACTTGTGGTGAATAAGAATATGTTGAGCAAATCGGTGATGTTAACCAATTATTAAGTATATACATTGTTAAATAGCTCATTTTATTCCTATTATAAAATGATAGACTCTGTTGGAAATAGTAGGAATATGTAGTAATGTATTAGATAACATTTTTATAGATTTGAAATAAAATATCGACATAACCGTTTTTTATCGTATTATCTTTCATATACACTTAAAATATCTATATATTTTACACTTAATTTATTACTTTTTCACTTTACCATAATTTCTGAAATACTATCGCCTAACATTGAAGAACCGCTTACTGCTTGTTGGTAATAAGGTCCGATTCTTGTGGATGAGGGTTGACCTAAGTCATCATGAAACCCATGTCTTCCTGTTAGAGATTCGGAAATGGCGCCGTAGATAATTGCGTCTCTGTGATCTACTGTATTGTGATTGCAAGAAGAACTAGATTTGTGGATGTTTCGTTGTTTTTCAATACTATTTTCTGTGTTTATTGTGTGTTTAGTATTTGTTTGTGAAATATTTTCAATACCATTTCTTATTTGTAAAGATTCTTCTTGTTGTTCAATTATGTTTCCTCTATATAATAAAGGAAGATCTTGACGTTCGAGAACTGTTATTTGTCCATCCCAATCTGTAACTATAGCATTAGTCCGTAACATTTTGTTTATTTCACTATTTGTACCGATTTTTTTAATATTGCATTTATTATTTTTTGTTAAGTGCTTCAGATTTTACATTTTCAACTGAATCTATGTATATTAAGAAATTCGAATGCATTTTTATTATTTTGTTTTCACTCTCATTCAATTTTAAGCTGAATAAGTGAATTTATATGCAACATATACACATATAAGTATATGTGATAACCCTGCAGTCTCTCTTATCAGCAAACGTCCGCATTTAAATTCCCTTTAGACTATCACATTTGCCGACACACTATTGGGACAGTAAATTACTGTAGCTTTAACATAAAAGTATAAGTACATACATATATTTTGTTTGATATGAGATACGAATGGCTCTTTCTTTTTTGAAAGTTTTCAAAAACCAATCTACAAGCGAATTCGATTTTATTTATTTTTACTCTCCCAATAGTGTGTGGTAAAATGATCGCCTTACCCATAGGGTAGAACTAGAGGCGCAACTAAGAGTAAAATATATTTAAAAAATTTACTCTCTGCATTAGTTTATGGCTGACAAATGTAAACATGTAAATCAATGTATTTTGTTGTTGCAAGACTTAGGTTTTTATCTCTCAGTAACGCTTCTATGTATATATTATTCTACGCGCCGCACAGTAGGGCAGAATCAAGATTTTTTGGAAATAAATCTGGCCAAGGAGTATTCGAGTTTAAGCTATTGAAATGGGCCCTACAAATGTGGGGGCTCAATGTACCTTCTATATGTAGAATTATAAAAAACCTGCCATTTTTTGTTTCCCGTCCGATTTCTAAGATTTATATATGCTTGCTTGTGCTAAATATCTCTTATAATTTCCGAGTTATAGGCATTTCAAAATCAAAATTTTAAAATGTTGTCATACCTTGGTCTGCTTTTTTAATAATATAGCTCTACTTTTGGACCGAATTTTTTTTTTATCAAAATTTCAAATTTGGGCCACATATTGTAAAATCCCAAAGCTGGGATCAGAAAACACGCAGCAGCTTTGGAAACCTTGATGTGTTCCCTATTTATCTCCAAAGCATTTTCCCAGCCCCGAAGTAAATGTGGATAATTTTTGGGATTTCCTCCAATTTTTAGGAATTGCGGGATTCCCTTTGACGTTTTGGCAAGTTTTTTCACATCCTGTTGTCTAGATGACAAATATAAAAACGTTGAAAATTTCATTGAGTTTAGTAAAGATTTTATTCATATTACATATTTATTGAGTCTCTAAAACTAAAATTTGTATCAAAATTTTAATAGGATTGAAAATTTTTGATCCAAAAAAATTGCATGTCAATATCTCAAATAGATTTAAAAATATGCCGTTTAGAATGCCAGATTTATTTCCAAAAAATTTTGATTCTGCCCCACTTTGTGTTTAGTGAATTATCTTCGATTGACTTCAATAAATTGAATTTCAAGATTAAACATTATTTATATAACACACTGAGCAGCAGCATAAAAAGTATTTTCAACAAATGAACTCGAATTAACATACGGTTATATTTTTAAACTTTCATTCTACTTATATTTAGGAAAAAGAAAGGGAATTTCTCATATTTGGTAAAATTAAACAAATATATGTAGTTAATGAGCAACCTTATTTGTATTTTGATATGCATAAAAGCAAGGAATTAAACAGAATCTTAAATTCATACGAAATAACTTCTCAAAATATTTCAAAAGTGCTTAATTTAAAAAAAAAAAATTATTTTTAAGGTGATATAAAAGATATGTGAATAACTCAAGAGAGAACTTATTAACACCCAATATTCTAGAACAATAAGTAGAATTGTATTACCTAATTTAAGATTAATTTAAAAATAAAAATAACAAAATGCAATAAAATTTGTTTTTTTTAAGCAGTAAAATTTTACAAAAATGGTATTATATTAATTCTGTCTAGGTTATAAGGAACACCAGTCTTGCATACAAGTTATTCAGTGGGCTATCGAAATTTACACCAATTGAAGAATACTATTCATTCCGGATCTTATTTATATACGAAATAACACTTTAAAAGGTATACAAATTATCCGATATTGTGTAACATCAATTCTTTTAACATATTAATTATATAGTACGTTAGTTTAATTTTAATAACGAAAAATAATAAAACGTAATCCATTTTAGTGTTATTTTAATGCTCTGAAAAAATTAGTAAAAATCAAATCTCTCTCTATATCTCTCATTTAGTCTCTTTAAATTCATGCTTTACTGTAGTAAATTTAATTAATTTTTGGATTTGTTATACATAAACACAAGCCTTATATAAAAATTACCCAAACACTTTTAACTGTGAAGAGATAAATAGAACACGCAAGCATGTTTTTTCGAGAACTAGCCGAGCAGTTTCCAAAAATATAAAAATCTCAAAATCGGAAGGGAAACAACTAAATGGCACGTGTTTAAAAACTTTACATGTCGGAGGTCCCCTACTTTGAGCGCCGCCCCTGGAAAATTTGTACGGCTCATTTTAATAACTTAAACTCGAATACTCCTTGGCTACGCCAAATTTTATCCCAAATGCCAGAATTATTTCCAAAAAATATTGATTCTGCCTCACTGTGCGATGTAACCCTGCATTTACACATGCAAGTGAATTGTATTATTATCGTATCCCTGCGTTTACACATGCAAGTCGAATGATGAAAGTTTAGTATACACACAAAAAAATAATCGAGGCTATATTAACTAAGCTTAAATAGTTAATTTCTTTTTATATGAAAACTAAAAACTAAGTTTTATTATCTATGCCAATAGGTAATTCAAACAATACACTTTTCCTAAAAACTATGTTGATATAACTATTGGAATTAGTAATTTGATATTTGGTATATTTTTTGTTTATTTTATTGTCAATTGAAAATATTTTTGGTGCAAAAGGGTATGTATGAAATTATCTAAAGTTTTAGTTATATTAACTAAGAAACTTTGTAAATGCCATTCTACCCTTGCGCTTAGTTAAATTTATACTATATTTTATTTTAATTTTGGTAATTATTCGAACTTTTTGTGTGTACGTATTATTATCGAAAATGTCGAAAAATACATCAAAATGCCTACAAGTTGCTTGAGTGTTTACACATGCAAGTAAAATTTAATTTTGCAAATGTAGGCAAAGGACAATAATGTCGCCAAAAAGCCGCAGATTACAGCAAATTAAATAAATAAACCTTTATACAATCAGCATTTGCTATGTTTAAGTCCATTTGCGGCTTGAAACCAAATTTTGTTATTTTAATTAAATACAACAAAGTGTTACCAAATTTTCAAATACAAACATTTCTGGGAAAAATGTTTATGTTAACAATTTTTTTTAAAAAAAAACTTATTAAATAGGTGATTTTACGAAAATTATACGCATTAATGGCCATTAATGGCAAAAAATCAATATCCACCTAAATTCACTAGACAGTGAGCTGCAGGTGGCTGCGTGTGTTAGTGCAAAAGTGTGAATGTATTGTGTTTATCGAACTGTTATTTGCATGTGTAAACGCTTTTGCTAAAAACGTACAAACGGAAAAAAAATTTTAAAAAAATTGCAATTTCATTTTGTCAATACCCCATGAAATGATTTTCAGTCTGATGTTTTTATTTTGGAGAAAGGAGAAAAATCTATATAAATATATAAATGTCTTTGTAAGTTTGTTTGTTTGTTTGTTTGAGCATCACGCCTAAACGGCTGAACCGATTTTATTGAAATTTGGAACGTAGATAGATCCTTACTTGGAAACGTCAATAGGCTATAAATTTTTTCAATACATGGACCAGAAAGGGATAAATTTGGTACCTTTAGTTTTTAAACAATAATTACTAAACGGCTGAACCGATTTTTACATCGACAGGGGTAGCGAAGCGCACCGGGTCAAGCTAGTTAATTATAAAAAAACGAATATAATTGTAATGAATTTTTAAATTTGTTTGAAACGGAAGTCGGAAAGAATGGCGTTTTAAAACATATAAAAAAGTGATAAATATGTATATTTAAAATAATTTTCAAAACTATTTTGTACTTTGAAAAGAAAAAAAAAAAAATTGTAACTTTATGTATTCATATTAGAGTTAATTTCAAAAATTTGATTTGCCGGTATCATCATTTTTTTTTGAAGGTTTTTGTGTAAATAAAAATAATGGCGTCGTTTTTTTTGAAAATGTTCGCTCCTTGTGGTGGTTCAACGCACCTAAAATGAGGATTTTCAACTTATTTTTCTGTAGAGCAGAAACGGTTGAATATACTGTGAATTTGATTTCACCAGTCGATTCTGCAGCAAAAATACAATGGACGTTTTTTGAACCATAAATAAAAGTTATTTTTTTTAAACATGCACGAAGAAGAGGCATTTTAGCATCTTAGCAAAACGCTACCAATATTTCCTTTCTATCACAACCCATTAAAAATTAATAGGGCTTTAAACTTTTTTTGTTAAGGCAAAATAATAGAAAAAATCTAAACTTTATTTTACCAATTATTACTTTCTGGTTATAAAATACCTTTGAAGCCTCTTTACTTTCAAAAACCGTTCATTATATACATTTTTGCTGCAGAATCGACTGGTGAAATCAGGTTTCTCTACAGAAAAATGAGCTCAAAATCCGCGTCTTTAGGTGCGTTGAACCACCACAAGGAGAGAAATTTTTAAAAAAAAAAAAAAAAATGATACCCGAAAAACAAATGATGTAACCTGTACCCCGTTTCTGTAACTATTTGTGAGAAGTTCTCACATCGAGAAGTGTGAAACAAAAAATTCCATCGTTTCTCGATTTGCAAGAAAAAAGTGTTTCTGTAACTTAAAGTGAGAAGAGCCAGCACTAATTACGTTTTTATTGGAAATTTCCAATCAAGCTGTCAAAAACATAAAGAAGAAAATAAAAATAAACAAATCAATTTATATTTAAAAAAAAAAAATTAAAAAGTAAAATTATAATTTTTTTAAAAAATAAATAATTTAATAGTGATCAGAAATGTATACTAATTTATTAATAGAGGCAGAGCAACATGATCGTAGAAATATATTGCGAATTTATCGCCAAAAATTAAGGAATACAACTGATCCATTTACTACTCCGGAGCAACGTTTTAAAGACCTCTATAGGTTAAGCAAGGAAAATAATTAACATTAATTTAAGTTTTAATTAAAAATAAAATCTTATCTTTTCTTTATTTTTTGTATTCATATTGTATTTTTTGAAAAAAATTTGTTTTCGCACCGTTTTTAAATGTGAGTTGTTTTGACAGTTCATGTGAGAAACTTTTCACAAAATTTTCTTACAGAAACACTTTGACTCACAAATTTCCAATAAGTTACGTCAAAAAACTTAAATGACAGATAGTTCTCACAAAATTAAATTACAGAAACACTTACATATGAGATATGAAATCGTGTTTCAATTCACGTTGTTTTTTATTCAATTTCACTGTTTCATGCGAGAAATTTCTCGATGCGAGAGTTACAGAAACGAGGTACTGGTCAACAAATGAACTCTAACACATACTTTGTGATGGTGACAATTTCCCTAAATATTAGAACCGATTTTTTAACAAATTCTTTGTTACAAAATTAATGGTTTTACTAATATTTTGTTTGGGTGTAGAATTTGTTTATTGAAATTTGTTTTAAAATATTTGTTTGTTAGTTGAGTTGGCATTGATTTTTATAATTTTCAAAATTTTTCAAAATTTTCATCAAACAAAAATACAATTCAATTGAAAAGGTTCCACATACGGATAAAATTTGTTTTACTTTGTTTTCAACTTTAATTTGAATTTTGAAAAGGACTCTAAGGAAATCCTTATTTAATATTTGAAGGAGCGTAAATTTTATTTACGAAAAAAAGATTTTGATACAATTTTGGTAAGAACACTTGAGGATATATTTATTGGAATTTATGAATTTATTTGTTGTAATTTTTTTTATTAGGGCTTTGAATGTTGTGTTTATACACATTTGTATTAAAAAATAGCAATTTCCTTGCTTTAATATCCTGCGGATCTGGATTAATTTATTAATTTTAAACTTTTTGGTCGGCAGATTTTTTATCCCTAATCTTTGGCGTTATCGATATTGGGAAACCACTCTGACAGAGAGGTGGAATTGGTCAATTATACAGATCCTGCTTTGTTAAATTCAACTATATTCTTATCCTGTTTAATCTCTAACCTGATTTTATTTATTCTCAACCTGAACATTTACTTAAATTGAAATCATTCTCATTGGCCATAATTACGTTTTAACCTTAGTATCTGAGGTGACCAGGTTTAATATCATATACACCTAGGACATTATGACAATATGACTGATAAGAGACCTTGTGAATTGACCATATAATTCTATAAACGTAAGATTAATATAAATTAAAATTTTATATATATTTAATATTTTGAAATTTTCAATTGTTACAATTTTGTTGTTTTGATTTAAATAATACATAACCCTATTAATATTACGTTTATACTAGAGTTTCCAATTCGGTTTTAACCGAAACCGAAACCGCGGTTTTTCATGGCCTAAAACCGAAACCGACAATTATCTTTGTGGTGCCGCCCACTAGCCCCTCTTCCCACGATTCCATGTAATTACAAATCAACTCAAAAACACCTCATCACTTTGAAATTTCATTAAAAAGTTTCTAATCCACTGTGCAATGCTAATGGTTAAATAAGACATTTCCTCTTATAACAGTTACGTTCCTGGTTTAGTTCATAGTTCATAGTACATATTTTATTTGCATATTTTTGTTTTTGAGTGTATGATAATTACAGCCCTTAACTGTTAAATAAAACTTTTATTTATTGAACTTAACTCACGCAATATCCAAGGCCTTCTTTGGGTATATCAGTGCCTTCGGGCGCATTAGATTTCGGGGCCCCTCTGAAAAGTTAACCAAAATTAAAAAAGAAAAAAATTATGTTATGGGTTTTTGTACCTACATATATATATGTATTTATTATAGTTAATTGTTACAAATCAAAACACGATAACGGTTTTGTTTGGTACTTCTGTTCTAAAAATCTTCTATTATATCCATAAAGTTTATTATACTCACCATAAAAAAAGATAGTGATAAAGGAGAGGGGACACGTTTTCTTTCAACTCGAACAATGTCCGTTGTTGAAACAAAAGAAAACATTTTCGAAATTCTCAAATACTGTTTGAGCAGTCATAAATATGTTGATTATGCGGCAATCCTGATAAAATTTTGCAAAAAATAGTTCTAAGTACTCTGAAATCATCATGTAAAGTATGGCGAAAATAGGGTAATATTTGACCTCAGTCCACAAACAAGGTCCCCTCAAAAAATGACTTGAATATTCATAATTATCTTATAAAAATTAAATTCATTAAGTTATTCTCATAGTCGATTATTCTCATTTCGACAGACATGAAACTGTTATATTCCATTATGACAACACTCGGGCAAATGTTGCAGTACCTGTTAAAAATATCTTAAAATAAAGTGGGAAGTTTTGCTTCACCCACTTTATAGTCCAGACCAAGCACCGTCCGACTACTATTTGTTTCGATGGAATACACTTCACTTGGAACAGAGTATCCGATTTTGGCTTGATTCGTTCGTTCTCAAAATATGAGTGTTCTTTTGGCTCGGAACCCATATGTTGCCAGAAAGATGGAAAAAGGTCATAGCTAATATGGGCATGTATTGTATGTGCTTTGTGACATGTATTGGGACAATTTTCCACATGTAAACATGTACATACCGTGTGATACGTTGGTCTCTGCTGGTTCGTTACAATAACACAATAAACATAGCATAGATAGTAGTATTATTTTAGGAAATGTTTTGCTTGAAAAGCAATAAAAACCATTGTAAAATATTTGGACAATATGACATGATAAGAGAGCTTGTGAATTGACCAATTGTGTATTTTGAAATATGTACAACACTGTGTGAGTGCAAAATAAAACACGCAAAACAAAAAAGAGTAGAGAAATATCATAACAAAATAAGTTTCATGAAATTAAATATATTTATTGTGATTTAAAAATGTATAGTTAAAAACAACAATTCTATATTTCTGTTTAAGCCACTTTATGGATTTTAGATGAATCATGATTTTGGACTATATAAAAGTTTATTTAAAATATAAATTTTAAACAAAATAAAAGTTTATTTAAAATATAGCAGTATAGTAGTATTTTATATATTGTTAGAAAAACTAGTTTACGCAGAAGATATTTTATTTCATATGTATAAAAATGTTATCTAATTCAGCAATTTATAATTGAAATAATACATATTCCTACCATTTCCAACAGAGTCTGTAATTTTATAATAGGAATAAAATGTACTCTTTAACATTACCGATTGGCTCAACATTTTCCTTATTCACCACAAATGAAGTAAAAGAGTATAAAAAAGGGTAAACAAATATATTTAGTTAAACTTCAAAAGTATATTTTTGTTCTGTACTAATGAATTTTCCGGATGTGAGCCTAATATATATAATTTTGAACCCATAGTTACCAAATCTAGTTGAAACTTTTACATTTTTTACCGATATGAGTGTATACATGCGTTAATGTATTTTTCGGATGTGCGACTTATGTGGAAGATATGATTAAATATTTTAAAGTGATTTCTATGTATTTGGGGCCTATTTTGCTTGATATTTTTCTCCATATCATTTTTTACAAGAGTTTTATGAGTATTATTGTGATTATCGGAAATGGAGCTAATATGGGTGCTATGGTGAAATATGGACCGATATTCACAAAACCCAGTAGTATAATGTTTGGATACAATATATTGATCTGTATACAATTTTAGTTCGATATCCATATATTAAAAATATTTACAGAGGTTAATGTGTTTCTCGGAAGTGGTCCTTATATGGGAGCTATGACCAATTATCGGCCGATCTTCACAAAATTCAACACATCGATTTTGGTATATAATGGAAATATTTGTTTTAAATTTAACCCAGATAGAAGCTTTTATAAGAGATTTATTAGTATTTAAGTAATTTTCGGAAAAGGACCTTATATGGGAGCTATGGTCAAATATGAACCGATATTCACTCAATCTAGTAGTATCATTTGTGTATTAATACTACCGATCTGTGTAAAATTTTAATTCGATAACGATATTTTTCAGATATTTATGAAAATTAATGTGTTTTTTGGAAGTGGTCCATATATGGGAGCAATAACCAATTATGGGCCGATCTTCATGAAATTCCCTACAGCGATTTTTATGTGCATGTGTATTATGTAAATTGAATTTCAACCTGATAGCGATATATATAAGAATTTAAGTGTATTTAAATGATTTTCGGAGGTAAACTTTATATGGGGGCTATGGTCAAAAATTGTTCTCGCGATTTCTGTTTGCAAGAAACTTAGTTGCGCTGAATTTTGTATGGTTACTGCAATTCTATGGGCATTTATATACCATAGCACCATATTTCGGGAAGAAATTTGTATGGGGGCTACGAGAAATTATGGACCGATTCTTTCCATTTTCAACAGAATTTGTCCTTTTATCATATAAAAAATGTGTGCAAGATTTCAAAGTCACAAAAATCATGTGAAAATTATCAAAATTTTTGGAGGTTGTCTTACATTTTGATCCATAACCCTGGTTCTACCAATTCGATTTTGCTGATTTTCAATACCAAACTGCTTAGAAAAATTATAAACATTTTGGTATACATTTCATTAATTTTGCTTATGTATTTTGGACGTGAGAGTGATTTACACAGACAGAGAGACGGACATTGCTCAATCGACTTAGAATTTCATAAGGATCAATAATATATATACTTTGTTGGGTCTCAGATGAATATTTCTCAATGTTACATACGGAATGACAAACTTATATATACCCTCTTTCACCACTTGTGGTGGTGGAGGGTATAAAAAAAGGCGCTATAGTCTGAAGGCTATGAAGTTAAGTCCATTTATAATAAACACTTTATAGAGTTGATATTACTATCAACTCTTCTCAATTAAAGAAAAAGAGTGACACTCATCAAAAATATGGTTTAAGATATTTCCTCAATCGCAAAGTAATTGTAGACGAACCTATTATTTTTTTTTTATATAAACCAATTTTTATAAAATTTTCGGAACAAATCAATATCCCCATAACAGTTTATATTTTCATATATTTTGTTCTGTTTATATTCATATTTTCTGTATTGCCGGCGCTTTGTATATGACCTTATTACGCATTGTTTTGAGAAATAAGGCCATATGACTTTATAACCACCGAAGGAGTGAAATAAAGAAATTTATGAGGATTTTAGTGATTTTCGGAAATGGTCCTTATATGGGAGATATGGTCAAATATGGACCGATATTCACAAAATCCAGCAGTATGATAACTGGATACAAATTACTGATCTATGTATAATTTTATTTTGGTATCGATATGTTTTGGATATATATTAAGGTTAATATATTTTTCGGAAATGGTCCTTGTATGGGCGCTATGGCCAATTATAAGCCAATCTTCATAAAATTTAGCAATGTGATTTCTAATTATATGAGTATTATTTGTGTCAAATTTCAGCTGACTGATTTTAGGAAGTGGACCTTATATGAGAGCTATAAACAATTATAAGCCGATCTTCATAGAACTCGGTTGAGAGGCACATGGGGATTATTTGTGTACAAATTTAAACTTAATAGCGATATTTATAAGAAATTATTGCGTGTTTAAGTGATTTTCGGAAGTAAACATTATATGGGGGCTATGGTCAAATATGGGCCGATCCACGAACAATTTAGTCTTGTGATTTCATTTAGCACGAAACTTATTTTTGCTGAATTTTGTATGGATACTGCAGTAAAAACATAAAATATGAACTTAGTGCAAAATCTTTAAAATATGAACAGCTTGTTTTTGTTTTTTAACATATTTTATCTATCTACACAGAGTTGAAATTCAAATCAACAGAGTAGTGGCTAAATTCTAATTCAACTACATAATAATTTGGGGATTTCCCTAGCTGTAGATGGGAATTAGATGTCATTCGGAAATATGAACAATCTTGAAAAAGTGAACTAGCCTGGTTTTAATTAGTTCATATTTTCAAAACAATGAAATGAACTTTAAAACAATATACATAGGTAGTGTATCTATGTATAAATTGATTACAAAGAGCACTTCAACACTTGTAATTATTGGACCATAATCATAGTCAAAAATTAAGTATATTTTAAGAGAAATAAAGTCGTCTCTACTTAAGTGTGGACTTTAGGTCTACTATAGACAATTTAAGTATACTTCTGACGTTAAAGTCGGCTGTAAATATAAAACCAGCTGAAGTTGTTTTTAACTCATTTAATAACAGCATCAGCTGTTCTTCGCCATGTAAAAAGTTCGACAAAAAGTCAAAAATGTTTAAATTACAAGACATTGGCAGAGATTTTGCAATTATTGAATATTGATTCAATAAAATTAGTACCAAAATAAAATAAATTTGTTATTAATCTTTCCTTTTCTATTTTGCCACCACAAACTATTTTTTCCTTTAGTTTCCCGGTTACATTTGTTGTTTGTCACTTTCTGTTTTTTTTTTAATTTTCTAAGTCAGCTGTTCAGCGATTCCACTTGTCTATATTTTGTTGTTTATTGTATGAAAACATTTTCTACATTTGAGGTGACTCCCAGTCAATTTAAAACATACTTTAATGTTGACTATAATTAGAGAATAATAAAAAGCGGGTTTTTATTTTAAAATTATTTTTAAAAAGAACCGACTTTATTGTTTGACTTTGATTATGGGCCATTATCTTTAATAACATGAAATGAACATGACTTTACCTGTTGACTGACGTGAAATTTTTTCATTGACTTTTATGTATAGACATCAGTGGTTATAACTTAAGCAATTTCTCGCTAAATACAGCGATTTAAAAATAATATTAGCAGAAAATGAACGCTTATGCTTCTTCAAATTACCAATTAGTAATTTTTTTGGATGACTTTTATTTTATTGCATAGAAAATAAAAGTTAAAAATATAATTAAAAATATTTTTTTAATTTTTAAGCATAAAAATAAAAACTAAGGCCCATACACAGAAAAAAGTTTCAACATAAATAGTATGATTTGATTTCATTGATTTCAATTCATAAAATTTATAAATAATTTCTTAAATAGTATGATTTTGTTCATATTTTTTGTTTTTAAATAAAATCTAGGAGGCTTGAAAAAAATATTTCAATTTTCATTTATATTTTTATGTTGTTTGAAAATGTTTGAAATTTTCCTTGGAAAATTTTTATGTTTTTTATGATTTTCAGCTACAAAATGAGCAAATATGCGTGATATTGACTGCATTTTATGAAGCAGATGAAATGCTTTAATATTAATGGAAGCTAAATGATGTTTAATGATATTTTTTTACATTTCAGACTTTTTTGATTCATCTTGAATAATTGGTAATATAGGGCTATTTTACAAATATATTTGAACTAAGCCATTAGATAATGCAATTGTAATGCAATTTATTATAAAAAATCTAGAAATTTATGCAAAAAAGCAAAAAATTCCATCATGTACACTTTCATAATATTTATGAACATGTTCTTATTCTGAATGAAAAAAGTTTGGGAAAAAAAGTCATGTTCGATTAATAATATCTATTACAAAATTCATTCCAATTATGAATTTCTTTTTTCTGTGTAATCATAGTCAAACAATAAAGTCGATTCTTTTTAAAAACAATTTTAAAATAAAAACCCGCTTTTTATTATTTTCTAACTATAGTCAAAATTAAAGAATATTTTAAATTGAACCGACTTTAACTGGGTGTCACCTCAAATGTAGAAAATGTTTTCATACAATAAACAACAAAATATAGACAAGTGGCATCGCTGAACAGCTGACTTAGAAAATTAAAAAAAAAAAAAAAACAAAAAGTGACAAACAATAAATGTAACCGGGAAGCTAAAAAAAAAAGTTTGTGGTGGAAAAATAGAACAGAAAAGATTAATATCAAATGTATTCTATTTTGGTACTAATTTTATTGATTCAATATTCGATAATTGCAAAGTCTCTGGCAATATCTAGCAACTTAAACATTTTTGACTTTTTGTCGAACTTTTTTACATGGCGAAGAACAGCTGATGCTGTTGTTAAATGAGTTAAAAACAACTTCAGCTGGTTTTATATTTACAGTCGACTTTAACGTCAGAAGTATACTTTAAGTTGTCTATGGTAGACCTAAAGTCCACTCTTAAGTAAAGACGACTTTATTTCTCTTAAAATATACTTTATTTTTGACTATGATTATGGGCCTAACTAACTAACTAACTTTAAAGTGAAAAATAAAACTGCAAAAATAATTGTTACTTTCTGAGCAACAAATAAATCTTATAAAATAGTTGTTAAAGTTGAGTTTTATAATAAAAATTAAAAATCAATGCACTAAACGTAGTAAATGCGACCAGGATTTCTTTAGTGTATTCTTTATGCAAGCAACATTTCTCTTTCATGATGTTTATTTTAGTTAAGATTTTATAAATTATTATTATTTGCGGCAGCTGATATATGTATATTGTCTTTTAAAGCTTAACATCCCTATTAAACAATGCAAACTTAAACAAGGATGACATGTCGGAAGCCAATTTGCATCGAGTTAGTGTCCATTCAGTGAGATTAATGAAGGCATGCACAACCAGGCTTTGGTTTAGGAATGCCATCGCCAGATCGTCAACCAAACGACGCTTTCGAACGAGAATAGCAGGGTGAACATGAACACGACACAAATGCATTAAGCCAATTGTTTCGAACGAACGTACCTTTATTGAATTCCCAACAAAATGAAGTGTACGATAGTGTGATAAACACAATTGATCTCCTTAATGCGCCTGGTGGCACTGGCAAGACATTCCTCATATCATTGATTCTGGCTATAGTTCGTGCAAGATCAGTTGCAGTTGTTCTGGAATAGCGGCTACGCTGCGGTTGAAGAACCAACATGTTACATAGCAAAACATTCAGCAATGGCAAAAGTTTTTGTAGCAATCAAAATCATCAGTAATTTCAGCGGCAAAGAACAAGGATGTGGATCACTTAAACTGCACAATTCAAAATCAAATCGTTGGTTCACTGCATTCCTTCAAATCTATCGACTGTGTAACAAACGAAGACGAAGCAATTAAAAATCCAACTGAATTTTGAATTTATTGGATGAAGATTGGTTCAATTGTAATCATGCTTCACAATCTCAATCAACCAAAATTAAGCAACGGTCACTAACTAGCAATGTGATTCACGCAAGAATACGAAAGAAAAGTTCAAAGGCGAAAAGTTCTCATAAGCGAATCCAATTTCCAATTCGCCGTGATAATCAATAAATCAGAAGGCCAATTACTGAGTGTTTTTGGCCTGAATCTGGAGAATCAATGTTTTTTACAGAGTCAACTGTATGTCGCATGTCCCCGTGTCTGAAAGCCATCCCCAAAACGTTTATCACATAGTGCTTCAATGAGGGAAATACAATTTAAAATCGACCCGACCGCAACCCTCCCAGCTAATATTTCAAAACAAAGAATCAATTGCAATGGACAATTGACCACAGGTTTTCTGCAATTTGAAATGACGTACAGTGGGGCAGAATCAAAATCTTTTGGATATAAATCTGGCATTTCTAAACGGATGGCCCGATCGGGACAAAATTTGACGTAAGGGTAACCAAGGAGTTTGAGGTCAAGTTATTAAAATGGAACCTACAAATGCTCCAGACGCGGTGCTATGGGGGCTCAAAATAGGGTACCTTCGACATGTAAAATTTTTAAACACGTGCCATTTTTTTGTTTTCCATCCGATTTCACAGATTTTTAAATTTTTGGGAAGCGCTCGGCTAGGTCTTGAAAAAACATGCTTGCATGTTCTATTTATCTCTTATAATTTCCGAGTTATAAGCATTTCAAAATTTATATTTTCAAATTTTGCCATACCTTGGTCATTTGAATTCGGTTGGGAAATAAAAAAATTACATGTGTTTAAAAATTTTACAGTTCGAAGGTACCCTACTTTGATACTCCTTGCTTATCCCCACGTCAAATTTTATACCGATCGGGCCATCCATTTAGAAATGCCAGATTTATTTCTCCTGTGACTAACATTCTCATATATATGTATATAATTTTTATCATATAATAGTCCATTTATTATACACACCTTAAATTTTTTTCAAATAAATATGAATTACCTGCACCGATCTCATTTAAATAAACATACCCGTAACAATAAAACATTAAACCTTATTCATAATCAATTTTTAAACTTATTACAGGTTTATAAAACAAATTTTGTATAGAAATTCTTTTTATAAACCTTTTATAAAAATAAAAATTGATTATGAATAAGTGTGCTAATATCTAAATCAATACTTTTTAAGGCAGAACTAAGTCTGCGGGTAAGATATTTATATATAAATAACATTTAAAGGCAAAGCAACGTTTGCCGGGTCAGCTATTTGTAAAAAAATATTTGTTAATATTTTGAATTTTTATTATCAATTAATATTTTTTATAGAAATTAGAAAAATAAATTATAAAAAATTAAATGGAATTAAATAAAATAAAAATTCAGGTGCCCCAGGCACGGGCCCGAGTTCCCTTGTGGTATAGGCGGTACTGGCGATATCAGAATATGACAATCACTTAAACGTTTCATTAAATTTACATATTTTCTCTACCCTACTCACATACATAAATTACTTTTGATTGCTATTACTTTTGTTAACAAAAATTGTTGAAGTAACAATGATTTTTATTTTGTGCCTAAACAATAGATTTATTTATTTTGTATGTTTAACCACCACTTGTTCACACGACCGGCCATATTCTAGAATTGTAGAATTTCATCAGATTTGTAGGATGGTAGGTTTGACAAGGAATACTTTTTTAAAAATTCGAGAAAAACAACATTATAACATAGTGAATTGACTCTTTGGAGACAGTAACTACAGTTTGTCGATTACAAATTGACAATTTAATCTGCATTCGATTTATTATGACTAGTTTCAAATGTACCCATCTCTAGATTATCCGCGCCTGTAGCTAGGTATTGATGAATTTACAACGTAATCATCAAAACATCGAAAAAATGTGTTGAAGTCTTCCTTTTTATAAGTAGCTAATTAAAAAAAAACATACATTTTAGAACCCATATATGCCGAAGTGGGTAGAAAAATACCCAGACACTACAGGCTCAGGTATGGCAGATAAAAAAATTTAAAAATATTCACGGCAATATAAATGCCTTAAGTACTGTCTGTATAAAATTTCATCGAAATCGGACAACGGATTCGGGGGTCGGGCATTAATGGGTTAATTACACAGTGATAAAACAGTGAACAACAAATTATGTAGGGGTTCTCATGTAGCAATTCTGTTTTGTTAGATTCCATAGAGTACGAAAATATTTATAGTTTTTCTTTTGTTTGAAAGATATGAGATTCACCTTTTAAATTCGAAAAACATGTTATCACAAAAATTAGCATAGCTTTAATTTTTAATTGATTTTTATTTACGTGTTTTGGAAAGCTACTTTATGCTGTATGTATGTTTTATCACTAAATTAAGAAAATACATATTTTACTTCCTCACTCGTTTTTTTTAAACTTAAACGACCGTAAAATATCTGTTATGCAATCGATTTACGAAAAGTTTCTTCTCTTTAAAAGGTTTTGGTAAAAAAAAGTATTATCAACTATTTGTAATCCAATTTGTGATTAATATCCAAAGTAGAAAAAGTTAGTTTGCGTTAGTTCTCTGACCTTCCACAAGTGACAGTTTCCTTACTTATAAAGTGTATGTCTTGCTTATTTATCGAGTTTTATATGTATCAAATACAATAAACAACATGGAATACGCGTCGTGTGAAAGGCGCTTTAGGTGATAGTGCATATTTAGTGGTCAGATGCGGTACAATGAAGAGAATTTTACTAACCAGTGCAAAAGAAATTTATAACACTGTTTGAAATTCATGATGAGTCACGTCATTAATCTGCATATGGGGCAAGAAATTATGGTTTGACAAAATGTTAAAGTACCCTTTGACGTTGGATAAGGGATGATCCAACACAAATTCATTACAGGTAATATGTATTGCAAGTTTTTATCAAAAACATATTTAATAACACGTTTTGATTTATAACTCCTAAACTGAAAGAGTGTCCAGCTTAAAAATTTTTACAAATATATAAAAGACTTGGGTTGTTATCATGTAATATTATAAAAAAAAAAGTTGTTGAAATATGTGTATTATTAGGGACATAACTAAATTTGGCGAAACTTTTGGCATACCACCACGTGATGGCCAATGTTGTAAAAGTTATGAAAATCATTTTTTTTAGGTCATTCGGAATCAAAAACATCATGCACCAACACCAATTTCTAAAATAAACCAAATTTTTTTTCAAGTTTTTTTTATTTTAAATACAAATACATATGAATAATTTAATAGTTTAAATCAGGGTTTAATATTTAGTTAAACGTTTTTTACATTTGACTACCGACTACGCAATAAATATGAATCGTTTTCATATTAATGTCCACATATACTGAAAATATACAAACTATAAACCAATGCCATATATGCACAAGCTTCATAGTAGAAATATTTGTCGCAGTTTTTCCAAAAATATTTTGCCTTACAAAATATTTTACGTTGCAGCTAGAAGACAAAATTAAAATTTTTCATTTCTAAAACATTTGCTGCCCAAATATATTTATATTTTTGGTTAGCAAAAACAAATATATTACTTGTGTATAATATACAAAAAATTTACTACAAAAACATCAAACATGCAAACAAATTGCAGCGTGAAAACCATAAACTGCAAACGATATGCGCAGTAAAAAATTCAAACAATGGAAATATGGAAGATGCTAAATGTAGACTGCCAAACCATACGAAGTTGAAAAATGTAAAATACGAAATTGTGCGAAGTTAAAAATGTTTAAAACGAAAATGTGCATTTATAAAATATTTCAGCCACATATATGGAAATATTTTGCCGCATATAGTCACTGAGTAGAAAAATGTGAAAAAAACTATGAACAACAAGTGTGCGTTGATTTGAGTGTACAAAATAAAAATTTATATTGAGTCGTGTGTTAAAGAATTTAAGTGCAATAAAATAGAAGCTTTATTTTTTGAGGTATGTAATTGTATTATGAAAGATAGGAATGCAGTGAAAATATATTAAATAAGATTCTGGGCAAAGGATAGCGGACGATATTATTTTATTGAATTTTTTGATTAAATGATTTTTGTAATACGAATTCAAATGTATTCCTGCTGCTTGTAATAGGAGTCCAGAAAAATTAGTAACATACAATTTTGTATGTAAAAGGATATGGCTAAAAAAGAATAGATAATGCAACAACAAAATGTAACAACAGACAAGCAAAACAGCCAATGAATACAATGTAATAAAAAATAACAGGATCTACAAAAAAAAAAAAAAAATTGTATGTTGCATAAAAATGCAATGTAGATAGATAGATTACTTTGATGCATCATTTGAAGATTATGTCAATGTTGATATTGATTTGGAGACCATGGGCATCCCATCCGATGAGGATATTCTCATCAGTGTTCTGGAAACTCGTGGAGTTTCGGCTATGGCAGGTACATACATATTTATTTATTAGTTTTGTCTGCATACATACATATTTTAATCCTAATGCCAAATAAATGCGTGATGTACATTAATTTTACATTTATAGAATCAGATATCTATGAAGAAGAACCGGCCGGTGAAGAATTGGCTGACGTCAATAAGACGATACCTACATTGGAGCACGTTTCTTCATCAATAGATGTACTTCGAACTTTTGTGGAGGTGAGGAGTAACGTGCCGACTAATGTATTTAAATCTCTTAATGTATTAGAAGGTTTTGTTGAGGAAGAGAAATGGAAGAGTGTAATCCAAACTAAAATACCTGATTATTTTAAATACAAATGGAAAAAAATATAATTTTTATATAATGGTTTTGTTATTTGGTATTACAAGGTTTTGATGTGGAAGAAAAATGGAAAAGTGTAACACAAACTAATATGCCTAATTATTTTAAATAAAAAGTGGGGGAAAAATATAATTTCTGTATAATGAAGTTTCTATATAATGAAGTAATTTTCTGGTCCCGTCAAGATTCATTATAGGGAAGTTCGACTGTAGTAAAATTTTCTTCATTGCATAATTATATATTTTGGACCTTACTTAAATTTCTATCATTCCTCTTTATCCTTTTTTTCTCCTGCTACACTCACGATCATCATTGATCCTATTTATGTGTTTGTTTATGGTTTTTGCGTAAATTGTTGTTGCATACATACAGCAGTTTTATACAGTTAATTTCCTTTTGGTGCTGTTGTTGTACTCATGCCTGTGCCTTTTTGCATTTATATCTTACACATAAAATTGTTCTTGCACAATTATTTTCTATGCTGCTTATTTATTTGTTTGTTCTCCTGTTACAAATTTTACGAAAGGATACATTTGAGTGTACAAACAAAAAGTAATATATCTATCTACATTGCATTTTTATGCAACATACTATTTTTTTTTTTTTTAGATCCTGTTATTTTTTATTACATTGTATTCATTGGCTGTTTTGCTTGTCTGTTGTTACATTTTGTTGTTGCATTATCTATTCTTTTTTAGCCATATCCTTTTACATACAAAATTTTATGTTACTAATTTTTCTGGACTCCTATTACAAGCAGCAGGAATACATTTGAATTCGTATTACAAAAATCATTTAATCAAAAAATTCAATAAAATAATATGTTACGCGTCATTTATTTACTTGAAATATTAGGAACAAATTGTTTTAAAAAAAAAATTGGTACAGCAGTTAAGAGGCAAGATAGATTATCCAGCTAGCTCAGTAAAAGGTATTTTGGTTCTTAACCCGTTTTCCTAAACGCATAACATATGATATACACTCTTGCCTAATTGAAATACCATAGTGCATATTTAAAATATTGTTACAAAAAGAAATCATCAATAAAATACTAACATTAGTAAGGAATGAAACTATTGATGTCAAGGTGTTATGACATCAGGGTATATTTATCCCACCCTACTGACTCTTCGTCAGACTCCATGACAGAAGTGCTACCCTAATATTTTCCTCTGTCCCTAACAACACAATCACTTTACCCGAAACTTACCTTTGCCTGTTTTCTCCCCGGCATCCCCCTTTAAAAGAGTTAATTACTTTTAGATTTCATATTTTATTGGAATTAAATTTGAAATGATCAAAATTCTAGAATAAATTAATATTAACAATGTTCATATAAACCTAGAATGACAATAGCAATAATCGTAATTATATTTCAAATAATATAGTTATAGAAAAAAAAATAATGATACTGGAAAAATTTACAATATTGATATAAAAATTATTATAATTATTAATACATACATACAATATTTATACTTAATAGAAAATTATCTGGAGCTGCATTATCGGCGTAATTGTTCGTTAAAAGATGTTGTCGCTGGTTCTGATGATTGTTCGATTTTATTTTCTGGTTGCTTTTGGTTTATTGTTTTGAGTAGTTTCCTTTTTGTTAGTCAGTGGTTTTGTTTTGTGTTTTATTGTTCTTCAAGTTCATGTTTTGTTTTATTAATAATAATAACAATTTTGAAGTTTTTATTTCAGTTTTATAGCATTTCTGGTCTTTCATTTTTGTTTACATTTGTGTTTTTAAAGTTTTTCAGATTTTTCATTGTTATTTAAATTTATGTATTTTCCTTTTTTTTTTAGGTTTAGTTTATATTTATTGTTTTTTTTTTTTTTTTTTTAGCATTATAAGGGTGTGTAGGCTGTTTAAATTTTTGTATGTTCCATTTATTTGCAATTAGACAAATTTTTATATTGTTCACTTTATGAAACTTCACTTGGGGAAATATATATATAGTAAATACGTTCGGATTATAATTAAAAATACACAACTAAATTGGTTAATTTTTAAATTTGAGCATCTATAAAGTTATTATGATTTCACAGGAATTCTCACGGATATTGACAAAAGACATAGTAAAATTGTTTAATTAATATGCATGATTACTATCACTATTTATTTTGATATTTAGGTAAAGTATTTACTTATATTGTTTGTTTTGTTTACATGATATTAAAGTTTGGTTTTGTGTTGAACATTTTATTTAAAATTTGGTTTGTTTATTGGATGTTATAGTTTAGTTCGGTGTGAAAATTGTTTCTTAAAATTTGTTTTGGTTTTTTTTTTTTTTTCCATTTAGTTTTTTATTAAAACTAAATTGTGTGTGGAACATTTTAGAAATATTTAAATGCAAGTATTAAAAAAAAAAAAATCATGATCAACATTTAGCTTTTCTTTATTTTTGCACTGAAATTTTTGTTTTAAGCTATTTCACTACCATAATTTTTTTATGTTTACACAGTATTTTTGCATTTGTTTTAATATTCATCTATGCTGAGCACTTTTCTTTGTTTATTAAATATTTAATACAAGTTTTATTTATTTCACAATAGTTTTTTTTTTACTATTAGAATATAAATTTTAAATTTTGTATACAAATCACATTTTTAATCACATTTTTATGAAACAAATTTTTCTTTAACACTTGTGCTCGCATCAATATCAGAATACCTAATGTCTGTTCCCTTTTTGTTCAACTAACTATCAACTGCCTTTTCATTCTCATGCTGTACCTTATCCTTTTCTGATTGGTTGAAATTTTATAACGGTAAAAGATCATACCACTGAGAATGCAAAGTAGAAAGAAGAAGTGCGATAACTAATTGTACATTCCAATCTACAGATGCGTTATCGTTGGTGGGGGCTATCATTTTTTTGTAAATAAAACGCAAAAGAAGAAGTACGATAACTGTAGTTTGAATTCCATTCTACAGTAGCGTTATCGTTGGTGGGGTATGTTAAACCTTTATGGGTTCTTGTAGGGGTATTCCACTCATGTTAATAAAAAAAAGAAAATAAATAGATTTAGCAAACAAAAAAAAAAATCCGTAACAAAACTGCTTCGCATCATTATCATAGTATGATCGAACAGGCAGGATTTTTATCATCTGATGATCATATTTTAATGATAGCGTCTAGCTGAGTTAAATTTGTCACATTTCTGTATAGTGTTAAGCAATGTAAATAATTGTATGGTCTGTGTTTTCACGGAAGTTCCTGTTCCTAATTTGCAAAACAGAGTGTGGCTCGACCCACGAAGCCGGGCAACATACCAAACTGAAAATTAAGCGTTCAGACACGAATATCAGAGGCATGATATTTGCCAATATACCTACCCTGCAGGTCTTCGATGTCGTACAAAGCATTACCAATTTTTTTTCTTATTCTGCATTTTACAAATTTAGGGTTAAATTTCGCATTTATACCTTTTTTGAAATCGCTTTGGGAGTGATTCCGGCGAAATACTTCCTGTCCTTCTATAAAATTCACTGGTTTTGATCTCATGTTATATATTCGTGAGGCTTTCTCATGGGCAATATTTAGGTTTTGACTTATCTTTTCCCTTATATGTTGGAGTTTATCGGAATGTTTCACCACAGTGTCATCAGACATGATATTCAGTTTTTCCAACAGTTGGTACGAGGATCCGTGTAAAATCATATTTTGGCCAAAAACGGCATAATAGGGCGAACATTGGGTTGCTGTATGAAAATCACTGCGTAAAATCGACAGTATTTTGTAAATGTTTCTGTCCCAGTTTGTATGATCAGAATCGTCTTTGACAAAATAACGGATTTTGGAAATAATTTCCCTATTTGCCCTCTCGGAGGCATTCGCTTGGGGTGAATAAAATCCGGTTGTTATATGGGTAATACCGTAAACGGAAAAGAATTCTCTAATTTCTTTAGACGTAAATTGTTTGGCATTGTCGCTATGGACATATTGCGGTACCCCATAAGTGCAGAAAATCTCGTTTTGGAAAAAGTCAATAACATTACTTGACGTAGCTGATTTTAACGGTTTTAAGAATAGAAACTTGCTCAGATGGTCAATAACTATAAAAATTTGACAGTTTTTTGACTTGGTGCATGGGTAAGGTCCCAAAAAGTCGCAATATAACCTTTGAAAAGGCCGTGTAGTTATGATTTGATTCCCCATCGGTGGACGTAGGGTCTGATTTGATGGTTTTATCATTTTGCATTTATCGCAATTTTTAACATACATTTTGACATCGCGTGCCATCTGAGGCCAAAAATATTTTTGTCTGATACGGTACAATGTTTTACTATAACCACCGTGACAGCCTTCACTATGAGCAGACTTTATGACCTCATCAGTTAAGGTTTTGGGCAACCACAATCTCCAACGACTTCCTTCGCTATCAACGCCGTTTCGAAATTTTACGCGTTTATAAATTAGGTTTTCAGAAGTATGTATATCGGGTAATATTTCGCTATTTCGAAGGATTTCCTCTCTTAGTTCATTATAATCTGGACTGTTAAACTCGGGAGATTTGAGATCTACTTCTGGGGATTTGAGGCAAATTTGAATTTCATCCACGTCTAAACGGGAAAGGGTGTCTGGTACCACGTTTAAGGAACCCTTCCTGTGTTCTATCGTAAATACAAAATTCTGAAGCTTTAGGCTCCATCGAGCTAACCTACCATGCAGATCCTTTTGGCTCATGAGCCAACGTAGGCTCGAGTGGTCCGTTATAATCTTAAATGGGAGTCCCTCAATGTATTGCCTAAAACGTTTGACGCAAATCACAGCAGCCAGACATTCCAACTCTGTCACGGTATAGTTGCGCTGTGCCCTATTTAACTTTTGGGATACAAACGCAATCGGGTGCTCCCTACCATCGTCGTCTAATTGGAATAAAACTCCGCCAACGCCTATACGCGACGCATCACATTGAATATTAAATTCTTTTGAAAAGTCTGGTTGGGCCAAGACGGGGGCACTCGATAGAGCAGATTTTAATCGATTAAAGGAACTAATAGCTTCTGCACTAAGTCGAAACGGTTTTACAGACTTACGTAGACAGTCAGTAAGTGGACCTGCAAGATCTGAAAAATTCTTAATAAAGGCACGGTACCAGTTTGCCATACCTATGAAACGTCTAACTTGGCGAGGTGTTTTGGGTAAAGGAAATTGTACCATAGATGCAACTTTCTCTGGGTCGACTTTGAGATTGCCACCACCAATTCTATATCCGAGATATTTAATCTCGCGCTGGCAAAATTTGCTTTTGCCTACATTAATGGTTAGGCCGGCCGATTTTAAACACTGTGAAACTTCAAATAATAAACGAATGTGGCTATCAAAATCCTGACTACATATAAGGAGATCGTCTAGATATATGAAGACGTTGTCTCTTAACCTGGATGGAATGGTTTTGTCCATCAGGCGACTCATCGTCTGAGGACCATTGCAAACACCGAAAGGCATAACTCTATACTGATAAAGTGCCCTACCGGGCACGGCAAACGCAGTCTTTTCCTTGGAGCTCTCTGACAGTTTAATTTGGAAGTACGCGTCCTTTAGGTCTACCCCGCTAATATAATGGGTGTCTTTAAGACGACTTAGTAGCCCATTAATATGCGGGAGCGGATATGAATCCTTTTTGGTCAGTTCGTTAAGTTTGCGACAGTCTAGACATAGTCTTATTTTGCCTGGTTTACGGACGGTGACAATGGGACTACACCAAGGAGAGTTCGACTCCTCTATTACGCCTAATGCTAGTAGTCTATCGAGTTCTTCAAATACTTCAGCCTGCTTTGGAGGGGACAATGGGTAGTGTTTTGCCTTCACGGGAGTGGCATCACCTGTGTTGATTTCATGTTCTAGCAGATGGGTGCAACCGAGCCCTAATTTTTCGTATGACGGAAAGTTTAAAATAACGTTTTCAAGCTTAAGTTTCTGATCGGGAGTTAGATCATGATAAAGCGCCTCAGTTTTGTTATTGTTTGCCTCAATGCACTCGATTTTTGGTATTATTTGTGGGGCAATGGCGTAAGCGTGCCAAAAATCGACTCCAAGGTATCCCTCTTGAGATAGAGTTGGCACTATATAGAATATTATTGATTTTATAACTCCTTTAAAATTCACAGGGAGTGAACAATAGCCTAAAACTTGATTTTTGGAACCGTTTGCAGTTGAAATACTTGATCTAAATTGTTTCACGTCGATGTTATATTTTTTTAAGAAATCTAAACTTCCTTTCCCTAAAACTGTCACGTTTGCTCCAGAGTCTAAAAGACAAGATAGTTCACTGTCAAAGATTTTGATTTTAGCATATGGCCTGCCATCATCAGAGTTAGTTAAATAAGTTGTTTCAAGGGTCTTTCTAAATGTTTTCCTGAGAGCATAACGAGATCTACATTTGATGATCTGCCGAGAAATTCTTGGTTTACGAAATTCAGTGTTACATGGTGTTGGATATGATCGAGAATGTGTTTGTAAGTCAGGGTTACTAAAGTCAATGTTATCTGATGCTTGATATAATCGAGAATGTGTTTGTACGTCAGGGTTTGGATGAGGACTGGAGAGTAAATCCCCCTGTGAGGTTTTACTCTCAATGTCTAAACAAATTTCGGGATCTAACTCGTGGAACGAGCACTCCCGATCGCTTGCTCGCTCCGACGTCTGTTTCCCGGATGAGCGTTGTTGCACTCCGGAGTCGTAACGCCTCTCTGTCCACATTTGAAACAGAAAAGGAAGCGAGTGTTTTCGGGACAATAGATGTAACTGTGTCCTGTTTTCAGACAGTTCCAACATTTAATTTTGGAATAGTCTCCCTTGACGTATTGCTTATTGATTCTTAAGGTTTCTATTTGGGGATCGAAATCTTCGTCCACCTCATCACAACTTATCGATTCACCTAATGATTCAATAGAAATTTCATCCACCTGTCGAGGTCGATTAGTTGGGTATTTGAGAGCATTATTTGAAATGAGCGACCTTTCCGCTTCCCTAAGTAAGTCACGGTACGAATCCAAGTCAACCGGTCTAGATACGAATGTCATGTTTAAAAGCTCAGGTCTGACGTTTTTTCTTATTATTTTGATTAAGGCATTGTCATCCATGGGACTCTCTAACTTCAAGTTCATTTTAACTAATGATGAATGAAAGTCATCGTAACTTTCCTTCATGTGTTGTTTTCTAGCAGAAATCTTCATTAAAATATCCAAATCACTTTCTAATGTGCCAAATTGTTTATTAATGGCTCTTTTTAAAAGAGGATAAGTTGCCCTAGGATTTTGTTTTATATACATCCAAAACCAAGTTTCCGCTTTACCCTTCAGAAAAATATGAAAATTTGCCATTAGATAGTCGTCTGGACACTGACTACGTTCGGTGAGTGTATCTATTTTAAATAAGAAATCGGTTACGTCTTCATCTCCGCTAAATGAGACGTTCCAATCCTTTAGTTTTATAAAGAATGAGGCTGAGGAAGCATTAGAATGGACATTTGAAGTTTGGGAATTAATACCAGGGGATTGTTGTGTACCTCGATTATCACTTGACTGACCTAAGTTTCTTCTAATTTCTTCAATCTCTCTCCTAAACTCTTCTTGAGTGTTTTTCATGGCATCTCGTACATATGTTATCAAGGTGTCCATGGAATTAACATTCGATGAGTGTGGAGTCGGCTGAGGAGGTGGAAGACCAGTATTGTCTTGTGACGCCATTATTAAGCTTGTATTTAAACTTTCTTGATTATCGATAAAACCTACTGGTTGAACAAGCTCCCTAAGGTTATCAATGTTCAGGTTAGGTAAGGACTTGTCAAGTAATTCGCAGTTTGAGTTTGTCTTTTCTTGTAAGGATGTGTTAGATTGTTCACTTGAATCTAGAGATCGTGGGACAGAAGATGTTCTTATGGCCCTTATGCTTGTAGACGATCGCGAACTTTCAAGACTAACTACACTGTTCGACCTAATAACTTTGCCGCGTCCTCTTACTTCAGTAATTGGTGTTCTTAAACTATCTGTTTTTTTGGGCGTTCTACCCCTAACGCTTACGGAGGGTCTGTTCAAATTTGTCCTAAGGGAAGTCGATTGATCTGAACTGTTCCGCGTGTTATATTTGTGCATAATGCACTAAACCAATCAGCAAGTGGATAAAAATATCAATAAAGCAGAGAATTTTTTTTTTTTTTTTTTTAACAAAATAAATGGTCAAGGTATGTTGATTGCTAGTTGAAAAGACTAAAAGTAATGTATGAAGTGGTTTGTGATCCGTTCAAATTCTTGTATACTGCGATGTACAACAGTCTACTAGAAGTTGAAAAACAAAATAAAAAAAAAAGATATAAGAGAAGTAATTAAACATTCTGATATTGACGGTTTTTGTTGTTTCTAAAAAAAATAATTCATAAAAATGTGTGAGGATGCTAAGTAGAATCAGGCAATGGCTAGGTAAGTGATTGTGTTATATTCTATGTATATTAAAGAAGGCATAGGTAACCTAGTACACTGACTCTTCCTAATAAATACTTGGCCTATCATATTCGTCTTCTAATCGAAATATGCTGTCTCAAACATATGTTAAAATAAAAAAAATTCATTCCTATTAAATTTTACGGAAAATGAGCAATTTTCTTTAGTTCGAATCTAATTCATCTCGCAACATGTCTACCATTTTCATTGATTAATAGTCAGACAAGGACTGAAATAGTCTAGAGTTCAAACGTACATTCTTATTAAAATGAATTATTACCGCAACAGTAACCAAACACTATACGTAATCAGTTCTGGACTTGTGATAATTCATTAGAAATAAATAGATGGTAAAATAATTTTTCCGTAGATAATTTTTTGTTTTTTGACCGTTATATTTTGCATCGCAATTGAAACTAGTGTTATAATTACCAATTTTCACGACTTTTGCCAAAATATAAGGCTGAAACAATATTAGTACTGTATTAATTTTGGAAATCTTTTAATCTGAAAAATCTCATTTTCCACCACTGGAAGTGGCCATTTCGTTGGGCGCCATATATGTTACGCGTCATTTATTTACTTGAAATATTAGGAACAAATTGTTTTAAAAAAAAAATTGGTACAGCAGTTAAGAGGCAAGATAGATTATCCAGCTAGCTCAGTAAAAGGTATTTTGGTTCTTAACCCGTTTTCCTAAACGCATAACATATGATATACACTCTTGCCTAATTGAAATACCATAGTGCATATTTAAAATATTGTTACAAAAAGAAATCATCAATAAAATACTAACATTAGTAAGGAATGAAACTATTGATGTCAAGGTGTTATGACATCAGGGTATATTTATCCCACCCTACTGACTCTTCGTCAGACTCCATGACAGAAGTGCTACCCTAATATTTTCCTCTGTCCCTAACAACACAATCACTTTACCCGAAACTTACCTTTGCCTGTTTTCTCCCCGGCATCCCCCTTTAAAAGAGTTAATTACTTTTAGATTTCATATTTTATTGGAATTAAATTTGAAATGATCAAAATTCTAGAATAAATTAATATTAACAATGTTCATATAAACCTAGAATGACAATAGCAATAATCGTAATTATATTTCAAATAATATAGTTATAGAAAAAAAAATAATGATACTGGAAAAATTTACAATATTGATATAAAAATTATTATAATTATTAATACATACATACAATATTTATACTTAATAGAAAATTATCTGGAGCTGCATTATCGGCGTAATTGTTCGTTAAAAGATGTTGTCGCTGGTTCTGATGATTGTTCGATTTTATTTTCTGGTTGCTTTTGGTTTATTGTTTTGAGTAGTTTCCTTTTTGTTAGTCAGTGGTTTTGTTTTGTGTTTTATTGTTCTTCAAGTTCATGTTTTGTTTTATTAATAATAATAACAATTTTGAAGTTTTTATTTCAGTTTTATAGCATTTCTGGTCTTTCATTTTTGTTTACATTTGTGTTTTTAAAGTTTTTCAGATTTTTCATTGTTATTTAAATTTATGTATTTTCCTTTTTTTTTTAGGTTTAGTTTATATTTATTGTTTTTTTTTTTTTTTTTTTAGCATTATAAGGGTGTGTAGGCTGTTTAAATTTTTGTATGTTCCATTTATTTGCAATTAGACAAATTTTTATATTGTTCACTTTATGAAACTTCACTTGGGGAAATATATATATAGTAAATACGTTCGGATTATAATTAAAAATACACAACTAAATTGGTTAATTTTTAAATTTGAGCATCTATAAAGTTATTATGATTTCACAGGAATTCTCACGGATATTGACAAAAGACATAGTAAAATTGTTTAATTAATATGCATGATTACTATCACTATTTATTTTGATATTTAGGTAAAGTATTTACTTATATTGTTTGTTTTGTTTACATGATATTAAAGTTTGGTTTTGTGTTGAACATTTTATTTAAAATTTGGTTTGTTTATTGGATGTTATAGTTTAGTTCGGTGTGAAAATTGTTTCTTAAAATTTGTTTTGGTTTTTTTTTTTTTTTCCATTTAGTTTTTTATTAAAACTAAATTGTGTGTGGAACATTTTAGAAATATTTAAATGCAAGTATTAAAAAAAAAAAAATCATGATCAACATTTAGCTTTTCTTTATTTTTGCACTGAAATTTTTGTTTTAAGCTATTTCACTACCATAATTTTTTTATGTTTACACAGTATTTTTGCATTTGTTTTAATATTCATCTATGCTGAGCACTTTTCTTTGTTTATTAAATATTTAATACAAGTTTTATTTATTTCACAATAGTTTTTTTTTACTATTAGAATATAAATTTTAAATTTTGTATACAAATCACATTTTTAATCACATTTTTATGAAACAAATTTTTCTTTAACACTTGTGCTCGCATCAATATCAGAATACCTAATGTCTGTTCCCTTTTTGTTCAACTAACTATCAACTGCCTTTTCATTCTCATGCTGTACCTTATCCTTTTCTGATTGGTTGAAATTTTATAACGGTAAAAGATCATACCACTGAGAATGCAAAGTAGAAAGAAGAAGTGCGATAACTAATTGTACATTCCAATCTACAGATGCGTTATCGTTGGTGGGGGCTATCATTTTTTTGTAAATAAAACGCAAAAGAAGAAGTACGATAACTGTAGTTTGAATTCCATTCTACAGTAGCGTTATCGTTGGTGGGGTATGTTAAACCTTTATGGGTTCTTGTAGGGGTATTCCACTCATGTTAATAAAAAAAAGAAAATAAATAGATTTAGCAAACAAAAAAAAAATCCGTAACAAATATCGTCCGCTATCCTTTGCCCAGAATCTTATTTAATATATTTTCACTGCATTCCTATCTTTCATAATACAATTACATACCTCAAAAAATAAAGCTTCTATTTTATTGCACTTAAATTCTTAAACGCACGATTCAATATAAATTTTTATTTTATACACCCAAATCAACGCACACTTGTTGTTCATAGTTTTTTTCACATTTTTCTACTCAGTGACTATATGCGGCAAAATATTTCCATATATGTGGCTGAAATATTGTATAAATGCACATTTTCGTTTTAAACATTTTTAACTTCGCACAATTTCGTATTTTACATTTTTCAACTTCGTATGGTTTGGCAGTCTACATTTAGCATCTTCCATATTTCCATTGTTTGAATTTTTTACTGCGCATATCGTTTGCAGTTTATGGTTTTCACGCTGCAATTTGTTTGCATGTTTGATGTTTTTGTAGTAATTTTTTTGTATATTATACACAAGTAATATATTTGTTTTTGCTAACCAAAAATATAAATATATTTGGGCAGCAAATGTTTTAGAAATGAAAAATTTTCATTTTGTCTTCTAGCTGCAACGTAAAATATTTTGTAAGGCAAAATATTTTTGGAAAAACTGCGACAAATATTTCTACTATGAAGCTTGTGCATATATGGAATTCGTAAATAGTATTTATATTTTTAGTATGTATGTGAGGAAATATTATTTTGTTAAATATTTGTTGCAGTTTTCATTTAAAATTATGAAATATTTTGCAATTTTTTGACTAATATAGTAGTAATTTTAAACTCTGGTTTAAATTAAAACTTATTTATTTAAACTTTAAATAAATAAGTTTTAATTTTAATGTTCTTGGCGATTTACATAATGGAAGTATGTCCTGCATCACTTGTATTGCTATATGATTAAATTTCGAATCCACTTATAATTTTTGCAAAGTGAAAAAAACAGTGATTTACAAAATTGTTATAATTGAAAAGTTTCTAAAGTCAAAACAGTTGTTGCAGTTGTTAATTATGTTACGTTTTTAGCCTTTTAAAAACTGTGGTTCATTTCCTTAAAATAGTTTAAAATTATAACAACTCTTTATTTATTCAAATGTACAATAACGACAATTAAAATAGTCACTCAGTGTTTTTATATACGTTTATAAATTCGCAGAAATACACACACTTTTATTTAACACTTTATAAACTTGTTGATGTCTTTACTTAACGATACTTCACATTAGACTCACTCTTTTGTGTTCTTACGGCCAATTTATATACAGTGCATTACCATCTAGAAAGCTCTATTAGTACAATGATCTGTAGTGTGCACCCTGTAGACAAAAGCTACTAGAAAAAAGAAGAAGAGTTAATAATGAATTAATGATGACAAAAGGGTTTTGTTTTGTTTGGAAATATGTTTTTTTTTGTTTTGACAATTGGAAAGATTGTAAACAATAACAAATGAACAGAATATATAATTTAGATGGCTGAAATAAAAATCTCGGCCATTTTCCTAAAAAAAAGATAGGTTTCGAGGGAGGAAAGATAGTGAAATTCTTTCTTTTTCAATCGTACTGGCCAAAGAAGGAAGAAGGTGGAGTTCGTGGCGCAAATTTATTTAACAATTTTTATATTTTTGAACAAAATTTTTTTATTTAGAAGTAAAAAAAAAAATTCATAAATAATCTTAAAACTAAAGGATCTTAAAACTAAATGATCTTGAAACTAAATGATTTTAAAACTAAAGAATTAAAAAAACTAAGAAACCGCCAGCCACTTCAACAGGACTCCATCCATCGTGGGAACAGCAGCATTAGCACCACCACGCCTGGGGTGCTAGGGTATATTTGGTGATATTCCGACGAAGTACAGTGAAATACACCCGGACATATAGACGGACGTTCAATTCGGTTCCTTTTCTTTAAGAAAATAATAAAAAAAAAAGAAATATTTATAAAATAAAAAAAAGTGATTAGTGAGATATTTATATAAAAAAATAGGAAGTCTTAAGTATCGCAAAGTCCATCCCGCGTGTGAACCTTAACCACGCGTGCGCGAGTTAGGTTAGAGCTCTGGCCTAGGGAACAGTGAGTCGCGAGGTTAATTAACCCAAGATTTTCCTAAATCTTATATAGGTAATTCTCCTATACAAAAAAAAATTTTTATAAATAAATATATATAAATAAATAAATAAAAGGAATTAGAGAATTCTAAATATTAATAGTACCTCGAACTTAGACATTTAGACACGTCACTGACTGGAAATATCCATCTACCCTATCTTCACCCGGGAGATTCTTCTGGGAAATTAGTTGGCCGCCAGGGAATAGAGCGAGAAATCAGTAACGCTAGATTTAAGGGATAAATTATAAATTATTAAAAGAAATTTTATTAAATTAAAATTAAAATTTAAAACTAAAATCTTAAATTAAAATTTAAAACTAAAATCTTAAATTAAAATTTAAAACTAAAATCTTAAATTAAAATTTAAAACTAAAATCTTAAATTAAAATTTAAAACTAAAATCTTAAATTAAAATTTAAAACTAAAATCTGAAAAAATTTAAAACTAAAATCTTAAAACTAAATTTTTATAACTGAATCTTAAAGCTAAAATTAAAAGTAAAATTTGAAATTTTCAACGAAAAGCAACATTTTTTTTTACCTTTTTATATCTAAAGTAAATTTTGTTAATAATTAATTTTTGTTTATATAACTTCATTCTTTATTAATAAACCGAAACTTTTATAATGTTTAAATGAAATTGCTACTTTTCAAGTTTTATTTTACTATGATTTACTAAAATTCAGTAAACGCGGCGGTAAGTAAGGAAGGTATTGTTTGCGGGGAAAGTTTGGGACATTCTTACGATCGGATGTCATGGCGGGATTCAATCCCGAGTGGGTGGGTTATCTCCTGGCAACAACATCAGCCAGGAGAAGAAATTGTTCGGTAGATAAGTACGCAGGGAAATAATAATAATGAACAAAAAAACTACTTTGAGCCCCTTTAACTTAAATATACTTTTGCTGGTATGATTTTTGTGATAGTGTGTGTTTTCGATCCGGATTGTTGGCAAGGACCACCCCCTCCTGCGAGTTCCAAGCCCGGCAAACGCGAGCATACCAGCGCCGCCGGCAATCTGGCCACCTTGTTTCTTTTTGTTTATTTTGTTTTCTGTTTGTTCAATGAGCAAACCGATGTAGGACAAATACACCAACCCACACACAACAGATCTTAAAACTAGAATATTCGAATTCTAGAGCATTCGATGTTAGGCATTAATCATTTAGTGTTGCCATACATACATACAAACAAATAAATTTAATCAGTCAGCTGATTAAATTTATCTGTACGATAAATAAATAATTGGCAGATGAGGTCGGGTTAGCTTTGCGACAGAATAGAAGCAAAAGAGACATTGAGAAAACGAAATTTCTTTAATATGCAGTTTTTCGTTGGGAAAAAAGATAATCACATAATGAGAAAACGGCCCTTAGTATAGTTAATTTGTGTATACAAAATATTAATTTAATATTTTGAATCTTAAATACTTTCGCCGATTATTAGTATACATTTTATAAATGCTTGTATGAATTAATTTGTATAATAAGTAAATATTACCATAGCATTAAAAGGTTTTGCTTTTTATTTATGTATTTAGAACACTGCAAATATTTTTAAGCGTTCTGAGCAAAAAAAGTATTTTTTATATAAGACTTAAAATCAACAAGTTGACAACACCGTTAGTAAATGTCACGTAGAAACGTAAAGAAATTCTGTTTTTAACAGGTTCAGACGTTACAGTTACGTTACATTTTGTCACTATAACTGCTTTAACTACTTTACACACAATAGAAACGATCAGCTGTTCCGTTCCGTTAATGTTACATTACATTACGGTCGGCTAATCCACCCTTTAGGCTTTTGGGATTTTTGAAAAGTTTTTTGGGAATTGTGGGATTGTCAAAAACAATTCACTTATTTCTTTTTCACTTTTGTATTTCGATCAAAAGTTTCTATATAAGTCTAAAGTTTCATTAGAAACGATTCATAAACAAAATTTTTATTGCATTTTAAATATTGAAATTTTCCAGAAAAATCAGCTACCATTTTTTATTCCCATATTTTTGAACAAAGTCTTCTATCATTTTTTTAATTTTTAAAATTTTTTTATATTTTTGAAAATAGGACATAATTTCCTACACGTTGATATATAAAATGTATATCTTTTCTTTTCCACTAGTCTCATTAATGGCTTCAAAACCCATAACTCACAGTAATTAGCTTCATCTTATAGTGTTCTGCGGTGTTTGGTTATGCAAAAGTCGGCAAGGCAGTGCAAAAAATATATTACAAAAACGGCACAATTTTATAATTTTCTGTATGTGGTTGATTTTGAATCCATAAATTTGACTAGTGGAAAAGAAAATATATACGTATTATATATCAACGTGTAGGAAATTATGTCCTATTTTCAAAAATATAAAAAATTTTTAAAAATTAAAAAAATGATAGAAGACTTTGTTCAAAAATATGGGAATAAAAAATGGTAGCTGATTTTTTTTGGAAAATTTCAATATTTAAAATGCAATAAAAATTTTGTTTATGAATCGTTTCTAATGAAACTTTAGACTTATATAGAAACTTTTGATCGAAATACAAAAGTGAAAAATAAATAAGTGAATTGTTTTTGACAATCCCACAATTCCCAAAAAACTTTTCAAAAATCCCAAAATTGGGATTTTTTTGATTTTTGGATCTATTGAAGGCACCAAGCTCGGGGCTATGAAATCCCTTTGCATAATATTGAAGAACAGATTGGGACATACAAAACAGGTCTAAATTTTTTGAAAGCAGCTATGCGATTTTAGAATTTGTTGTCTAAAGTTGAAATTTTCATAAAAAATAGGTCTACTTCGGAAGGCTCTGGACCACGCAATAATACAAATTTTGATATTATTTTGCTTTTATAATATTTCCCGAAATGTTACCTTTCAGAAAAATATAAACACATTATTTATCTTTTCCTCATTTTCTGTATAATTTAAAATTAATGTAGTTACTTTTTTCGAAAAAAAAAATGGCGGAAAAACGACTTTTTTATTTTTTTTAAGTTTGAATGCACATAACTTTTGACTCAGTAAATATTTTTTAACATTTCTTTCTTAAGATTATTAACAAATTTGTTGTTAATTCAAAAAAAGACTTTTCAAGAAAATCGGGAATGAATTATAAGAGATAATATATGGCTAAAGCAATGTTTTTTATAGATCCCGTCTAGTACATTCCATATATATATAAATCTTTCAAATCGGATCGCAAACAAAAATTTGGCATCATTTTTAATTTTTGATATACCCGAGGTTCCCCACTTTGGGGCATTGTGGCTCGGCCCCCCCTTGGTTGTTTAAGCCCAAATTCAAAACTTAAACTTATCAACACCTCCTCTATAGCCGTGGGAAATTTTATTAAAATCGAGCTATTCGTTTAGAAGTTACAGATTTATTTCCACTTTTTTTTTCAGATCCCCCACTGTGTGCTGTATATCTACCAAGTTATTTCTTTTGCTTCCTTGGAACTTTTTAAAATTTAATTTAAATAAAGAACTTTTTAAAATGATGCCATTGTGCTAAATAAATTTTAATTAGAAATTATAAAATATTGTATTTCTCGACTTATAAACAATTTACCCTTTTTAAAAGTTTTCGGTTTGCTAAGTTTTTCTGAAGAAGTGGAGTTCGTGAGCATAATTTTAATTTATTTACATAGTTTATGTATTATTAGGGGTTTTTTTTTAATGGAATATCACTTTTTTTTAATAAAACGCAACCGAAATGTAGTACATAGTTTAAAACAAAACATATCCCTCTTTCAATTGTTTTGTTGGCCCTGAGAAGGACCGGCTGTATATTGTTGTTTCTCGGTTATGGTGGTAGAACTGATTATAATTATTTAAGGCACAGATTTTATTATAATGTAACTGTTCCCGTTTTTGCAATATTGCTTAATGTTGTCTCGAATTTCATCTTTTGCTTTTGTTGAGATAAGTCAATAAACATTTCTAGAAGCAAAGGTTGTGACAAATCTTCTTCAATCACAATTGTACAGGGTTTCGTTAGAAAAATATGTAAAATGCAACAAGCCTGAGAGTGGTTCATTTGGCGGGAGATTTAATGACCCCTTCTTAAGTCTTTCATATAGAATGCAGTTTTTCGAGAGTACTATATCGGAGGCTCTGCCATTACCTCCTGCATCAACATAGATAAATATGCTATCGCAGTCGACCACGGCCAAAAGCACAATGCTAAAGACGCCTTTTTAATTAAAGTAATCGCTTCCTGAATGTGGAGGAGCTTTTATACGGATATGTTTTCGATCTGTTGCACCCAATGTGTGCGGAAACAACCATCAGTCTTGAAAACCATTGGCCACAGCTTTTCAATCATCAGATGTTGAAGATAACTGTAACAAAACAAAAATATATTTCAGAATATTATAATAATATTATGAATTCTCACCTTGAAATGCTGATCTTGCAAAGCATCAATAATTGCACCTAAAACTTCAGGAACAAATTTGCTTATAGTTTTTTTTGAAAGTCAAGAAAGAAATTCTAAGGAACGATAAGAGTCACATGTCCCAATGAAACGTAAAGCTATTGCTAACATCTCGTAGTCTTATCTTCAGATCGATCTAAAATTTGTTATGTACATACATTTGTCTTTTATGAAATTTTTGTAAGCACATTATAAAGGAAAAGACTGACACGACAACGTATAAACATTGTACTTACTAAGCTTAAAATTTCATCAAACTCGTTAATATTCATCCGGCAAACATTTTTATATTCGGAGCACTCCCATAGTATGACTTTTAACAAATGAACTTCAACGCTGTGGTCCTCTCTTTTTGCAAGAAAATAATTTACCCAATATTATCGCTCGCAGCGCTCATATTCGTTGGAAAGATCCATTTAATATTTAAGGTTTTTTAAGGCCAACAACAGATTTACAGATCTAAACGGCATTTTGTTTAAAACCACAACAAAATTTTAGGTTAGTTTTTTTTCAATTGTTTAAGTATTTTTTTGTACAAATTAACTGTGGAAAATCACTACCGACAAAAAAACAATTTTACCTTTAGTAATTGTATGTAGAATTATCATTATTTCTTCAATTTATTTCACAAATACACTACACTAAAATCACAAGAATTTGCTTCGCTGACAATCAAAAAATAATGAAATATCTTAACATTGACATGAGTACGACACTTCACCATTAACATATTAAAAATTTAACATGAAGTCTTGTTTTCACACTGAGTGGTTTGAAAGTAAAAGTTGGTTATATCAATAAAACCTTAATAAACCTGGTTTTACCATACAAAAATATTATGTTAAGACCATCTTAAAATCTATTTTGAATTGGTTTTAAATAGGTTTTATGAAATACAACCTTGTTTTCAATATACTAAATTCCAACATGAAAATGTTGAAAACAGCTGATAAAAAAAAACAAAACAAATATTAAAACGAAGAAAGCCGTTGACAAAGTGTAAAAGCTAAAAAATTTAAATTGTGAACGTATCAGCCACAATAAAAAATACAAGAAAAAAAAGCTTTTGAACAGAACATAACGAAATGCTGTCAAACTACACCGTAATACCATATAGAGTTTTTTATAACATCTCGAAAACTATGGCAGTATTAAACGAAGTGGACGCATTCCAACTATAGATCAGAAAACCAAGCGGCATATTCGCCATTTAGCCACCAACGAAAATATGAGTTGCAGGCAAATAAAAGTTGAATTATATTTGCAAATAACGAGAAAGCGTATACAGCAACTGTTGACAAATGATATGGGCCTTTCATATGAAAATACCCAAACCACGTTTAATACAACGACATAAAAAAGCTCATATAGCATTTGCAGAAAAATAAAAATTTTGGGAAGAAGAATTTGAAAATGTCATATTTAGTGAAGAAAAAAAAATTCAATTTGGATGGGCCTGATGGTCACCACAAATATTGGAGAGATCTCTCGCCAAACATGCTTCAGCGGAACCATGGTGGTGGATCACTCGTGGTTTGGGCTGCATTTGGAGCACGAGGAAAGTCCAGAATATGCTTTGTGCCGAATAAAATGTATTCGGAGTTACATGTTGATTTACTGGAGAATAATTTGCTAGACTTTGCTGCTGAACTATATAATGATGATTGGACGTTTCAGCAAGACAACGCTCGGTTGACACAAGCATTTTTTAACTCGCATAATATACCGGTAATGGAGTGGCCAGCCTTAAGTCTCGACCTGAACCCAATTGAAGACCACTGGGGTATCCTGTTCGCGAAGGTATTTTCTAAGTCAAAGAAATATACGACTCCAAAAGAACTGATACTATCAATTCTGGAGCAATGGGAAAAAATTGATACAGGAATCTTAAAAAGCTTGGCAGGTTCCATGACCCGAAGATTGCAGCACGTTTTAATAAACAAGGGCAACACAATCAATTACTAATAACATAATAAATTGGATTAATAGTAAGAATTATACTGCGCTGTCCATTATGCACATTTTTTTTTTTATAAATTTAAAATAAAAATAAAAATAAATATTATCCTATATGTAAAACAAAAACTAAAAAAAGTTTTCTTTTCTAAGTAGTAATGGGATATAATACCTTGCACATATAAATATTTTACACAGGTAAACGTAAAATATTTGGAATGAAATATATGCGAAATAATTTCGCAAAAGCAGTACTCTGTTTTTATTAATGAAAACATGTGAAATACATCTGGCAACCTTATTTTTCCACACGAAGTGACATAAGCAGCACTTCTTTCGCACGAAATTAAAACAAACAGCTGATAATTTGTTGCATATACAATTTTTCGCATGAAAAAATCATAATTTTTCGCAAATATGAACAGAGTACTAGGCTTTAGGTGTGAAAACACTATTAATGATAGCAGCTTAAACATTTAGTGTTGCCATATTTACAAATAATGCTATCAACATTGTTGATATGTAGAAACATCTACTCATGGACGTGTTTATAATTATAAACATTCGTTTCGGATCGTTAAATTCAAATCGCTAATGCAAATTCGCAACAATATAATGGAATTTAGATCAACAAAATGTATGTTAAAGAAAACTTAATTTTTTGTAGAATACACTGAGGTAAAAACGACGTTGCAAAATCAGCAACGGTTGGTGTCATTTTGACGGTGGCACTTTTTTTCAACACCATACGTTTACAATTTGTAAACAAACGGGTATGAATCGACAACACAATGTTGTCAAGTTATGCGACGTCTCATCTCACTGTGAATAACAAGCCTGTTGGTTTTTATTACGACCAGTGTTGCCAGTTTAGCCTTTTTGAGGCTAAATTTTGCCTTTTTATTTACTCTTTAGCCTCGAAATTTTGGTTTTAGCTTTGTGGCTTTTTTCTAGCCTTTTTTTAATTTGATAATAGCCTTTTTTTAAATAAAAAGGCTAGAAAAAACCACGAACCTAAAACCAAAATTTCGATGATAAGGAGAAAATAAAAAGGCTAAATTTATATTTGTGAGACATTTTTATTTTAATTTATTACTGATTTTCATTTAGCTTTTCAATATACTCAAGAATTGTGCAGTATTAAAAGAACAAGTTACAATTGCCAATACCAAGTGTTTAAAAATGAAATATAGTATTTTATATCTGAAAGCTATAAATGTCTAGCAAATTCGCTTTCAAGACAAAATTGTTATTACACAATATATTCATCGTTATATAATGGACAAGAGTCCCACAAACTCTTGAAGGTTTGTGATACTCGATGGCTGTCATTTGAAATAGTCGTTAAACGTATTGTGAATCTGTGCTTTGAGTTAAAACCAATGCTTCAAAGCCAAACATTTAAGTGATTAATATACTGATTATAATTTGGTGTATTATTTTTTTTAAACCAGTAAGCAATTCAGCGGATCCAACAAAGCTGTTTTCTGATTTAAAATTTCTTCTCCATAGTTTGTGTTTTCAAATTGTTTACATTATCGTCCCCAATTGAAATGTTTTCGCCACATTTTTCATGCAAATTTGAAGAATGAGAGATAAAATAAAGAACGGTTTAATTAGTGACGATTCTGAAAAAAATAATACGGCAAATTAAACTAATTGAGCAATTGCGTCAGAGATTTTCATATGAAAACTCTTCGCTAAATCGATTTTTTATCCGTTAATAATACACTTAAAATAGTACTCGTAAAACCAAAAAAATATATTATGTATGTGAAAAATAGTAAATGCTTAGTACTTAAATTAAAAAAAAACAAAATTTAAGATTTGTCTGTATAAAAATATATCGGGCATTTAATGTCAAGTGAACCATCTTTCGAAATCGATGTCTTCCGGTAGTTAGTTCTATTAGATAGTAATTCAGACACAATTTTTCAACAAGATCGGTCGAAAACTTTCTGAGTTAGAGGGGAGCAGAATTAGACATTTTGGCTAAGCAGGTGTTTTTCTCATCCATGTAACTTATTACCTATTGTTCTTAGTAAAATGTGTCCCAAATAGTTTACATAGCTATTTCTTCAATCTTTCGGAAAAAAAAACATTTCTTTTGGGCCCTTTTTTATTTTTTTTGCTCAAGAGAAAGCTTAGGTCCATTCCTTTAAGAGGTTTTTGATCGCTTAGTGGGATTCGAGTGGAATATCTATCAAAATAAATATTTTGTAACTCAAGACATACAATTTTTGAATTATTTTTGCAAAATCTAAATTTTTTTTCCAAAATGGTCTTTTTTAAATTTTTTTTTTTTTTTTGCTCAAAAGAAAGCTTATTTCCATTGCTTTAAGAGGTTTTTGGTCGCTTATGTATATTTGTATATTTATTATTAATGATTAATGTTATTTTTAGTATGTTGCTGAAGTGTACCTTTATAATTTTATTTATTTTTATGAATTTTATGAACATATTTTCAATTTTTTTATTTAAAAATAAATATAAAACTAAATTCTTAATTTATAATATTTTAGCTTTTTTTTTGACTTTTTTTAAAGCAGTTTGGCTTTTTCTGGCCTTTTTTTGAAGTCAATATAGCTTCTTTTTTTGCCAGCTCCTGGCAACACTGATTACGACGAACCTAATGGTTATTAAATAAGTTAACACTTATAAATTAGGTTTTGTGAACAAAAAGTGAACAAAATAAATACAGTGAAATCAATAAGATTAATGTGGAGATGGCTGAATAAAGGGACTATGTGGAAGTACAACAGTACCAGGAAACAATAGCCATTCACAATTTGTTTACATACGAGTATTCAAACAAGTTTTTATAAATGTGTTTATACTAAATAAATGTAAAATTAATAAAAAATAAGGTATTTTATGTTTTATTTTAATCGCCATAAATATTATGGTAAATTTAGAAAGGGAAGGAATTTCAAATCAAAAAAGGATGGTGTTAAATCAACAACGGACGGTATTTAAATGACAACGGTACGGTGTCAAACTGACAACGGATGGTATCAAATCGACAACGGCATGGTGACAAATCGACAACGGATGGTGTCAAATATGCAACGGCATTGGAACGCCAATTTTCAACTGCAAGTCCTATGATGGAAAGCCCTGCAAATCTAACGAATTTAAAAATTCGACTAATTCATAACATCCTTAATATTGTAACAGTATCGATTTATAAATATTTAGATTAACATAGATGTTATTCACAATGTTGCTATTGATGGAGTTAACATCTATATTTTTGGCTGCCAGTAACGCAAACTTTTTCTTATCTTATCAATTTGTAAGTTTTGTTATGAAGAATGTGTTTATTATTTATTTAACTATCTATATTTCATATATCATTCTTCCGGAGTTTTGGCTGTGTGAAGATGAATCAGTCAGTATAGTTAGTTTTTTCTAGTTTGATAAAAATCTATATTTTACATCATCTGTCAAAATTTCATTGGTGTTCCAAGTACCGTTTCGATTTTATAAATAAAGACATTTTAGCAAGTGTTTTGTTGCATGTTTGTTTACATTGAAATAAAAAATCCAAACAATCACAAAACTGCCGCTTCTGTAAACCTTTTTTCTTGGTAAGATATATTTAATATAGAGTATTACAAGGTAGTAAGCAGGGTTTAATATTTAGTTAAACGTTTTTTACATTTGACTACCGACTACGCAATAAATATGAATCGTTTTCATATTAATGTCCACATATACTGAAAATATACAAACTATAAACCAATGCCATATATGCACAAGCTTCATAGTAGAAATATTTGTCGCAGTTTTTCCATAAATATTTTGCCTTACAAAATATTTTACGTTGCAGCTAGAAGACAAAATGAAAATTTTTCATTTCTAAAACATTTGCTGCCCAAATATATTTATATTTTTGGTTAGCAAAAACAAATATATTGCTTGTGTATAATATACAAAAAATTTACTACAAAAACATCAAACATGCAAACAAATTGCAGCGTGAAAACCATAAACTGCGAACGATATGCGCAGTAAAAAATTCAAACAATGGAAATATGGAAGATGCTAAATGTAGACTGCCAAACCATACGAAGTTGAAAAATGTAAAATACGAAATTGTGCGAAGTTAAAAATTTTTAAAACGAAAATGTGCATTTATAAAATATTTCAGCCACATATATGGAAATATTTAGCCGCATATAGTCACTGAGTAGAAAAATGTGAAAAAACTATGAACAACAAGTGTGCGTTGATTTGGGTGTACAAAATAAAAATTTATATTGAATCGTGCGTTTAAGAATTTAAGTGCAATAAAATAGAAGCTTTATTTTTTGAGGTATGTAATTGTATTATGAAAGATAGGAATGCAGTGTAAATATATCAAATAAGATTCTGGGCAAAGGATAGCGGACGATATTATTTTATTGAATTTTTTGATTAAATGATTTTTGTAATACGAATTCAAATGTAGTCCTGCTGCTTGTAATAGGAGTCCAGAAAAATTAGTAACATAAAATGTTGTATGTAAAGTGGCTAAAAAAGCAAAACAGCCAATGAATACAATGTAATAAAAAATAACAGGATCTACAAAAAAATAGTATGTTGCATAAAAATGCAATGTAGATAGATAGATTACTTTTTCTGAATGAAATCTATCAAATTAAGTACACTCAAATGTATCCTTTCGTAAAATTTGTAACAGGAGAACAAACAAATAAATAAGCAGCATAGAAAATAATTGTGCAAGAACAATTTGATGTGTAAGATATAAATGCAAAAAGGCACAGGCATGAGTACAACAGGATCAAAAGGAAATCAACTGTATAAAACTTGTGTTCTGTAACTGCATAATGCAACAACAATTTACGCAAAACCATAAAAACATATACGCACAAAAATCCTTTACAAAAAACAACAATTCAGTGCACATGACAAAAATTCCTCGAGCTAAAAATAAACCAAAATGCGTAATAAAAAATGATCTGTAACGGCACTCAACAAAAATCAGTTCTACACAAACAATGCAATAATATCATCCGCTATCATTTGCCCATAATCTTCTTTAATGTACTTTTACTGCATTCCTATCATTCACAATACAAGTAGGTACATACCACAGGTTCTTCATTGTATAATTATATTTTTTTCAGCATTCTGTACTTTATTATTTTACTCCTGTTACAAACGCTCAGCCAATCATACTCATTTGCATTTGAGATTGCACAAGTTGTTGTTGATTTTCTACATACACAGTAAAAAAAACAACAAAATGCAAGTAATTGCAACGGTTCCTACTCTACTCCTCCATATGTATAGAAATTCCTTTACTATACATTTGTTTCTGTTTTTGCACGAGTTGTTTTTGCTTTTTGCAGCTAGAGGACACACATACAACAGTTGTATATCACAATTACTTGAGTATATAAGTAGTTATTCTTGTATTTCCCTTTTCTCCTGCTGCACTCGTGGCTATGTAAAAAATTGTTGTGCCTTCGTTGCATTATTTGTTCTCTGTTGCTTATTTGTTTTTTTGTTCTCCTGTTACAAATATTACGAATGGATACATATGAATGTGCGTTTAAAAACACAAAGTCGATCTTTCAGAATACAAGTCATACATAATTATGTATGTACATATATATTCTGGACTACTTAAATTTCTATCATTCCTCTTTATCCTTTTTTCTTCTGCTACTCTCACGATCATCATTGAACCTGTTTATGTGTTTGTTTATGGTTTTTGCGTAAATTGTTGTAGCATTATGCAGTTACAAAACACATGTACACACATACAGCAGTTTTATACAGTTGATTTCCTTTTGATCCTGTTGTACTCATGCCTGTGCCTTTTTGCATTTATATCTTACACATCAAATTGTTCTTGCCCAATTATTTTCTATGCTGCTTATTTATTTGTTTGTTCTCCTGTTACAAATTTTACGAAAGGATACATTTGAGTGTACAAACACTTAATTTGATAGATTTCATTCAGAAAAAGTAATCTATCTATCTACATTGCATTTTTATGCAACATACTATTTTTTTGTAGATCCTGTTATTTTTTATTACATTGTATTCATTGGCTGTTTTGCTTTTTTAGCCACTTTACATACAAAATTGTATGTTACTAATTTTTCTGGACTCCTATTACAAGCAGCAGGAATACATTTGAATTCGTATTACAAAAATCATTTAATCAAAAAATTCAATAAAATAATATCGTCCGCTATCCTTTGCCCAGAATCTTATTTGATATATTTACACTGCATTCCTATCTTTCATAATACAATTACATACCTCAAAAAATAAAGCTTCTATTTTATTGCACTTAAATTCTTAAACGCACGATTCAATATAAATTTTTATTTTATACACCCAAATCAACGCACACTTGTTGTTCATAGTTTTTTTCACACTTTTCTACTCAGTGACTATATGCGGCTAAATATTTCCATATATGTGGCTGAAATATTTTATAAATGCACATTTTCGTTTTAAAAATTTTTAACTTCGCACAATTTCGTATTTTACATTTTTCAACTTCGTATGGTTTGGCAGTCTACATTTAGCATCTTCCATATTTCCATTGTTTGAATTTTTTACTGCGCATATCGTTCGCAGTTTATGGTTTTCACGCTGCAATTTGTTTGCATGTTTGATGTTTTTGTAGTAAATTTTTTGTATATTATACACAAGCAATATATTTGTTTTTGCTAACCAAAAATATAAATATATTTGGGCAGCAAATGTTTTAGAAATGAAAAATTTTCATTTTGTCTTCTAGCTGCAACGTAAAATATTTTGTAAGGAAAAATATTTTTGGAAAAACTGCGACAAATATTTCTACTATGAAGCTTGTGCATATATGGAATTCGTAAATAGTATTTATATTTTTAGTATGTATGTGAGGAAATATTATTTTGTTAAATATTTGTTGCAGTTTTCATGTAAAATTATGAAATATTTTGCAATTTTTTGACTAATATAGTAGTAATTTTAAACTCTGGTAGTAAGTAATAAAGAGAATTAAACTACCTTTTATTTTTTATATCCTGGGTAGACGTTTCGTATTGAGTTTTCAAAAAAAGATATTTTAAAATGAACGTACAATTTGATTTAAGTGTTTTAGGAGGGAAAAAATACATGACTTAATGCTGTTTATAAACCTCTTTTCTTTTATTGTTGAAAGCACTTGTACAATAGAACAAATACTCATATCCTTATACGAGAACATACATGTATGTATGTATTCTGATACTACATGTTAATCGATATAAACGGTCGTTTAATTTTATGTTCGCACGTACTTAATTATTTATGTATCGTTGGGTCCAAAACTGAATGGAATCAAAAGACCTTTTATGTACTGAAAATAGCCGTTCTACTTAATTCTATACTTCAACAAACATTCATATAGTTTTATAGTAACTACATATGTGCTTTAATATACATTAGGGTTTGAGCAATTTATTTTATTTTTTATTCCATATTTAACTGACGCCAAAACAGAAGTTTGGACAGAAGTAGAAATTCATGTTAATAAAGAATTTTTGAACTTGAAAATTATTGATTAGAAAGTATCAATATGTTGCATCCGGTGGGTTAACCTAATTCGTGTACGCTAAGTCGTACTAACCATTTTTTTAGGTTAGCTCTTGTTTTCGAGATATACCGTTATTTCGAAAGATATTTGTTTTATTTTTTGTTATAAAATCGAAAGTTGAGGCCAGATTGGAACTTTGTTTTCAAATTTTTAAAACCGTTTCAGTCTTGCTTAAATGTAATGTTATTGCTCAATTTCGTTTTTTTATTTTATTCAATAAGTTAAACCGTTTTTGAGCTACGCGAATATATGTTGTGTTACCTCCTCTATTTTAGAAATAACGGTATATCTCGATAACAAGAGTTAACAGTTATCACCACTGGATTCAGCGTACTCGAATTAGGTTAAGCCAGCGGGTGCCCGCTTGACAGTTTTTTCAAATTACTTGATTATGTTCCATAAACATACTGTACTTACTTTTTAAATAATCAAACACAGCAGGTAGGTTGAATTACTTGAGAAGCTAGAGCACGAGACAGAAAATAATCTAGTTTTTTATTTGTCTCTTACTTTAAGAACTGCCCTTTTCATTTTGTTTTGGTTTTATTTTTCAGCAGCAAAAATTCAAATTATTTGCGATTGTGGTAAATAAGACACACATTTTTGTTTTAATTGCAATTTTTATTTATTAGTTTAAATCACTTATTGAGGCACTCACCGCACCAGGATAAGCTCTTTGAAGATGAGTTTGCATCAACATGAGTTTGCATTACCGCCCAAATAAAATTACACAATTAGCTGCCGGCAGTTTAATGCGATCATTTATTTTTGCAATGTTTTCTCTTTTAATTGCAATGTAATTTGGCAAATGTAAAAAACAACTAAGAATTTTGTTTCATTTAATTTTACACTTAAACCGTACACAAATTTTTATAATTTTAAATTTTCACAAATTTTGTGCCACAAACTACGAAAAAATTGTCTTACATATTTATATGTTTGTTTGTTTACATTTCTTTGTCTACCAAATTCATGTTGTATATAGCGTTTGGTATATATATATGTGGTATCTCTTTTTAAGAGAACTGCCCTTACATCTGATTTGGCGTTTTTTAAAAGTCAAATATGACATCTCTGTTATACTCTGTGGCACAAGACAGACTGATGCAAATTACATGTCAAAACTGGAAAACAGACAGAGCAAGTATAAAATTACTTTAAGAGCGGTTGAGAGATGAAACATTTCAGGAATTTTTGGCTCTTTAGGTTGTTTGAATTGCAGCATCCACATGAGGTCGGAATGATCGGTTGACCATACAAATACTTGTGGTAATGCTTCACACACTTTAATACTGCCAAAATCTCACGTCGCGTTACGCAGTAGTTTCTTCTTCAACAGTATTCAGCTGTAATAGCCTATGACTTTTTCCGTTCTGTCGATGACTTGTGAAAGCACACCGCCTATACCGTATCCGCTCGCATCACTATCTAGAACAAACTTCGATCCAGGGATGGGATATGCCAAAATTGGTGCCGTACACAACAATTCCTTTAACTGCTGGAATGCCTGTTCTTGCGACTTCTGGGTTAGCTCATGTAAGCTTGCGGCTACACTGGTAAAATTCGGTACAAATCGTCGATAGTACGTGCAAATACCTAGAAAACAGCTCAACTCATGAAGATTTTTCGGGCGAGGCCAGTCCTTTACTGCTCGTATTTTACCGTCATCTCTTTATATGCCATCTGCAGTTACGCGATGGCCCAAATACTTTACCTCTTTCTGGAACAATGCACATTTCTTAACGCTTATGCCCAGTTTTTGACTTCGTATTTAAATATGTATTTAGTTAATTTTTACTTAAATTTAAATGGTATTTAAATACAGTTTGAGTTTTTCAGTGCTATATAATTTTTCTTATTTAAATAAGATAAAAGTGTGGTAGCACTACTAAATATCAAAAAATTATCGATAGTTTTGTATAAAACAGCTGTTCAAGCAAAACACAAATTGATACATTTTGCCAAATAGGAAAAAAAAAGGTTATTAAACAATAATATATTTGTAGGAAAATGCTCAAAAGAAGCCCTAACTTCACCACATCGGAAGAGTAGTTTTTGTTAGATCCCGTAAAAAAATACAGCGCTACAATAGAGTGAAAAAAAACAGACAACAAAAGACAGCTGTTAAAAACATATGGTAGTTTATGAAATTTAAATAGAATTTAAATGGCCAACGTTGGCCATTTAAGTATCATTTAAAAAAGCACTGAGAAACTCATTTTCGTATTTAAATGGAACTTAAATATAATTAATATTTAAATACGAAGTCAAAAACTGGCTCTTAGTTTGAGTCCAGCCACTGATATTCGTTTAAGGACTTCTTCAAGGTTTTTCAGGTGTTCACCAAAAGTATTCCCCACGATAATTATGTCCTCGAGGTATACCAAGCATGTCTCCCAGTAAAGTCCTTTTAACACCTGTTCCATTAAACGCTCGAATATGGCTGGAGCATTGCAGAATCCAAATGGAATCACATTAAACTTCCATAACCCATCTCTCGCGCTAAATTCGGTTTTCTCCTTGTCTTTGTCCAATGTGGAGAACCATTTTTGCTGCATTACTGATATGGAGATTGTGTGGCCCTCAGTTGTGGGAGCTTATTGGCCCGTAGTACTACTTCGTTTTAGTTTAAAGGTTAATTTTATGATGGTTAATAATTCGCCTGCTGGTTGTTGCTTGGTGGTACTTCTCTCATTATCAGCAACAACTTTGACATTTCGCACCTTGCATATTTGCAGCTTAGAAATTATTTTCGCCATTTCTTGTGCCATTGCGAATGAAACGGTTTTAGCAAATGATGACGTATGTTTGGCACAGGATCGCGAATGCCATTAACAAATGCCTCTATCTTGATATGGTCTAAAAACGGGTTGATTTCCCCTGGATAAGTAAGCTGAAGAAAACGACTAGATTTCCAGCGCAAAATCTTGTAGTGTCTCATTGCACAGTGTCTAAGAAACTTTTTTTTTTTGGAAATAATTCGGTATCTCTGGAACTTTTTCAGATATTGTTACTAAATTTAAGCTGACTAGAGCTAATGGGGGCCACTACATGGCCCCTCAAAGTTGGTTGCCTCGGGTCTCAATTTTTTTTTTTTTAAAATCTCCGAAATCCGAATCCATTTATGATCCGAATGATCTGAAATTTAAAATATAAATAGTGTAGGTTATTTCCATTAGTTGAAGAGATATTTAGGTTTATTTATTTATTTAATTTTGCTCGATCTTTTTATGGTTTTTTAGATACTGCGGGCCTACGGAGCGTCAAAATGTATTTTTAAAATATCAGCTGTATTGGCAATAAAATTTTAAATAAAATAAAAAAACTTGCTAACAGTTATCTCGTCCCTATAAAAAGTTACACGCATCCGAAGTTGGAACATGTGAAAAGGGACGTATTTTTTATGTTTTTTCCCAATAAATATTTTTTCTTTTGTAGAACAAAATTTTCTTCGGGACTATATGCAATTTTTAAATGAAAGAGAACTTAATTTAAAAGCGTGCAATGTAAAATTTGGCTCTTTTATGCGGACATTACACCCCCAGACCTATTCAAACTTGACCAATTTAAAAAAAAAAAATCGGTTTGGGTAAAAAGTTCTAAAAAGGCAATGTACTATAAAACGGTAAATAACGTCACAGTAGACACTTTTCTAAAAGAAACTAAGTTTTTGGAACACATTTTCCCCGTTTTAGGAATTTCGGTATTTGAAAATGAAAATGTCAAAAATTGTAATGAAATTGATCTATATTAATTCAAATTTTGTTATGATATCTTTAACCGTTAAAATTTTACATTAATTAAAAAAAAATCATAAAATTATTTAATTTTACTAAAATATCAATCTTCAAGTCCTAAGGTTTTCACCAATATCAAATACTTATATAAGAAGACTTTATTTACTCCTCAGAAGTTTCACAAACCCTGCCCCCCTTGAAAAGTTTATTTATATTTTAAAAATAAATTTTGACCCTCCGTAGGACCGCAATATCTAAAAAACCATAAAAAGATCGAGCAAAATTAAAAAAAATAAATCAATAAACCTAAATATCTCTTCAACTAATGGAGATAACCTACACATGTAAGCGAATTTTTTGTAAATATTCTCAAGGAATATTTATATTTAAAATTTTTTTAAAATTGAGACCCGAGGCGACCAACTTTGAGGGGCCATGTAGTGGCCCCCATTATCGCTAGGAAGCTTAAGAAATGTAAATCAACTCGAAAACACCTCAGCTCCAACCAATATCTCAGATAGTTCCTGAGATACCGAATTATTTCTAAAAAAATAACGTTTCTAAACCACTGTGCATTGGCCTTCTGCACTCTACTACGGTATAATTTCTATTTATGTTCGCCACCATAATTACATTGTAGCGCCTCCATTATGTCATCATAACAATTTCTGTTGCTTTCTGGCAGGCTTTCAAAAACTAATGCTGGCAATTTCAACTCTATAGCTTTTTCTTCACTGTTCCATATGTATCAAACTAGAACTTGAACACATTAAATGGTGTGCTGCCATCAAAACTAGGAGCCTTTATTCTACTAATACGCAACGTTCTATCTTGCCATTGATGATTATTAATTTTCATTTCCAGATCGATCAATTTATTATCAACATCTTGGGATTGTTTTTCTAGACCGCTCTCTAAGTCGGATACTTTTTTGTCAATGGAATTCACTCTGCTGTTTATAACCACAAACATTTATTGAAGTTTCTCGACTATAGCTTAAGAACTTTCCTGAAATTTCGCTTCCATTTCAACTAACAGTTTCTCGTTGTTCACTCTCAAAGTTTCTTGAACTTCAGCAAGAAGTTGTTGGCTTTATATGTTTTCCGAACTTCAGCTAACAGCTTATCATTGTTGACTCTAGTAGTTTCTAAAATGGTTCTAGAATTTTTGTTGGCTTCTTGGAATTTTATTTCCATTTTTTTTCATCATAGCCACAAACATTGTTGCACGGGTAGAAAATTCCATTTCTTCTTCATACTCGAATTTGTAAGTTCTGATGTCAATATCACGCCGCACGGTGGCTCAGATCTCAATTTCATCGGCCAAAAGTCCAAATTTTTCTTAACTCCAATTTCAAAAATTTTAATAAAAATACTGTCAATTGTGTGCGTAGCATGCCAGTCAAAATATTTATGTCATTTTATAAAAAATTTGAATTTTGCCGCAAACAATTATCGATAATCTTCACCAAAAGCGTGAAGATGTTCTAAGTTACGTTCAAAAAAAGCAAACTTATATCCATACAGCACCGAAATAAAATTGGACTTGGAAAATAAAATTAAAAAAATTGGATGGAGCAAACAAAGATTTTATACCATGTTCGAACACTGGTTAAAGGGCGAACTTACTGTCCAGGTATCTTCAAAAAGTACAAACCAAAACAATCTTGTCAACAACTGTAGCGATATATCTAAAAGGCGGAAACTTAAGGATATTAATGAAGAAATCGGATGTGAAAATATACAAGAAACTTTGCTATATCAATTTCGATCACAAAAGTCGACATTATTCAAAAAGTTTTTAACGCTAGTCCAGTGAGAACAAAATGGATTCTTAAATGTACTTCAACACCAAGCGATGAAACAGTTCTCAAATGAAGAAGCATTAGCATTATTTTTGAATCTGAAGTTAACAAAACAACAATATAATCAGCTCAGATTGGGTGCGATTGAAAAAGGCTCAAATCTCTATCCATCATATCATCATATAATTGCTGCTAAGAAGGATTGTTTGCCACCAGTGGACACTAGTTATTACACTCACATCGATTTCGCCAGAGGTGCTACTTCAAGATCTACTTAAATAATCATACAGCTCAGCGCTTGCTACTGTCATTTAAAGGAAATGATTCGAAGAAATATGAAAACTACAAGTTAACCCTCTTTTGCAAATGGGGATGTGATGTTTCTTCTGGACAAAAACAATACAAGCAAAATGTATGTGAAAATACTTCAGACACAGATATGATCATGGTGTCATTTCTACCATTGCGATTGATAAAAAATTTGGAAGACTCGGAGCCTTCGACCAGTTGGATCCATACAAAGGATATTTGGCAAAATCAAACACCATCTTCTACAAAATAGGAAACTCATGAATTCATTAAAAAAGAAGTCAGTGATATTAGAACCCAAATTGCAACACTACAGCCATTCGAATTATAGATTGACGCCCAGACAATTGAAGTAAGCAACAAATTGGTGCTAACGATGATAGATGGAAAAAAGTAGGAATTTTTTTTCAAAACCAACCGATTCTAGTGGAACCGGTTCTTTAAAAACCGGTTTTAGTGGAACCTGTTATTATCCAGGGTATTATTAAAATGATTTTTTTTATCTGCTGATACCTTTTTAATAAGTAAAACTGATTGAAAAACAGAAAATTAGCATTTTCATACTAAATGCTATACAAAAATTATAAGTTCAACTTCAACCCTTTCTCAACAACTGCTGAACGGATTTTAATTAAATTAAAACTGGAGAAAAATTCAAGAAGATATCTGTCCATCAAAAAAAATTCTAAAATATCTCTATCGGTTCAAAAGTTACAGAGTTTTGGCCGATGAAAAACTTACCTGAGCCACTGTGCGGTGGCAGAACCGTAACATTGAAACAAAAAGATAAAAACGTTGTCGTCGATAACAGCTGGATTATGCCGTGTTCACCGCTTCTTTCCATAACATTCAAAGTGCATTGCAATGTTGAATATTGCAACTCTGTAAAACCTATTAAATACGTTTGCAATTATGTCACGAAGCGATATGGCTGTTTTTGGTATTCCGACTACAAATAGAAATTATGAGATTTCTCAGTATGAGATTGAAGAAGTTTGGAGAATTTTTTCATTCTCCATACAAAAAAATTGAGCGTAGGAAACCCTGTTCCTGGTTATGTAGAAACACTCATCTTAGATGTAGATGTTTACTCATCCTACTATACTCAATCCATCCGTGCAATGACGAATGTGTTTACCAGCGTTTATTAGTAAATGTTCGTGAACCAACGACTTTTCAATCTTTACGGACGGTCAATGGAGTATTGTGCACAACATATAGAGAAGCCTGACAGCTTTTACGTTTGATAGAGGATGACAACCATTGGGATCTCACTATGCACAGTGGTTTAGAAATGTTTTTTTTTTTAATAATTCGGTATCTCGGGAACTATTTGAGATATTGTTTCGAAACTTCACATGGTTAAAACTGAGGTATTTGCAGTTGCTCAGATTGCTAGCGCTAATGAGGGCCAGTGCGTTACCCCTCAAATTTTGTCACGTTGGGTCTCAATTTTTTTTAAAAAATGTCCAAAAAGTGCTTAATTAGTTGAAGAGATATTTAGGTTTGTTTATAATTTTTTTTTTTTTTTAATTTTGCTCCTAAATTGGTGATACAATTCTAAATAAAAAAAAAACTTGTTAACAGTTATCTTGTCTCTATAAAAAGTTAAGCGCATCCAAAGTGTGAACGTGTAAAAAGTTCCATATTTTTTAAGTTTTTTCCCAAATCAACTCGAAAATACCATGTGAAAATTTGTAATAATATCTCAAATAGTTCCCGAGATACCGAATTATTTCCTAAAAAAACTTTTCTAAACCACTGTGCTATGGAAGATGCTGTTGTTTCATATACACGCCAACAAATTCGAACACTTTTTGCCATTATTATATCAACATGTTTCCCATCTAATCCACCCCATTTGTGGAACAAGTATAAAGAAAACATGACTAATGATATTTTTCTTCGTATTCGTACAACTGCCATAAACCTCGAAATTGGTTTCAATGCGGAAATTTTCAATGAGACGTTGATTTCAATTGAAGACTTATGCTTAAGAATGTCTGCAAGAATTAGGAATGCCAGCTCTTATGAGAGCTGTTAATGCAGGTTATGGAGGAATCTTTTTTCTCGATGCACCTGGCGGTACAGGCAAAACATTTTAACTCTCTCCTGGCTTCAGTTCGCTCACAAAACCAAATTGCACTTGCAGTCTCCGCTGGGATTGCTGGAACCCTATTAGAAGAAGGAAGAACAGCTCATTCTGCCCCAAAACTTCATTTGAACTTATATCGGTATTATATCTGATATCATTTATAATTGAACTGCAATTAACTGATTTTATATTAGCCCTTCTAAAATTATGATAAAAGATTGGAACACAATTTTCAGTTTGAATAATATTTATCTTATCTAAGTATAAAAAGGCTTCAGGTGGTACAAAACCTTTGTCTAATGTATTTATAATATATTCATCATTCGTGTAGTACGGAGCCATTATTAAATTATTTTCTATATATGATATACATCTTGTAATATGATTTCTTATTAAATATATGAAATGTCATACAATATTTTATTGGATATATATTTTTTATAATTACTTTCTGGTGATCTATATTTAGACGTGCACGCTCTTAAACATTTTCTTTCAAACAATCTCAATTTTTCCATGTATGATGGTGAAATATTGAACCAGATTGGGCATACGTAATAATTGGTCTAATTAATGTTTGATATATTACAACGTTTACACTTGATGATATATACTTCGAGTTAAATAATGACTTGTATAGAAAAAAAAGCTTTTTTTGCTTTGTTTAATACTTCATTAATATGGGTTGTAAAATATAAAAATGTATCTAAATAAATACCTAAGTGTTTTACTATTTCTTTACTTGGTATTTCAACGTTATTTATATTAGATTTAATACCAAACTGTTTCCAGTTTGTCTTAATGTTATAATTACATTTATTTACTGGAGGTCTAAATAGGATAGTTTCGCATTTTTGTGAATCCAATCAGTGGTAAACTTTTCTACGACATTGAACGTTTTCTGTAGGTTTTTATGGATGTTTTCAATGGTATTGTCTGCATGATATATTATTATATCATCTGCAAAGGATATTATGTAATTTTAATATAAATAAATTAAAAAGTATTGGTGAATTTACCGTAACTTGTTGTAAACCTTTAGTTATTGCAAATGTGTTTTTACTTTTCTTGTTTTGATGATACACTTTAAAAGTTTTATTACTGATCATATAATAGATTAATATAATTTGATGCATTGGAAAATTATATTCATTTAATTGAAGTATTAGTCCAGGTATCCAAACGCTATCAAAAGCTTTTTCCATGTCTATGAGACAGGCTCCAGTACAGAATTTCCTATTCCAATTGATGTTAGAGCATTTATTGTGGAATGTTTATATTTGAAGCCAAACTGTTTTTCGTTTATTAATTTCTTATATTTACAAAATATTATTATTAATACATAGTTCAAAGATTTTACTTATATTAGAAAGTAAACTAATTGCTCGAAGATTTTTTGGATTACTTGAATCTTTATATTTTTTCTGTAACAAAACAACTTTAGTTTCTTTCCATTTAACTGGGAAGTATGAATTATTTAGCATATTATTGAGAATATTACAATATTCAAAAATCATCTTATCAGGAATATTTTTCAGCACAATATTTTGTATTTTGTCAACACCCGATGACAGTTAACCTCTTAAGTTATGGAAAATATATTGTATTTTATATTTTGCAATAAAATAATTTTCTGTCTGAGATTCATCTAAGTTATTAGATATCTTCTCTGTACTAAAATTTATTAAAATATTATGGTTGTTTTCATATATAGTTTTCATTTCTAAAAACTGATTGAAAAAATTATTAACTTGAACTTGTAAGTTGTTTAAATTAATTGATTTGTGTGCATGAACAGATTCTAAAAATGCATCAACAGTATCTAACATTTGTTTTTTATTTAAGATATCGTTATCGTTATTTAAGATACGTTTTCAAGACAATTTGGTGATATTCCCGCTCTATTTAAAAGGTGTTCTCAATATTCTGGTATTTTTATATACTGAAGATTTAATGGTTTTAATTTCTTGAAATTCTTTTTAATTTCTTTGAACATGCCTATGGAATCTTTTGGATCTATTATAGTCAATTTTTCTTGAATATCTTTGTTATTCATTGATAAGTTTTCTAATTAACTTTACCTTCACTTTCATGAGATTTAGCGAAGATTCGGATAGAATATGTTCTAATCTGTTATGGTTTTTAATATAATTTAGTATTTTGCTTTTTTCTGTATGCAGTTTTTTTTATAGTCGAATTCGCTTTTTTGGAAAATAAATCAATGTTTTTATATTTAGGTGTGATGTCTTCTATAACATTAACAATTATGTTATTAACGGCCATTTTCACAATGTACGATTAAAAGTTAACGTGAACTTTAACCGCAAGTTAGACAGATCTGAATTTCACAATGTACGATTAATTTTTAACTGACACTATTTAACAACAAAGTTGCTGTTAAATATAACCGAACAAACTTCGCCGGTTAGCATCTTAATTGTAAGAAATATAATAAAAGAACATGGAAAAACATGTATACTTTTGTAATTTTTATAATTTTAAAAAAATATAAAGCCCAGAAAAGGAAATTTTGCACGGCGTGATCCAGATACTACCCTGATATTGCACTTCAGAAAAAAATACAAACCAAACAACAAATGTGCACTTTTTCTTGTTGATTTTCAATATTTGTTGTTCAGTTTGTTTCTTGGTATAAATGCGCAATATAGTTAGGTACCTTAATATTTTTGAGTTATATACGTTATTTTATTATACAGCTAATAAAATACAAATTATTATTTTTTGATGCAGCCTTTTTAGAAATTTTTTATATTTCAATCTTTCATTACACTATTTTTCGTAAAAAAATGTATGCAGTATTGCCATACTTTCTACTGAATGCTTTTGTTAAGTAATCAAATGATGGTGAAACGTAAATCGGTAACCGTTGGTTAAATGGTCCCCGTTAAACAAACCAACAGTTAGTTAATTTTCCATTAAAAATGAAATAATCGTACATTGTGAAAATGGCCGTAAGTCTATAAACATGTTAGTCAATTTCAGAATTCAAAAGGTTTCTATAATTAGGTATTTTGATTTCATTTTCCAATTTACGATTTATCTTGTTCTGAAATCTTTTCCAGTTTGTTTTCTTATATCACGATACATAAAACGATTCATAATGCCATCAATGTGATGAATTGGCCACATTCCCTGACCAGAGAAACAGCCCCAGACCATTATACCTCCACCACCATGTTTAACTGTTGCCCTGCAATATTTAGGATTTAGTCTTTCTCCTTTTGGTCGGCGCACTCGTCTTATTCCATCTGAATATTTAAAATTATATTTTGATTCATCAGAAAACAGTACGGTTTTCCACTTTTGAACACTCCAGTCGAGGTGGGCTTTGGCAAATTCAAGTCTCGCTTTTCTGTTCTTGGCTGATATGAAAGGCTTCTTTGCTGGACGTCGGCTGAATAATCCGGCTTCTACAGCTCTTCTGCGGATCGTGCTTTCGCTAATATTCAAAGATAAGTAAGGGGTGCTATTGTTTTGTCCGTTTTGATTTGTCCTATTTTATTTTTTATAAATGTTAAAAACATTTTTATGGAATGATTTATTATCCATCAACTGTTAAATGAAAAATAACGACATTATTTATTAACATTAGTAGGTAATATCTTTAAAAAAGGTTGTTTTTATGAAACAAATCTGATATGCAGAATGTGTACTTGGGGGTGCTTAAGTTATGACCGATACTGTAAGTGACTCTGTTATAAAAGTAAACTACTGTTGTTCATTATTCATTGAAGCGTTAATTTGTATAGCATTATAAACACTGTCAACATCTAATGTTTCAAGACTATTCAGTGAGTTGTTTTCTGTATGAATGTACATTGTACAATCTGCAATACAAATATCTAGATATGATCCTGATCTAGGAAAGTACGGGAAATTTGAAGCGTAAAGTTTACATCTGAAATTTATTATCTGACAACCATTCTTTTAGTTTATTTCCTTTCGGATTGTTAGTTGGGTTACCCCAATCTGTATTTCTACAATTAAGATCTCCTGCCAATATGTAGAAGTTGTTAATATTTTGTAAATTTAGCGACTCAAATAGATTATGTATTTCAGTTTTAATAAATGATTCATAATGATTCTAAGAGCAACATATTATGATTGGATTTATGAATGTAGTTCAAACATATTATGATGATTATTAGTATCATAGTCATTATATTACATCATAATATATTTCTATTAATCATAATGTGATCTTATAACATCATATTATAGACAATTATCATAACATTGTCATACACGACCATAATATGTTCTAAAGTATTCATATAATGATCCAAAGTAATCATAATATGACTCAAAGTAATCATATTATGATCATTAGTAATCATATTATGATCCAAAGTGAGCATATGGGTAAAAGTAATCATAATATGGTTTATAGTAATCATATTATGGTTTAAGGTAATCATAATATGGTTTAAAGTAATCATGTTATTATCCAAAGTAATCATATTATGATCCAATATGAGCAAATAGGCAAAAGTAAACATAATATGATCATTAGTAATCATATTATTATCCAACGTAATCAAATTATGGTTTAAAGTAATCATATTATGTTTTAGAGAAACCATTTTATGATCCAAAGAGTAATGTAATCATAATATGATCGTAATTTATCATAATATGTTTATTATAATCATGTTATTATTACGATTTGTCATATTATGATTTTAAAATTATCGTAATATGATTGCAACATTACACAGTGATTAAAAAATAATTTGTAATGAATTCATTTAAAAGAATTTCTTGTAATTTATTTTTTAACATGACCACTATGTGTCGTACTATATATTCTGAAATAAAGAAACAAATTGTGAAAAATAAATTTAATTTTTATATTAAGATTAAAGGTTTATGTAAATGCTTAGTTTTATTCTTATAATTATACATTATAATGTTTTTATAAAATTGATACTTGACACAAAGTTTTGATTTATTTGTTTATGTTGTGCTAGCTTCTGTCAAACTTTCTTTATATTTGTTTTTGTCAATTTTTTTTTATTTTATTTTAAAAATAATTTAAAAATTAAAATTTTGTAAATTGTCCTGAAAATAAAATAAATACAATAGTGAGTTAATTGAAATCAGTTGAGTAGCTGTGAGATTGAATCCTCTAAATTCCGATCAGAATAACTTATTTTTTTGTTTTGTTTGTTTTTAAAATTCTTTATCAATCATATTTTTTTAAAATTATTATACAAATTTGTGGTTCAATAAGAAATTCTAGAATATTAAAATGAGTTGGGCTGACGAAAATAAATTTAAATTTTATAAATATTTATATTGCATGCAGCGTCCCTAAAAAATATTGTTAAAAACTAAAATAGATTAAAGAATAAATTTTAAATATATCAAAATATTATATGTGATATATCAATATATCAAATATATCAAAATATTATTTGACAACCTTGATGAAAATCTGTTACCGATATTTCTCATCATAATATAATAATCTACTTGCGACTTTCAACATAATATTTTTAATGTAAAACAAATTAATGGTTATATATAAAACATAATATGGTTATTCTAATGTGTTCGACGTAAGTCGCAATTATTCATAAATTATTTTATAGAATTCTCATTATCTCTCTTTTTAAAAAACACAATACTAACAAGTTACATTTTTTTTAGTAATGCTTCATTGTTTTTGTTTTGTGTCATTATTATATTTTATTTTTTTCGTATGTACCGATTGTTTATGTTTTTTATATTTCAATTTATTTATGTTGTACTACTCTTTATTTAGTACTTTTATTTTGATTTTTTAATTTTCGAAACACTTTATTTATATAAACAAATAATCCGATATCGTATAGACAAACTTCTAAACTGAAAGTAAACATATTTTGTTTGCATCTTAAACATATATAAATATGTTTGCAAAGTTATCATTATTTAGTTGCTGGAAAAATAATTATTTTTCAGTGAACCATACACAAATTTATAATTGCAATGAACATACAAATGATTATAGTAACTAAAATATGGTTAAAATTAAATTTTAATTAACAATTATATGAGCACGACAACTATATATTGTTACCAAAAACATAGTATAGTTGTCGTAACCATGCCCAACCATATTTTTTCTCTGCGTGTATACGAGATGTTTTTAAGTGTAATTGTTTTTGCAGGTTTGCAATTTGATTGTTTAGATTTACCATCATATTTTAGCTCTATCATAAAAGTGTTATTACAATTTTCATTTATAATATTTGTATTTGAATTAATACAAAACTCAAAAAGAAATTACTGAATTGTTTTTGACAATCCCACAATTCCCAAAAAACTTTTAAAAAATCCCAAAATTGTGATTTTTTTGATTTTTGTACTATTGAAGGCACCAAGCTGGGGGTTATGTTTCTTAGTTAGTCTTAGTTTTTTGAAAGCAGCTCTGCGATTTGAGAAAATGTTGTCTAAAGTTGAAATTTACATAAAAAACAAGTAAGAGAGATATATTCGGCTGGGCCGAATCTTATATACCCTTCACCAAACTATACTTCAAAATAAAAATTTTAAATATTTTTAGGTAAACAAAATTTATTTTTTTTCCAGTTGTTTTTTTTTAATTTTTTGAAAAAAAAATTTTTTTCGATTTTTTTTTTTTTTTAATTTTTTTTATTTTTTTTTTAATTTAAAAAACTTTTTTTTTAAATTTTAAATTTTTTTTTTTTTAATATTTAGCCAAAAAAACTTTTGGTGAAAAAAAATTCGGGTTCAAAATTTTTTCCCGATTTTGACCCATTGTAGGTCCAACTTACTATGGTCTTATATACGTCGTTGCAAAGGTCTTTGAAATATCTATCATTAGATATCCATATTGTCTATATTAATGACTTAGTAATCCAGATATAGGTAAAAAATCGAGGTTGTCCTGGTTTTTTCCTTATATCTCAGCCATTTGTGTACCGATTTTGCTGATTTTAAATAGCAAACTTCTCGAAAGCATGTCTGACAGAATTATTCAAGATTTGGATCCCGAAGATATCTGGGGTCTTCAGAAAATTGATTTCAACAGACAGACAGACGGACAGACAGACAGACAGACAGACAGACGGACATGGCTAAATCGACTCCGCTATCTATAAGGATCCAGAATATATATACTTTATAGGGTCGGAAAATTATATTGTGGAAATTACAAACGGAATGACAAATTTATATATACCCTTCTCACGAAGGTGAAGGGTATAATAAGTCTAATTCGGAAAGCTCTGGACCACGCAATAATATGAATTTTGATATTATTTTGCTTTAATAATACTTCCCGTAATGTTATCTTTCAGAAAACTAAAAATATATTAATTATCTTCTTCTTATTTTCTGTATAAATTAAAATTATTGTAAGTACTCTTTTCGAAAAAAATTGCATAAATCCGCAATGAATGCACATAACATTTGACTCAGTAAAGGTTTTGAAATAATTTTCTTACTATTATTAATAAATTTGTTGTTAATTCAAAAAAAGATATTTCAAGAAAATGGAGAAAGAATTGGATCTGGTATTAGCAAAAAAACAGTCAAAGGTAGGTTAAAAAAATAAAATTTTACTTTTCAAATGCTAATAACTTGTAAACTATAAGAGATAATATATGGCTAAAGCAATATTTTTTATAGATCTCGTCGAGTAGATGCCATATATATTTCATATCGGATAGCAAACAAAAATTTGGCATCGGTCCCTCCTTGGTGTTATAAGCCCAATTTCAAAAATTAAACATATCAACAGCTCCTCTTTATTAAAATTGGACTATTAGTTTAGAACTTACATATTTATTTCCTCTCACTGTGCGACAGAATATAATTTGTCTTTTTGACACTTCATTTCGGGGCATTTACATTTTTCATGATTGGAATTACATTTCACGCATTTTGATTGTAGAAAACAGTTCGCTGTGCTATGAAAAAACCCTTGGCGGTTCCGACACTGAGGTATTTCAGGACGCTTTATTTTTTCCCATTTAACGCAACGGTGAAATTTGAACAAGAAAGATTGGTAAGCTATATCCTTTTTCAATAGAATTTTTTGTGGTAAATTGGCTAACCTTAACAAATTGCAATTCCTCTGTTTGAAATTTGCATAGTTCATTTAATATTTCTTCTATAGATATATTAGCCTCAAGACCTTTAAGTAAGTATGTTTTCGGTTTCAATCCTTTCGGCGTAAATGTAAAAAATTTTGCTTTTTCTAAATAAGATTTAACTTTTGAGAAGTCGTTTAAATTATTCAAAAACAATGATTTTTTATTTTTCTAAATTCTTTAATTTTAAATTCATTTATTTTTTATGCATTTTAAATAAATTCAATAAGTTGTTTTGTTTCTGTATCAAAAATGTTGATCGGTGGAACTTTTTTGATATTAGATTTAGTCATAGAAACCACTGTGTGTCACTCTTTTCTTTTGTTGATGAGGTATTCTTATTAGCACTATATTTTTTTTTTTTGAACACAGTATATTCAAATAACTGTATTAAATATTTGTTCACTTTCAAACAAATATTAAAGAAAACAACAATCCCCGCAATGTGTGTGTCACTCATCACGTTCGCAATCGAACTGCCTTGTGTAATTTCTTATGTGACGGAATAAGTTTTTGTAAATCCATATGTAAAAATTTAAGATTGTATATACGGAAATAAAAAAGTTATTGATTTTTTATATGAAAATTTTGATAATGGCGATGATATCCTATCCTACTCACTGAGATATGCTAAGAATACATACAAATTTATAGTGAATGGATCGTATCATACAAAGTAATATGTACAATATATATATTTTTTTGGTGGGGAAAATCACATTATATTATTTGGATGCCGTTAAACTACTAAAAATTTCCGTTTAAATAAATAAATTTTATTTTTTATTTCAAGTTTTTTATTTCACAGCTATTGGGGTAGCAAAACATATCTGATTAATATATTTTTATTAGACCTACTCTCAGAAAAAACTGATTTTGATATGATTGTTCAAGGATTTTTTATGAAAATGTTAATATTTTGAGAGTAATTTCAAATATTTAAAAACATACTTGATTTAAGAAGTGTATCCTTAATTGTATTTTCAACATTCATAATAATAGTTCTTGTGTTATCGGACATTCAATCTAATAAATATCATGTTGGAAACAGATATGAATGAATAAAAATTGTGGAATATCCTAATATTATATCCCTGGTTGGACATGACGATTATGCAGTTAGATTTAACTTGAAAAATTGTATGTGTTGTCTTGGGAGAAAATGTAAATACATAGGTATATGCTAAAGACTGAAAAAAAGTTTTTTTTTTAATGGTCCAGCTCACTAACGGTTATCACTAGATCCAATACATTTCGGGAAATATAAAACAAAGCATAGTTTATTTTGAGGGCGGTTAAGTAAATAATTTGTTCATCACCATACGAAGAGCCGATCTATATATGTGTATATATTTATTGAGAAAGTAAATGAGATATTTAAATAAAAAATAGCCTTCTGCGAGTGTAAACAAAATAAATTATTTGATGCGCTACCTTGAATTTCAAAATCAATGGCCCATAATCATAGTCAAACAATAAAGTCTGTTCTTTTTAAAAACAACTTTAAAATAAAAACTCGCTTTTTATTATTTTCCAACTATATTCAAAATTAAAGTATGTTTTAGATTGAACCGACTTTAACTGGGCGTCACCTCAAATGTAGAAAATGTTTTCATACAATATACAACAAAATATAGACAAGTGGCATCGCTGTTGTTAAATGAGCTGGTTTTATATTTACAGTCGACTTTAACGTCAGAAGTATACTTTAACCTGTCTATGGTAGACCTAAAGTCCACTAAAAACGACTTTATTTCTCTTAAAATATAGTTTATTTTTGACTATGATTGTGGGCCAATAATGATTCCGAAACATTTATGTCGCATTCAAAAATTCTTACATATTGGACAATCGTGTATTATACGGATAAAATGAAATATGATTTAAGATCAATATTATTTTTAATTAAAAGACACAGCTGAGTAAAGTGGCAATTATGTACGTAATATACTTAAGTATCGAGACTGACTACTTAAATACATCCATAGTTGTACGAGTAAGAATGTAAGTACTATGGAATGGAGCGTATGATTAACATTTATTACAAAAATTAAAAATGGCACGTACTTAAGTACCAGTAGCATTTATGCGACTACTGGTAGAGTACAAACGTTCGATTTATTGTACGTACAATGTACAGATACAAATATATACACTGCGTGTCACAACTATAAACGCATCTTATTTTTCGCTTTATCCAAACTTAAGGAAATGTTTTGATCCAACGTTGTCCTGCCATACAAATTATTTCTAGTGAATATTTTGGTTGTTAAACTAAAAATAACGAATGTATTCTAAATGAATTTGGCATTTTAGGTATTTTTGATGCCAAATGAAGAGAAATACAAACAAAATTTTTTGCGAAAAATATTAAAAAAAAAAAAATGGGTGGATAGGGACATCCTAATGACCTAGCGGTATGAACTGTACTTTACGACCCATTCTCGTACCTACTAAAAATATATAAAAAATTCATAAAAAATGGTAAATATGTATTGATATTTGGATATTGCTCATACAAAATACTAAAATCTCGGCTAAAAAATGGGTGGGTGAGGGTCGGTTGATGAAAATTTGGGATTATAGGTAATTTTGAATGCCAAATAAAAAAATGCGAATAAAAAGTTTTTGGCAAAAAAATTGTAAATACAAATTCTGGATAGGGACACCCTCATGACCTAGCGGTATGAAATATACTTTAGAACCTATTCTCATAGCTCCCAAATATACATACAAAATTTCAAAAAAATCGGTTTAGTCGTTTCGGAGGAGTTCAAACACAAACAATGTGACACAAGATTTTTATATATTAGAAGATTAATATGTTATAATATAGCTTTTTCAAGAAATATACTAAATATATAAACTTTCTATGGGTTTTTTTCTCTAAAAAAGGAATATATGTACTATTACAATGTTATACTATGTGCAATTAAGTCATTGATGTTAGTCCTACTTTTAATAAACCATTGCAACAAAAACCACCCATCTATCGCACTGACACATCAGTGTCCAAATAAAGTGTTGCTTTGTATCTTGTCGTATATAATTTAGATATTTAGTTAACCTGCATCCGGTTTATAAATACTGTAATCAACATTCCCAAATTATTCTTCTACTCAAACTTATTAAGTTTTATATGAAATTCTCGAAACTTCATACATATGAGGTTGTTAAAATCATTGTATTTATATTGTTTAAGAGTTTACATTCTAAACTGATCACCTTTGTTTAAACTAATTAAACCAATATATTCTTACGAATGTGCAATGACGATTTGAATTTAACAGTCATTGACATTGTTTGTAAGTATGGCAACACTAAATGTTTGGGCTGCTGGCAATGACATAGAAGGGTCTGGAATACGAACATACGAGTTTTGTCCGTTAAGAGCATTGTAGAAGATTCCCGAGAGATGGCGTATGTATAAATGGTGGCAGAGGCTGCAGTCGTGAGTTGAGTTGATCATTGGCTGTGTTAGAGTTAACATCAACTGTCTTGTACGTGCATAGAGTGTGTGTGTGTGTATTTCTGCGAATTGATAGACGTGTATAGAGCAGCGAAAGGCATTGAGCTCTCTTGTTTTTGTTTTCACATGTACGCAAGCACACACATTGTATAAAAACAATCAAAACCAGTCAGTCTCGCATGAGCATTGATAGAAGCAGGTTGTTTTACGCTTTTCGCTTTTATGCTTGGTTATTTCAGTTATTGTTTTTGTTTTTTTCTCAACTCATACAACTACAATATCTAAAAACTGTAGTGGTGTGAGTTTGCCTTTCGCTGGTATAGAGACACTGAGTGAATATTTGAACTGTTGTTGTTGTACATTCTAAATAAATAAAGAGTTGTTACAATTTTAAACTACTAAAACTGCCTTTTATTTGCAATCAAAATTATCCGGTTTATTTAAAGGAAATAAACCCACGTTTTTAAAAGGCAAAAACGTAACAATCTGTTATGTTATTCTGAATTTGATTAATATACTTTTCAGAAAGAAAAAATAATATACATATCGCTTATTTGCTGCAACATCATAACTCAAAATCCGGGTTTTTTGAACTGAGTTATACAAAATATGCGCCGTTCTTTAGTCTTTCATATAGTTTTATAAATTTTCAAAAAAGTCAATTATTTTTTGTGTGAGAGTGTTTTTTTGTTGTACACATCAAAATTAAAATTCATGTTTTCTCGTATATTTGACAAGTAAAAATTTGGGTTGAATACAGCTTAGAAAGATACTAACATCTACTATTTAAATCAAGTTTTTCTTCTGAAATCGCATGATTTGTTGAAAATTAGACGTGAGAACACCACAACAGTGAGTCTGATTTGAAGCATCGTTAAGTAAAGACATAAACTGCATTGCCAGTGTATACTTGTACATTATAAAGTGTGTGTATTTCTGTGAATTGATAAACGTGTATGAAAACACTGAGTGACAATTTGAACTGTTGTTGTTGTGCATTTCAAATAAATAAAGAGTTGTTACAAATTTTAAACTACTAAAACTGCTTTTATTTGGAATCAAAAGTATCCGTTTTATTTAAAGGAAATAATCCCCCGTTTTTTTAAAGTAAAAACGTAACAATGTTATAAAACAATACTTTATACAAAAAACAATTTCATTCACACAAACCAACTTCAAAAACAACGGGGTTTTAGGAAACATTATTTGAAAAGAACACGTTATACGCTTACATATTAATTTGTTTAATAAGGACTCAGATCGTAAAATTCTTAACACATGTTTTTCATTAAAACTTTTAAACCAAGTATTATTTCATTTTTTTTTTTTTATCAAGTTACATTTGTAAAACATGTCAGTTATTATATTAAATGTCAATTGTGTTCGTTAATCTAATTAAAATGAGTGACCAGAAAAAAGTGAGTACTAAAATTATTAAATATTTTCAACAAAACCCAACTTGGTCCTACAAAAAGTTGGCCAAACAATCAAAGGTCTGCCGTCAAACTGTTTCCAATGTTATTAAACAGTACCGGGAGAACTTGTCCGTTGATAGAAAACCTGGCTCAGGTAGAAGGAATGGTCCACATGATGTTGCTAAAGCAAAAAAAATAGAAAGCATTTTCAAAAGAGCTCCCAACACATTCAGTAGGAAAGCAACCCGGCTAGCTCAGTGCTCGGAATATTTGGTACGAAAATTTAAAGCAAATGCAGGTTTAAAAACATACAAGGCTCAAAAAGTTCCTGACAGGAACGTTGCTAAAAATTTAGAGGCCAAAGACAGAGCACGGAAATTGAAGTAAAATTTAATACAAAAAATACACCTGCTGCATAATGGATGATGAAACATACGTATGGAAAATTTTTCGCAGCTTCCTGGTGAATATTTTTATGTTGCTGATGCTCGAGGAATGTTGTCGAAAAGTTAAGGACCCAAAAGCTGAAAATTATCCCAAAAAGTTCTTGGTGGCAAGCAATATGCAGTTGCGGCAAAAGAAGCCAAGCATTTGTTACAAAGGGCTCTTTAAATACCGAAATTTACATCAAGGAATTTATACAAAGGAGGATGCTTCCATTCATAAGACTTCATAATGTGTCCATTTACTTTTGTCCTGATTTGGCACGTAAAAAACATACTATATATCAATGGATAGGGGATTTTGTCAACTTTTCAAATATTTATATATATAACTTATGGCAATTAAAAAATTCATGGAATTTTTTTGAAAAATATGACAAAAAATGCTTTTTATTGATATATACATTTGCTGTAAGTCCAAGAAAAAAAATTTAGAAAATCGTGAAATATTTGGACCGCTATTTTAAAAAAACTGGAGTAGGGTGGGTAAAAATTTTGAAAATTTAATTTTTAAATGGGAATATCTCCTGAGTTTTAACAGATAATTGATAGCTACGACGAGGGGATTCTATACATGTAATTTTTTTGAAATCACACAGACGAAGAAATAGGATCGTTTTAAAAATTAAACATACCCGAGGAGTCCTACTTTGGGGACTCCAAGCCGCACCCCTGGTAGGCTCACGCGGTCCAAATTCAAAACTTAAAATCGACAACACTTCTTCTTTGCGCATGTCAAAATTCATTTAAATCAGACTAAGGGTTTAGAAGTTACAGGTTTATTTCGATCTTTTTTTATTGCTATGCCAAATTTGTATGTTTATTTAAATACACCTATCCCTCGATTTACACGATAGATGCGTTCCTGAAAAAATCGTGTAAATCGAAATGAAAAATGTTTGTATGAGAAACCGTGTAAATGGAAAAAATGTCCAAAATACGAATAAATTTAAAATTTTGTTTAGAAAATTCATTTATTTCAAAGTAAAGTAAATACATTCCCCGATATTCATAAAAAAATTTCAATTTAAACAATGTTTTAAAGCAAAATTTCCATATAAAATTTGATTTTAAAACGTTGTTTAAATTTAAAAATTGTATTAGCTTTTGATAGAAAAAACCGCTGTGGCATTATTTCCAAAACTATCCCGATTCGTCTGTATTGAAGACTTTATCAAAATGTATTAATTGGCAGCAATAATTTCAGTACATTTTTCGGGATATTCTTTAGACACATCTATAACTTTAATTATGTAAGGAATTACTTTGCTTAAATATATCAAACCAACCATGACTTGATGGTAGCTGATCATTATGTTTTTTTTTTTTGTAATAGCAATGGTATCAATTGGGTTTCGCTTTTGAGTTTAATTTTCTATCCAGATCATTAGTGGCTTTTTCATATTTTCAATTGTAATGTCCCGAACGCATGAAGTTGTACTCAGGCTCATTTTGGTCCCAGCTTCTACACTTTTCCCTATTATGTTTTAATTTTTTATAGATAACTATTTTTGAGAATTGTGCAGGATATATTTACTGAAGAAATTAATTTTTGCTAAAATATTTTAAAAAAAATGAGGTAATTTCCACGTCCCTCGATTTAAACGAAACCCAAAAAAATCGTGTAAAAGTGAAATCGTGTAAAAAAAGTATCGTGTAAATTGAGGTATAGGTGTAGTTAAAAAACAAACATAAATTTAAAATAAATATGGAAAACTAAAGTGATAGTAGGTGCTTAATAGTTTACGAACAAAATTAAAAAAAAAAAAAATTGCGAAAAAACTCATACTTTTGACATAACCTTTTATTTTATAATTTTTCCAGATATGTGTTAAATTAAGAATTTTCAGTTTAGTTTGTCAATTTCATGTTGCACTTTTTTACATTTTTTGAGAAATATAATAGCGGAGTTCTGTGTTTGATGCATATGGTCTTGCGAAAGTGCAAATGCAAAATACTGTAGCTTTTATTTGCAATCCCCCGCCATATTGGATCCACGATTTTTAATTTTACCGCAGATACCGATTTTCATGTAAATCAGAAAACATTTTAAAATTTATGCTACCATATTGGATCCGCCATTTCGAATCTGAAAAATTTTTCCTCAGATTCGAAATCAGCAACCTTGAAAACCCTCGTATACCGATTTGCATTCTTGTTCAGTGATTCCATATAGTTTCGGCCACAAAAATGGGTAAAATTACCTATAGTGCAATGGTACGTTTATAGTTATGGCACGAAGTGTATACATAAGTAAGTATATATGTATGTACTGCATGTATTTAAGTAGTGGTAGTTGAGTAGAGAAAATGCACTTAATGTTTTATAGAAAAAGTTGGAAATCTTTGGCGAAACTTTTCTGTTTTATTGAACAACAGAATTAAATTAAACGGTTAGAGTGATATATTCAGCTGTGCCGAATCTTTAATACCATCCACCTAAAAATAATGGGAATTTCAGAAACTTCATTGGTATAGACACCAGCGTATCCATTTCCACCGTTATTGGGGCTTAGTGCTGATTTTTGTTCAAACTGAGTTTTTGATGTTAGTTAGACTCTTTTCATATTAGGCAATTTATAGCCTTTTTACACTAAGCGTCATCTTAGAGGAATGAGTGGAAGATGATGAAAATGAAAAAAGTTGTTTACACTTGTATCATCTCTCATCTTTCATTTTAAATACATAAAATCTGCTTATAATTAATGAAAAAAAAAAATAAAATGGAAAATTCTTCAATTATCGGATTAATAATTGCACTTGAAGAGCAAAATCAATTATTAAAACAATATATAGATCTGCTTGATGTTATTATGGACAATGACTTTATTATGGAAGATGAAGAAATCTTATCAATTGCACGTGCCTCAAATCGACGAAGTTTTTGGTCATTTGTAATAATTTTTTTTATATCTGCAATTCTTAAATTTGTTTTTAAATACACATATATTTTTATAACTTTAGATTCGGTATGGAACTTTCTGGGAGAAAGACGTTCCAAATAGTAGTCCAGAATTTTTTAAAGAAAGCTTTCGGGTTGATAAGACAACCTTTTTATTACTGGTCAATCGGTTGGAGTGTTTAAGAAAAAAGAACACAAACTGTCGGAAATCTATTCCATTAGAAAAACGTGTGGCCATAGCTCTATATACGCTGGGGTCTTCATCTGAGTATCGCACTATAGGGAGACTTTTTGGTGTTTCCACTAGTAGTGTTTGCATTATTTTGCATGAGTTTTGTAGGGCAGTGATTGAAAATCTGGCAAATGATTTCCTTCCAACAAATTTTCTAACAGCTGCGAAGGTTGAAGAGTGCGTCCAAGGATTCGAAGATTTGGGCTTTCCACAGTGCCTAGGAGCGATTGGTAATATATAAAATTTATTTTAAATTAAATATATAATGTGTAAAAATATTTAAATAGATGGATGTCATATTGAAGTGAAGCCACCAGCTTCAGAAGCTATAGATAATTTTAATTATAAGGGCTGGTATTCTGTGGTACTTTTTGCATTGGTTGACTATCGGTTAGTATTCTTAAAAACCCTTTAATTTTTCAATATGTAAATTTTAGTATAGTTATAGATTTCCATACGTAAATTTCGGTTGCCCAGGACGTTGTAATGACTCACAAATTTATCAACATTCTCAATTAAGTAAAATTATTGAGTCATCAAAACTACTAAAAGACAAATCCAGGTAAATATGTAATACTGAAGTTCCAGTACTTCTTATTGGAGACTCTGCATTTAAATTTTCAAGAACTATCATGAAGCCATATTCTTTTTCAACTTCCGCCTCTGTAGAACAGCAAACATTTAATTACCATTTGTCCAAAGCAAGGCGCGTAGTTGAGAATGCGTTTGGTCATTTAAAGGCTAGATTCCGACGCATAGGAAAGGGTTTGGATAATCATTACAAGTTCAACAGCAAAATTGTTATGTGTGCTTGTATTTTACATAACTTTTTGAATTCTTATAATAGCCATATAAATGAAAATTGGAATATAGATGTGACCGAAGCCCGCCCTCAACCAGAAGACAGCAACACATCTGGAGATTTTTCAGCACCAGCAGAAAATATAAGAAAAGCCATTGCAAAATATGTTACGGAAAGATAATTTTAATATGTCATTAAATGTTTTCCACTGAATTTCGTTTAAAAAACAATAAAAAGTACCAAAAACATTTTTTATTGAGATCATTTAAAAAACAAAAAGCTAAAAAAAAAAACATAAAATAAATTATATTATTCACATAACAATTTAAACGCAAAAACTTAAAATTATTTAATTCACACAAAGAATTGATAAACAAAAACATAAATAAAATTAAATATATTATTCACATAAATAATAATAATAAAGAGCACCTTCTTAAAATGCGTACCACACAAAAATCCAAAAACATTGTAAAAATCTATTTTTTCTCCCTCAAAATTGAAAGTAGTTCCGATTGAAAGGATGCATTTTGAGATGATATGTCTTTTAAACATTTAACTATTTCATCCAATTGTTGTCTCCGCTCTTGGTGCATTTGACGTTGCATATCATTACGCTCTCTCGCCAATCTTACCAGTTCAGCGTTCACATCGCACTTTCTTTTTTTCGGCTGAGATCCCTGGCTGTCCTCATTTTCAGAGAAGTTTAAACTGATGCACGATTGCTCCAAATTTAAATCTTCAGGATCAAGCACGATAACACCTTGAGGATCTTCTAAAAGTGCAGACATGTCTGTGAATTTAAATTTACTTTTGTTTTTTAGCTATTACATTTTTATCTTTGTACATATGTACCTGTACTTTCATGCATAGTTTCAGCTATGTTATGTAGCCTGAAAGACCCAAGAATGTTATTAATTTTATGATAATGTTCCCATGAGGATGGTGCTCCTCTAGTTGGACCAATTTTATTTTTTTCTTGTCTGGAAAAAGGTTTATATGAAATGTTGGTTATGAATGTTGCATACAATTTCTATACTTATATTTGCGGGTGAGGTTGTCCACTTTGGTTCTAACATCGCTCCAGCTCCCACAAAAGCCGGCTTCCTTGAGCTTTTCTGCCATTTGTTGAAAAATATGGGAATTTTTTTTCGCACCTCTTAATTTTTCTATATTTTCCTGCCACAGATCTAGCAGCATGTTCTCCTCAGCAACTGACCAAACTATTCGTGGGCTTTTTTTTGCTATAAAATATTAAAAAAATATTATTAAAATATTTTTTTCATTAATTTATATATATTCAAAAATTTACTTACTTTGTTCAGTCCCGCTCATTTTGTGACGTTTAATTTTTTTATACATATAAACAAATGTCATTTTTTTAGTGATGACACTAAAATTATCGAAAGATGATGATTGGAACAAAATGAGATAGGTACATCTTGTGAAGATGATGAAAGATGACGCTTTTTTGCTCTGTATATTTCTTATGGGAAGATGTTGTCATCTTGCCAACTGATGAGAGATGAAAAATGAAGCTCAGTATAAAAAGCCTATTAGTTGCGCAAGTCACTTGTGTTTGGAGATGTCAAAGATAAGATTGGGATAAGGATAATAAAATTTAGCATGTTGTTGCGCAATGGAAATAAGTCTGAAATAAATTAGTTTTGAATTTTAACATTAACTATTAAGAGGGGCGGAGTCTGAAGGTCCCACATAGTGTACCTTGGGAATATTTTAATCGATGCCAAATTTTTGTTCTCGGTGCCATTTTAAAGATTTCAATATATATGAAATCTTCTATTAAAATTGGACAATCCCTGTTCTGTTCAAACTTATTGAACATACACACTTATACATACATACGTTAGCATACTACATGTGTGGTTTAAATAAATTAAATTCTCTATTTACAATAAAAATGCACAAACAAACTACCAACATCTGCATTAACGATGTTTGTATTTTTCCTTACACACACACTTTATAATGTACAAGTATACACTGGCAATGCAGTTGATGTCTTTACTTAACGATGCTGCAAATTACCATCTAGAAAGCTCTATTTCTACAATGATCTCAAAACTAGAATATTCGAATTCTAGAGCTTTCGATGTTAGGCATTAATCATTTAGTGTTGCCATACTTACAAACAATGATCAACACAAAGTTTTTATTCAATGTTGTATGTTCTATAGCAATGTTAATAATACCCACACATTTGTTAAAGTTTGAGAAGCACTGCTGTTGAGAGGCATTATACAACTTTAAACCAGCCGCTAAAATAGTTATAATTAAATTCAAGTATAATTTCGTAACAATATTATAAATAAAGAAGTTTATTACGAATAAAGAGGTCTACTTTCTTACTAATAAATTTATATACACCGAGTGACATACAATCATTCAAACGGTATAAATGAAACACCTACTAAGTATTGAATTTGGACTTTAAATACCAAAATGTAAACTAATAAACCCAGAAGTTTTTCTGAATCTGAGTATCATTGATATAGACCCTCGTTATAAATTATAACATTACTTGCATCTCAGATTGTTCGATATTTGTACAAAAGTAAAAAACTAAGCAAATTTATCTAATTTTACAATTCCGAATTGTTTTTTTAAGTTTTACATTATCCGATAATATTTTAATATAGAGTTTTCAAAAAAATATAAATAAATATATGTATAACCGGTTTCGGTTGTGTTTGGTTGTAGATTAAATTATTAAGACCGGTTAAGATCAAAAATATAAAGATATTCTAGGAAACTTAACTCAATTTGTATTTAAAATGATATTTCAATAACTTCAGTGAATTAAATTTCTTACATTTTACTTAAATTACTTATTTGTGGCGTCACATACCAAAAGCAGCTCCAAAAAAATAGTTTATTACTAAAATACTACATGACATTATTTTTAAAAAATATATCCAAATAAAGCAAAGAATGAAAATTTGGAACGCTGATATCTTATTGGTATGAATAAAACACATGATCGTTTCGATAATGAAAATCGTTTCACATACATTTTGCCAAACAGTGTTTCAGTTCTTGTTGAGACATTTGAGCGTACCTCAAAAAAAAAAAAAAAAATTAAAAATCCCGTACACCCTCTAGTATACAGTATTTTTGCAAGGCAGTGACGGAAATTTTTTTTTTTTGTCGAATGCCATTTTAAATTTTTTCTTATATTTTTGGCATTTACAGTCGTATCTTAAAGTATGATATATCAATGTTTTTGTCTGGAGAAAAGCAATGTTTAGTATAGGGTTCTATAAGTCGATTATTTTTATTTTTTTTATTTTACGAATGATAGTCGTCATTCTCCAGTCCATATTTTTGGCAGGGTAATGACGATTATCTACAAAACTCTCTTAACTGACAATTTTAGTACTTACTTTAAAAAAATTTGCGTGATTCTGAAGTTTATATTAAAAATAAATTAAAAAAACACACTAAAAATGTTAAAATATATTGAATGTTTGTTAACTGACTTCTGACTGACTTCATGTTATTAATATTGTTGGCGATAATCCCGCCATATGTATACGTAGTAGATATAATGTTCTTTCAAAATTTGAATTATTCCAAATCAAGAATGCTTTGAAAATTAAAAAATTAACAAGTATTCGATTTTACAGGGGACAAAATTTATATTATTTTTTTTAAAGATTAGAAAAATTAAAGTGAAGTTATTACATTATGAAGTGTTACACATAGGGTAATTTTTGAATACAACAGATCTGTGTAAAATGTTTGTTCGATTCCGATATTTATATGGATGCTGCTATTCTATAAGCATTTATGTACTTTGAGCCATATTCCGGGAAGAAATTTGCATTGGCTGGGTGGGAGTAATCATTTTCTACAGAACTTATACTTCTTCGAGACACTATCGTGACAACAACGCAACGACAAACTCATCTTTATGGTGGTGGGTATAAAAAGAACGAAACCTTGCGGTTCTCCTTAATAACGGAACGTCTTTTACTTGTCAAAAATTCTCATGCCCATACAATTTGTATGCAGCATACCGAAATAACGCGGCGGCAACGCTTTGCAATTGGAAAATCCGATTTTGACAGCGCGTTTAATAGTGAAGTTAGTTGTAAAACACAATAAATGTAAACACATAGAGAAACAAATATGCAAGTAGTGCAAATAGTTTTTTTGATAAAATTTTAGTTTTCATTTTTTATTTTTTTGATAACCTTGTTTTTATTGTTTGACGTAGCGTTGCCGCTTTTATTTAGGTATGACATTTCAGCGTTAAAGCTAAGCGTAAAGAAACGTTCCGCCTTACGCTTTTATTTAGGTAGGCCAGTAAATCTTGAACTCTTTTGATAAGATTCAATAGCTAGTGCGTTTTCCAAGAAATCTTGATATAAATTTTAGGGAAATCTAAATCTATTAAATCTTTACGTCGATTTCGCTGTAGGGAAATAATGTATATTGAGTTTTAATGTACCTCTAAATCCCGTTTTTGGCCAATATTCGTTAATAGTGCAATGTTAAGAAGAATATCGATATCGAAACTAATAATCATAGGCCGATTCTTTAGTTTTCCACTGAGTAGGCGTTTTTTTTTTTTAAGAAAATATCAGAAAATTGTTTTAAATACAAATCGTTTATTTCGATTTCGTATAATAAACGTGAGAATGTTTACAACTGAGATAAGGACCCTGTATATATATATATGTACTTCATTGGATCTCAAAAGAATATTTCAGGATCATACTTACGGAATGACAAACTTAAATATACCTCAGTGCACTACTATTAATGGTGGAGTTTATAATAAAGTTAAAATTGTTTAAAGTACATCAGTCAAGGTCGCAACTTTGAACATTCAAACAAAATATTGTACGAATGTTGCACACACATACATACATATCCTCATATTAAAATATACCAATCCATACAAAGAAATATAAATAAACACAATAGACTTTATTGCCAATCGCAGAACTTTTCAATTCTTTTGCACTGAAAAATTCATGAGATGAAAAGCAATTGTTCAGGTGGCAATATAAGTTCATGTACTAGTTCAAGTATACTCAATATTGTTGTACCAGCAGTATATATGTATGTATGTATGTACATTAGGGTGGCTTAGAAATATCTGAATATGTTTGAAATGTTCCAACAAAAAGTCAACTTTTTAAAAGTAGAATTTTCCATTTTGTGAAAGGTCCATTTTTGGACCTTTTTTTAGCTACATAATTGATCAAGTGCACACACTTGTTATATGCACTAAGCTTACAATCTTCTTGTTAATTTTTATTGTGACTGCATCAAGGACTTTTGGGTCTGCCATATATCCTTGATTGAAAAAATTCTATAACTTTTGCAAATGTGATCAGATTGTAATGAAACTTGGTATGTTTATTTGTATTTACTGAATAACTTTTTGGGTTGAATAAGATTTATCCGTCCGCCAGTCTGTCCGTCTCCATCTATCTGTCTGTCCGTCATTCCATGTAAATTTGTTAATCAAGGTAAAGGTCGCAATTTTAAATATGTTCCAATGATATTTGGTCCACATCACTTTTTGGACTCAAGGACAAACTCTACTAATTATATTGGTTCATGATTTCACCTAACCTCCTTACAAATGTCCTCCCGAGCACAGTGGGGGAATTGACAAAAAAGTGGAAATAAATCTGTAACTTCTAAACCAACAGTTCGCTGTAAACAATATAGTTTTTCATTGGCCAAAACTCTGTAACTTTTGAACCGATAGAGATATTTTAGAATTTTTTTTTTTGATGAACAGATAGAATTTTTCTGGGAAATTTAAAATAAAGTTGAACTTTTTGTTTTTTTAATCAGTTTTACTTATTAAAAAAGTTATCAGCAGATAAAAAAACATTTTAATAATTCCCTGGATAATTTTGAGAACAGGTTCCCACTTTATCAATTGTATAAGAGGTTCCACTAAAACCGGTTTTTAAAGAACCGGTTCCACTAGAATCGGTTGTTTTTGGAAAAAATTACGATTTTTAAAAGTTTTTTTTTTTTTTTATTTCAATAACATTAAGAACAAACATTTTTATTTTTTATAATAACAAAAATTTGTTAATGTTTATTTTTTACTTAAGTAACAATAAAATAAATTTTATAACTATTATTCATTCGGTTGGGAAATAGCCTGCAAATATTCCATATTTACACTCTAAAAAATGCATGTAAATTTAATACTATACAGTATGTAAGTTTTCATGTAAAATTGCACAATATCCGCAAATTTATAATGTTAAATGTTTATCAAAATCAAGTACATTAATTTATCTGCAAAAATACAAACAAAATGTAGTATTTTTAATTTTTATAATATAATAGGCATTTAATGTTTAAAATTACATATATTGTGCATAAATAGAAGTTTTACACACAAAGTGTGTAATCTTTCTTTAAATGTTTCATATAAAAATGTCAACATTTTATTTCTAAAAAAAAACAAAAAGCTTTTGTTATTAAAAAAAGCCCTTTTGCTTCTTCATCTAAGTCTCGATGTTCTACTTCCCATTGAGTTCGAATGCTAGTGATGAGCGGATCTGACGTTGCCAGTAATATATTAAATAGATCTTCATTTGTTTTTTCGTGATGTTTTTCTGGTATTGTGCTCTCTATAAAATCTGTAATCCTTATTCCTTTTTTCCTGGGCTTCCTCTGATAGATATCCAAGTGGTACTAAATGATGTTTAATGACATCTTCTCCATGATAAAGGATTTTGATTGTATATATTCGTGCAGTTTACTTCGCATAATTACCAAATTTTCTAGCATCAATTTGTTCCTTGCACACAAGTACATTGATAATTGTTTTAAATCTTGAAATAAGATTTATATCAATATCTGTTATTTTAGATGCTCTTTCGAGATCTGAAAAGAACCTTCTTGCTGTGTTCTCATCATTCGTATTACCTGATCCTTGTTTTGGTTGATCTATTATCAACCCTTATTTGAGAAATTCGACCTGAACATGTATCTTTTTTAAACTTCAGACGTGTTTTTTATTCGCTCCGCGATTTAAGTGAAAATTTAAATACAAAAACAAAAATTAAGCGATTGGACGCAAAAATAAAAATTTCTCTAAGTGTTTAATATAAATAAACAAATAAATATTACAATATATCACCAAAAAAAATAGAAATTTGTTTAAAGTGTTTTGTTTATTTTCTTTTTTAAAATTTCTTTAAATTGCTGTGAGCATATGAATCAAAGAATAACAAGAAGGGAAGCCTCTCAATTTCTTTACAACAACAACTTCTCTCTCTTCTCACATACAAGTAGTATGTGAATTCAACACACTTGAAAAATATTTCAAATATATTTCTGCAGAAATTATGGGAGAAAAAGCAGAAAAATCTATTTATAAAATCTTTTCAGGTCAAATTTACATCAAATAATTTGATAATTGTTTGAATTTTTATATTTAATTGTAATACAATTTTGTTATAATTTTTAAGGTCGCTTTTTTACAACTATGTGTGTTTGGGGAGTGTGGTGAAAGTGGTTTGCACACCAATACGTATAAACATAATGTTACCAATACATTCATAGAGTTAGGTTTTTTACGACAACCGACTTAGTTTTTTTTTGACAGCGTTTCACTTCTTGTTGTTCTTTGATATGAACTCTCACAATGAGAGTAGGCTCAGTTTAAACCATAGGGTAACATAGAGACGAGACGGAATTGTCAAAAACCTAAGTCTGTTGTCAAAAACCTATCTCTTGCAACAACAAAATACATACTAGTCAATGTATTTTGTTGTTGTATCAGACATATGATTTGTTGTATTTTTGTTTGACAATACGGAGTGTCTCGTCTCTATGTATAATTATCTATGGTTTAAACGGTAGAAATGCCTACATATTTCTGAACGGGGCGGGTGAAAATATAAGTGTAAATAAAAATATAAGAGATCCAGACTTTAACAAAAATTATTTAACCGCCAAACCGATCGAGAGAGCTCGCTCGTTCCCCCCTGATACAATTGCACACACATTATCACCTACAAATTCTTGTTTAGAACAAAGCATAAAAGAAAATAAAAAGTGTTCTGGTACAACAACAACAAATACTGCAGTAATAACAACAGTGTCAACTATGTTAAATACAAATTATTTTACATATAGTTTTGTTTTTAAAAAAAATATAATTCAAGCTTCCGCTTGAATTTATTTATGTCTTTATTGTTTAAAAGATTTATATGAAGTATTCTTAAAGTAAATTTTTCTTATTCATAACAAATTATGCTTGTAAATTAGATAAACATCTAGACGCAACATCAGCGAAAAATCAATAAAAGATGTATTGCAACATAATTCATTTATTTTTGTTTAATAAACAATTACATTCAAATATACACTGCCGCTCACTTGAATAGGTTCACTTTTCTCTTCACTTTCAAATTATTTTTTTGCAGAAATAATGGATTAAATAGTAACATTAAAATTTTAAATAGTAAAGTGATGTCTTATATAACACTAGAATAATAAAAATTAGCGCAATACCTAATAGCCGATTTTTAAGAATTTCTTTTCTAAAATACTACGTTTTTAAACCACATTTTTTTGGCTCACTTGATTAGGTTCATTCTGAATAAAATCAGTTTATTCTTGGCATAGGATTAAATTCTTTAAAATTTTAGTGTCTGTGAATATAGACAATATTTTTTTATAAAATTAACTCACGGTAAGCCATTAACTGAAGAAGAAAATGGCAAAATTAAAGCATTTTTGGAAATTGTCCAAAATCACTGGAATTTTGCAAAAAAATTGGACGAATTCGCAATTTTTTTTAGAAATTTTGTAAGAAAACAGTCTGAATATGAAAAACACATAAGAAGACGTACACATAAAGTCATAACAAAAGCGATCAGATGAGCTGTCGTAAGATTTGCATCCAACTCGACAGATTCTTGCAGCAAAAATTTAAGAAAAATAGGTGTTCCATCAATCCTAACTACAGTAAAACGTTTTGTAAGAAGTGCCAAGCATTTGGAAAGATTAAAAATTAAAAAAAATCACTCTGAATGCCCCACTTTATGAAAAACGCCTTCAGTTTGCCCATCAACACATGGGTTATAAAAAGGTGTGGAAACATATTTCGTTTTCGGATGAAAAAGTTTAATTTGGGAGGTCAGATGGATATACATAATTATTATTCCAATGATTTACGAAAGGATGAAAGTTACCTGAGTCGTCTGCATAGCTATGGCGGAAGTGTGATGGTGTGCGGGACAATTTCATGTTATGAAACATTTATAGTCATATAGTATGAATTCTAATGATTGTAAAGCCATACTTGAAACCACTTTTCCACAGTTTTCTAACATATTTGGTCCAATGCCGTGGACATTTGAACATGATAATACCCTAATCCATATCGTAGTACCCTGATAGTTCCGTAAAAGGATGGACTCGAAGTCAAAACCTAAATATTTTGGAGTGGCCCATATGCTCGTCTGACCTATTTATTGTTGCAAATTTTTGGGATATTCTTTCCCGTTAAGTGTATATGTCGGGAGGAGATTATTACTCAAAAGAAGACTAAATTGGAGGGATTAGAAAAGCTTGGTCCGAAATTTCCTTGCCATTAATTCTAAATCTTTATAACTTTTTATTAACTCGAATTTTCGAAGTTGTATCGAATATCGCGGATATACTCATTACTAAATTTTTTGTAAAACCTTATAAAATGTCCATAAACATAAAAAAAGTTCTTGAAAATTGCATTTTGTTGTTGTTTTTTGTCAATTAATGATGATGAACCTATTCAAATGAGCCAAAAATATATGGTTCAAAAACGTAGTATTTTAGAAAAAAAATTCTAAAAAATCGGCTATTAGGTATTGCGCTAATTTTTGTCTTTCTAGTGTTATATAAGACATCATTTTACTATTTAAAATTTTAATGTACCTAATTAATCCATTATTTTTTGTAAAAAATTAATTTGAATTTAAAGAAAACAGTGAACCTATTCAAGTGAGCGGCAGTGTATAAATAAATAATAAATAATATGATTGCACAATAATTTATTTGTTTTTGTTTAGTAGACAATTTAATTTAGATATGAGTTTAATGACCGAAATATTTTTGTGCTTAACTTACACAAGCTTATGATAATCCACTAACAACACATAGTGAGAGTTTTAATGTATTTAACACTGAAAATACCGTAGTGGAAGATAATGGTACATCAAGAGGTGCTATACCTAAGGTTGGAAATAAGATAAGTAAAACTAAGTCTCCAGTTCAAACAGGTATGCTTAGATATATAAGAATTAATAAGCGAAATTTGAGTCCCCAGAAAAGTTTGCCTTCTGAAAAAAGCAGAAAATTACTGATAACCCCTTGAAAAGTAACCGTTTTGCTCTCTTGAGTGAGGATGATTTTAATCATCATTGTATACACTGAGGATTGTTATAAAAGAATCTCTCAACACCTGAATGACAGTAAGAACAATTTTTATACATATCAACTCAAAAGTAGCAAAGGCTTGATAGTTGTCATAAAAGGTATAGAGTCCAGTGTAGATACAAACGAAATCAAGGAGGCCCTGGAAGAATTGGGCAAGACAAAGAATGTAGTCAATATATTTTTTAATAGAGACAAGGTTCCTCAGCCAATGTTTAGGGTTGAGTTAGAGCCTCATGATGGGAAATTAAAGAGAAATGAAACTCACCCTATATACTCTCTAAGATATTTGTTGAATCGTAGAGTAAATATAGAGGAACCTCTTAAAAGCTGACGGAACCTGGGCACGAAGTGCTATAGAAAAAGCAACAGTATTTGCTGAACATTTAAATGAAGTATTTCAACCTAATTCCACGGCAAATGAGTTCGAGCTCGAAGAATTGGCGGTTTCAACAATGGCTAATGCAGCCCAATTCGATATTGGTCCTGAGGATGTTAATAGAGTAATTAAAAATAAATTGAACTTGATAAAATCACCGGGATATGATTTAATAACTCCATCATTGATTAAGAACCTACCAAATGTGGCAATAATTGTGCTTTCTATATTGTTTAATGCGATCTTGAGACTTGGAATTTATCCAAAAAATTCGAAAATTTCTCAAATAATAATGATACCGAAACCGGGTAATGATTTAACCCTGCCATCTTCTTATAGACCTATTAGCCTACTCCCTTGTTTGTCGAAGCTGTTCGAGAAAATATTCCAGGAAAAGATCATACCTGTTTTGAATGATGGAAATATTATCCCAGTACACCAATTTGGTTTCCGTGAACATCATGGCACCATTGAACAAGTCAATCGTTTAACTGGAGAGATTAGAAAATCTTTTGAATTAAAGAAATATTGTTCTGCCGTCTTTTTAGATGTTGCCCAAGCTTTTGACTATGTACTCATAAATTGCTGGAGTCTTATCTATCAAATAGACTTTTCAGAGTTAAGTTCAATGATCATGTGACGAGAGAATACAAGATTAGAGCTGGCGTTCCACAAGGAAGTGTACTAGGACCTACGTTATATTTGATTTACACCTCTGACTTGCCTACGTGCGATAAATTAACAATCTCTACATTTGCGGATGATACCGCCATTATTAGTTCACACGAAAACCCACTCATAGCATCTAGGCAACTGCAAAATTATCTCGTACGTGTGGAGACATGGTTGAAAAACTGGCGAATAAAGGTGAATGAGCTGAAAAGTAAACATGTTACGTTCGCTCTAAGGAAAGGAAATTGTACACCTGTCACACTCAACAACGTTAATATACCACAGTCTGATTATGTCACCTACCTTGGCATTCATCTTGATAGACGGCTTACTTGGCGCCGTCACATAGAAACCAAGAGACTTCACATGAAGCTAAAAGCCTCTAGCTTTCATTTGATAATCAGTGATCAATCAAAATTAAGCCTTGAATATAAAGTCATCCTGTATAAGACCGTTTTAAAACCAATTTGGACGTATGGAATTCAATTATGGGGAATGGCTAGCAACACCAGTATTGATCTTCTACAGAGGGCCCAATCTAAAATTCTTAGGACCATGACGGGAGCACCATGGTATATAAGAAATGAAAACATCCACAGGGACTTAGAAGTGACATTGGTAAAGGACGAGTTCAAGAAAGTCCGTGAGAAATATATTGTTAAGTTGCAAAACCATCCCAATACGCTTGCAAGACAACTTGTGCAGATCCAAACCGATCCAGGCTCTGTAGAGCTGAGACTGGCACTCTCGCTAAGATGAGTGCCAGTTAACCATTTAGGCTCTCTTGTTGGAGGGCAACTAGTTTTAATTTTAGCCTATAAAAGGCAGATTCAATAAATGAATAAAAGCGTTAAAAAAAATCATATCATTTAGGATTACATTGTAAGTTAAAAAATAATGGTATATATAGTTTTGGTTTATTTTACTGGGGTTTGATACACATGCACTGAAGTTGAAAAGGCATTGCACTGAAAGCATTCCGCCATTCTTATTTGTGGAGTATTACCAAAAAAATTAACAAAAATTAAAAAAGCCATGAGATTTGACAGATATAGTTTTTTAGTTACAGTATATTATAAGATCTGAAGGCTCTCTTACTTTTTTTCTTATCACATAAGATCACATAAAAATAACACATTTTTATCAAAGTTTATTTAGCATAATTTGCGTTAATACTTACAATCAATGGCACTATTTCAGGAAAACAACAATTTGTAGTCTTCTCATTATACCCTTCACCTTCGTGAGAAGGGTATATATAAATTTGTCATTCCGTTTGTAATTTCCAGAATATAATTTTCCGACCCTATAAAGTATATATATTCTGGATCCTTATAGATAGCGGAGTCGATTAAGCCATGTCTGTCTGTCTGTCCGTCTGTCTGTCTGTTGAAATCAATTTTCGGAAGACCCCAGATATCTTCGGGATCCAAATCTTCAATAATTCTGTCAGACATGATTTCGAGAATTTTGCTATTTAAAATCAGCAAAATCCGTCCATAAATAACGGAGATATGAGCAAAAATCCAAGACAACCTCTGAAAATTTCATCAAAAAAAGACAATTTATTGCATGCTTTGACAAAAAAGCAACAAAACGTATGTGTGTTGGATTAATTGTGTGTTGGCTTCATGCTTTGTGTATTTTTTTTTTTTTTTTGGTGTTTCACAAAAAAGCAACAAAACGTGCATATGTTTGGATGTTTGTTGGCTTCATTATTTTGTTTTTGTTTTTTTTTTTTTTTTGGTGTTTGACAAAAAAGCAACAAAACGTACATATGTATGTTGGATGTGAGTTGGTTTCACTGCTTTGCGTATTTTGTTTTTGTTTTTTTTGGTGTTTCGTTTCGTTTGGCGTTGTTGTTTTTGAGAAGGGTATTTATAAGATTGTTGTTTCGTTTGTAACTTCTACAATATAGCAATAGCAATTAAATGTAAAATTTTTAAAAGTTTTCTTGATATATACGCTGAAAATAGGCAAGTAATGCATCCACAACAAAGGTGAAGGGTATAAAAGATTCGGCATAGCCGAATATAGCACTCTTACTTGTTTGTATTTGTTATGTGTTTTTCCTGTTTTTGTTCGAAACATTTTATTTTTGACAATTTGTTTTTTATTTGTATTTAAAATTAATAATTGGTCAATTCACAAGGTCACTTATCATGTCATATTGTTATAATGTCCTAATAATGGTTTTTATAGCTTTTCAAGCCAAAAAAATGTCTTATGTTATCGTAGCGAACCAGCAGAGACCAACGCCGAATGCCTAAGAGTCGGTTAAGCCGAGCCGCCGAGTCGTGATATATTAGAACATTATGACAATATGACTGATAAGAGACCTTATGAATTGACCAAATATTATGCAAAAAAATAACTGAAAATGTTAACTGTACAGAAACAAAGTTTTTTTTTGTAGTTTGTTTTTTGAACAACATACAAAAAAAGTTTATATTTAAATTAAATTTTTAACTTCACGGAAAACTTTTTTAATAAACTTCAATAAGTTAATGTAAAAAATTATGAGTGTATGTAACGAATTGGCAACTGAAGATACAATTTATTCGATTGCCGAACAAGTACTCCGATTAAAGCCACGACCTGTTGGATTGAATAATTTGGTTTGCGGAAAATCTGATGACATCGTAGTTGATTTTGAAGTCTTTCAGGGAGCTGGGACATTTAAAGATTGCTACCTGGAACATGGACCTTCTATTGTTATAAGACTAATTAAGAACATACCAAGGGAAAGCCATATATATTTCTACAGATATTTTTCAACAATTCATCTTTTAGAATCGTTACATCAAATGCTAGAATATTACAGGATTAAAATTAAAACTAAGAAATGGACTATCAAATTATTTTTCCACTTTCTTGATCTTGCGATATATAATTCTTGGATGGAGTACAGAAAATAATGCAAGCTCGCCGGATTACCTAAAGCAAATGTAAATTTATTTTTGACTTTCAAAATGGAGTTAAAAAGTTTATGGGAATTTGAACCTAAATATGAAAGAATTATTTTGATGTTGATGATTTAAAGAAATTTAAAGTACAGGTCTGGAAGGGTTATAGTGATTTTCATTAGACGGCTTATAAAGGGCTTAGCGTCAAACATAATTTATGAGAGATATACCTTAAAATGATTTTCTAATGGGAATCTATTGTATGGGGTTAAATGTAAGCCGATTTCCAACAAATTTCGTAATATAATTATTTTGTGACCATTTTTAATAGAGTTTTACCTTGGGATCAAAATTAAGCATGGATTTAACATACGAGTTATTTATAATGTATTTTTTATCCACTCGCTAAACGCATGTTAACGAACAATCAAAGACTCGCAGTTTTGTGTCAAATTCAATTTGTAAATAAACGTGAAACATATTATAAAAGTTTTGTATGGAAAAAAATAAAGTACAAATTAATTTCACATTTTGTTCTTCTTTGTATGATTTGAGGGAAAAAATTAAATATAAATGTTGATTACTTTTAAAATAGTTGACAATACATCACACTTTTTTCAAATTATTTATTGACAGACAAAAATGCATTATATATAAAATCCCTGCTAAGCCTAATCGGTCTGCTAGTTACCAGATCGTTGTGTGTGATGTATACACTGGGTCTAATTTTTCATTATAAATAAGTTTTCTACTCTCTACACTTGCAAGTTTTAGTCAAATATCGAATAAATTCGTTTCAAATATTAAAATATTTTTATACCCTCCACCAAAGTATAACAAGTAGTCCAACTCTTTGACTGCATTACCTAACTCTAAATATGTGTTAGTGAAAAAGTACAGCTCTAGGACTCAGTCCCGAACTAGTGATTTTACCCATCATTTAGGGTGGTAACTAGTTACGTCAATACCTATGTGACTAGTTTTTTAACACGTGCATGTCCTAAGCAAGACTGTCTAAACGCATTGGATTCACATACTGGTTAAATAGCGTTAGCTACTTTACTAGATAACTAACTGGTAACTTGATCAGCTACATAACTAGTTATTTCAACATGTAAGGAAGCTAATTGATATCATATAGTCAGCTAAAAAGACATATCATAGGCAGTCCAACAAACGATAGCTTGTAAACAAACCTTTCTTCGACAACTTTCCAATGGATTGCTTCTGGTAGGTTTGGAGACACTAAAGTGACTATTGACTTCGTGCTATGTTACATGGGATATCAGTATACTTCGATTGAGCCATGTCCGTCTGTCTGTGTAAAACACTCTCACGTCCAAAATACATTAACAAAATTAATTAAATGTATACCAAAATCTTTATAATATTTTCTAAGCAGTTTGTTATTGAAAATCAGCAAAATCGAATTGGTAGGACCAGGGTTATGGATCAAAATGTAAAACAACCTCCAAAAATTTTTATAATTTTCACATGTTTTTTGTAATTTTTGGTAAATTCATTGCAGAGAATACCATGACATTTTTCACTCACTATTTGTATGATAAAAGAACAATTTCTGTTGAAAACGGTAAGAATCGGTCCATAATTTCCCCTAGCCCCCACAACTAATTTTCGTGCAAAGAGAAATCGCGACACCATTTTTTTTTGAGCGGGCATTATTTGCCCATAGCCCCCATATAAAGTTCACTTCCTAAATTCACTTAATTAAACACAAATATCTAATATATATCGCTATTACCTTGAAATTCGACACGCGAAATCCCCATATATACAAAGATCGTTGTAGCGAATTTTATGAATTTCCAAAAATGTTCATAAATATCTGAAAAATATCGTTATGGAATTAAAATTTTACAGAGATCAGTAGTATTTATTCACAAATGATAATACTAGATTTTGTGAATATCGGTCCATATTTGACAATAGCTACCATATAAGATCCATACCAGAAAATCACTTAAATACTCATAAATCTCTTACAAAACGTTCTATGAGGTTAAAATTTAAATAAATATTTCCCATATATACGAAAATCGATGTGTTGAATTTTATGAAGATCGACCGATAATTGATCATACCTCCCATATAAGGACCACTTCCGAAAACACATTAACCTCTATAAATATTTTAAATATATCGATATCGAACTAAAATTGTATACAGATCAATATATTGTATCCAAACATTATACTACTTGGTTTTGTGGATATCGGTCCATATTTGACCATAGCACCCATATTAGCTCCATTTCCGATAATCACAATAATACCCATAAAACTCAAAATAGGTATTAAATACATAGAAATCACGTTAAAATATTTAATGGCGATCGGCCCACAATAGATTATATCTCCCATAGAAGTCATATAACTTATTTCAATATGCAAAGTTAGTCAGAACAAAAACATACTTTTGAAGTTTGACTAAGTACATTTCTTTACCCTTTTTATACTCTTTTTCCTCACTTGTGGTGAATAAGGAAAGTGTTGTGCCAATCAGTAATGTTAACCAATTATTAAGTATATAAATTGTTAAATAGGACATTTTATTACTTTTATAAAGTTATAGATTCTGTTTGTATTAGGAATATGTGGAGTTCTCAGTCCGTGTGGAGTTCTCAGTCTCCCATCGGACGCGTCCCAGGTGGCGGATAGGGGAAGCAATTGCCTAGTCTGGTGATACTGTTTTTCAACAGGTCATTAGCCTTGAAAAAATGCTCGAGTGATGTCAATATCTTGAGATACATTTTCTAACAAATGGTCTAAACTTCTTGATATATCTAGGTTTGTAAAACGGATTGCGATACCCAATTATCATAATACTGTGATACATTTTACAACAAATGGTCACAGTAGGATATAATTGGTACTAAGAAAATGCTATAACTGGCGATACATTTTACAACAAATGGTCGCCTAGTGATATCACATTCTCTCTCTTTCTTGGTGTTACAACCCGCGGATCAAAACTGTTCTTTCCTCTGTCTTTCTTTCTTTCACCCATTTGTAAGGTCAAAGTGATGGTAGCAGTGCTGAAAACCTGAATGGCTAGTTAGTGGTTAAAGAAGACTAGTCGCTAACAGCTCCCCTCCGACGCAGGGTACGGGTCGGTTGTAATATATTTTTTGCCCAGTACGCCGTCCCTGCATGGATGGTTCATCCCCTTATGCGCATACTCGTGGGAACTATATGAATAACAACAATGAAAAACAAAAACAATTTAAAACTGTAGGAGGTCAGCTGGGGAAACCTGTGCTGGCTGAATGCAAAAAATCAACTGTCCAACCTTCCGGTGACAGTTCGATTAAAAGCAGCGAGGTAGCTTTGGACTTCAAGCCTAGCACCTCAAAAGCTGCATCAGCCCTCGCTGGTAAAAAACCAGCAACAACATGTGTCCCTGCGAAAATGCTACAGGTTGGATCGTCGTACCAGAAGTCGGGTCCAATCACTGTAGCCTCACCCGCCACTACGGCAGAATCGAATGCCCCAACTCTCAAGGAACCATTCAGGAGAGCTTTCGTACAAAGGCAAGGCGGCGCTTGCGTATTATCGACCGACTTGAATCCAAGTCGGCCGAGGCGCTTAATTGCGACGAGTTGTCGAAACTCAGCTGGGCTAAGGCCCATCTGGCTGAGGTTGACAGTTCCTTCTACCAGCGCAGATGTAGCGGACCAAGCCGCATCTACTGGGCCAAAACGGCAACACTCTGAGGAGGGACTGCTTCAACCGCAAAACCAACAGCCGAAGACTAAACGTCCAAAGCAAGAGGCTCGTGTGATAAGAAGGCCATATAGTGAGGTTGCTCGCAATCCACTTGTAAGGGCCATTATCGACAGGAGTGTTGAAGACGACGCCATCTCCCAAGAGAAATGGCTAAAAATCCGTCAGGGTATGCTGGGGGCATACTGGCAAATTCTCAAGGAGAATCCCGGTCCATCCCCGCAGAACGATGATGCTGGCTGGTATCAAGGCCATGTAAAACTGCTAGCGTGTACCAATGACCGCTCAGCTTTATTGCTAAAATTAGCAATTGCGTCCCTAGGGGAATTGTGGCCCGGCGCGAAACAGTCGCAATTATTCCGGCGGAACCACATGAACCGGAGGAGATTCTGGCATACATCCAGAGCGGTAATCCTAATCTACCAACCCACAACTGGAAGGTGGTTAAGGTTTCTGCTCCTGAAGGTGCGCACAGAAAGGTGGTCGTAGTCCTTAACAAGGAATCCTTGGCGCCACTACGAGAGAGGCAAAGTAAGATATACTACGGTTTCGATAGTATCAAGCTGCGCATCTATCGTGGTGACGACAAGCTCGACCCCGAAACTTCCGGTGTTACACCGGAAGCTCCGCAGGATATGGACTGCAATAACAAACTGGATGACCCCGCTAGCTCTGAGGACAAAATGGAGACCCAATCACACTCTAGTATGGTTGGGGAACTATTTTGCACTCTGGGCAATGTGGAGGTCATATGGAGGTTTCGGTCATATACGATCCAGACCATGGTGAAGGTGATCCAAGTGAACCTTCACCACTCTAAAGCAGCTTCTGCTGCCTTGCTCCTCCACATTGCTAAACATGGGGAGGAGATTGCGTTGGTTCAGGAGCCGTGGATTCACAATGGCGAAATACGTGGACTCACCGCCAAAGAGTACAAACTTTTGTACATAAGACGCACAGGTAAAATAAGATCTTGTATTTCGGCTAAGAACCATCTTAATATCTTCATTCTTCCTGACTATAGCGATGAAGATACAGTAACTGTTGCTTGGGAGACAGGTGCAGGTAAGGTGTGGCTGCTCTCAAGCTATATGGCGCACGACCAGGTTGAACCATCACCAAACAACCTGGTATCAAATATGATGCGTGCTGCTAACCAGGCCAGAATTCCGGTGATAATCGGAGCTGATGCAAACGCTCACCACACAATCTGGGGTAGCTCAGAGGTTAACGAACGAGGTGAGTACATTCTAGACTTCATATTAGACTGTAATCTGGTAGTTGTCAATCGAGGTTCAGAACCTACTTTTGTGGTAGCAAATAGGCAGGAGGTTCTGGATATCACGCTTGTTAGTGCAAGCCACTCGCAACTCATTAGGAATTGGAAGGTTTCACTCTCTCTCGGATCATAGGTATCTGACATTCTTGATAGAATTAGTAGTTGAAAAGGAAAAGCCTTTTCTGAACAGGAGGAGAACCAAATGGGATGCTCATGGGCGGATCCTTTATGGTTTACTTCCCTCACCCCCTTTGATAAGTAACACTAGGGATATTGATAGCTCTGTGGAAAAGCTCACACTCTCTCTCTCGGTGAGGCCACAAGACGCACGTACATTCCCTCTGCACGCAGAGGAAAGGTAAGACCCCCATGGTGGTCTTTAGATATAGCGAACACTAGACGTAGTTGTCATAAACTATTCAACGAGGCGAAAAGATCAGGCAACTGGTCAATGTACAAGTCTATGTTGAACAGATTTAAGATTCAGGTTAGAAGCGCGAAACGTAAGTCCTGGAGGGATTTCTGCAGCGCCGTAGAAAGTTCCTCTGAGACCAATCGTCTGCGCAAGATCCAGTCGAAAACACCAACTGTTCAGGGTTACATTCAGAAACAGGATGGTAGGTGAACTACTGATGGACGTGAGACACTAGAAGTACTCATGGACACTCATTTTCCGGGGAACTTGCCACTAGATATTGACTCTTACAAGTCTCCGGGCCTGGATGGCATAATACCCGCTGATCTACAGAATAATATAGATCTAGTCACTCCTTGACTGATAAGTATTTATCATGCCTGATAAGTATTTATCATGCCTGATAAGTATTTATCATGCCAAAACGGTGGACCGAATGTACTGTGACATTCATTCCGAAAGGAGGAAAAGTGTCACACACAAAAGCAAAAGATTTCAGACCAATAAGTCTATCATCATTTTTGCTGAAAAGCCTTGAAAGAATCATAGACACCCACATACGAACGTCTTTGAAACAAGGATCATTATCTCCCTCTCAACACGCCTACATGAAGGGCAAATCTGTTGAGACAGCACTTCACATATTAGTGGGATATATTGAGAAATCCCTTGAATTTGGTAATTTCTCATTAGTGGCCTTTCTGGATATAGAAGGAGCCTTCAATAATGTAGAATCTGTAACTATAGTTTCAGCTCTATAAAAACCTTGGTCTGGACCAATCAACTGTAGGGTTCAGCATGAACCTTCTACGATATAGGATCATCCGCTCCGAAAAAGGAACGGCGGTGATCACTAGAATAGCCACTAGGGGTACGCCTCAAGGAGGCGTCTTGTCACCACTTTTGTGGAACCTGGCCATAAATTGTCTGCTCAGGAAATTGGATCTCATGGGTTATAAAACTGTCGCCTACGCGGATGACGTCGCCGTGGCAGTCTCTGGGATCCATTTGGGCACGATATCACAACGTCTGGAATATGCAATGTACTAAGTCGATGGAGTACAAACAGTGGATTGAGTGTTAACCCAAGCAAAACCGAACTTGTACTATTCACAAGAAAGTACAAGATCCCTCATTTCTCGCTTCCCCGATTAAATGGTGTTGAGCTAACACTATCGGATAATGCAAAATACTTAGGAGTTATCCTGGAACTATCCTGGAAACCCAATATCCTTTCAAGGACGTCGAAAGCCTTGACGGCTATGTATGTCTGTAAGAAAGCGATAGGTTCGCAATGGGGTATTAGACCCCAATTCGTTAACTGGATATGTGATACAATTTTTTAAATGTTTCAATTTTTTAAATGTTTCAAAAGCAAATTTTTTGTATGGTAATATGTTGACAAGTGTCCATTAGAGTGACAATCAGTTGTATGAAAAAAAATTACAGTTCGATTTTTGAAGAGTGCCGGGTGGAATATTGTGACACTAGGTCTAAAAGATAAGTACTGAAAATTTGAGCCGAATCGGACAACGATTTCGGGACGCGCATCGAGGTCAAAGGTCAGATATATGTAAAATTTTACTATTTATATGAAATAAATTTGTAAAACTCCTTAAATTTCTGCATTATGTTACATAAATATGTAGATTTATTTATATTAATGAAAATTACAGTCAAAAATATATTTTTCAGATTAAACCTATATCTCCTTTGGGTCAAATTGACCCACAAACTGTATTATCGTTAAAATTCGGAAAAAATGCAAATTTTTCAGTTTTTGTAAAAATTTTGCTACTAAATAATTATTTTTGCAATCGAATGCATAAGAATCGAAATGTGTACGTAATTGTCGTTCTAATGAGATATAAAAGATAAAAATTGGTTAAAAAATTTTAAAGTTATTAAAAATTCCCCAGACCATTAACGTGTCTCAGGCCACTTGAACAAGAAATGTAGGAACAAAATTAACATATTTTAAGAAATATTAAAATAAAAGCTAATTTTTACTTAAAACATATCCGTATTTACATTCATATAGGTTTTTGTCTTTGTAGAATATCGTTAACCTATTCCAGGGATGGCCAAAAAAATTATTTTTTTTTAACGGCAGTTTCAAACCTCAATTTTCAAATTTTTAAAAATTTTCTTAAACAAATTTCAGAATTTTTTGATCATCACATGGGGATTTATTGAGATCATGATAGAGAATAAAAATATGAAAAAATTATGTCAATACCTCTTACAGTTTTTCCGTATCTACGATTTAAATTTTGTGATTTTCGGGAAAAAATGTTTTTTTGGCCATATTTTGGCGAATGAGAGCAATTTCCTTACTGTTACGAATTTTAAGTAAAACCTATGCAGAATCTTATAGTTCAGATTATTTTTAATATACTCTGAAAGTTTTACTGTAATCGGACAACTTTAACCCTTAAATGGTGAAGGGCAAAGGTAAAATTTTGAAATATTTGGAATTTCTAAATTAAAGATAGCGAAATATTATACACTTTTGAACAAATTTCAACGAAAGTTGCGTAAAATATACCTTAAGGTCTTAAATATATAATAACAGTGCAAAAATGGAAATTAACCCTTAAATGGACTTGGGGTCAAAATCACTCTATATTTGACTGTGGTTTTCACGATTTTAAAAGTTTGGACCCCAAATTATATTAAGGGTTAATTTCCATTTTTGCACTGTTATTGTATATTATAGACTTTATGTTATATTTTTCTCAAGTTTCATTAAAATCGGCCCAATAATATATATCATTTCGTCATCTTTACATTAGAAATTCCAAATATTGGTTAAAGTTGTCCGATTTTAATAAAACTTTCAGAGTATATTAAAAATGATCTGAACTATAAGATTCTGTATAGGTTTTACTTAAAATTTGTAACAGTAAGGAAATTGCTCTCATTCGCCATATTATGACCAACAAAAATATTTTTTCCCGAAAATCACAAAATTTAAATCGTAGGTACGGAAAAACTGTAAGAGGTATTGACATAATTTTTTCATATTTTTATTCTCTATCATGATCTCAATAAATCCCCATGTGATGATCAAAAAATTCTGAAATTTGTTTAAGAAAATTTTTAAAAATTTGAAAATTGAGGTTTGAAACTGCCGTTAAAAAAAAATTAATTTTTTTGACCATCCCTGCGAATAGGTTAACGATATTCTACAAAGACAAAAACCTATATGAATGTAAATACGGATATGTTTTAAGTAAAAATTAGCTTTTATTTTAATATTTCTTAAAATATGTTAATTTTGTTCCTACATTTCTTGTTCAAGTGGCCTGAGACACGTTAATGGTCTGGGGAATTTTTAATAACTTTAAAATTTTTTAACCAATTTTTATCTTTTATATCTCATTAGAACGACAATTACGTACACATTTCGATTCTTATGCATTCGATTGCAAAAATAATTATTTAGTAGCAAAATTTTTACAAAAACTGAAAAATTTGCATTTTTTCCGAATTTTAACGATAATACAGTTTGTGGGTCAATTTGACCCAAAGGAGATATAGGTTTAATCTGAAAAATATATTTTTGACTGTAATTTTCATTAATATAAATAAATCTACATATTTATGTAACATAATGCAGAAAGTTAAGGAGTTTTACAAATTTATTTCATATAAATAGTAAAATTTTACATATATCTGACCTTTGACCTCGATGCGCGTCCCGAAATCGTTGTCCGATTCGGCTCAAATTTTCAGTACTTATCTTTTAGACCTAGTGTCACAACATTCCACCCGGCACTCTTTGAAATCTAAAAAAAAAAAATTCGGCTGTCACCCTAGTGTCCATAGTACATAACGGTATATTTTTTTCTTCTTTAAATAGCTACACTAGCATTGATACATTGCTTCATAAACAAGTAATTGCTTCTTGTTAAAAAATTAATATCTCAAGTGACATTTAACAGTGCAAGTGAAATTGTCGTCAAAAAATAATAACAACAATTAAAAAAAATTGCTGGTGTAATTAATATAACAAAGGTAAGAGTAAAAATTGCTGTTTAAATTTTTCAGAAAATAAGTTTTGTTTAGAAAAAAAAATTCAATTATGTACATTAGGTATATAACTAATTTTGGCGAAATTTTTGGCATACCACCACGTGATGGCCAATGTTTTATATATAATGAAAATCATCTTTTTAGGTCATTTGGGATCAAAAACATCACTCACCAACACCAATTTCTAAGATATACCAAAATTTTTTTTTCTCTGAAAAATTATATTAATAATTTCATATTTGCAAAAAATGTCAATAGTTATATCCCTAATGTACATGTGTGTTTTAAATGTGAAATTTTTGTTCAATGTCCAAATTCTTTTAGAATTTCAAATGGTAATTTACCACAGTTAAGCTGTATTTTTATTTTTAAGGTTGGCGTGGCATTTCGCCCACTTCAAACTTTTTAATGAAAGGTAGCCACACCACTTTCCACACATACAGAAAGACGGTGTGAAAATTTCATGAAAATCAGTCCAGCCGTTTCGCCGTCTATAGGCTTCAAACAAACCCACAAAGAAAAAATTTACATAAAAAACACACAAATTTTCTCAGATTGTTTATTTTGATGAAATTTATAAAAGTACCAAATTTCTTGTCGGTATGGCTTTTCAAAAGCGAGTTATGACTTTATTCCGGCTAGATTGAGCATTTGGACCACTGTGCAGCATTTACATCTGGAAGAATAGCTGGACAATGTTTTTCTGAACTTGTTCCTTATCGTCTTGTATATAGAGTCAAGGGCGGGGTGTATATCCTCACATTTAATATCGATGTCAATATCCGCTGCAGGCGTGGTTATTTATCAGCAGTTTAATTGCCACAACTGTAATCTGAACCGGCCATATAAATTGCCACATTGGCGAGCGTTTGCAAAGAAAGGCTGCAAATATAATTGTATATTTGCAGCCTTTCTTTAAAATTATTAAATTTTATTAAATAAAATTTGTACAAACCTTTACAATTATTAAATTTTATTAAACAAAAATGTTCGAAGATGTCGTTTGTCAAAAAAAACCTAACTTTAATAATGTATTGGTAACATTTTGTTTATATGGATTGGTATTCAAACCACTTTCACCACACTCCTCAAACACACATAGTTGTAAAAAAGCGACCTTAAAAATTATTTATTACACTTAGGCCCGTTTTCTCAATGTATCGACAAACTGCCTGTTACTAAATGTCGACATAAATTTATTAGGCCGACAAACTGTCCGTTAACAATTTTGGTTTTCTCAATATACCGACAAAAAACGTTATTTTCAGTTGGCAATACCACTCAAAATAGATGTGAAAGTTGGGAACCCTGCCTTCAAGTGACAACATGTTTACATAAATCAGCTGTTTAATGTGGCCATCGAAAGCCGGAATCTTTTGAAAAATTCATTATCCTGATAAACTCTTTCAGCATTTACTTGAAACTCATGTTCTTCGAGTTTATCCTCCATAAAATTAATGTTAATTCCTCTATTAAACTTTTTTTTTTAAAAATCTATTTAATTTCGTTTCCAAAAACACATACACATAAAAACTATGAACAGCAGTCAGCTGATTGAATTTATCTGTACGATAAATAAATAATTGGCAGATGAGGTCGGGTTAGCTTTGCGACAGAATAGAAGCAAAAGAGACATTGAGAAAACCAAATTTCTTTAATCTGCAGTTTTTTGTCGGGAAAAAAGATAATCACATAATGAGAAAACGGCCCTTAAATTTAAAAATTCAAACAATTCTCAAAGATTTTATAAATAGATGATAATGCTTTTTATTCCATAATTTCTGCAAAAATTAAATATATTTGAATTTTTTTATACATTTTCAATACCAAATTTTACAAATGTGTTTTTTTTCAGTTTTAATTTCAACCCCCAAAAATTAAATGTCAGAAAAATTAAAAAAATATAATTTTCGTTTGTGAAAAATATGCGTGTTTCGGTTACTTTAATGGTTGAAATGTGTGCAAAAAAATAAAAAAATATTGTATGTTTGCAATTTTATTGCAATTTTCAAGAAAAAGTTCTGAAGTTAAATTTCTCTCTCAGGTGTGTTGAATTCATATACAACCTGTATGTGAGAAGAGAGAGAAGTTGTTGTTGTAAAAAAAAATGAGAGGCTTCCCTTCTTGTTATTCTTTGAAGATAACTAACAACAATAGTAGAATTTACATAGGTTTTAGTTAAAAAGGTATTGTATAAATTAACTATTGGCATAGGTAATACAACATATTTATTTAGTATCATATAAAAATAATTTAACAATGCCAGCTAAGGTAATATTACCTCGAATATTTTTTTTGTGTGTAGTTATTTCAATTATAAATTACTGAATTAGATAAAAATTTTATACATTTGAAAAAAAAATATCTTCTGCGTTAACTAGTTTTTCTAACAATATATAAAATACTATTGCATTAACATTGTAAAAATCTACATAATCGTGCAATGCACCAATAACAATCACTAACAAGGGATATTAGAGTGTTTATACCAATCTAATTTCTATAATTTTCATCATATTTAAGTGTAGGGTATTTATGATTCGGCATAGCCGAATATAGTACTCTAACTTGTTTTAGATCTATTTAAAATCGAACCATACAATTATGTATAGGGGTAAAAGTGATTTTCTAGTGCTGTGAGTATGGGGGTAATAATGAAATAATAATTTTCACCTGTAAATTTACCATAAGCTTTATATGAACAACTATCCAGCAGATGGACAGACTGAAGGACATCATTTTTTGAATGACTTTCTGAATTCATTCATTTATTATTATCAAGCGATACAAACATCAGCAATTTTTCTTTTAATTTAACTTCGGTTGAAAAATAAATGCGGGACAAGATCTTTTTTTAGTATTTATACACAGGAAATACATATCACTTCCATTTCTTTTGTTGATTCTTTTTATGTATTTTCAACATAGTAAGTTGGTGAATGAAGTTTGTTTAAAAACAACTGTTTTTTAATAAGTTGATGTCAAATATTAGATTTCGAAAATGTAAAAAAGTGGGACAATCCCGCGAAAATCGGTAAGATTTTATATTTCCTTATATAAGAAGTGGAATGAAAATAGAAACAAATAAATAGAAAACAAAGTGTTACGGACATAGAATAATATATTCATTAAAGCGTTACTGAGAGGGAAAAAACCTAAGTCGTTCAATAAATTAAATTCTACCACAGATAAAATTAAGTGTCAAAAATTAATAAAAAATTATTCTTTTTCATTTGAACAAAATTAACGTGTTTCGGAAATAAAAGTGTCCTGCAAAGTATTAAAAAAAATTGCCAAAAATTGTGTAGAAGTTTAAAAAAGTTGTTCGGTCTATATTTAGACGGAAAATCAAAGATAAAATTTCAAGTATTTTGATGTGTTTATTTCTCTCACAAGTATGTTGAATTCACATATCAAAAGTAAGTGTTAAGAGTAGTTATTCTATAAAAGCATAGAACGGAAGGAGAGAGCGATAAAATGGAAAAAATTTCCCTCTTTTCACACATACGGGTGATACAATAACAAAATACATGCAATTCATTCTCATGAATTAGGCTCTCAGTTACCTATCTAGTTGTCATCTATGGTCATAAAGAAACAAACACAGATGGCGACATGGCTCTCTTAAAAAAAATCTCTTAGGTTCAGTGACGTCAACATTGACTAAAACTGATTGTATTATATGAAAATTGTATGTGATTTATAATGGAAAAGTCAATAATTATGTTTAAAAGCTATTTATGTTTAATAAAATTAAATATTTTTTTGGTTTTATGTTATTAGACATATTTTACTTTATTAATTTTCAATATTTTTGCTATATTTTAGTTCAAGTCATTATTTTTTTATATTTTCTTTTTCTTGATGTCGCACTATCTCTGAGGTCTTCATTAAGTTTTCTTATTTTTAAGTACATTCTTGAACACTGTAATTATTAATAAAATACCGATTTAATTATTTTTTGTAATGTACAAATTCTTCAAGCCAAAAATTAAAAAAAATATCATAATTTTGGTTTCGCTGCTCATAACTTATCCATTTCGAATTGTAAATTGTTTTCAAAATCTTCGGTTTTGAAATGCGCCATACATATTTTTTTTATTGCTGCAACAAAAACTTATCGATTGCTTTAATAAGGATCTGATGGAAACTTAAAAAAACTTATTGCACACGATTTTGATTTATTATTATTATTGCAATTTTTGACTGCACACCACATTTTAATTTTTAATTAATTTTTTTTTTTTTTTTTATTTAGTTTTCACTATTTGTTTTGAAATTTCATATAAACAGTAAGTATTTTACATTCAAAACATAAGAAAACAATCAATGTTGACGTCACGAATAAAGAGTAAAAGAGTACACTAAAATAACGGTATCGTCGATGTCGCAATCTTGTTTATTTCATTCATGGTCATCTATGGTAGTTTCATTCTCTCTTTATTTTTTAAAATTCTATATAGTAAAAATAGTAATGCCATATAAATTTTAAATTTTCCTTTACATTCTTTGGGAATACATAATTTTAATTAATTCGAATATGTATTTAAAAAAAAAAAATATAAAAAGTATTTACTTTAAAATTGGGATCGATGGATCATTTTCTAATGATGAATGATACAATACTCAACAAATAACAACAGTGGCTGGATATACGTAAAACTTGCAAAGACGATTTGCCAAAACAGCCAATGGTGTGTTCCGACCATTTCCTTAAAAGAAATATTGACCACAAGGTAACTTCAAAATACTACCTAACATGCAAACATGTTTTGGGTTATATATGTACGATTATTACGGATCATAATGCATTAACTTTGCACAGTAGAGCAGAATCGAAACTTTTTGAAAATAAATTTCGAATTTCTAAACGACTATAAAATTTGACATGAGCATAGCCAAGCAGTATTCGATTTTTAGATTTGAAAAAGGACCCCACACGTGTTTCAGTGGCGGCGCTAAGAAGACACAAATTAGGACACCTTCGACATATAATTTTTTTAAACGAGTGCCATCGATTGTTTTCCATCCGATGTCAAAGACTTTTTACTATTTATAATTAAACCCCTATTTAAAAGATATAACATATTTGAATAGTAATAAAAAAATTAAAAAAATACATACTTTATGCCTATAAAAATAGTCAACGCGTTTTAATTATAAGCAAGCGAACGTTAGGAATTGAATCAATAACTTCCAACACAACATAATACATATTTATTTAAATACTAAATTATAAATTACACATTTTTTGTAAAAAATGTCTCGAAAATCAAAATCATTTTTAGGAATGTGGCAACTTTCAGAAAATACAAAAAGTCTTTGAAATCGGATGGCACCAGGCCTGCCAGATTTGCCGATTTATCGGCATTTTGCCGATTTTATACCTTAAAAATAGCAAAGTGCCGATTTCGCGATTTTTGCTCCAAAAATGCCGATTTTTTACTTAATTCTAAAAACTTGGTTACTTTAAATATTTTGATTATTTTGGCAACTCTAAATACTTCAACAAAACTATTTGCAAAATATGTATGTTATTTTGTTAGAGAGTGAAAAGGATGGGTATATAATCATTTAGAATTAGAGTTCTTTACATTTACTTTACTACTTTTTTGCTTTAAAAATACCCAACTATGAAGAATAAAGATAGCAAAACAAAACAAAATTGTAAAAAAAGCTAACGGTTCTTTTTAACTGAAATAAAAATTTTTCATGTGAAGATATATTCAGTGATAAAATCTTGTGTTTTAATGAAAAAACAATATTATTTTTAACAAAATGCTTAGATATTTAGAAAAAAGTAAAGGTAAGTAAATATTGAAACTATATATTTAAAATAATTATATTAATCATTAATTTTTATAGAAAACAATACAGATGTGGAAGATGCTGGTACATCTAGTAAAGAATCATCAGTAAGTATTTTAAACAGAAACATGTTAAAAATATTTCACAAAATTTATCCATTAGGTGGACAATAAGAAAAAACGAAAGCTGAAGGAAGAGTGGATAGATTCTAATATAAAATGTTGGGCGGAAAAAAGGAATGCATCTTTTTTTTGCAAATTGTGCAACGTTACGCTTAAAGCGTCGTCAGGAAAAACTGATTTGTTAGCTCATGCACAGACAAACAAACATTTAGCAGCTTCTAATGCTATTTCAGCACAAAAAAAGATAGACGAAGTTTTTAATGAAAATAAACACTCTTCGAAAAAGGCTGAAATAAAAATGGCTTTATTTATTGTAGAGCATAACCTGCCATTTATGGTGACGGATCATTTGGTAAACGTGTGTCAAAGTTCATTTTCCGACTCGGATATTGCCACAAATATGACTTTGGGACGCACAAAAGCTAACGCCATTATTAAAAATGTAGTTGGAAAGAAACAATTTTTAACTGTTTGTGAGCTTCTTAGAAACAATAAATTTTCTTTATGCGCGGATGAATCCACTGATTTATCCAATACTAAGTCATTATGTTTGGTCGTTCGAGTATGCTCAGATTTTAAGTTACAAGATTTATTCTTTGGATTGCTAAAAGTTCAGGAGTGCGATGCTAAAAGCTTGTATAAATTGATCGTAGACCATTTTAAACAAAATAATATAGACTATAAGGTGAATATGGTGGGATTTGCTGCTGATGGCGCAGCTGTTATGACTGGCAAAAATAATTCCGTTGCAAAGATGTTAAAAAATGATATACCCCATTTGTTTGTAATAAAATGTGTTTGCCACTCACTCGCTTTATGTTCATCTTACGCTTGTCTGCAGTTGCCTTCGGAAGTCGAAACCCTGACGAGAAACATTTATAATTACGTATCAAATAGCCCGAAAAGATTAGATCAATTTCAAGCCATTCAACAATTGTTAGAAATAAAACCAAAGAAATTATTGCATCCAAGTCAAACAAGATGGCTATCCCTTGAAGCAGTAGTGGTAAGAATTTTGAACTTATATGAACCGTTAAAAATTTTTTTTTCCTTCGCTGCAAATATTGATCATATTGATACAGCAAAAGATATTTTACAAAATTTAAATGATTCAAATGAAATTTATTTGGCATTTTTGAAATATATTTTAGAAATTATAAATAAAATAAATAAAGTTTTTCAAAGCGAATCTACAGAGATTCACAATTTATATGGTCAAATGTTAAGGCTAGTAAAAATAATTTTAAGTAATTTTATAAAACATTCTAATATAAATAATGATGCAATTTATTTAACTGATTTTATGAATAAGAATAATTTTTTGGATTACGATCAAGTTTATTTGGGTCTTCACACAAGTGATTTAATTTCAAAAATGAAAATTAATAAATCCGAAATTAAAAAAATTAAAAACAACTGTATAAATTTTTATATAGAGCTTTTGAATCAAATTTTAAAACGTTTTAGTTTTGAAAATAACAATTTTAAATCTTTAAATATGATTAATCCTCAATTTATTATGGATAGAAAATATAACTCATGTATGGAAATTCTAAACGAGTTTCCAAACATTGTAGATCAAGATGAAAAACAAATGTTGGACTCTGAATTTAGAGAGCTAAAATTTTTGAATTTTAAGGACATTTTTGATGATTTTGAAATTAATTTACCAACGTTTTGGAAAACAGTTTGTGGACAAAAGCGTGGCGATAAAACATCTGCTTTCCCATTGTTAGAAAAATTTATTCAACAAATAATGATACTGCCACATTCTTCTGCGAATGTTGAACGTATTTTTAGTCAGGTCAATCTTAATAAAACGAAATTTCGATGTTCCCTTGAAAAAGAATCTTTAGAAGGTATTCTTTATTCTAAAGATTTTTTAAAATATAACAATTCAAATTGTTTTGATATAGATATTAAGAAAGATATTTTAAACTTGACAAACTCAAGCATGTATTCTTAAAAATTTAAAACCAATTTTCATTTCATCATTATTTTTACTTAAATATTTAACTTAAAAACTTGAACTTATGTTAATTAAAGTATATATTTACTATATATATGTACATATGTATAAATAAAAATTAAAAATAATGAAAATTCAAACATAAAATTTTATCTTTGTATAACATAACATTAATATGTTGATTGCTGAATTGATTTCTTTTGTTTTGATATATATTTTTTTTAATAAAAATGTTTGATCTCATACATTTATAACAAGTGTTTTTTTTAATTGCCGATAATTTGCCGAATTTTTAATTCTAAATGCCGATAAATGCCGATTTTTTTTGACAAAGTTGCCGATTTTCCTTCAAAATTATCTGGCACCCCTGGATGGCACGCGTTTAAATATTTACATGTCGAAGGTTTCCTATTTTGAGTCTCCTTAGCGCAGCCACTGAAGCACATGTGGGGTCCATTTTCTTAAACTTGAATACTGCTTGGCTATGCCCATGTCAAATTTTATCCCGATCGGAGCAGTCGTTTAGAAATTCGATATTTATTTCCAATCTCACACGTTTTATTTTAACTGAAATATTACTTTTAAGGAAATGGTCGGAACACACCATTGGCGGTTTTGGAAAATCTTCTTCAGATGTCAGATATAGAATTTGAAAAGATAATGAGAGAATGAAACTACCTTCTATATTTCTACTATAGTTGTACACTATGGTTATGGGTTTGTTAATAAAATCAAATTTATTTTGAGCAAATTTTTTTAAACAATTATCCATTAAAATTTCATGACAATTAATGTCTCATATATTTTATTGCAGCCTAATGCACATATAATGGATGGCAACCATTGAACTATGACGACGATGACCACTTATTTAGGCTAACCGATTATTCAGTGTACTGGGTATGCCTGAAAACATGATGGCTTACAATAAAACTGTGTAATAGACACCTTTGGTATTTTCAGGGTCCGTTGGTCTTCGACTGTATAATGAGGTAGACAAAATGATTGGTGAATTGTCTGTGAATCACAATTGTTACAAACTCTTGTAGCATGACCTTCTTTCACATTTAGTATCCTAATTAACGCACATTGCTCTCACTGCAAATTAATTAAAATTCAATTTGTAATGTTTGCAGTTTGCCAGTCGTGTGCACATCTCACTTCGTTGCCTGAAAGCAGCAATTACGTATGTATTACTGCTGTCCATATTAAACCAAGTAATATTTAACTCGACCGCATTTTCATTTCGTCCAAAGCTCTGTTGTACACGCAGCAGTTTTAACACTTTACTGAAATACGTACATAATTACATATACATACATATATATGTATGCATGTATGTACATTGGATGTACATATATACATTAGAGTGCTAAAAAAAATAAAATTGCGAATTTGGACCGTCTCCCCTCTAGAATTGTTCTATGTATTGTAGAAACACGTTGTGTAAAATATTAGGATGATAGGATATCGTTAACTGGTGGCGCAACGATGCTGACATTTTAAGGTGCATTTACACGGGGTGGGGTTAGAAGTGTTTAGTTATTTGATGAATGCAATTTCTTCAGTTTTTTTTTAAATTTTGCCATTATGTAATTACTTTAGTAATTTAATTTAAAGGAATCGAAATGTTTACGTTATTTCGTCCTAATGAGATATAAAAGACAAAAATTTAATAAAAAAAGTAAAAGTTATTAAAAATTCCCCAGGCCATTAGTACAAAATTATCATATCTAATGTACATGTATGTACATTAGATTTGGGCGGGTCTTATTTTGTTCTTTAATAATTATAAAAGTACCATTGTTTACCCAATTTTACAACTTTCAACCGACTTTCGGTACGGGTTCTTGTTATACGATTAAACTCAAATTAGAAAATTTGTTTTAGCTATTAAAAAACAAAATAAGACTCATCCAATGCAAATATATTTTTGAGGGCAGGTTTAATGTACATAAAGATATGTACATTACACATATATACGTATGAAGGTTGTGTAATCTACATAACATCTACAAAATATTCTGAACTGTCAGAAATTAACAGATTTTTTTTAAAATTCCTTCAGAAACATTTCTAAACATATTTGTTTCAATAAGATAGTTAAAAGCTAGTTTAAAGATTTATATTTACAGATAATAATACCCATAATGAAATTCAACTTCCGACATTAATCAAACAATTCTATTAACATTTTCTACAGAATTCGTTCACAAGTCTGTTCGATACCAATCAAAAACATGAAACTTCATGTTACCCACTCATATAAATTCCGATACATTTCGTACCGACTTCGAATATGATATCTGCAATTATAACCGAATTCGACAATTAATGTTTGCAGCACTGTGCTGCCAAGTATCCACTTATGACAATGTATACGAAAACTTAAATACGGCAGACTCAAAATATCTAACTTGATCAGAGTGCAACTCCAACGGAACACCTTAGCGGCACACCCAGTTGTTCACAAATACGCTTATAACCGTCCTAGCTTCCTGCCACCATTGCCACTAGTGCGTAACTGTTTCCAGTATCACTGACAGGGAAAGGACCTGCTACATCCAATGCAATCTGCTCGAATGGAGCACGCGAGTTGTACTGCTGAAGTTGTCCACGACTTCATCATGCTGCTATGCATTGTGGGCAATTGGCCACTAAATCGACTACTGCTTGCTGAACCCACCCAATAAAAATGTTGTTTTAACTTTTCTAAGGTTTTTGTCACACCATGATGACCACCACTGGGACCTTCATGGAACTCCTTCATTACTTCGTTTATTTTAGGGGGTGGTACCACAATTAGATTTGTCACCATTTTACCATCAGCACTTTCCCACTCCAAGTAGTCCGACTCTCAATTTTTTAAAATTACTCTCTCACATATACAGGTACCGTATGAGTTAAGAGAGATGTAAACAAATGTAAAGGCTTAAAATTTTAATTTTTAATTTTCGATAAAATAACTATTTTTAACACATTATTACACTAACACATATTCTATATTTTTTAAAACACTTTTAGCACACTTTAATTGTAAAAACGTTAATATATTGCACAAATCAAGAAAAAATATTTTCGGAATTTCTGACATGTTATTTTTTATACCCTCCACCACCACAAGTGGTGAAAGAGGGTATATATAAGTTTGTCATTCCGTGTGTAACATTGAGAAATATTCATCTGAGACCCAACAAAGTATATATATTATTGATCCTTATGAAATTCTAAGTCGATTGAGCAATGTCCGTCTGTCTGTCTGTCTGTCTGTCTGTCTGTGTAAAACACTCTCACGTCCAAAATACATAAGTGAAATTAATGAAATGTATACCAAAATGTTTATAATTTTCCTGAGCAGTTTGGTATTGAAAATCAGCAAAATCGAATTGGTAGAACCAGGGTTATGGATTAAAATGTAAGACAACCTCCAAAAATGTTGATCATTTTCACATGTTTTTTTCTGATTTTTGGTAAATCCATTGCAGAGAATATCATGAAATTTTGCACACATTATTTATATGATAAAAGGACAAATTCTGTTGAAAATGGAAAGAATCGGTCCATAATTTCTCGTAGCCCCCATACAAATTTCTTCCCGAAATATGGTGCTATAGTCTATAAATGCCTACAGAATTGTAGTATCCATACAAAATTCAGCAAAAATAAGTTTCGTGCTAAGGGAAATCACAAGACTGAATTTTTCGTGGATCGGCCCATATTTGATCAAAGCCCCCATATAAAGTTCACTTCCGAAAATCACTTAAACATGCATAAATACCTTATAAATATCGCTATTGAGTTGAAATTCGACACAAATAATCTCCATATACACAAAAGTCGCTGCACCGAATTCTATGAAAATCGGTTCATATTTGTTTATAGCTCTCATATAAGGACCTCATCCGAACAACACATTAACCTGCATAAATATCTAAAAAATATCAATATCAAACCAAAATTTTACACAGATCCGTAATTTATATATGGAAGTCATACTGCAGGATTTTGTGAATATCGGTCCATATTTGACCGTAGCTCAAATTTAAGGTCCATTTTCGAAAATCAGTTAAGTACTCATAAATCTCTTATAAATATCTTAATAATGCTAAAATTCGACATACATAAAACTCATATACATAGCAACAACTGTACCAAATTTTATGAAGTTTGGCCCATAATTGGTCATAGCTCCCATATAAGGACCACTTCCGAAAAATTAACCTGTATAAACATTAATTTGTATAAATATCTAAAACAAATCGATATCAAAATAAAATTATACATAGATGAGTAATTTGTATCTACTATGTAGTTTGTGAATATCGGTCCATATTTGACCATAGCTTTATATAAGGCCCACTCCCGAAAATCACTAAAACCCTCATAAATTTCTTACAAATATAGTCATCAAGTTGAAATTCGAATCCAAAAATTGCAATATATGTAAAAATCATTGTACGAAATTTTATGATGATCGGCCAATAATTGGTCATAGCCTCCATATAAGTACCACTTCGGGAAAACACATTAACCTACACAAATATCCAAAAAAAATATTTGTATTGAACCAAAATTGTACACCGATTAGTAATTTGTATTCAAGAATCATATTACAAGATTTTTTAAATATCGGTTCATAATTCGATATAGTTGTCATATAAGGTCCACACTTGTTAATAGCGTTGTTTAAATTAAGTTTTATTAATTTTTTTATTTATAAATTTTACAAAAATAGCTCACGTTACAGTATTATAAAAATAAATCACGTTACAGTATTATATGGCGATAGTCCCATAATAGGTCAGCTCCAATATGTTGAACCAATATTTGAATCCAAAAATCATACTACTGAATTTTATGAATATCGGTCCATAATTGGCAACAGCCCTCATATAAGTTCCACTTTCGGTAATAACTATAATACCCATAAAACTCTTGTAAAGATGAAATTCAATAAAAATACATAGAAATCACGTTAAACTATTTTATGATGATTGACTCATAATAGGTCATAGCTTCCAATTAGTTCCACAACCCAAAAATACATTAACGTATATAAACATTGATATCGATCAAAAATTCAACAGAAACTAGTTACAAGTAGACAGAAATCATACTGCTGGAATTTTTGACTATGGGTTCATAATTATATATAAGACACATATCCGGAAAATTTATTAATCGCGAATATATATTAAAATGTTGTGATATAACTCATTTCCATATGTAAAATTTTGAATTTTGTCTAAATATATTTGTATACCCTTTTTTATATTATTTTTCTTCACTTGTGGTGAATAAGGATAATGTTGATCCAATCGGATAATGATAACCAATTATTAGGTACATATATAAATTGTTAAATGTCATACGTTATAATATGAATAAATGACAAACTCTATTCAAAATGGCAAGAATCTGCAGTTAAAGTATCTTCTGCTTAAACTAGTCTTTCTTACAATTGTTATATTACTTCATATATTTATTTAAACTTCATATATTTATTTTAATAATAACAAATATTGAATATGGATATTAAAGTGTTTATGCCAATGTAACTTCTACATCTCTCATCATATTTAGGCGGAGGGTATTTAAGATTCGGCACGGCCGAATATAGTACTCTTACTTGTTTGTTATTAAAGTATTTAAAATATAGGACAGAGTTCTAATTTTTGGTATTGAAAATTCATACAAATTAAAATTTAAAACATTTTTATAGAACTCTGTGCCTGGAGAAAATTAAAAAGGTAGCAACACATGTGTAATTTTGTTACTCACACATGTTTAGAGTTAGGTACTTTTTTACTAATACATACATAGAGTTAGGTACTGTTGACAAAGAGTCGGACTACTTGTTATACTTTGACATTATATTAGTGTCCACATGCTTTGTTCGCTTGCTAAATTTTTCTGAACCAACTAACTTAATGCAGCTTTTGTTATCTTCGAAAATTATTGGAGGTTCGTGGAGTTTTATACCAAAATCATCAATGAGTTTTCTTAACCATACAGTTTCTTGTGCTGCTTCAGTTAGGTCTATATATTCGGCTTATGTTGACGATATTGATACACTTTGTTGTTAATGACACGACCAGCTTACACATCCACCATTATATTTAAAAACATAGCCACTGAATGATTTTCTGTCTATGCGGTTTTGTGCCCAATCAGCATCTACGTAGCCAATAAGTTTCTCAAATCTATTCCCTCCCGCTCAATTTTGACACCAAGATAAAAATGCACGTCTCCAAGTATTGTATATTCAAAATTGCCTTGTAAAATATCTTCAACTATTTTGAAATATTCGTTGGTTTTTGTTGTTACCAAAATGTCATCTACGTAGACAAGTATGAAAATAAATTCATTATCAATTTGCTTTTTAAGTAAACAAGGATCTGCATTCCCTTGAACAAACCCTCCCTGTTTAAGTATATCAAATAGTTTTGTGTTCCAACATCGTGCTGCTTGTTTGAGGCCATACAAACTTTTTTGTAGTTTACATAACATTACTGCTTTGCTATTTTTGCATACTTCACCAACTGGTTGTCGCATATATGTTTATATCTTCATAAAGATCGCCGTTTAGAAATGCTGTTTTTATATAGTAGTGCATGACTTTGTAATTCCTGGAACCAGCAATTGTTAAAAACATTCTCAGTGTATACTGTCTTACGACTGGTGCGAAAATTTCATCCGTATTATTGGCTAATGCCCTGTGCAACCAACCAAGTTTTGTACTTCAAAATTTCGCCATTCAAACATCGTTTAATTTTATAAATCCAACTGCATCCTATAGCTTTTCGTCCTTCGGGTAATGGTACCACCTTCCAAGTTTTGTTGTTTTCTAACGATTTATTTTTTTCATTCATAGCTTTAACCCAGTTTATAAGTACTGGGTTCAAACTTTTTTTTACTAAATACCGTTTTGGCAGTACACCTATATTCGAACGATTGTTTCGAAAACACAATATTTCTTGCTGACAAGTGCATAGGTTTTGTCAAAATTGAATTTCTCAAATAAAAAATAATCAAATTTTAGTTTGGCATATTAACTAAAAAACGGCCGTTAAATTTAAATTATATTTGAAAAAGAACAACGGTTTAATAGTGCTTTATCCAAATTTCATTATATGAAATCTTTTTATTAACATTTTCATTCATGTTTTTTTGATTTAAAATTTTTTTTCTTTGAAAATAAAATTTATTATTTTTTCAAAATAAATTCAGTTTGACAAAACCCAAGCACTTTCAAAATAGATAAATAAAAATCAGCTGTGATTTTATTGATTTCATCTTACTTAGTGCATCCTGGATTGTATATTCTCAAAGGTATTTGTGGCTGTGAAATTTGTTCTAAATCATTAGATTTACTTGAATTTGAAATTACCTTCAAATCATTAGAATCACTGAAAGCATTAATAGTGTCTTCAGATAGCACTAAAAACTCTTCATCTGCTCAATAATAATTTTCATTATTATAATTTGGACTTTCGTTGCACTGAATGACTGTGTCTGAATCTTTGCTGCTCAAGTTCACTTCAACTTCTTCTGGTTTAGAATGTACCATTTGTTATAATTATAATAAATATTCCAATAAAATGTAGCAAAACTTATTACCAGATTTATTGTCCTGAAAAAAAAAAGCAAAAGTGAGTGACGGACCAATACAAACAACGTCTAGCACGAAGGACATTTAGTGTCCTAAAATGCTTAAAGTCCAACATTCTTGTTCTAGAACATCCATTAAGCCCACGACGTACTGCACCCGCTGTATGTGTACGTTGTGACCAACAGTGGACAATATTGGCCATAGAAAGTCCTCTGACAAGCCCACCAGTTCGAAAGAAGGTATAACTTATCTAGCTTAACCTTACCACTTAACTGAAGCAAACGTCTGGGAATAGGCATAACATAAACTGGTGGAAGACCTGAAGAAAGTTGTTGTGGATTATACAGAGAAAAAATTCTACAGAACTGTAAGGCGTGGAAAATTATATGTATATAAAACCTCCAACTTAAAGAAAACCACAAAACAACACCAAAATTAAAATTTAGTGAGTATTTTTATTATACCTGTGTGACACTTTTTTCTGCCAAGGGTTAGCTCTTGTTTTCGAGATATATTTCGAAAATGGAGGAGGTTGCACAACATATATTCGCGTAACTCAAAAACTAAATTCCGCAATAAATAAAACTACATTTTTAACCCTCGCAGTCGTTTTAGAAATATAATAAGTAATTTAACAATTTGTACAAAAGTAATGGGAAAATTTTGAAAAACTAATTTAGGTAGTCTTTAAAATCGCTCTCAACTCCGTCATTTGGAAACGGCTTTACCAATTTAATATGAAGATTTTCGAGAGTATTTTTCGTTAATAGTTATTAGGTATATAACATAAAAATGCGGAATTTTTTAAAATGTTTTATTTTCAAACATTTATACAATATAAAGTTATTAAAAATATTATCCACTTTAGCTATAACCTTTTCCCATCTTTCTGGTAACATATGGATTCCGATCCAAAAGAACTGCTCATCATTTGAGGCCAAGAAAGAATCAAGCCAATTTCAGATAATCTATTCTGAAGTGAAGCGTATCCCAGAGAGAGCGTTCTGCAGTAGTCGGACGGGACAATTTCTGAACTATAGGGCAGGTGAGGCAAAACTCCCCAACCACTTCTTTCTAAATAGTTTTTAACAGGTAACATGTGGCATAGCGATGTCATGCAGGAATATTATGGTTTCATGTCTGGGCGTTCAGTACAGGTTCCCTGTGATGGTTTAGGCAGATTTTAACTGCTCATAATATATATAGGATCCTTTTGCTCCCACTAAATACAGAGCATATTTTTTTAAACTTTTTTATTTCAGTGATGTAAATTAGACCCTGATAAATATTAACAAGTGGTAATTTTCAAGGATTAAACTTTAAATCTGAAATAATTTTCAAATTAAATCAAATTTCGATATCGTATGTAGAGTATTGCGACTAAGTGTACCTTGACAACTGCACGGTCTACATATTCCTATCCCTAATGAAGCATTCCTCCTCTCGAGAACATTATCGATTTGGCGGTAAAATTGAAAGTTCTTGTGAAATGTCATACCAATGTAACTCATCCTGTCCGAGAAACAAATTTGCTCACCGCCCACCACAAGATACGGAATGTGCATCCTCCAATTCGGGTAAATGTACTTCCGCTTCATGCTCACAGTTCATATGTTAAAATTAACAGAATTATTTAATTCAGTTATTTACTTAATAACCTGTACTTCAAAATAATATCCTTTTTTTTATTATTTTTTGTTATTTATTGTAGCTTCATTACTTAATGAACTAACAATAAGTATTTGAAATCTTATATCTAATAGTTATAATTTAATTAGTCCAGCCAATGCCTTGTTGCTTTGATTAAATTGGCATTCTTCCTTTTAGTTTTTGGACCTAAGCTGTGTCCCTCCTTCTTTATCGAGTGCGGCCACGGTTATCTAATATGTTGTGGGCCAGTGGATTTGGATGAATTTCAAGATGTATCTAGATGTATTCCGCGGTATTTAACTTCCGACTGTTGAATTATTGTTTGGTTATTGATATGAATTGGGGGGGTATGAGTACGATTGTTAGTTGGAATATCAGACGAATATATCAAATATAAAAAGGGTCCCAGGATACTGTCTTGGGGAACTCCAGCTTCAATGGGTTGGGGAGAACTTAAAAAGTCTCATGCCATACTTTGTTTTCTTCTAAATCCAAATTGATGATTCGGAATACACATGTTTTTATATGAAAATTTCAAGATTTTGTTTTATTTTTGAGTTCTTATTTTAATTCTTAATGTAATATCTTTGGATACACATTTTTTGCTTTTCCGTCTGGAGCATGAACAAATGAAGCATTTTGAATGCCAACTCTTGAACAGGCCACACATAGCTGTTCATGAGAGAAGTTAAAAATATAAACAAATTGTTGCGATTTTTACGGATATATTTAAAAATATAAAAATGAATGATTGAAATTTCCTTTGAAATGATGAAATGAGTTTGGACAAAAATTATTGGAATGAATGAAATAAATTCGAGCGAGAGGTAAAAAAGCGTGTGGCCAGCTTAACGTTCCAATAAGAGAGACCGAATATAATTAGTAAATCAAAAATTTAATCATTTGCATAAAAGTACTGTTCTAACAGCAACAACAACAATAACACAAACCTACTGCATGTGTATAGGAAGTGCAAAATCGCATGGTCAGCGCTCAAATAAAATGACGATCGATTAGAAAGACCGAATGTCATTGTACACATAAGACATTACGATACATTTTTACAATTTTCTTGTGCTGAGTGCTTTGCAGTTTTCGTTTATTGCATTACTATTTTTTGGTTTTTTCTGATTTTGGCGGTTGATACATAATATTAAGCGAGTATAAAAGTGTTAAAAAGGTATTAAAAAATGAAAGAGTTAAAAATTTACTTTGAAATTGCACATGAATTCCATGGGAAGTATTTTTCCCTATGGACTACAAGTGAAATTTTTAGTGCTACTATTACTTTTTAGATGATGAGAAGATGAACTACTTTCGGATGAAGAGGATAAACAATTCATTGAAGATGATATTGAAAACGATCCAGATGGGGATCGAGGACAATCATCAAGAAATTGAAAATAATGTACCTTTGGATACACGGCAGGATACTCCTCTGGAATTGGAACTTATATTAAGAAGGAGAAAATACTCTTATACACCTCATGTATTCCACGAAAGCGCATATGAATTCGATATAGTGACCCCAATGGTGATTTTTTTGGATGTTACTAAGCTGGATATGCTAATAAGTAATAATACCAGCGTATGTAAGGTACGTGGAGCAGCACGGAAGATCTTTTACTATTAAACTGAATGGAATGAAAGCATTTTTAGGAATGAATTACCAATCAGGGTTTGCTAAAAAAATAAACGTGACTTGTCCTGAAATGGTCGCAAAGTATAATAATGGATCAGCGGAAAGTATATTATGGGGTCCACCGTAAATCAAAAATAAAATATTATTTACGCTTATTCTTTGATATTCTGGACATAGTACTTATCGACTCGTATCTAGTTTACCATAAAATAACATGAAGCTAAACGCGTAGAAGGTCCACCATTGACAAGTTTCGAATAGCGCCAAATTGTAGCAAGAAGTACAGTAAATAATTTCACCTCTACGCTAAGAGCAAATCCTACTGTAAAGGAAATGGCCAACAGAAAAATTGGAATGAAACGCAATTTGCCAGCACACAACATACAAAAGGCCGGTAAAATGAAGAGATGTGTGTAAACTATTCAAAAAAGCGTAAATCTTAGCCATTTATTCAAAACCATTAGTATTATTTTTATTACCTTTATGGTCCATAGGAAAAAATATTTCCCATAAAAATCCAAAAAATCTGTTTGTGTTTTTGACATTTATTTTTACTTTAATCTAAAATTATAAAAAAACACCATTGGATACTAATGTTTGCTCATAGTTTCGTTATGGTCCTGAAAGGGTTAACTCTTATTTTTTGGGATGAATCAATATACGAGTAGCATTTATGAGTGGAGCGCTGCACATATCTAATACGTGTGAACCTTACATTGAGAATAGAATACTTTTTTTTTAATGCAAAGGAGACAGTCGACATTCTAGTCAGCATTGCCAATTTAGCGATTTTCAACTACCCGTGCCCATCGAGCTTATAATATATTCTGATTTGTCTTTTCATTAGTTCGTTCCTATCAAGTCTTGACTCGTTCGAGCCACACCCTAAATCTCGTCAGTAACCTTGTCAGTATTATCTTCTCGTCAGTTAATTGCAGAGTTGTTCGGGATATTCCCACATTAGGCCCTCCTACACGGTCATTCGACTCGAATGATGGATTACATTTCTTGCACTCTATTTTTTACTTTACAACACCCTGTGTGTCCCTAACACTACCTTCACTTTTCTAATCTTTTTAAAAAATAATATATATCTAAAAAGTATAAAATCGCAATCTACTTAAAGTTCTAAGAACGTTTTCTCAAGAAACCATAGGTCTAAAACAGCGAAAGGCAAACTCACACCACTACAGTTTTTAAATATTGTAGTTGTATGAGTTGAGAAAAAAACAAAAACAATAACTGAAATAAACAAGCATAAAAACGAAAAGCGTAAAACAACCTGCTTCTATCAATGCTCATGCGAGACTAACTGGTTTTGATTGTTTTTATACATTGTGTGTGCTTGCGTACATGTGAAAACAAAAACAAGAGAGCTCATTTGAGAGCTCAATGCCTTTCGCTGGTCTAAAACAGCGGCCGGCAACACATGCGATTGGTCAATTGTTGTAAGAGCGAAAAATAAGAAAAGAGAAACATTTATATTCTCATATTCACTACTACACAGGCATGGAATTTTTAATTTTGAAATGGTGGTATTTTAATTAAAAATAATATTTTTAAATTTATATTGTTTAATAATAATTTTAATACATTTTTTTAAGTAAAATTTCTTCAATAAAATAAGAATTCAAATTGATTGCTGTTTTTTTTTTTTTTTTTTTTTGATTTGCAAATTCTAATAATCCATTCGGGCATATTTACAATAAAAATTAATGTTGAAATATTTAAAACAGCTAAAGAGAATATCATTAAAAATAAGTTTATTTAGCAGAAGTTTATAATTCTAAAAACGTACACCATACGTTGATTATAAAAAATATTAAGTTTTCCATCCCTGCATTAGTAATCGTGATGTACAAAAGCAAGAAACATGCGACAACACAACCTTCTTCAATGAACACGATTTTTTACGATTTTTCGTGAAAAAAAATTACCCACTCTAATCTTCTATATATATAAAAGAGAGTGACGTTAGTTACTTCGCTTATTACTTTACAACAGAGGTGCCCAAAAGTTGCTTATGGAAGAGCAAACACCAATACATTTAAAGAAAAACAAATTTTTATGCAATTTTTTTTGTTGTAAAAACCAAAACATACAAAGAATAAAGAAAAAAAATACACACTTTTTTAAACAATACCATACGATAAACAAAAACAAAATCTACATTGATGATCGCTGTCGTCAATGTTTACCAGCAAAGCATACGAAAGTGTTGTTGTTTTCCACTTGCGTGTGTACATTGAAGATCGACAAAAAAACCAACAAGGCAAAGTTGTTTGTGTATTTCATATTGCTAGTGCCTGAGTGTTCTATTGAGTATAGAAACACACAGCCTATAGCTAAGAGCATTTACAAAAACAAATGAGCACCAAGAGTATAGGGCTTGGGCATCATTGCTTTACAAGTACACCTGAACCGATTGCGATGATTCCCAATTCGGACTGGTCTCCACCCAAACAAGAAGAAATCCAAGAAAATTCCCGAAATATCCCCGAAAAAAAAATTACGAAGAAAATTTATTTTTCCATACAAAAAAAAATATGTTGAATAACTCGTCGCATTTCACTATTAATAAAAAAGAACAGTGAATTCATAAAAAATAACGATTTTATTCAAATAAAATTTGTTTGCATTTAATCACTGACTGTATTTGATTTGCTTATAATTTTTTGCAAGTAAAAATTTACAGGAAAATCGGGAAGGGGCATCTACGCGCCGGAGACGCGGTGTGAACGTGAATCACGTCTTGAGAAAAATCGCGAAAGGGCATCAAAGTATAGAGCTGCAGAAACGGAAAGATAACCCGAATCACGGCTTCAGCAAATGCGTCGTAGTGCAAGAGCTGCAGATACTATCCAAAATCATATCGAAAGACTAGGAGCCAATCGCTCGCGACTTTGACCATTTGAATTCAAGCGGCTCCAGTTCCTGTTTCGTCTTGCTTTGTTAATACACAGAGAAAACAGATTCGTGATAGCAACCGAATTTGTTGCCAATCGAATGATTCTACCTTAGTAACCGAATTTTACAGTTGTGGCTACAAAATTTTAAAAGGAGTTACAAAAGTATGGTTGCTTCAACCGAAATTTTTCTTTATCAACTGACTTTCTGTTGATAGAACCGAAAAATTCTTTGTGTGCAACCGAATCATTCGATTAGTAACAAATTCGGTTGCTATCACGAATCTGTATTCTCTGTGTACCATTAACAAAGCACAAGGCAAATCGTTCACTATTGCTGGCTTACATTAGGAAAATTCATGTTTTTCACAAGGTCAATTATATGTGGCTTACTCCCGAGTTGTGATACACATATTTATATATTTATATTTTTATATATTTTTACTCCAAAAAAAATATCGTATATCCCCTGGCCTTTAGATGAATTCATAGATATAATATTCCATTTGCCTTAAATACATTAGTTTCTTTTTTTAAAGGCATAGCATGACACTATACTTATAGATATCTGCTACAACTTTGTCATCTGGCTACAGTTAATAAGTGTTACGCGTGCGAAGTCAGGTCGGAGGAGTCCGTGATTTAGTTTTGTCCGATATTGTATATTAAAATCGAGATCGGGATGCAATATAAAACAGATGTTTTCTAAGGGCCAGCAACGCGGACAGGATTCAGCTAGTATTTTTAATTAAATTGGTGCGAAATAATATTTAATGATCTCCTTTTTCTTGTAATGTGTATAATTTTTTTATCAATTAATAGTTTTGTGAATGACTATATTTTGTCCCTGAAGGTAAACGTCATTCCCCTGTAAAATCGTTTATTTGTTAAAATTTAAATGCTCAAAGAATTGGACTTTTTTCGTTGCCTTCGTCTATCTGTACCGCGTTACGGTTTCTCGAAGTTCTTTGTTTTACATTTTTATTTTTTCCTGTTATATATTAAAAAATATTTTTAAAATTTTGCATAATAGTAACTATTCTTTGAAAAATTAAAGATACATACATATTAGAAATACTAAATTCCGCAAAAAACTTCAATGCCAAAAGATATGTTGAAATTAGCCGGTAATCTCAGAATCACCCATAAATATCTTTAATTGGCGTTAATGAAACCAAAATTAAGTTTATTTGGAAAGCATTTATAATTTAAATTTAATACTTAATAATTTAAATCGTCCAAATTTGCATTTGGGCGATTTATGTATTTCGATCACAAGGTTTATATGAAAAACCAATCAACCAGACTAATTAAAAAGTAATGCCTAATCAATTGGCATACTTTAAGGTGAGCGCCTAAAACTTATAGTTGTATAGGGTATAAAAGCATTTTATTCGTTTGTTTGTTGCCAAACTACTTACTGTTGCCCCCATTTTGTAATAGTTTTATTCATAATTCATTGAAAACGTCAAATAGTTTTGACTGCAATGTTGCCACAGTAATTTATCAACTCGTAATAAAATTAATATTTAATAGTAACGTTCATTTCCATTTTAAAGGAGATATTATAATTTACATTTGTATCGTTCGTAATTTAAACTAATTATTTCTGTAAAAAAAATAAATGAGTGTAAAATAATGTTTTACATCAGCAACTTTGCAGAAAAAAATCATTAAAAAATTCAATTTACATACATATGTATATGTATGTATCTACTTATGTATGTATGTATCTATATTATACTGCTCCAAAAAATTAAATTTTGAATTTTCAGCACCACTCCTCCTAGAATAATACCGAAATTGACATTTCAAACTATTGTCTTTTACGTCGTAATGTATATCAGAATGTAGAATTTGTTAGACCAAACCATGAGATATCTCAGTAGGTCATGAAGTTTAGATTCGGCTACATCACCAAGGTTGGTCAATATGTAGTTGCCCATGAAATTATGCCCCTTGAAACTCAGAGCTGGGCATTCACAGAGAGGGTGGAAAATCGTTTCCTCTTTTTCCGTAACCTTACAGCTACAATAATGGTAGTTAAAAGGGAGCCCCTGGCGATTTGCATGTTTGCATAGCATTCAGTGCCCCGTTAATACTGCCAGCAGCCTTGATACATCCCTTCTATCCCGGGCTATTAGTAGCATAGTACGTTTTTCGTGTCAACTTGGCTACCTTACATGTGTCTATTCTCAGCCTTTGTAATAAAGTGTCTGAAGATAATACCGTTAATAGTCCCCAGTGGAATTGCTATTGAGGCCGCATTGGAGATATCTAAAGCAGATTCAATTCTGGCTAATTCGTCTGCCTGTTCATTGCCACAGTGGTCTCTGTGCGCAGGGGCCCAAACTAAAGTAATATCAGATAGACGACCATTATCTGACTAATTAAGATGAAGTTGTATAGGCCTTCCGTGAAAGAAGTGTCGCCTGACTGTCGACAAAAATACTTATATTGCGCGAGTATTGCAAAAAAATTCCGCCTGGAAAACTCTACATTCGGACAACGGTATGAGATGCCTAACCCAAGTTTGTCACAGAAAACGCCAGAACCAACACCATAGCTCGTTTTAGAACCGTACACACAAAAAAATCCATAGGTTATATTTCCTAAAAATATAGTATAAATTTAACTAAGCGCAAGGGTAGAATGGCATTTACAAAGTTTCTTAGTTAATATAACTAAAATTTTAGATAATTTCATACATACCCTTTTGCACCAAAAATATTTTCAATTGACAATAAATTAAACAAAAAATATACCAAATATCAAATTACTGATTCCAATAGTTATATTAGCATAGTTTTTAGGTAAAGTGTATTGTTTGAATTACCTTGTGGCATAGATAATAAAACTTAGTTTTTAGTTTTCATATAAAAAGAAATTAACTATTTAAGCTTAGTTAATATAGCCTCGATTATTTTTTTGTGTGTATGTATATTAGGGTGGCCCTTTATAAACGAAAGTTGTATTTTTGCACGTCTCACCCCCCAGTTTGGTGAGCATTGGTAAAGAAGTCATCCTGAACAAATTGTATGTAAATCGGTCGAGGTCAAAGGTCAGATATATGCCAAATTTTACTATTTATATTGTTACGTTTTTACTTTTTTTAAAAACGGGGTTAATTTCCTTTAAATAAACCGAATATTTTTGATTGCAAATAAAAGCAGTTTAAAATTGTAACAACTCTTTATTTATTTAGAATGTACAACAACAACAGTTCAAATATTCACTCAGTGTCTTTATACACATTTATCAATTAGCAGAAATGCACACACACTCTATAACGTACAACTTTAAATGTACAAGACAGTTGATGTTAACTCTAACAGCGCCTATGATCAACTCAATTCACGACTGCCACCTCTGCCACTATTTATACAAGCGCCATCTATCGGGAATCTTCTACAATGCTAGTACATTCGAATTCTAGAGCTTTCGATGTTAATGTTAGAAGCTTAAACATACAGTGCTGCCATACTTACAAACAATGCTAATAACCGCATGCTATCAACAATGTTGATAAGTAGAAGGTTCAGATGTTTAAACTTAAACATGATTCTGTAGTTTGGAAGACAAACCTTTACTACATTACATACATTACATACCTTACATACATTACATACATTATTAATTAATATTTTAATAGATTTTATGCAAAATTTGAATTACTAACTTAATTGATTCAATAAAAAATTTAACTGAAATTTGGATTTTTTTTTTTTAATTAAACTTTTTAATTTGAATTTAATTAATAGTATTATTTCGATGATTGGAGCAAAATCAAATATTTTTTTAATTAATATAAACAATTTCGTAATTGAAATTCATTTTTATTTTTTTCTGTGTAGTACTCTGTTGTTATTTCGTGTGGAAAAATAAGGTTGCCAGATGTATTTCAGATGTTTTCGAAATTATTTCGCATTCCGCACGAAATTTGGACAGAGTACAAAGCTTAAAATATAAATTAATAAAATCTGAACAAAAAAATTAATGGCTTCAACTTTTGTAGAACCGCTAACGTCTCAATCAAACACAATAGATAGCTGTGCTAAATGCAAAAGTTCATTACCAACCCGTACAAAAATAAGTACCTATTCAAGTAAGTAAAATAATGTGCTGGGTAACCAGCACTCATTACAAAATAATGTATGTGGTAACTAGTTGCCATTACAAAAATTCACGAAATTTTAGCTGGGTAACTTTGATAAATTTTAAAATTGATTATGAATAAGGCCTTTGTATTTATGTCGATAGGAAAAAACCTGAAAAGAAAATAAATAAACAAAAAATGTATATGTTTGTTAGTCCATAGTGTGTCCATATTTGTCCATTATTGGATACACTACCATTAATCAATGCCATAGTTTAATTGTATCATTGCTTATATAAACATTAGGGTGGGTCGATTTAGCAATCGATATTGTGCCATCGATTTTTCGATTGCTTTTAGCATGAGGAAAAAAATGTCCACTACAACATATCAAAAAAATCATTTTCGAGGCGCCCAAATTGATTTTAAAATATACTCGTATCTTATGCAAAATATTTTAATATTTGAGATGAATTATTAAGTATTTAATAAAAATAGGAAAACAAATTCGTGAATTTAACTTGTATGGATTTAATATGCAATTTAGTTTTTATATTGCATAAATAGACAGTTTGGAAGAAAAGTTATTGGAAGCTGTGTTCTTATTTTTTTACCCGCGTTTGTTGTTGAAGTGTAAAATTGCTATATCAAGAATTGTTTCCACGAATATTTTGAATTCTTCATTAACATAATGAATATTTATTCCTATAATCAATTTCATGTTCACTATTGTGTACATACCAACCACATTTTAACCCAATTTTCTGTTAAGCAAATCTGAATGAAATGTTACTTTTAATCTTTGAAAAGTTCGCCAACAGAACTCATTACCTAAATCACGATGCTGTTTATCATATTTTTATTTAACTTTGCCGAAACCGCACAGTTTTTCCAGAAGCAGAATTTTTGGTTAATGCTTTTATGGTTGGATGTTTTCCTTGTTTTTGTTCATGCTTTTTTTTTACATTAAAGGTGTTTTTTACAAGTTCGCGCGAAATAAAAAATATGCAATCATAAACAAATGAAGTTCTTATAAAAGAAAAATATTTATTTTTCACTTTTCACAGTGGGACAAGATAAGAATATTTTGGATATACATCTGCCATTTCAAGCTTCTGTTCGATTGTGGTATAACAGAGAATTCTGCACCGAAGCGACGCTATGCAGTATCAAAGTAGGGAACCTCGAACATGTAATATTTTTAAAGGCTGAAACTCAATGACGTAAACGTTTGCATCACTAATTATCTGATACGTTTTCCAAATCAAAAGTATGTGTAAATAGGAACTCGATAAAATTAAAATATCTTCACGATTATACGTAACAGCTTTTGATGACTTGAGTTTTCGCTTACAAAAAGCTATAGAAATATCATTTTTTTTTTCAAAATATAACAAATATATAAAAACTACATAGTCCGAGTACTATATCCATCTATGCCGAAAACAAAAAGAATTAATTTTCTAATTCCGTAAGGAAATTTCATTAAAAAAAAACATTTGTTTGGCAAATTTACTTATATGCATTTATCTTTACCACACTCTAATAAATTTTCATGTAAATTTACTCTATTTATAGTAGGTAACTTTTCTCCTACTATAATTAGGGTAAATATACATGTTGTGTGTAAATTCAAATATTTAAGCACATCGTATGTAAAAAAAAATAAAAAAAAAGAGTGTAAATTTACATATTTATGTGATTAAAAAATGTTTAGCAACATAACGATTTCTTATAAATTTAAATTTTTTGTGTCTAAAAAGACAGTGTTAAAATGTAAAGTTACAGTGAAACTGTTTAAAACTACAAGTACAATACTCCTTTCCATTCAAAATACATATAAAAACATAACATTTATTTGGTTTTATTAAATTCAGGAAGATTTTATTAAAAATTTGCATGAACAAATTATGCTGTTTCTAGGATACTCACATTCGTCGACTGCTTATAAATACATGTTTAAAATATCGGTTTAGTAGATTCTTGAGGGGACATGATGCTTATTCTTGAGAACTTAGTCAGCACGTTTGTTTCTCGTATATCAACTGAGCTGTTCAAATGGTCCTATTTTTAAACTAAAATTTTGGGAAGAAGAATAAATTGAATTACAAGAAGTTGTCACTTCGATTACCGGCCGAATAAACATCTTGGTGGAAAAAAAATCACAAACTTATGACTCTATATGAGCGCAATATTACCTGTGTTTTGCCACAATTCCCTTAGCAACAAATCGGCAGTGTAATTGATTCTTATGCGGCAACTTTACCAAAAGAGCACTGATCATTATAACTTCTTCCTGACCACGCGATCTATTGTACAACTGGTGCAAGGATATAAAACTGATATTAGAGGGCGCACGAAGCCTGTTGTACATGACTTACATTCTGTTATATTGTTTCTCGAACTGTTTTAATTATTAATTTTTATTATTATTTGCCTTCGTATTTTTATAACAAATTTTATTGTATCGTTTTTCTTTATTTTTAATATTTCAGAAACAACATTTTTGACAATTAATATATTACTCCTTTTAAGAAAGTACAATTACACATTTTGTTCGTAAAATTTATATTTAAGCACATTATATGTAATTTTGAAGTTAATATCTGTATTATATTATAAACATGTTTAAAAACATTCAAAGTACTATATTTTGTACGTACTTTTGCAGATAAAAGTAGGTAAAAGATTTAGATAAACATATTGTGCTCAAATTTACGCATTTTCTGTAATTTTACATGAAAATTTGCTTAGATTATAGTAGTAAATTTACATGCATTTTTTAGAGTGCAATTGAAGTGATAATTGATTATTCAGACCTCTTTCCTGTTTAAAACTACATACGACATGGATTCAAAGAACTCGTGAACATCAGCTAATCATAATATTAATTTTCACATTCAGTTTTGTCAAAAAATATACCATTTTAAAGGAATTTATTCACAGATGTGCACAATATATATTTTATTGAAATCGGTTTAGTTTTTTAGGAGTTATAAGCAAGGCATATTTAACCAGGTGGCAGCGTAACGCCAGCTGACTATTTTTTGCTATACTTATATTGTGCCTTATGAAATGTCAAAAACGTGTTTACAAACATTTTTAAATTTGTTATAAGAGTAAAAAGATTATTTTATATTTATAAAAGTGAGTTTTAGTTACCGCTTTATGTGCGTAAAATATTTGAAAGTGCTAAAACAAACTATTTCGTTTTAAAAAGTGCGTTTTTGTGAATTTATTTTTTGGCAGTTTATAAGGTTTTACACACTGTTGTTCTTGTATTGTTGTAATTGTTGTAGTTACGCTGCCACCTGGTTAATACATCTTGCATCTAACCAAAGTATATTTATACAAGTACATGCAAGTGATCAGCTGTTCAATATTTTCTCCTTTGTAAATACTTTTGAGGTTGTCAAAATTTTTTACTTCGTTGTTTTTCTTTCTGTTTGTTTACATTTTTTGTATGTAATTGTAAACAATTTTTGACAATCTCACAATGTTTTACACAAACAAAATTAATGTTGTTTTTTTTATTGTTGATTTGTTGTAGAGTTGCATGTACTTGTATAAATATACTTTGCATCTAACCAAGCATTAAAACAAAACGAATATAACATAAAACAGAATGAATGATAATTTAAATTACAAGTTACTTTCAAACTGTAAATATTATTTTATCACACAGAGTTGTATTTAACAAAAAGTAATGGTTTTTAAAAGTTGAGCAATTAATGTAAATATTTATCCGTTAATAATTAAAATAAATGTAAAAATACTAGTATTAAACATAAAACAAACAAAATATAAGATTAAGTAAACAATAATGGAACATAATATAACATGGATGAATATATCTGCTACACCGTTTTTTATTATCTGTTTATTCAATTGTAAGTAAATATCTGCAGAATTTTAATTGTGACAGTCTTCAAACTTTATACGAATCAATTTCATATCACTGCATGAAGTTTAACCAACAATTGGAGGGATTGGAACAGGTCGTGAGTCACCTCCCACATAAAGTAAATAGATATTTATAAATATTTTGAGCACTGTATAAATAATTGCAAGATTCTTCAAATTTTGTCCGAATAGCTCTCCTATCATTTTAAATAGTTTGGCTGAAAATGGTCGGGATTTCATTAGTGGTCGTTGCACTTCCTATAAAAATTAAATAGTTAATTTCGAATGTTTGGAGAACTATATATATCTTTACGTTGTTTGGCTGAAATTGGGCGGAAGCGGCTCAGTAGGAATGACCCCTCTCATATAAAGGAAATAGTTATAATTGAAGAATTATCGTAAAGTAAAGCTTGACATGAGTTCATAAATGATATAAAAATGGGAGAACAGTGAAGTGGTACCTCCCATACCATGTTAGTTAGTTGTCTTCGAAGAGAGAGATTCTCAATATTTTGGATGTGTTATTTTCATACCATTGCACTATGGGTAATTTCACCCATTTTTGAGACAAAAAGTCATGTTTTCCACATTCAAGAATGCATTTTTTGTTTTTGGTATTTGAAAAAGAAAACATTAAAACAAATAACGGCAGCTTTTGTTTTTGTAAAAAAGTAACGGCAACTGTTTGTGAGCAAAGTGTTGAAAGCAGTATATACAGTGCAGTTTGGTCGAATATATAAATTTATTTAAATTGTTAAAAAACAAACATAAATTTAAATTAAATTTAAAAAGTGATAGTAAGTGATTTATAGTTTAACCTAGAGTTTCCAATTCAAGTTTAACCGAAACCGAAACAGCGATTTTTCAAAGCCTAAAACCGAAACCGACAATTATTCTTCAGTTTTTACTTTTAATCTATTTTCATTAGAAAAATTCAAAATTTAGAAATGAGAAACAAACTTTTTCATCCAATTATTCATCCAATATCTCTAAAAACAGATCGTTAAAAATATCTTAAGATTTGTTTAAATTTTTTAAATTGTATTACAATAATTGCTTCAGACGTGTTAATAAAGCATGACACAACACATTGATCTACGAGTATTTCCTGACAATTAAACTTCAAATGACTGTTTATTTATTTAATTTAAAAAAAATATAATGCAATACTTTTGTATCAAAGTCTTACTAGTTATTTTCAAATATCCGATAAAAGTATGCAGTACTAGCTGACCCGGTGCGCTTCGCCACACCAATTGGAAGAAAGAAATAGTACTATTAAGTCTCCTTTTGTGAATTCTTACTCACTCAGGATAACGTGTGTCTAGTTCCATGTTTATTGATTCATTGTAATGTGGATTCTAGCTCATTCTAAACGTATTATTAGAATAAAACGAGTACCATAAAGACCGACATGTTGTATTCCTACTCAGCATCATGAATGTCTAATTTCATATTTTTGTGTCCATTATTAAGAAAATACAAAAGAAAGTACCACTAAAATCTCCTTTTGTGAGTTCTAACTCTTTCAGAATCATTTGAGCCTAATTTAAAATTTTATGGTTTATTATTATAAAATATTCAAAAAGTACCTTTACAAAAAAGAAATAGTAACATTAATTATGCCTCTTGAATTCGCATTCACTAAACCATGAATGCTTAATTTCGTGTTTCTAGGTCCATCGTTATAAAATATTCAAAAAGTACTATTAGTTGGAAAAAGTACCTGCAAGTCCCATTTTTATATTCTTACTCAGTCAGGATCATGTTTGTTTAATTTCCTGCTTATAGGTTTATTATTATAGTAATTTCAATAATAGTTTATGTTACCTCAATATCATTATGCCCTCTATCCTTGATTCGTTCTTTATTCAGAAGCATATCAGCCAACTATTATGTATACATATAAGTAAAATAATTTAGGCCCTTATTTTGTAATAGTTAAAAAATTACCACAAAACCGAACCAAAACCGATCGGTTTTCAATTTTTTAAAACCGAAACCACGATTTTGAAATTCTTCGGTTTTTTGGAAACACTAGTTTAACCCTGCTGTTAGGTTATGCCTATTTGGTCCAATTTTTTAATTGTTTCCTTTGTAATTTTTTAACGGTGATATATACTGACTTAGGTTTTTAGCTCATGTGGTATTTTTATAAACAAATGCCATATACATGGTCCATAGTATATTTTCCTCGGGTTTCTTTAATTTTTTATATTTATTTAAAAAATCAGTATTTATTAGTTTGTTTTATATGTTTTCTGCAATTTAATAAACTTCCGAATCTGAAATATCGGAGTCACTTCGTCTGTTTTATTAAACAAAACTGTACCAAGCATTTGCAAATATTTGAGCTGCTTTACAATTATCTATTACATATTTAATCTATGTTGATTAAAAAAAATAAATAAAAAAATTGGAATCCCACACTTGTTTTTTACATTATCAGTTTATATGGAACGAATGGTCCACTAACCCAACATTCGTTAGTTTTTTCTAACCTAACAGCAGGGTTAAGAAAAAGATTTTGTAAAAAAAAATTGGTATTGGCGAAAAACTCATACTTCTGACATAACCTTTAATTTTATATTTTTTCTGAAAAATTAATTTTGGATAAGCTTTTAAAAGTAGGCCAAATTTGGCCGGTTTTAAACAATCACAAACGTGTTAAATGAAGAATTGAGTTTTATAAATCTGAAATATGTTACGTCAGATTTGAAATCAGCAATCTTGAATACCCCCATATACCAAATTTCATGTAAATTTTAAAATTCACGCCACCATATTGGATCCGCCATTTTGAGTTTGAAAAATTTTACATCAGTTTCGAAATCAGCAATCTTTAAAACCACCTTATACCGATTTTCATCCTTGGTTACTGATTCCTTATAGTTTTTGGGCACAAAAATGGGTGAAATTACCTATAGTGCATTGTATGTAGTTGGGTTGTATCAGAAATCTATTCATATTTTTTTTATTTTACTACGATAGGGGTAGCCAATCACTATAAATCAAGAGTGGCTACCGTACCGCCAAGCTACCATTATTACTAAATTAAACTTTCCGTTACCGATATTCTAAAAGTAATTTTAAGTTATACAAATAAAAATGTTTGATTTAAATAATTAAGTCTATTGAAAGCTACAGGTTTTAAAATATAACGAATTATCAACATTGTCAAATCTTTTTGTTGTAAATTTGATTAACAATTTAATTCAGGGTGATATAACTCTTACCGAAATAACAGCAAATACCGTTACTACAAATATCCAAATAGGCCAAACTACTGTTACCCTTTTCCGCTTTTAATTTGTACCCAACCTTGCTATAAATACGTTCATAACGAAAAAAAGTTAAGCGACCATGCTATTCTAATTTGTTTGTTGTTTTGAATCTTGAGCAAAAAAATTAAAAAAGGGGCCCATTTTGGAAAAAAATTTAGATTTTGCAAAAAAAAAAAATCAAAAATTGTATGTCTTGAGTTACAAAATATTTATTTTGATAGATATCCCACTCGCATCCCAATAAGCGACCAAAAATCTTTTAAAGGAATGGACCTAAGCTTTCTTTTGAGCAAAAGTCAACAAAGTTTTTGATTTTGCAAAAAAAGTAAAAAATTTTATGTTTTGAGTTACAAAACATTTATTTTGATTGATATCCCACTCGCATCCCACTAAGCGACCAAATAGGTATTCAAGGAAAATATTTAAGCAATCTTTTGAGAAAAAAAGAAAAAGTCCCATTTTAAAGAAAAAGTCAAAAAAGTTTTTGATTTTGGAAAAAAAATTACAAACATTTTTTATTTTTAATTTTTTTTTTCGAAAAGATTGAAGAAATATCTATCTAAACTATTTGGGACACATTCCTCTAACACAGAAAGTTCTCAACTGATCTTGTTGAAAAATTGTGTCTAAATTACTATCCAATAGATTCAAATCGGACGACATCGATTTCAAAAGTTGGTTCACTTGCCATGAAATGCCTCTCATACATAACGCCACACAGTGGTTTGGAAACGTTTTCTTTGGAAATAATTCGAGATATTGTTACGAAATTTCACATGGTTGGAGCAGAAGTATTTTCGAGTTAATTTTCAGTTGTTTAGCTTCCTAGTGCTAATGGGGGCCCAATTTTTTAAAAAAAAAAAAAATCTCTTAATTTTTTTCTAAAATATCACCTATATTGATGATAAAATTCTAAATAAAATAAAAACAACTTGCTAACAGTTATCTTGTCCCCATAAAAGGTTAAACGCATCCAAAGTTGGAACATGTAAAAAGTGCCGTATTTTTTAAATTTTTTCCCAAAAGGGCCCATATCTTTTTTGTAGAAAAAAAATTTCTTTGGGACTATATACAATTTTTATATTACCCAGAAAGAGAATTTAATGCAAAAGCGTTTAAAGTAAATTTTGGCTCTCTTAAACGAATACAACGCCACCCAGAACTATCCAAACTTGGACAATTTTTCAACAAAAAAAATTTTAGATTTGAGTAAAAAATTCTAAAAAGGCAAAGCACCGATCCTCAAAAAGACTTCATATATCTATAACCCTATATGTTTATACACTATTTATATTTTAAATTTCAGCTCATTCGGATCATAAACGGATTTTTAGCGATTTTTAAAAAAAAAAATTTTGACCCGAGGTGAACTACTTTGAGGGGCAATGCACTGGCCCCCATTTGCGCTAGGAAGCTGAACAACTAAAAATGAGCTCGAACATACCTCGGGAACTATTAGAGATATTTCGTAACAATATTTCTAATAGTTCCCGAGATACCGAATTATTTAAAAAAAAAAAAATTTTCTAAAGCACTGTGCGCCATCAGACACAAGAGCTTTAGCCTATAAAAACTTTATCTTATATCTGCCAATCGTATTGTACATTTGTATACGAAGCCTGAAGTCCCGAAATGAACTCTTGAGTTTTATATTCTCACAAAACTACTAAGGGTCCTCATGTAAACGCTTAAATGCCTCGCAAACTGTGCAATCTGTGCATTTTTACACTCTCGCAAATGAACTGTCAAAAATTGTATGGAAATTCGTTTGCACAACTCCGATAAGTTTGCGCATCAGTTTAGACTCGTAAACTTGAATTTATTGTGCATAAGAAATAAAAATCAAATAAAATACAAATATTTTGTACATGTGAAAGTTGTGTAACTTTGGAACAGAGTGATTGGATTGAATGACAATGTGTATGGAAACATTAACCAACAGCTAGAACAAATATAAAATCTTCCAAACTATATTTATCATCGTTTGCTCCAAAGATTTAACTTTCATTCAACATTTTTAGAAATCAAATTTATACAATTTGAAAAACTTTTTTTACAGCTTTTGTTGAGTTTGTTTTTATTTGACATTTTTAACAAATCTACATTTTTTGTGTAAACTTGCACAAAATTGAAAAGGTTGGTTCATGAAACACGTCGCGCAAATTTGCACATTTACACAAATGGGAAACTTAAGCGTTTAAATGAGGACCCTTACTATTTTTCACTTTACAACATTATTTGTTGAATATTAATCGAATTCAACAATTAGGTGTAATAAGTAATAAATTTGAAAATAAGAATTGCTAGCCGGAAAATTTACTAGGGCTTCACTTTGCAGGCCTTCATTCATTCTATAAGATCCAATACACATTCCACTCTGTCTTCTATCAGAAGATGTTCTAGAAGGGATTTGTGTCTCCTTCTAAAAACGTTCATACAAATTCAAAATTTCATTTATTTAAAATTCGAACATGCTTGGTTTTGCCATTATTCACACATCTTATAAACCATTACAAGGAACCATAATAATGTACAAAATCTTCAAAAATGTATTCTCTTACAACATTTGATATTGTGAAGTTCGCGTCAAGTAGTTTTGTATTTATAAAACTACACTAGTGATACTTTAAAGATCATTCTTTAGGTTTTATGCTGAATTCATAAAAAATATTTTCCATCTTTAAAGACTTGATTCTGCAGACCTTCAATGATGCTTTCGTTTTTTAATAGAAGCTCCTATTTAGACATTTTATGAGGCATTACGCGCAAGTCTCATAACAGGCCTTCTTAAGTAGGCCTTCTATTAGCGCTTTAACATAAGCAAGTGTGCAAGGCCTTGGCTTCCAATGACCAGCTGAGTAAAATTGAAATGATTTTGCAATGCGGCTGTATCCATGTGCATGCAAACTAAGGCTTTAGAATTTAATTTTTTTTCCGTTGGGAAATACTATAAAATAATTTTTTGAATATGAGAATTAATTCCGCTGTGTGGTAAAATTGTTTAGGGCCTAAATAAATTTCGAAGAACTACTAAAAACAGTCAAATTTTACTAAATAGTTCACTTTGTTTACTGAAAACAGTTTACTGTGTACACACTAAAGGCTTTGGTTCAAAATTTGATGCTTTGTTATGTTGTGTCGACGCGCACATCATGTAGTTCATTGTCGTCGCGCCGCGAAAACCATGTTGTACCATGTCATGCCTATAACTATTGATGTTGCTGCTGTTATATGTGGTAGCTTGAGTTGAATTGATGTTAACAAGAGAAGCATTGTTAGGCACAATAAAATTGCAAAGCAGAATGAAATTGTACACAACTACTGAAGAGTGAAAATCTGAGAACTATTATTATTTAGCATTATATATTTTTCTGTTTTAAATATTTAGAACAAATAATATAAGGATTTTTAAAAAATATAAATAATAAAGTGTAACACAGATAAAAGAAATTCATAATTGGAATGAATTTTTTAATAAATATTATTAATCGAACATGACTTTTTTTCCAAACTTTTTTCATTCAGAATAAGAACGTCATAAATATTATAAAATTGTACATGAAGGAAATTTTTGCCTTTTTTACACAAATTTATAGCAACAAAATTTATAATAAATTGCCTTACCTTAATGATTTATGTAGTTCAAATATTTTTGTATATTTCTAGATGTATCGAAAAATCTGAAACGTAAATAATATAATTAAACATCCATTAATATTATTTATTTTCTCCATTAATATTAATATTTTCTCATCATTTTTCGAAGATTTATCTTTTTGGAAGCAATTATGCCGCGAAATATTCAGAGACACTTCATTAAATTTAAACACGTTTTTACAACGAGCATAATAAACGAAGTTTTTGATAACTTTAATTTAATTTGTATTACTCATTTTCACTATCTTTGTAATTATTAAATGTCCCGTTAATAATATTCGAGCGGTTGTACCTAACCTAACCTTTACACATGCAAGTAACAGTTCGAAAAACTCAACACATTCATACTTTTGCACAAATACAATCACATATGCATGTGTAAATTTATTGTAAAATTTTCCAAAACAACATTGAAAAACTCATTGATAAATTTCAGTTGTATTCTTATAGACTATTTTTTCTTATTGCACACAATAAATACTACAATGACTTAAATGACTTGAAATTATTGTTAAAATGATGCTGCATTTGTTTTTTGTTTTGATATACATTGCCTTTGCGTGTTGCTGTTAAACAGTTATAAAGAACATAACATGACAAAAGCATCATGTAGCAATTGCCTTCATGTTAAACAATGCAGCTTGTGCAAGTCCACAAAGTATACAGAGGCGACAAATTTGACAGTTCAAAAACACTAAAATCAGCTTTTTTTTAAATAGTTTCGCTAGAAAGAGAAAACAAATTTGCAGTTTAATACAGACAGTGCGTTAAAACAAACAACACTAAATAATAATAAAAAGCTATCACATGAATGATGAATTTATACAAAATAACAAACGAATTTTTAATTGAATTATTTAATCATTACATGTTATTTCTTTCTGTGTATTTTCACCTATACATATGCAATTACCAAATCCTCTCTTTCTGCGGGACTATTGTTTAAATTTTAAAGCAGGGGTGCCCAAAAGTTCCTTATGGAAGAGCAAACACCAATATATTTAAAGAAAAACTAAATTTTATGCAATTTTTTTGTTGTAAAAACCAAAACAAAAAATACACACGTTTTTTTAAACAATACCATACGATAAACAAAATCTACATTGATGATCGCTGTCGTCAATGTTTACCAGCAGAGCATACGAAAGTGTTGTTGCTTTGCACTTGCGTGTAGACATTGAAGATCGACAAAAAAACAAACAAGACAAAGTTGTTTGTATATTTCATATTGCTAGTGCTGAGTGATCCATTGAGTATAGAAACACACAGCCTATAGCTAAGAGCATTTACAAAAACAAATGAGCACCAAGAGTATAGGGCTTGGGCACCATTGCTTTAAAGCAGCGAAAGGCATTGAGCTCTCAAATGAGCTCTCTTGTTTTTGTTTTCACATGTACGCAAGCATCAAAACCAGTCAATCTCGCATGAGCATTGATAGAAGCAGGTTGTTTTACGCTTTTCGCTTTTTATGCTTGTTTATTTCAGTTATTGATTTTGTTTTTTCTCAACTTTTTACTCAACTCGTACAACTACAATATCTAAAAACTGTAGTGATGTGAGTCTGCCTTTCGCTGCTTTAAAGGGTCAGAAAATAAATAATGTAAGGAATGTTTATAAAAAAGGTAGAAAGTCAAAGTAAATTAATAAAGTAGAACAGCTGACTATTTTTTTTAAACTGACTTTGTGGTTCGATCTGTCAAAATTGCTAACGTTGCAATTTTTGACAACTTTAACAAAGGCGAATTTATAGAAGGCGAGGTCACCTTCTGATTATTTTTTATATTCAGTTGTTTAGACAAGTGAACTGTCAATTCACTTGTGTTTGTTGTGGCGAAAAATACAACAAACCCAAAAGCAAAAACAACAACAGGCAACTTTGACAGTTCACTTATCTTTTAACAAAAACAAAAATCATATGATTTTGACAGCACAAACCTTAAACCAAAAAAAAATCGCTTGTGGTTTTTGTAAATGTTGTATTTGTTGTAGTACTGTCGCTACTTTATTAATTTACTTTGGTAGCAGTCACATTTGTTTCAATATTAATTTACACTCAATTTTATTACGCATTTTAATAAAAAGTGGTAGTATCAACTTGCTGAGTATTCATTGATTAATTATTGGTATGCATAATTTTGGTTTATTAATTATCTGAACAATTGATAACACTGTCCAACAAATTGAGACTTTTCATTGGAACATAACATCGAACCTATAATTCTGAAAGGGCATGCTGAGTAGGTTATTTTTGTAGAATAAACTTGTAGTCCAGCTGGTCTAAATTTTTTTTTTTACAGTGGGTCAAAGTTTTGTAGAAGGGAGCATTATACTAAGTGAAAAAATGTCTGAGAGAATTCTTATTGTCAGAATTATATTGCGGAATTTTTTGTGGAGGATCTTAACCCACTTTCTCCTCTCTTTAAGGGTCAATTTGACCCTTATTTCGAAAATCAAAAAGGACATTTAAGGATTAAAATATTCTACGAAATAATTTGCCGAGAAATATCAGTGGATACAAAAGTTGTAAATAAAGATCTTAACACTCACAAAATGTAAAAATCCATGTAAGTTATCTCTTTTAGTTCAAGAGATATTTAGGTTTATTTATGTATTTGTTTAATTCAGAAATGGCGGGCCAAGGGAGGGTCGAAATTTACATTTAAAATAAATAACTTACTAATAGTTACCTAGTACCTATAAAAAATTACATGCATCAAAAGTTGGAACATGTAAAAATTGCCGTATATTTTACGTTTCTTCCCAAAAAAGTCCCAATATTTTTTCTTTTGTAGAAAAAAAAAATATTCTTCGGGACTATATAAAATTTGTATATGATCCAAAATGAGAACCTAATGCTAAAGCGTGTAAAGTTAAAGTTTGTATTGACTAATAGAATTTAATAGCAAAAATAGCTAATATTTTTAAAAACAAATTAGACCCTCCATAGGCCAACCATATCTAAAACACCAAAAAATATGGAACAGAATTAAAAAAAAAATAAACCTAAAAGAGATAACTTACATATGTATGCATGTTTTTTTGTAGATCTCCTTAAGGACAATCTATTTTTTAAATTTCAGCTCATTCGGATTTTTATCTGGATTTTGGGCGATTTTTTTTTAATGTGGCGTGTAATTTTCTAATTAAGCGTAAAGAGCTTTTGTATCTTTGGTGACCCCCACTGAAGTTTCTCGGCAAAAAATTTCATAGAATATTTTAATCCTTAAATGTCCTTCTTGAAAGGACTTTTTGATTTTCTCGAAATAAGGGTCAAATTGACCTCTAAAGAGAGGAGATAGAGAGTTAAGATCAAATTCAACAATATAACTCTGTCAATAAGAATTCTCTCATACATTAACTTACAAAATTTTTTTTCAGTTAGTATAATGCTGCTTCGATAAAAAAATGAAAACTTTGACTCACGTAAAAAAAATTCAGACCAGCTGGACTATAAGTTCATGCTACAAAAATGATCTACTGCCCTTTCATAATTATAGGGTCGCTATTCGGTTCCAAATATGCTGTTGGACAGTGTAATTAATAATTATCTTCATAATTGAAAATATTATATTATTTCAATTAAACGAATAATTATTATAATAAATTATAATTTTATTTTTCAATAATTGGATACCCTAGAAATACCCACAGTATACTCAATGTAGTTAATGCATACGTTTTTATTATGAATTAAAGCAATATGCAAAAAATACTCAATGAGATTAAGTAAATTGTAATACTAAAGCTACGTACACACGGTTGTCAGATTGTACAATATTGTCAGAAAAATGTTCAGAAAATGTCTAACAACCGTGTGAACTTACAATTTTAGTCTTACAACGATGTCAGTTAAAGTATTGTCAGTACATTGTATGACAATACTATTGTCAGACATCTGACAATCGTGTAAACACCTTACGTTGCCATTGTCAGCAACTTTTTATTGTCATATGTGCGAAGCTTATGCTGACAATAGCATCATTGTCAGATAAATTATTTCTATTGGCAACGCTGTGCATATGTATTTAAAATAAACGAAAGTGAAGCAACCGTGTGAACTGACAATTTTTGTTGGCAGTTAAATTTATTGTTTGACAAATGTCTGACAATGAAATTGTAAGGTTTTCTTACAATCGTCGAAACTGACAATTTACCTTTTGCTAATAATATTTCATTGGCAGTACATTGCGAGCACATTGCCAGATCTGACAACATTGTAAAATCTGACAACCGTGTGTACGTAGCTTAACATAAACAATTGACTGGCATCATTCACGCATGACAAAATAATACTATTACTTACTATGAAATATTAAATTTTGGCAATTAGAGATAAAGTGGTAAATTTCTAACACCTTATTGAATAGCTAGAATTTCACCCATCACACTTTGATGTAAATTTCATAGCGATCGAAAGACATCGATTTCAAAAGTTGGTTAACTTGACATGAATCCCCCATATACATATGTTTTTGAATAACCAACATTCAGGGGAAACCCCAATATATGCAGCGCATTGTGTTGATGTTAGGATATAAAGTTAAATAAAGAGACGTTAACGATATTAGTCAATTTTTATATTTAAATGAAATACTAAAACTATTTTTATACCCTTCATTATAAGTTTGTAATTCCGTTTGTTATACATAGAAAAATCGATATTGGCATGCCCGGCTGTCTGTCGAAATCAACTTCCTGAAGCCCCCAAATAACTTTCATACATAATTGATTCATCAATATCCGAAATAGTTCAAATTAAGTTTTCTATTTAAAATAAAAAAGGTACCATTATTTACTCAATTTTACAAAAAAATAAGACCCATCCAAAGCAAATCAATTTTTTAAAGACATGTCTACTGTGCACATTTTTATGTATGTATGAATCTTTTAAACGTGACCTCCTGTACATTGTAAACAATTTTAAAACGTTTAAAAATGCAAAGGAGTACATTACTACTTCTTATTAAGTATATTTGATCCACGTGACCATCATAAACAAAACAAGTTAGAGTGCTATATTCGGCTATGCCGAATCTTAAATACCCTCCACCTAAATTAGATGAAAATTATAGAAATGATATTAGCACAAACACTCTAATATCCATATTCAGAGTTTGTTATTGGGACTTAGCTCCGATTATGAAGATTGGTAGAATGGTAATGTAATACAGTAGTTTTCGCTTATAGTCTACAAATACAGTTGCACAATTTTTGTGGACTATGAGCGAATTAGGACTGTAACCGAATTTATTTTTAAGCCACTTTATGGATTATATATGAATACTGATATAATACACATTTTGGACTATATACAAATTATGTATTTTCTTCAACAAAAACATTTTTTTTAAACAAAATAAAAGTTGATTTAAAATATAGTAGTATTTTATATATTGTTAGAAAAACTAGTTTACGCAGAAGATATTTTATTTCAAATGTATAAAAATGTTATATAATTCAGCAATTTATAATTGAAATAACTAATAGGAATAGAATGTACTACTTAACAATTTATATACTTAATAATTGGTTAATATTAATGAATTTTCCGGATGTGAGCCTTCTGTATATAATTATGAACCCATAGTCACCAAATCTACTTGAAACTTATTTCTGTTACATTTTTTACCGATATGAGTATATATATGCGTTAATGAATTTTTCGGATGTGTGACATATTTAAGAGATATAATTAAATATTTTAACGAGATTTCTATGTATTTGAGATCGTTTTTGCTTGATATTTTTCTCCATAACATTATTTACAAGAGTTTTAGGATATTATTGTGATTAGCGGAAATGGAGCTAATATGGGTTCTATGGTCAAATATGGACCGATATTCACAAAACCTAGTAGTATAATGTTTGGATACAAAAAAATGATCTGTATACAATTTTAGTTCGATATCCATATATTTAAAATATTTATGGAGGTTAATGTGTTTTTCGGAAGTGGTCCTTATAAGGGAGCTATGACCAATTATCGGCCGATCTTCATAAAATTCAACACATCGATTTTCGTATATATGTAGGGTACCACCCTAATGTTCACTAGTATGTACAGACAGAATAACGGACATTATGTACAAATCACTTACGCACATTGAATAGACAGGCATAGAAACACAAAGAACAAAAAAGACAAGGACAGTTTCGAAGAGACAGTCGCGAAGTAAAGAAGTTAAGAAGTGCGCGCAGCAACCGAAAGTGACAGTAAAGAATAACTACTTGTAATTAATTTAAGTAACTTATAAATAGTAACTAGACAATAAGTAAATAATAAATAAACCGTGAACTAAATTGAATTAAACCACTTGAAAATAAAAGACTGTGTATTCATTACAATAACAGCTGAATCCCACAATTTTTGGGGGCTCAACCGGGATCATTTTTTCAAGTTGGTATCGGTTTTATAATTGTCCGTACAAGAAGAAAAGAACAAAAGTGTTGAAAAAAAAAGAATGTTAAAAAAAATTTCACTTTAACTTAACTTTAACTGTGAAATATTTCGGTGTTCAAAAAATAAAATAATATTTTGTTAAAAAGAAGAAAAAACTTAAAAAAAAAAAAGTAAAAATTCCAACAAGAACATAATAGTTAAAGAACACAAATAAAAAACCCAACAAGAATTTAATAGTAACTGTAAATGTGCAACAACAAAAAGAACAGTGCCCTTGAATTTGATTTTGGTTGTTTGGGTTTAAGTGAAAAAACAAAAGAGAGAAACTAAGTACTCTAAGAGAAAATCAAGTAGAAGGCAAGAGTGTATTCCAGTGTGTTGTTTATTGAGTGTTTCTATACAACTAATAAAAAGACTCAAGCTGCTGTTAACATCGATTGTAGTTTACAACGCCGGCAGAGGCCAAAATCGTTGCAGTTTGCTTATGTTGAAGTGGAAGTGATGAGTGAGAAGCTGAGTGGAGAATAATTTTCTGTGCGCTGCTGCGTATTAGATGTTGGCTGAAGTTGTTGCTGCGTAGTAGAAAAACTTTCCTGGTTGTTTGGTACGAGTTTGCTTATGTTGAAGTGGGAGTGACGAGTAAGAAGCTGAGTGAAGTATAATTTTGTGAGTGCTGCTGCGTATTAGATGTTGGCTGAAGTTGCTGCCGCTTAGTAGAAAAAACCAAAGAGGGTCACAGTGGAGCAAATGCAGAACAATTAGATAAGTAACTAATTCCGTTAAGAATAAGTATTGTAAATTAAATTCGAAGATTTAAAGAAGATAAAATTTATGTTGAGAAAAGAAGAAAATTTACGATGAAAGAAGTTATAAAATTTATGATGAACGAAGAATGTTAAATTATGATGAAGGAAGAATAACGTGTAGGAAAGAAGAAAATTTAGAATTGTTTTGAATTAAATATCAAGAGTAATAAACGAAGAAAATTACGAGGTTAAATTTGAAATTGTTTTAAATTAATTAAGAAGCGAATTAAACGAAGGAAAATTTAAAATTGTTTTAAATTGAATTAAAAGAGTATTATACGAGTCTAAATTTAAAATTGTTTTAAATTAAAGTAGAAGAGAATTAACGAAGCAAAATTTAAAATTGTTTAAATTAAAAAAAAAGGAAGTGTTGATCAAGGATAAATTTAAATAGTGTGAATAATTTAATAATTTGAGATAATTTTAGTGCCCTACGCAACGGCAATAATTAAACGTTGCTATTATCATTGTATATTTTATTATTACATTATTATCTTTCTCTTTATTATCGTTGTAACTATATTTTATTATTTTGAATTTGCTTACGGTTGTTTCGCGTCGCAGACATTTAAATATGGAACGTGAGGAAATTTTAGGCATGACCGTTAGCGCACTTAGGGCCACGTTAACGGAATTGGGACTGGATACTCAGGGTTTAAAGGAAGAATTACAAAAGAGACTTTTAAGTAGATACGGACTAGACGTTACTGACCCAATAGGGGACGAAGCCGACGGTATAGTAGTGAGGGAGGCCCGTTCAGGCGGTCCTCTTGAAGCGCAGATAGGTGAGGTTGGCTCCGATGTCTCTTCTCGGAAAAGTATGTACACTCTCCATGACGTGGAGGACAGTTTGTCCCAATTCTCTGGCACTAGCACACCCGACATTATTCAGTGGCTAGAGGAGTTCGAGGAAATGGGTACAATTTTGAAATGGTCGCCACTACAGTTTTACGTATACGGGAAACAGCTGCTGATAGGTGCCGCGAGAATGTTTATTAAAAGTCAAAGAGGCATACGCGATTGGCGTTCGTTAAAGGCCGCTCTTAAAGATGAATTTGGAGTGCAGCTTTCGGTAGCCGAAGTAATACGTCAGATCCAGGGTCGCAAATTTAAGAAGAACGAAACACTTATAGAATATTTGTACAATATAATGGAGATGGGAGCACAAATCGACCTAGACGAGAACAGTCTCATTGAATATTTTATAGAAGGTATCCCAGATTCCCGGTCAAATAAAGCGGTGCTTTATCAGGCTAATAACATTAATGAGTTGAAGAAGCAGATTAAGGTGTACGAGAAAACGCGTACGGTACCCCAGTCGTCATACAAGGGGAAGGAGTCCGCAGCAGTTACGACCAAGGCTAGCCTTCCAAAAGCAGATATTGGGAAAGGGGAAAGAAGGTGTTTTAAGTGTGGGGAGAAATCACACATCGCAAAAGACTGTCCTGAAAAACAAAATAAATGTTTCCGTTGTCAGAAGTTTGGCCACCGTTCCTTTGAGTGCCCAACTGATAAGTCAGGTAGAGGGCCGAAGACAGAGGGCGATCAAGTAAATATGGTTCGGAAGGGACCAGGTCTGCTATTTAAGGATATCGAGATACGGGGTAAGGTGTTGTCAGCGTTGGTAGATACTGGTTGCGATGTATGCCTTATACGATTCGACATGCTTTTTATTTTGGGTGAGGTTAATTTTATACCAGACAGAGTTAAATTATTCGGAATAAGCGACAGTGCAATCGTTACCATGGGTCGTTTCGACGAAGTTGTTCTAATCGATGGGCTCAACTTTGATGTTACTTTTTACGTAGTTGGTGAAAGAGACGTAAATCACTCCATAATGCTTGGGAACAGCTTGTTGCAGAAGGCCGACATAACTATAAAGAAAGGAGAAGTAAACTTTAGCATGCCAGTCGAGAAGAACCTGCTGCTGGAAGAATTTTCAGAAATTTGCCTGACTATGAACGAATACGAAGCAGATATTCCAGTCAATCTGAAGCACTTGGATAGCTCCATTAAGAGCCAGGTGGCAAAGGCAATAACTGAATATCAACCCGAGCGAAATACGAAGAGCCCAGTAAAAATGAAAATTGTGCTGAAGGACGATATACCTGTTTTTCAACGCCCACGACGTTTACCCATTGCGGACCAAGTCATTGTCGAGAAGCAGATCGCAGAATGGCAATCTGAGAAAATAGTGCAGCCTAGTACGTCGGAGTATGCGTCGCCCATAGTTCTTGTCTCTAAAAAAGACGGCCAAAAAAGACTATGCTGTGACTATAGACGGCTAAACCAGAAAATTGTGCGTGATCACTTTCCGATGCCGTTGATGGACGAAGTGATTGATAAGTTACAGGGTGCCAAACTATATACAACTTTAGATTTGCGAAATGGATTTTTTCACGTGCCTTTAGAGGAATCCTCCAGGAAGTATACGTCCTTCGTGACCCACAACGGACAGTTCGAGTTCCTTTTTGCACCATTTGGTATCAGTAATTCGCCTGCTGTTTTCACCCGATTTATATCGGCCGTGTTTAGAGGGTTAATTCAAGAGGGTACTGCGATCGTCTATATGGATGATATCATCATCCCTGCTGATGATGTGGTCGAGGGTCTTGAAAAGTTGGAGAAGGTGCTGAAGATAGCTGCGGTTAATGGGTTGCAGATAAAATGGGAGAAGTGCCAGATCCTGCAGCAAACAGTCAACTTTCTCGGTTACATTATCCAAAACGGTTCGATAAAACCAGCGGAGGAGAAAATAAACGCAGTGAGCAAGTTCCCAATCCCCACCGATAGGAAAATACTTCAGAGATTTTTAGGACTGACTTCGTATTTCCGAAAGTTTATGGAGAATTATGCAATTATGGCGAAACCCTTAACCGACCTACTTAGGAAGAATGTTCCGTTCGCGATCACCGAAGAGGTTTTACTTGCTTGTCAACAGTTAAAAGACGCCCTAGTTTGCGCTCCAGTTTTAAAATTATACGACCAAGACGCGATTACGGAAGTACATGCGGATGCCAGTAAGTATGGGTACGGAGCAGTTTTGTTGCAAAAGAGTCTAGATGAACAAGACTTGCGCCCGGTACAGTATATGAGTCGCCGAACGAAGCCATACGAGGAGAAGTACCATTCCTATGAATTAGAAGTGCTTGCAATCGTAGAGTCATTAAAGAAATGGAGAGTATATCTGCTGGGAATACCGTTTAAGATCATAACCGATTGTAACGCCTTCAAGATGACGATGAACAAGGACGAAGTACCTGCCAGAATTTCCAGATGGGCTTTGTTTCTGCAGGAATTCTCATTTGAGATAGAGCATAGACCTGGCACCCGGATGAAACATGTAGATGCCCTAAGCCGAATGGCGTGTTTAGTGCTAGAAGGTAGCTTTACTCACCGAATCAGGAGCGCGCAAGAAAGTGACGAGTGTACTAAAGCCATCAGAGCAGTATTGGAATACGGGAATTATGAAGATTATTATATGCAAAACGGAGTGTTGTACAAAGATCCAGTGAATGAACTTTTAGTAGTACCGGTCCAGTTGGAGGAAGAGGTTATCCGTTTGGCACATAACCAGGGTCACTTTAGCATCACTAAAACGCGCGAATTGATAGAGAGACAGTATTATATCACAAGGTTAGCATCCAAAGTACCTAAAGTCGTAAGAAGCTGCATCGAGTGCATCATCACCGAGGCAAAATCGGGCAAGAAAGAAGGCTACCTTAACCCTATCGATAAGGATGATCGACCTCCGGATACCTATCATGTTGACCACGTAGGTCCAATGGAGACCACCAAGAAGGCTTATAATCATCTTTTCGTTGTAGTAGATGGCTTTACTAAATTCGTTTGGCTATATCCAACGAAGTCGACCGACGCTAAGACGGTAATCGAATGTTTAGGAAGGCAGTCCTCTATTTTTGGTAATCCCCGAAGAATCATTACTGATCGTGGAGCGGCGTTTACCTCACAAGGTTTTAAAGATTATTGCGTTAAAGAGAATATTCAGCACTTGTTAATAACGACGGGAGTTCCGCGGGGCAACGGTCAGGTGGAACGAGTCCACAAGATAATTATACCTATGTTAACTAAACTGTGTGCGGAAACACCTCAGAACTGGTATAAGCATGTGCCTCGCGTTCAAATGCTGATCAACTCCACACCCCCTAGAAGTACCCGACGCTCGCCGTTTAAGTTGCTAACTGGAGTGGAGATGAAACTACCAGATTATCCAGAGCTACGAGAATTGCTGGAAGCTGAACTCATTTGTGCATTCGAAGATGAACGAGAGGATCTTAGAGCCGAAGCCAAAGAGAATATAACCAGAATACAGAGAGAGAATTGTAGCACATACAATAGAAAACGAAAGCCAGAAACCGATTACGCCATTAACGAGCTGGTAGCCATCAAGCGTACGCAATTTGGTAGTGGACTAAAGTTAAAGCCTAAGTACTTTGGCCCCTACAAGGTTGTAAACAAATCATCCCATGGAAGATACGACGTTGAAAGAGTTGGCCGTCATGATGGGCCCAACAGAACAACTACCGTGGCCGAATTTATGAAACGTTGGCAATCCGAGCCGAATTGCCGTCAGGAGGGCCGAATGTAGGGTACCACCCTAATGTTCACTAGTATGTACAGACAGAATAACGGACATTATGTACAAATCACTTACGCACATTGAATAGACAGGCATAGAAACACAAAGAACAAAAAAGACAAGGACAGTTTCGAAGAGACAGTCGCGAAGTAAAGAAGTTAAGAAGTGCGCGCAGCAACCGAAAGTGACAGTAAAGAATAACTACTTGTAATTAATTTAAGTAACTTATAAATAGTAACTAGACAATAAGTAAATAATAAATAAACCGTGAACTAAATTGAATTAAACCACTTGAAAATAAAAGACTGTGTATTCATTACAATAACAGCTGAATCCCACATATATGGAAAATATTTATTTGAAATTTTAACCAGATAGAAGCTTTTACAAGAGATTTATTAGTATTTAAGTAATTTTCGGAAATGGACCTTATATGGGAGCTATGGTCAAATATGAACCGATATTCACACAATCTAGTAGTATCATTTGTGAATTATTAATACCGATCTCTGTAAAATTTTATTTCGATAACGATATTTTTCATATATTTATGAAAATTAATGTGTTTTTTGGAAGTGGTCCTTATATGGGAGTTATAACCAATTATAGGCCGATCTTCATGAAATTCCCTACAACAGTTTTCATGTGCATGGGGATTATGCAAGTCGAATTTCAACCTAATACCAATATATATAAGATATTTAAGTGCATTTAAATGATTTTCGGAAGTAAACTTTAAATGGGGGCTACGGCCAAATAGTGCCCGATCCAAAAAAAATTGGTCTCGCGATTTCTGTTGGTACAAAACTTAGTTGTGTTGAATTTTGTATGGATATTGCAATTCTATGGGCATTTATATACCATAGCACCATATTTCGGGAAGAAATTTGTATGGGGGCTACGGGAAATTATGGACCGATTCTTTCCATTTTTACCAGAATTTTTCCTTTTATCATATCAATAATGAGTGCAAAATTTCATGGTATTCTCTGCAATGAATTTACCCAGTCACAAAAAATCATGTGAAAATTATCAAAATTTTTGGAGGTTGTCTTACATTTTTATCCATAACGCTGGTTCTACCAATTCGATTTTGCTGATTTTCAATACCAAACTGCTTAGAAAAATTATAAACATTTTGGTATGCATTTCATTAATTTTGCTTATGTATTTTGATCGTGAGAGTGTTTTACACAGACAGACAGACGGACAGACAGACGGACATTGCTCAATCGACTTAGAATTTCATAAGGATCAATAATATATATACTTTGTTGGGTCTCAGATGAATATTTCTCAATGTTACACACGGAATGACAAACGTATATATACCCTCTTTCACCACTTGTGGTGGTGGAGGGTATAAAAATGTGTTCGTGTACTCGTAAATGATTATACCTTTTCTTACATCCATATATGCACAATTGTACGAGTATGTATTAGTATTGGGGCACATTTTTTGTAGGGATTTTTTGCATAAATTTGAAGTTTAGAGAATAAAGGACAGATTTTTTGTAAAAACTATAAAATTGTTTCTTGTAAACATGTTTTATATTGTCAAATTTTGATATAAGATATTATTTGTGTGTACAAAAAGCTAATAGTGCATTTACACCTACGCCATAAACTGTTTATGGTGACAAACTAGTTTGAGAAACTTATTTATCCATACAAATCAAAAACTGGTTTTGTAACTAGCTTTTGAGATGAACTATTTACCAACAACCAGATTTTGCTAATGCAACTCTGTTTTTTCAACATTTTTCAACGAATTCTGATCTACAGCTTAATATTTGGGTAGAGCATTTTGAATATGTAATTGGTATAACATATTGAAAAAGTAACAGCGTCCATATTTTTATTAAATTTTTAATATAAGTCAGCTGTTTTATGACTTGTCAAAGATAAACCACTTAAAGCCTAGTACTCTCTTCATATTTGCGAAAAATTATGATTTTTTCATGCGAATAATTTTATATGCTAAACATGATCAGCTGTTGGTTTTAATTTCGTGTTTTCCACAATAAGAACAGAGTACTGCTTTTGCGAAATTATTTCGCATATATTTCATACCAAATATTTTATATGTAGTTTGACAGCATTCCGCACGAAATTTTGAACAGAGTACTAAGCTTAACTTTCTAAAATGTATACGGTATAGTTTATGAAAGTAGCTTATGATCATAAACTAGTTTGAAAATTACAAGTGTAAGTGCACTTTAAGACAATTGTTAAAAAAATATAATGCAGTCGTTTTTAAAAGAGAAGTAGACAACAGCGAAACAAATTTTTAAATTAAAATACGCCTTTTTTACAGAACTTAATCTTGCTATTCATGCTGGTACCACTATTGAGAAATATTGCAAAAGATTTATCGATTATTAAAAATTGTAAATTAGGATGATCAGTACCCATTAGAGTTTTCCAAAAAAATGAAATTGCGAATTTTGGTAGCACTTTAAAAAGACCCCAAACTTCTAAAACCATAAAAAATTGTCAATTTCAATAGTGCTGATCAAAATTTGATTTTTAAAGGAAATAAATTTTAAAATATTGTATTGTGTATTAGAAAATAGTATTACTAAGCCATTTTGAAAAATGTTCACAATTTCGAGCACACATTTTTTAAACGGCAGAATATTGTATTTATACCTGATTTTTGCTTTAATAACGTAATTAATATTTTATTGAAGATTTTTGAATAATAAAATCGATTTCAACCCTTTAGTGTACTTTTGATTTATTAAATTTAAAAAATAACTTAAATGATTCAGTTTATTTAATTCTGAAAAACATTAAAGTTAACACCACTCATATTGAATGTGTTTTTCGTGATTTTAAAAGTTAAGGGTCATTTTAACCCCAAGTGCTATTAAGAGATAATTTTTATTTGTATGCTTTTATTGGAAATATTAGACTTTGTGTTATTATTTTCTTAAGTTTCATCAAAATTGGCCAAAAAATATATAACATTTCGCTATATTTCCATGAGAAATTCTAAATGTTGAAATAATTTACCTTTGACCTTCACGGTTAAGTGTTAACGTTTTTCGATTTTAACAAAGCTTTCAGAGTATATTTATATATACCTGGACTATAATATTCTGTATAGTTTTTACTTAAAACTCATAACAGTAACGAAAATCAGCTCAATCGCCAAAATAAGGCCAAGGAATTCGTTTTTTTCGAAAATAGAAAAATTTAAATCTCAGGTACGAAAAAACTATAGGACGTATTGTCATACTTTTTTCATATTTTTATTCCCTATCATGTTCTCAATAAACAATAAATCCCAATGTGATAATTAAAAAATGCTGAAATTTGTTTAACAAAATTTTTAAAAATTTGGAATTTTTTGTTAATACCTGCGAATAGGTTAACGCTATCCTACGAAAACAAAAACTCATATACAAGTAAATATGGATATATTTTAAGTAAAAATGTGCATTTATTTTAATATTTCTCAAAATATGTTAATTTTGTTCCTACATTTCTTGTTAGTGGCCTGAGAAACGTTAATGGCCTGGCGAATTTTTAATAACTTTAAAATGTTTTAACCGATTTTTGTATTTTATATCTTATTAGAACGATAATTACGTGCACATTTCGATTCTTTTAAATTAAATTGCAAAGGTAATTATTTAATGGCAAAATTTTTACAAAAACTGAAAAAATGCATTTTTTCCCTTGTATACGAAGCGTAAAATTTTTATCTACGAATAGGCTCGTTGTGCTGAGCTTGGTTTATTCAGACGTGCAAAATAGTAATCAGAAAGGAAGCATTTAGAAATTGGTGCAATAACCAAAATCAGTTTCTACGAATTCCCTACGCTAAATGGCGAGATCTTCGTGTGTCAAAGTACTAAGGCTCCCCGGGGTAGTCGTAAAATGAGTAAAGGATAAAATCATGTCGATCCATTCACCGTTTTGGCGAAAGTAAAGTGGTGTATCTATATATTTCCAAGCCATTCGAAATTATTGCTTTTGGTTTCGGTAGTAACTTCTGTCAATTTATATCGAGAATTCACAGAGATAGCATTATACGAGTTGTTATAGATCGAATCTCATCAAGTTCAAGATAATTTAAGGGGTACCGCAATTATCTCCTACTCTATTCCTTTTTTTTCTAAACGACTGTTAAGCCACATAGCACAGTGGTTTAGAAACTTTTTTTTTGGAAATAATTTGGTATCTCGGGAACTATATTGTTACAAAATTTCACATGGTTTTAGCTGAGGTGTTTCTGAGTTTATTTACATTTGTTCAGCTTCCTATCGCTAATGGTAGCCAGTGTGTGACCCTTCCAAGTTGGTCACCTCGGGTCTCAAAATTTTTAAAAAAATCGCCAAAAATCAATTTATGATCCAAATGAAATGAAATTTAAAATATAAATAGTCCTTAAGAAGACCTACAAAAAATATACTTACATATGTAGTTGAAGAGATATTTAGGTTTATTTATTTATTTTTTTTTTTAATTTTGCTCCATCTTTTTATGGTTTTTTAGAGATGACGGGCCAACGGATTGTCGAAATTTATTTTTAATATATCAGCTTTATATGTGATATAATTCTAAATAAACTAGGAATAACTTGTTAACAGTTATCATGTTCCTATAAAAAGTTACACGTATCCAAAGTTGGAACATATAAAAAGGGCCGTATTTTTTACGTTTTTTTCCAAAAAAGCCCATAAATATTTTCTTTTGTAGAAAAAATGTTTCTTCGAGACTATACACAAGTTTACCATGATCCGGAAAGGGAACTTAATGCTAAAGCGTGTACTGTAAAATTTGGCTAACTAAAGCTGACACAACACCCCCCAGGCCTATCCAAACTTGGCGAATTTTGAAAAATTATTTTAGGTTTGAGTAAAAAATTCTAAAAAGGCAAAGCATCGATCCCTATATGTTACTTAAATACTTACAAAGTTTTTTTACTCTCACACGGTAAATAACGTCACAGTAGGCACTTTTCTAAAAAAAACTCAGTTTTTGGAACACATTTTTCCCGGTTTAGGAATTTCGGTATTTTAAAAACAAAAAATGTCAAACATTAGTCCTTTGATGTAAGGACATTTGAATCTATATTAGTTTCAAATTTTGTTATGTTATCTTTAACCATTAAAATTTTACATTAATTGAAATTGTATATTTTTCTTCATGGAATGTATGTAAAAACGTACAAATTTTTCAAATAGGGCAAGGTTTGTGGAACTTCTGAGGAGTAAATATAGGCTTTTTATACAAGTGTTATTTATTGATGAAAACATTAGGACTTGAAGATTACTATTTTAGTTAAATTAAAAAATTTTATAAATTTTTGGGACCTCATTTGCCTTAAAAACTACAAAAATTATAATATGGTGATTTTCCATGAAGAAAAATATAAAATTTCAATTAATGTAAAATTTTAACAGTTAAAGATAACCTAACAAAATTTGGAACTAATATAGATTCAAAATTCCTTAAACTAACGGTATAGAAGTATGGAATATCTTCGAGGAACGGTGCTTTGCCTTTTTAGAATTTTTTACTCAAACCTAAAATTATTTTTTAAAATTGGCCAAGTTTGGATAGGTCTGGGAGGTGTTCTGTCCGCTTTAGTGAGCGATCATATAAAACTTATGTATAGTCCCGAAGAAACATTTTTTCTACAAAACAAAATATATATGGGCTTTTTTGGGAAAAAACGTAAAAAATACGGCCCTTTTTATATGTTCCAACTTTGAATACGTGTAACTTTTGATAGGAACAAGATAACTGTTAGCAAGTTATTCCTATTTTATTTAGAATTTTATCACCAATAAAGGTCTTCTTAAGGACTATTTATATTTTAGCTCATTTGGATCATAAATGGATTTTTAGCGATTTTTTTTTAATTATCGCTAAAAAAAAAGTTTCTAAACCACTGTGCATAGTGATGTAACGAGCTGGCTGTGGAATCAACAAAGAAATTGTCAAGTTGTCAATAACATGACGATAGCAAGTATAACCAAAATAATCACACAGGATTTAGGTGATATTTATTTCAAAACGTTTGAACACTTTCCTTTAGTTTTTCAAAATTCAATATAAGTTGCTAATAACAAAAAGAAAATAAAGAAAAACAAGTAAGAGAGATATATTCGGCTGGGCCGAATCTTATATACCCTTCACCAAACTATACTTCAAAATAAAAATTTTTAGGTAATTTTAGGTAAACAAATTTTTTTTAGTTGTTTTTTTTGATTTTTTGGAAAAAAAATATTTTTCGAATTTTTTTTTTAAAGTTTTTATGTAAAATTTTTTTTAAATTTAAAATTTTTTTTTTTTAAATTTAAATTTTTTTTTTTTTTAATATTTAACGAAAAAAACTTTTGGTGAAAAAAAATCTGGTTCACAATTTTCCCCGATTTTGACCCATTGTAGGTCCAACTTACTATGGTCTTATATACGTCGTTGCAAAGGTCTTTGAAATATCTATCATTAGATATCCATATTGTCTATATTAATGACTTAGTAATCCAGATATAGGTCAAAAAATAGGTAAAAAATCGAGGTTGTCCTGGTTTTTTCCTTATATCTCAGCCATTTGTGGACCGATTTTGCTGATTTTAAATAGCAAACTTCTCGAAAGCATGTCTGACAGAATTATTGAAGATTTGGATCCCGAAGATATCTGGGGTCTTCAGAAAATTGATTTCAACAGACAGACAGACGGACAGACAGACAGACGGACATGGCTTAATGGACTCCGCTATATATAAGGATCCAGAATATATATACTTTATAGGGTCGGAAAATTATATTGTGGAAATTACAAACGGAGTGACAAACTTATATATACCCTTCTCACGAAGGTGAAGGGTATAATAAGCCAATAAATATTAATTCTTATCTCAAGTATAAATATTGCAATCCAAACGTTCTACACTTGATCCCAATCCAAACGTACTCCACTTGACCTCAATTATTTTTATCTTTATTTTTTATTGAATCTTTCTTTTTGAAATTTTTTTTCAAAAATCAAAAACTTTTTTGACTTTTTTCAAAATGGCCCCTTTTTTCAAAAGAAAGATTCGATATTTTCCTTGAAGACCTATTCAGTTGCTTGGTGGGATGCGAGAAGGGATATCTATCAATATAAATGTTTTGTAACTCAAAACATACAATTTTTGGCTTTTTTTGCAAAGTCAACAACTTTGTTGACTTTTTAGGGGTTTCTGGTCGCTTAGTGGGGTATCTATCAGATAAATATTTTGTAACTTAAGACATACAATTGTTGACTTTATTTGCAAAGTCTAAATTTTTTTCTCAAAAGAAAGCTTAGGTCAATTGCTTTAAGAGGTTTTTTGGTCGCTAAGTGGGATGCGAGTGGGATATCTATCAAAATAAATATTTTGTTACACAAGTCATACAATTTTAGAGTTTTTTTTTGCAAAATCGAACTTTATTTCCTAAATGGGCCCTTTTTTTAAAACTTTTTTTTTTTGTTCAAAATAATGCTTACGTCTATTCCTTTAAGGACTTTTTTGGTATATATCCCACTATCATCCCACTAAAAGGGGGGTCACACGGCATGTATTCCATATGTATTGGGACATATATTCGATAAATATGGAATTCCATGTGTATGTCAAAATTCACGTTATACATACGATTCGTAAATTCCACTTTCACACGTACATATGTAATTACATGTGACATAACCTCTATTTGTTTATAACAGCTGATGTTGTAAAACATTTTATTGTTGTGAAAAGATTCTAAAATAAATAATTAAAAAACTAAATAACATGGATTCAATGGATTCTCAAATTGTTATATGCAGCAGCATCATATCAATGATAATTGCACTAAAAAAAAAGAAGAAAAAATTGAATCGCTCTATATGGAGCCATATAATAGCTATGGACGAGTTACAACTGGAAACCCCATAAGCATTCCGAAATTTTACAAGAACGTCGAATACTCCAATTTCAAATCTAATTGAAAGAGTGTCTCCGTTAATAATGAAACAAAACACTGAGATGCGTGAAGCTATTTCTGCTACTGCTAGGTATGTAATTGCTTTGAGCATGTATCTGTACACATATTGTCTTAAATTAACTTTTCCATTTAGATTGCTTTTAACTTTACGGTTTTTATCGACTGGTGAAAGGTACAAGCAGTTGTCATAACGGAGACGATTGACGCTATTTACTCTGTTTTAAAAAACGATACATATTAAACAATTAGGTAAATATTTTAGTTTCCTCAGAATGCTAATGAATGGAAAAGCATTGCCGATAATTTTGTAGAGAAGTGGAATTTTTCCTTTTGTATATATTAAATAATTTATAATAAATTTATTTATGAAGATGGAAAGCATATTGCTATTCGAAGCAGAAAAGGGTACGGATCTTACTACTACAATTATAAAGGCTTTAATAGCGTTATACTTGTATGTAAACGTTGGAAGTAATAAAAGAGCAAATGATGCAGCAGTGTCATCTTTGATTTTCCTGCAGATACTGAACTCCCCGGTACCGATAAAAAAGTACCTTTTGTGTTTGTTGCTGATGATGCCTTCCGTTTAACGTCAAGAATTTTAAAGCCATATGGGGAGAGATCGGCAAACACAAACAAAATATTCAATTACCGGTTAAGCCGAGCTCGTCGAGTTGTTGAAAATGCTTTCGGAATTTTGGCAAACAAATTTCAGGTTTTTCAAAGAGAAATTGACTTGTCTGTGGAAAAAGTGGAATGCATAACTCTAGCGGCATGCGCTCTTCACAATTTTGTACGAAAACATGAGGCTTTCGACACAGAGTTAATGGATGTTGAAAATACTAGTGCCGTGACTATTCAAAGTGGATCCTGGCGGAATGAAGTTAGCATGACAAATCTTCAAAATTCTCAAGGTAATCGTACAGTTGATGAGGGAAGGAAAGTGCAGGACACATATTCCGAATACTTTAATACAATTGGTTCTGTTCCATGGCAAGATAACGCCATACAAAAGTGTAATTTTTAAAATATACTAATTTTTAAATCTCAATAAATATATAAAATCTAAAATTTTTTTATTTTTAAAATTGGTAAATTTTATACAGATATCAGGTGAATAACATTTTATTAGACCATATGTATTTAAGACAATTGTCAAAAATTAAAAAAAAATACACAGAAAAAACTATATTTCAATTCAAATATTTATCACATATTGAACAGGTTTCAATTATTTTATAATTGAATCAATAACAACTTTCGTTATTCCTTGAACTTTAATAAACAAATTATTGACAATACGTAATTGAAATCACATTTTAGTTTTTTTTTGTGTTTTCAATTACAAAAAATGTATTTTCAATAACTTTTCTAAATTCAGTAGGAAATATTAGAAAATTTTGTTTTAGAGCACATGAATACTTGATTCAATTATGAAATAATTGAAACCAGTTCAATACGTGATAACTATTTGAATTGAAACTGTTTAGGAAATAGTTTTTTCTATGTAGAAATATCTATATATATAAAAATGAAATGGTCCATGTATGTAATGTCATCACGTGAGAACATCTGGAGCGATGTGGATGATTTTGTTTTTATTCGATTTGAAATGTTCTGGAGATGAAAGAAAAAAATTCGAAAATTAAAATTTTTATATATTGCCTCCTTTTCACTTCTCATTTTTCATAATAAAATAAATTTTTTGGAGAAACTTGAAGAACTAACATAAGTAAATAGCTACCGAGGGAAGCTACCGGTCAGCTAGTATTTTATAAAAAAAAAAAATTTTAAAACTACACTTTATGTTATGTGTCTTACGTTATTTTGAATTGTTGTTTTCTGAAAACAAAATAACGCATCATCAATTTGTATGTAGAAAAAAAAGTTAAGTAAAAATATATTTCATATTTTAAATAAAAGTGAAGTTTTTTTTATATATTTCATGATTTTTTATTTTAATTACAAATAAATACTTATTAAAATATGGCACTTCATTAAATTTTCATAAAGATTGCAAAAAATACAAAATATTTCAATTTAATAAAAAAAAAAAATTAAGATACTATCAAAAATAAGGTAAAGAACAAAAGGTATATGTTATTTTCAGACTTAAGCTAAGTACTCTGTTCAAAATTTCGTGCGAACTGCTGTCAAAATATTTGGAATGAAATATATGCGAAATAATTTCGCAAAAGCACTACTCTGTTCTTATTGTGGAAAATATGTGAAATACATCTGGCAACCTTAATTTTCCACACGAAATAATATAAGCAGCACTTCTTTCGCACGAAATTAAAACCAACAGCTGATCATTTCTTGCATATAAAATTTTTCGCATGAAAAAACCATAATTTTTCGCAAATATGAACAGAGTACTAGGCTTTATGCAAAAATACATAACTGTTACGATTCTTCATATTGCAAAAAGGTGTATAAAAAAAATTTGTACATAACCAGTAATACTGATAGGACAACATTTTTGGATGTGAATTAATCATTATGCACTTAATGATGCATATTCGATTTCCATGCCATGTTGTAATTATTTTAAAAATTTGAAAATTGTTGATCTGCATTGTTATTAAATAACCTCATTTGTTTTTTGGAATCGAAAATAGCTAATGTAATTATTTCTATTAGTCGATCTTTTATAGCCGTATTTGTTATTTCATTGAGTTCCATTTTAATGTAGTTACAAAATGCTTCATCCTTTTCGTTAACTACCTTCTTGACATTGATCGCAATACTTTCTAAAGCGGTCGCAGCTGCTGCAAGCACTGAATCCTCCTTCGATGTACTATGGCTTGATAATGGAGTTTCGCTGGTTGGTCGAGCTCTCTTACTAGGCTGAGCAGGAGATATGAGAACTGTTGCGAGGAGTCCCAGGAGTCTTCAAGCTGTGGAGAGTTCGGACTCTGTAAATATAATGTTAAAAACTATAAGCATTTATTTTGTGAAAATATATTAATAAAAGTACCATTACAAGGTACATAAAATAAATAATTCCACTTTTTAAGTTTTTAGTTTATTTACTAAATCCAAATCTACACATTTTATGTATCCATTGTTAAAAACCATAACAAATATCAATAACTTTATTCTAATTCAATACAAAATACCAAAATAAGTTTTATATAGTTTATTAAGTAAATATATTAAAACAACTGTTTATAATCATATACTTGGTGTCGGGCTTGCCCGACTATACTTTCTTACTTGTTTTTGATTTTAATAAATGCTAAATGATGATTAAAAAATCAAATTTTATGTATTGCAGTGGGACTGATTTGAAATTGTTTGTGATCACAAATTTTATAAACATTTCTTAAAAATACATTTTGTAACCTTTTTTTTTTTTGTAATTTTTCAAATTTAACAATAGTTATTTTAATTTTTTTCTATTAAACCCTATTTTTTTTGCACAGCGTTTTAAAGACAATTTTATATAAAAAACAACATCACTTGTTAAAATCGGTTTATATTTGCAAAAGCTATTAAACTTTTTCGAAAAGAGTTCAAAAAATTTGCCTTGTAAATTAAAAACTGTACAAATATTTTTTTGTTTGTAGTATGAATTGTTTTGTTTATTCATATGCGCTGGGGGTGAAAATACTTAAAAAAAAGTGTTAATGAAAAGTTAAATAACTTTTACAATTTTCATCCGATTGAAAAACTAAAATCAGGTTTCGTTAAGAACTAAATTTTCTTTAAAAATTGTTATACATTTTTAAAAACAATACTTATAACTTACAATTGTATCAAAAAATGTACGTCATTATAACGAGTAATCAGTTTTCTTTCCAAACCCGTTAAAAAAATGTAAAGTCGGACAAAAACTGACTGAGTTATAGGTCAATAAGTTGACGAACATCACTGAAAACGGTTTTTTTTAGAATAACTTCAAAAATGTTTTGACACAATTTGTTTTTTTTCACTATAGCGCCGTGTAGTCATTAAATTATATTCCAATAAAAGACATTTAAGAAAAAGCTAAATAAATGTTTGCTTGGAATGCATTCATATAATGTAATGCCGACATATGTATATATTGCCGTTGGGGGTATATTGATTTTGTCATTCCGTTTATAAGTAATGGTCGTAGAACCAAAAAGTTTATATATTCTGGGTCCTTATAAAATTCTAAGACGATTATGCCATGTTTGTTCGTCTGACCAACATAAGATGTCTACAATTACTACATTACTACAGACGACTTTCTAAAAATGCATACACTTTTATAAAATGGCAATCCCAATCGTGAGAAAACAAAATACAGGCAAATCCCGGTATAACGAATCTCACTTTAACGAAAATCCGATATAACGTACAACCACATTTTTAACATTAACTACTTTATATAACGAATGTTTCAACAATTTTGTACTCGATTTAACGAATGTTGAGAACAATAAAAGAAATTTAAATGAACGATCACATTTTTAACATTGAAATCTAAGCATCTCTAAAGAATGATGTGTATCCCCTTGTGGAAAAGGAGTTTAATTGTTGATTACTCGACCAGAGGTAAAAACACATTCCAGTTAATATAATTGCTTAATTCCAGAGCCATATAGACACAAAAAGGCTTTATAATGGTGGATTTCATGCAAGTGATATTTGTATTCCAATAAAAGGGCGTAACACTTCTTAAAGAATTAGCATACAATTATAGTTGAGCACAATCTAATTCCTGATGTTATTCTCAATGCGAATAAAACTGATATTTATTGGAAAATGATACCAGATAAAACGTTTGTTCACGCTTGAGAATCTAGTGCTCCAGGAAGAAAGTTATCGATGGATAGACTAACAATTTTAGTTTGCTCTTATGAATGTGGAAACAAAGAATATTTTCTTCTTTGAAAGGCAAAGAAACGCCGCTCATTTCGTAACAAAGTGATGTTGTAAATTATCTTCCTTGAAATAATGGATATTTTTAATTATAGAATAATTTTTAAAACCGTAATCCGTTTCAGTGAATGCTTTATTAATCCTTGGTAATGCCTCAGGTCAACCTATCAAATAACAATTAATAAAAACTACAAAATATGAAAAAATTTAAGACGATAGTCATGTCTCCTAATGTCACACCGCTTAAAACTTATTCAAAAAATAAATCTCGTTATTAACGAATTTGTCGATTTAACGAATGGACCTGACAACATATCGTTCGTTATACCGGGATTTGCCTGTACTAACAAATAAATTACTGCTCCCTTTTCGAATTTTAATAAAATCCCCCAAGAAGACGTAAACTTCATCTGCACTCGCACCACTTTTCTTCTCTTTAGATTTAGAGATTGTGTATTGTCCGCGCAAATATGTTATTTTGTTCTGGGAAAAAAATATAAATTAAAATTAATTTTTGTGCAAAAATGGATTGGCAAACAATGCTTGCCTTTATATCGATGACTTCTATGTTATTGTTGAATACTTTTAAACTATTTGCAATTTCATTAAAAGCTTGGTACCGGGCGTGCTTGCTGTGGTAAAATTTGTGTTTGGGATTATAGAGGCACTCATATTTTTGCCACATTTCAATCAGCTGCAGTACGGCTTCTCTAGGCCAATCGAACTAGAAATATCAAAAATACATTATTTGCATTAGTATAACTTCATAGACAATTAAAATATTTACTCACTTTTGTTTGGCTGTTGTTCTCCATTTAATTATATTTTAAGTATGAATTGTTTGTTTTTTCTTCACTTTTCCTTCAGATTTTATTTTGTTTTTCTTTGCACAGAGTTATATTTCAAAATAAATACATATGGTTGTACATATGAAAATAGAACATGCTCTAATTGCCAAAAATGTCATAAGACATACACATGTATTTTACATACAAAATGTTTCATATGGATCACACGGTATGTACATGTTTACATGTGGAAAAATGTCCCAATACATGTCACAAACAACATACAATACATGCCGTGTGACCCCCCTATTAATGATAGAAGAAACATATTTAATGAAATTATTTGTTTCTTTTTCAAATTTTGTTAACCATCCAGATTTCTTAGATAATATAGCTTCTTCCAAACATCTATGTCCATTTTGAAATAAACGTTACAAAATTCATTTCAAAATAAACTTTTATAAATTTCCGAGTTTTATTATGCCCTTCACCATAAGTAAGATTTTACATAAGTTTGCTATTCGCTTTGTAATTTTATAATACATATTAATTTGCACACTACTGAATATGGAGAGACGATGTCCGTCTGTAGAAATCTACTTTTACAAAATCGATAAATAAGCGAAAAATAGTGAAAACTGAATTTCACCGAAACTTGCTTTCAGCTTTTTTAAGCCAAACTAGAACCAGAAGTATTCTTGGTCAACTCGCAGACGAATATTATGAAAACTAAATATAAGATTAATTTTGAATCTGTATGCAGTATTGTTGAAAAAGAAAAAATTTGTTTTGGTTTCTTGCTTTTGGTGTTTTTTCTTTCTTGGAGTCTGTATAAGGGATAGTTTATAATTATTTCAAAAACGAATTTCTTTATTTAACATTTTTTATTAAATTTTTTGTTTGCTGTTTTATTTTTTTTTACTTGTAAATAAACAAGAAATTGGGATTTTAAGAATGAATATGGTAGCACGATTTTTCATAATTCCAATAAACGTCAGAACGTTAATATGGGGACAAAAAGAGAAAGTGAGACTACCAAGGCGAATTTACTTTACAGGTGGCGTTAAAAGCACAGCTGATCGATCTACTTTTCTTATTTCGCCTTGTCAAAAATTGTTTGCAGGCGAATTTATTTTGTGTCAAAAGTTGTTTTGTTTACCTTTTCAATTAAAAAAAAGTTACTTTCAAAATTAAATTATTTTAAATTTGAAATTTGTGCTAAACTTGCGTTTCGCAGTCTTTAGGCACATACTCTTTGGTGGTATGTTCTTGTTGGAGCTGACCGCCTTGGAGTTCTCTTGTTATGTACCGCAAAACATTTTAAAAATGTGGGTAACAACCCTTAATTACCTTTTTGTTTTATTTTTTAGTAAATTTATTATTTTTATTTATTTTCAAACATTTTTGTTTTACAAATTTTTGTTTTGTTTTAATCAGTTTTTTTTTTTTGACACATTTCCCCCTCAAGCAACAATAAAACACAATGTTGTTTTTGCAATGTTGTACTTGTTGTAATATCAACGCCACTTGTACAATAAATTCGCCTTGGAGACTACCTTCTATTTTTGTATCATGTAATTTACCCTTTTCACTGAAATTCGGTTAATAAATTTATCAAAAGTTTTTCTAATTTCTTGTGACGTCATCAAAAAATTCGATACAATTTCAAATTAAGTACTGCCTGCATAATACCGGCTGGCTTATCATGAAAAAACAAAATTTGATATGACGAATAAGATAAATCCATGTTAGTCTGTCATACACACATGTATGTATACATTCATAGGTATATGTTACACATCAAATAAAGGAGGAGCAAAATTTACATTTCTTTTAATAACGTCTAGATTCAGGAAATTGCATACGCAGCACATTTACATTGTTGGTATGTACAAACATTTTATTTTGAAATTAAACATTAAAATTCATTCATATTAAACACCGTTTACACGACATGTTTTTCATTGTTTCTGACATGCATACGATACATATAAAATTCAATGTGTATATCATATAAAAATATGGTATAATTGCCAAAAATATTGTTACGAATTTGCATTTAAAGATTTGTAACGGCTGGTTGCAACATTCATCATGTTTATCAACATTTTCACGATTTTAATGGTTCAAGATGACCAATTGACAATTTCATTCAATACAACGTATTTAGAGACAATTTTGATATGAATGTTTATTAATCTACGTTCTTAGTAAATTCATGCGCTGTTCGTATGTTGGTTTATGAGAAATTTATGTCAATTTCGAATTTATAACCTGTTCCTCAATTTCGTACGAAAAGCAAAATCAAAGTCGATTGAAATTGAATTCTTCTATATTGAAAAATTCTTTGACAGAGTTTCCTGATTTTGACATTTGTGTTCAACGATTCGGAAATGGAGAATCCAAATTTTGTATAAATTGTATAAATTTTTTTGACCTGTCGGTCGAGTCATCGTTTGCATAGAAGTTGTGTTAATGAAACTCAAATCAGGTTTCTTTCGCTTAGAAAGCGAAGTCGATGAAATATCTTTATACTCTATTATTTAAAATCTAATCAAACAAATATTTCAGTGAAAATAAATAACAATGAAGTGAAAAACTTGATCATTTTGGACCCAAATAATATGGCAACTATGGGACTATGTGATCATTGTGGAAATAGATCAATTAAGTGTTTCCATTAGATAATACTGGAAATTACTAGAAGATTCCGCTGGTGTATAAATAGTGTATGAATTATAAAGAGTGTATTTTACAGTGGCATGAAACTTTTGAGTTGCCACCTGTTGTACCCCATTTTGGAGCAGCCGTACCCCTACGTTTTGAGATTCGAGAGATCGAAAAGGCTATTGTTGATTTAAACTCCAAGAAAGCACCTGGTATTGACAAAATCAATAACAAGATACTTATGGAGCTACCCCGGATAGCAATAAAAATAATTATTTTTATTTTTAATGGTATATTACGCCTTGAATATTATCCTCCAGAATGGAAGGTTTCACTGGTTACCATGATACCTAAGCCGGGAAAAGATCACACAAAAGTAGAATCATATAGACCAATCAGCCTATTGTCTAATATATCAAAGCTATTTGAGAAGATACTCATGAACAAGTTGTACTCGATGTTAATTGAAAACAATTGTATTCCGAATCATCAATTTGGATTTAGAAGAAAACACAGTACTATCGAACAAACCCATAGACTTGTAAATATTGTAAGAAAAGCGTTTGAGGAAAAGAAATATTGTTCCGCTCTCTTTATCGACATTTCTCAAGCGTTTGATAAAGTATGGCATGATGGTTTAATATACAAACTGAGTCAAAATTTACCCGCAAACACACATAAGCTATTGAAAAGCTATTTAACTGGTCGAACATTTAAGGTTAAAGAAGGAGACTTTTTAAGTAGTCCCCAACCCATTGAAGCTGGAGTTCCCCAAGGCAGTATCCTGGGACCCTTTTTATATTTGATATATTCGTCTGATATGCCAACTAACAATCGCACGCATACATCAACATTTGCAGATGATACTGCTATTCTAAGCATTCATGAAAACCCTGAAGAAGCGTCTCGTTACTTACAAAATCACATATTTGAATTAGAAAAATGGTTAAAACAATGGAAAATTAAAGTCAACGAGCAAAAATGTACACATATAACATTTACATTGCGAAGAGAATCATGCCCCTCTATTCATATCAATAACCAAACAATAATCCAACAATCGGAAGTTAAATACCTCGGAATACATCTCGATCGTCGTCTTACATGGAAAAGTCATATAGATGCAAAGTTGACTCAAATGAAATTGAAATCAATTCAAATTAATTGGCTCATTGGCAGAAATTCTACGCTTAGTCTAGATTGCAGACTTCTACTTTATAACATGATCATAAAACCGATATGGTGTTATGGCATACAGCTATGGGGCACGGCCTCAGCGTCAAATGTAGAAAAGATCCAAAGGCGCCAAAACAAGTTTTTAAGAATGATTACAGTTGCCCCCTGGTATATCAAAAACGCGAATATACACAAAGATCTAAACGTGCCCCTTGTAAAAACTGAGATCACGAAAAATGTGGAAAAATATTTAAAAAAAACTTGAAATTCATCCAAACCCACTGGCCCGCAACATATTAGATAACCGTGGCCACACTCGATTAAGAAGGAGGGACACAGCAGACCTAATCCAAAGACTAGAAGGAAGAATGCCTATTTAATCAAAGCAACAATCAATAAACAATTTTTCGTCCGGCACTGGCTGGACTAATTAATTATAATTATTAGATATAAGATTTGAAATACTTGTTGTTAGTTCATTAAATAATGAAGATACAATAAATAAAAAATTAAATTGAAAAAAAAAAAAAAATTAATCTTTTAATAGAAATAAAACAGAGGAAAACGTTTTTAATATACATCCAACTGACTTCATTAATTAGATAATTTTATGACATTAATGTTTAAATATGACTTCGGGCATGTAGGTTCCGCATGGCGTAAACTGGGGTTCCAATTCTCACACAACACTTTGTGTTAAATGCCTATGTCAAAATATTACATCTAGAAAAACTCACTGTGTGGTGCGCTTTATGGGTCGATGGAAACATTGGTCCATACGTCTTCACAAATAACGATGGTCAGAACGTTACAGTTAGCGATGGTCAGTATAGGGACATGCTTAGTATTATTAGTATTGCAGACATGTGGTATCAGCAGAATAGTGCCACATGTCACAAGCTTGCGATACAATCAAGTTATTGAGAGGAACATTTGGCGAACGAATAATTTCTCTGGGTATATGTAAAGTTCCAGGTATATGCAGATAAAACAGAAACGATATTTAATTAATAAAGCCAATTGCATGGATATTAAAACATTTTTCTCTGTTTTATGTCAATTTGAAAAACACCCATTAAATATGTATTTGCATAAAAACACATAGTGTCTATTTAAACTGTTGTTAGGTTAATTTAAATAAATAAAAGGGTGTTGACATTTTTAAACAACTTGGCGTATTTATTTGCAATTTTAAAGTATTCGGTTTATTTATAGCAAATAAACCACAGTTTTTAAAAAGTAAACTTACATATGGATTTTATACAAGAAAAGTTGGAATGACATAAAACACACTTATAAGTAATATAAGTTGGACGACGTCATTTATTTAGATATTTAAGCAATACATCAAACAACATGAAAAACATTTCGTGTAATAGAACCTTATATCCACTTTACATAGATGTACAATATATTTTACCTTAATACACAGTAACAGTATTTATGTATATCCATATCAGGGATGGTAAATAAAATTCAAATAATGTATAAAGCATTCAAATAATGCGCCAGCAAACATTTAATTAAACGTAATTATAACGTTATTAATAAGAATAATAAAAATCCCTGATCCATACGTATGGATCAGGTTGACAAATATGGTACAATTGTACTTTATTTTTGGTACATTTGTAGTGCTGTGTGTATGGGACCTACACAGAAAGGTAAATAATCTTCTCTATTTTGTTTAGAACTGCTGGGCTTTGAAAATATAGGGAAATCTTTGAAAGAAGATTATAATTGTTGGAAATTGGGGAAGAAGGAATAAATGAAAATATTTACCATAGGGTACAACTAGAGGCGCAACTGAGAGTAAGCTGAGAGTAACAATAATTACTCTCTTCACACGTATTTGTGATATGCGAATTCAACATACTTGTGAGAGAATTAAACACATTAAAATACTTGAAATTTTAACTATGTATAGACCGAACCACTTTATTAAACTTCTACACAATTTTTGGCAAATTTCTTTAATACTTTGTAGGACACATTTATTTCCAAAACATATTAATTTTGCTCAAATGAAAAAAATAATTTTTGTATAAATTTTTGACACTTTTTTTTTATCTGGGGTAGAATTTAATTTATTGAACAGAGTTTCAATTTTTGGTATTGAAAATAGAAGAAAATTAAAATTTAAACATTTTTATAGAACTCTGTGCATAGAATAATATATCCATAGAAGCGCTACTGAGAGGGAGAAAACCTAAGGCCCGTTTTCTCAATGTATCGACAAACTGTCTGTTAGTAAATGTCGACATAAATTTATTAGGCCGATAAACTGTCCGTTAAAAATTTTGGTTTTCTCAATATACCGACAAAAAACATTATTTTCTGTTGGCAATACCTCTCAAAATAGATGTGAAAGTTGGGAACCCTGCCTTCAAGTGACAACATGTTTACATAAATCAGCTGTTAAATGTGGCCATCGACAGCCGGAATCTTTTGAAAAATGCATTATCCTCCATGTCTGCCAGGTAGTTAGGCCTGGCATGATAAACTCTTTCAACATTCACTTCGAACTCATGTTCTTTGAGTTCATCCTCCATTAAATTAATGTTATTAAACGTTTTTTATAAAATCTATTTAATTTCGTTTACAAAAACACAAACACATAAAAACTATGAACAGCAGTCAGCTGTTATTTATTTATCTGTACGATAAATAAATAATTGGCAGATGAGGTCGGGTTAGCTTTGCGATAGAATAGAAGCAAATGAGACATTGAGAAAACCAAATTTCTTTAATCTGCAGTTTTTCGTTGGGAAAAAAGATAATCACCTAATGAGAAAACGGCCCTAAGTCTGTTGTCAAAAACCTAAGTCGTGATAATGTATTAGTACATAGTTTTGTGGTTGTATTGGTGCCTTTTTAATTTTCACCAGACACACAGAGTTCTATAAAAATGTTTAAATTTTAATTTATTAAAATTTTCTTCTATTTTTAATACCAAAAATTTAAACTCTGTTCTATAAATAAAATTCTACCACAGATAAATTTAAGTGTCAGAAATTAATAAAAAATAAATTTGTTCATTTGAGCAACAAATGAACAAAATTTGACAAAAATTGTGTAAAAGTGTAAAAAAGCGGTTCGGTCTATATTTAGTCGGGAAATCGAAGTTAAAATTTCAAGTAATTTGATGTGTTTAATTCTCTCACAACTATGGTGAATTCACATATCACAAGTACGTGTAAAGAGAGTAATTATTATTACTCTCAGTTGCGCCTCTAGTTGTACCCTATGACTCTGTGTGTCTGGTGAAAATTAAAAAGGCACCAATACGACTTCAAAACTATGTACTAATACATTCTCACAACTTAGGTTTTTACAACAGACTTAGGTTTTTTCCCTCTCAGTAACGCTTCTATGGATATATTATTCTATGATATTCACCTTTTTAATGGTTTTATTAAGTAGTATATTAATTAATTACGGTAAGTATTCTACGATTTCCATTGGTTGATCCGTTGCGAGTAATTGTCAAACTCATGCTGTTTCTGAAAAGAGAGAGGGAGAGAGAAAATTGTAATCGTAAACATTAGTGGAATTGACAGTGATCGGTTTAAAATCAAAAAATAATAATTTTAACTGTAGAGGTGATAATATGAGTTAGTGCTAGATAATGATAAAAGGTAAGTGTTGTAATTTAGCTGGTAAGTGTAATATTATAAAGTAATGTTAAGATTTTGGATTTATATGTGAAATAAATTTCCTGTGAGACCTGTAGTTGCTTAAGAATGGAAAGTATAATTATTTGACTATGGGTCAGGTTACTACTCCAGAAGATGCATATCTCCGCCATACGAGCATTTTTGTCTGTGCCAGGGAAGGTTTTTTTAACCCTACCTAGACGCCATTAGTGAAGTGGTAATAATTCGTCTATCACGACTACGAGCTCGCCTACCTGACTGTTTGGAGCAGAGTTTTTCCACTCATAGCGTTTATATATTATTTATTATTTAAGATATTCTTTTTTGCATCATGTGGAAAACTAGTGATGTGTGGCGTTCAACTTTTCCCATCTGTTTATGACAGAGATATTTTCGTATGTTTGCCCTGACGTTAGTGCTGTCAAGTCATCTGACTTCTGAGCACTTTTGATAGGGCACAGATTGGGCGAGAGTTCAGAACAGCTTCAATTTGAGACAGTATAGTTGAAAATTCTTCAAAGTTGAATTTTTGGGCGCCTGCTATACGCTTGAATTGGAACTTGAGCACTTTTGATAGGGCACAGATTGGGCTAGAGTTCTGAACAGCTTTAATTCGAGCCAGTGTTCGAGACAGTATAGTTGAAAATTCTTCAAAGTGGAAGGGAGCCATCTGTTCGTATCATTTTGCACATATACAAGAAATACAAGTTACCTGGAAGAATTATATGGTAACGCTCATTGTATGGAAGAGTTAACTGAACTAATCTACCCCTTGCTCGAAGAGTTAAGTCTGAGTCCAAAAACGGCAATTTTTGAGAGACTTGGAAACATTTGTATTCTTCGGTTTAAAATGTTTCTTGTGCCAAAGTAATAAGACGTAATTTCATATATTTCATTTCCGCATGTATTTAATCGAAGATTAATCGAAGTTTCTTGTTGGGATTTTAGCCTGCATTTTCTATAAAATCTGAAGATATAGTAAGAGAATGTACTCAGAATTTCACTGTCCTGTATGTAGAGCTTGGGTTTCCTTTTTTGAGATTTGTGATGTTTTCACGGGATTTCTTTTTGGTCATTCTGTTGCGGGTTTAGTAAGCCATGATGGTACTTGCCACCAGAGAGAATTGTGTGCAAAATCTTGAAGCTTGCTACCTCGGGTACCAAGATCTGCAGGGTTATATAGTCTGCAGGGTTATATAGTAAAATTCATGTCGTAATAATGCGTGAATACTAAATTTAAGAATTTAATCCCTTATTTGTACACAAATGGATTCTACAAATTCTACAATGATGGTTCAAAAATTAGTATTCTGTATAAAAGTGATACATTTATGAAGGATTTAAATTACCATTTTTGTAATAGTGTAAACTGAACCAATATCATCTTTAAATATGCATTCACAAGATTAATACCAAGAAAAGAAGGTGCCTAGCTATTTATCGAACAGTGAGAGCCGCTTAACTAGTATTTCACATTAAATGATTTTGAGGCCGAATGAAAAACGAAAGGTTAAAATTTTGTTCATCGAGGCTTATAAGCCCGTGTTAGAAGATATCTTTTCCACTTCATCAAAGCATTCTTAAAATATTTTTACAAAGATTAACTTTTCTATTTCGTCAAATAGCACGACCCTTCATAAAAAAGAATGTTGTACATAATTGTCTTTCCCAAAATAATGTTCCTATAGATGAAATTTATTGAGGTACAAAAAATGCTGTCTATAATCAGCAAATACGTGACAAAAAAATGTACAATTGAATTTTTATATAGGATTTTTGTTAAGTTTTATTGTTATTTAATAAATAATAAAAATGGCTTAAAAAAATACATTTTATTTATATGACTGATACCAAATCCAAAAAGCTACTTTCCATCCCTGGCAAGGATTTATTTTCATGAGATATTCAGGCAGGCACTCCTATACACAATTTAGTTGTTCTCGCGACTCTTACAATTGAAAAGCCTAAAAGTGCTAGTGCTTAATGTTGGTATTATTGCCAAAATCTTAGCGCAAATGTTAAATGAAACTTATATGTAGTAGCTTACCATCATTTAAGGCATTGCTTTTATAATATTATGTAGATATTAGGGCGATATAAACACTACTCAACAGCCAAAACTACCTCATTTTGCAATATATAATTTTGGTACTGCAAATATTTTTCGAGATATTTTAACTATCAGATTTTCATTGAAAAACCTTTTTTATAGCAGTTTTACCTCAATACCGTGGAATTAAAATTCAAAATTTAAAAATATTATAGAATCTAGGGTTTATTTTGCCTTAAATATTTTTTTTTCTTCCAATTTTATTTCTTAATTTATTGTTTCTTCATTATCTAATGAACTAACAACAAGTATTTCAAATCTTATATCTAATAATTATTATTTAGTTAGTCTAGCCAGTGCCGGACGAAAAATTGTTTATTCATTGTTGTTTTGATTAAATAGGCATTCTGTGTCCCTCCTTCTTAATCGAGTGTGGCCACGGTTATCTAATATGTTGCCGGCCAGTGGGTTTGGGTGAATTTCAAGTTTTGTCCACATTTTTCGTCATCTCAGTTTTTACAAGGGGCACGTTTAGATCTTTGTTTATATTCGCGTTTTTGATATACTTGTTTTGGCGTCTTTGGATTTTTTCTACATTTGACGATGAGGCCGTGCCCCATAGCTGTATCCCATAACACCATATCGGTTTTATGATCATGTTATAAAGTAGAAGTTTACAATCTCAACTAAGCGTTGAGTTTCTGCCAATGAGCCAATTAATTTGAATTGATTTTAATTTCATTTGAGTTAACTTTGCATCTATATGGCTTTTCTATGTAAGACGACGATCGAGATGTATTTCGAGGTATTTAACTTCCGATTGTTGGATTATCGTTTGGTTATTGATATGAATAGAGGGGAATGATTCTCTACACAATGTAAATGTTATATGTGTACATTTTTGCTGGTTTGACTTTAAATAAAAATAAAAAGAATTATTTTTATTGCTATCCGGGGCAGCTCCATAAGCATCTTGTTACTGATTTTGTCAAAACCAAGTGCTTTCTTGGAGTTTTTGTGGCTCGTCATAATGAGTAATCCGATTGCGGAGTTGCGTCCAGGATTTCTAGATATTTATTCAATGATTCCATTTTTCGAAATTCCAAGAGCTTTTTAAGTCTTTTTATACAATCTTTAAGCTTCAATTTGAGTTGTAGGGGATCTGTGCAATTGTCACTCTTCTTTTTTCATTTAGGAGCCGATCGACATCTGTAGAATAAATTCTATTATATCTGATTTGTCGGGGTGTTTGGGTAGGATGTTGAGCAGCCAGTTTGAGATTTTTATCGAAATTGATAAGAGAGTGATCGATGTTTTCTGGTGTTCTTAGCGGTATGTTTTCCGAGCAATGTGTACTGAGGTATTTTTTATATTTGAGGCAATTAATTCTTGTGCCTGTCGTCGCTAAATTACCAGTCGGGGATACAATTTCTCGAGGGCTCAATAAAGTAACAATAGTGGATGAGTGATCTGAAGATAGTTCCAGCGAAGATTCAACTTGAATTATTTCTCCAGGGATATCCGGTATTTTTCGCTGATCAGTAGGCCAGTAAGTATGTTGCCCGCTTGAAATCACATTCATACCCATTTTAGAAATTGTATCACACAAAACACAGAATGTGTGCTTAGCATTATAATCGCCAGAAGCCAGAAAGCGGGGGCCAAGTGATTTAAAAAAAATATTATATTGACTTTCTGTAATTGAAAATCTAGGGGATCAGTATATCACTGAAATCACTAAGTTTCGATGAAAATCTTCAAGACAGATTGTAGTAGCTTGAAGATAATCTTCGCAAAGATCACACATTAAGTAGTGTTTGATTCGAGATTTTATTAAAATTGCCGAGCCTCCGCATGCTCTACCTCTGGGATCTTTGGTATCATATATTACATATCCATTTATTCGAAATGAACTTCTGGTTTTTTGGTTTCTTAAAAAATATTGGAGTTCGTTTTTGTGTTGGCGTATGCCGTTTGCATTCCAGAAACATATTTTCAAACAGTTCATGGCTTATTTATGATAGCTTGTAATAACATTGATTGCATTTAAAGCATTTCCTGGATCATATTACTCATAGAGTTGATAAAATTGTTAACCGATTTCACTAGGGTCTCTATTGTAGCTTCAAGTCGACTAAAATTAGAAGTGGGATGTTGGTCTGTAAATTCAACATTGATATTAGGGTTATTTTCATTTCCTTATGGTGGGTTTTGAGCAAAAGTTTGATTCGTTCTTAGAACACTAGCGTATGAATCTTTATTATTCATGGTTTGCGAGATTTGGGGATAATGGGCATCAACTAGGTTCTTTGATTGCACAGGATAAATACTAGGTTTTTGTGTTAATGTTCTTTTAACTATGTAATATACTGGGCATCCTCTGTAACTTGCTGTGTGAATTTCGCCACAATTGCTGCATTTTTTTAATTTTGAGTCGGTTTTTGATTTATCGCATTGGGTAGAACCGTGCAATTCTCCACACACCACGCAAACGGGGGATAGTTTGCAATATGCCCTAGTATGACCATGTTCTTGACAATTTAAACACTGGACGGATCCCGATCTCTTATGTGGCTCTTCTATCGCAATTTTACGATGCAATAAATATTTTAAATTGTAAATTGGGTGTGTTTCATTTTCCTTGAGATTAACATCAGCTGGTTCTAGTTCAACTCTAAACAGTGGTTGGGAAATTTTCTCGCGATTTCTATTGTTTTTATTTTAAACCTGTTATGTTCCAAAGCAGCCTTTATATCTTCATGACACAAGAGTCAATACCATTGATAACAATTTGGAGGCCTTTGCTACTGTTCAGCTGGTATGTGTAAACTCTTTTTTTATTGTTTTCAAATTCGGTAACGACTTTACGGAAATCATTTTCATGAATTACCTGTATCTTAGTTTCGCTTATGTTACCTCGCTTAAAAGGTACAAAGTAAAAAGAATTAACTCTTGTATTTGTGTTTTCTTTTGAATTTTCTTCCACATTCACAAACACATTTGCATTTCTGCCGTTTATGCTAACCCTGCGCTCACTATGATTAGCACTTGAGAAACTCATAAAGAGTATTCTCTGTTTATTTTTTTGCACTGGTGGAAAAAACAAAACAAACACCAGAACGAAAAAAAAAAGAATTTTAATTGGCACTTTCAATGATTTGTATTTAATCAAAAAACGTTGTGTTTCAAATATAATTTCGTGTTGAAGCTATATCCGTCAATATCACTTAAAAAAAAGTTAAATATTTGCAGAGATAGGAAAAAACACGTCCGTTTAGCTTAACTATGACTGCGTTGAGTTCAAGAAAAAAAATTGAAATAAACCGATAATAACATATTTTTATAAATAAGAGTGTTGAATTTAATTTATAAAATTTTTTAAAAAAAAGGCTTTTAAAATTTCGTCTGCTTGCCTCTAAGAAATTAAAAAGATTTGTATGTTCTTCCAATGGAAAAATAATTTAAATCGGAACATCCGTCATTTCTAACTGGATGATCCGATTGGCATGCAATTTCACACAAGCGTAGCAGATGAGTTTATATTTTAAAGACGAACCCCAAAGAATCCACAGGAGTGCCGCTATGTTTTTGTTCGTTAAACAATAAATGAAAAAAGCTTCAAAACTATATCTTTTACGAGTCCAGAATAATCGATTTTGAATTAGAAAATTCAGCAAATGTTAAACTTATAAATGCATATAAATGGGTGCTTACTAGGGTATTCAATTGGTCGGGTTTCTGGTTTAATCGGTTAATCGTGCAAATAATTCATCGGAGTTTAGATTTAATCGGTTAATTTTAAATTATTCGATTAACCGAATAATTTATATTTTAAATTGAAAATAAAACCACGAACTTTGGCATATAAAGGCCAATATCTCAGTTCTTTTTATACCCTCCACCACCACAAGTGGTGAAAGAAGGTATATATAAATTTGTCATTCCGTGTGTAACATTGAGAAATATTCATCTGAGACCCAACAAAGTACATATATTGTTGATCCTTATAAAATTCTAAGTCGATTTAGCAATGTCCGTCTGTCTGTCTGTGTAAAACACTCTCACGTCCAAAATACATAAGCAAAATTAATCAAAATGTTTATAATTTTTCTAAGCAGTTTGGTATTGAAAATCAGCTAAATCGAATTGGTAGAACCAGGGTTATGGATCAAAATGTAAGACAACCTCCAAAAATTTTGATAATTTTCACATGATATTTTGTGACTTTGGGTAAATTAATTGCAGAGAATGCCATGAAATTTTGCACTCATTATTTATATGATAAAAGAACAAATTCTGTTAAAAATGGAAAGAATCGGTCCATAATTTCTCGTAGCCCCCATACAAATTTCTTCCCGAAATATGCTGCTATGGTATATAAATGCTCATAGAATTGCAGTATCCATCAGTGATGCCGTTTGGTTACATTTGTTACATTTTTCGTAACTTTTCGACCCTCTACATAACATGTATAATTTTCCTTTTTTGGACCTTATTTTCGTAACTTTTCAGCCCTGAAAAAGTAGAGTACACATTTTTAGTACTTTAAATGCATATCATGCCACGAATGTTTCTATTAAGCAATAGTGTGACTTATTTGTAATTTATTACCACCTAAGTCTAGATCATTTTGAGACAAACTCTGGAAATGCGAAAGATCTTAGTAATCCTATATTGTGCATTTGGAATATTTCGTCAGATAAAAAATTGTATTGCTGGATCACATAACTCTGTTTTTAGACACTTGAAGAAGTCTGTTGAAAATATCGTATGTCATTAATGTAGCTGTCATTTCACACACCTAGTAGTCATGCTAAAAGTTAGAAAAATTCAATTGAGGACATGATGGGAAATATCGCGGTATATTTTTGTTGAAACTCCAAAAGGTTATATAAATTTTAAAATACCAAGTCCAGCAACACACAGCTTTATAGGAATCTAGAGCAACACACAGCTTTATACCAATATTTTCGGTCAGAAATGTTTGAAACCCCTACTAATATCCCGGAGAATTGATATAATAGATTTATTAAATCAATTTCCTAATTTAAATAATATTATGCTCTACAATGAGTCCCTGAATTATGTGCTGGAGAATACCGGGATTAAGTTTACAGTTTAATGAATGTTGTCTAGATAATATTTAGCCAACTAAAACTTATAAAAAGCTCGGGCCGAATTACCACATTCGTGATCGAATGAGCTATTGTATCGAAAAAAGTTTTCTATATCGAAATTATAATAAAATTTACTATATTTCTTGCTCGATATCGAATGCCATAATCTCAAATAAGATAATTACGATCAGTTTTACTCGATATCGAATGCTGTAATTCGGACTCTGATTATAGTAACCGGTTTAATACGGACAAAATTATTGTTGTTAGTTATACACAGAAAAAACTGGAGGCCTAAAATTGCCAACAATTTTATTTGTATTAAATAATGAATTTATTGATTAAAAATTTTGTCAAATTGATAAAATAATTAGTCAAAAGTTGACTTAGGGAAAATAGCAACCGATAAATTCATTTAATAAAATAATTAATCTGTTTGAATAAAAAAGTTAGTCAATTTGATTAATCACGTTAAATTTTGTCGTTGAATGTATTTTCTTGTATTTTTATGTGTTGTTGCCATGCAGTTTTCTGTTACTATGCTTTGAAAAGACGTTACAAAAACAATTTTTTTGGTAATCATAGTTTTTAGCTTAAGATTGTTGTTGTTTAACGTCTGTATGAAAGATCATGTCTAAACAAGACACTTGTAAAAATATCAACGTCTTTTTTTGTTTTTGTGTTTAGTTTTATTTTGCATTTCAATGTGGACGGACGTATTTTATAAAGAGTGATTTATTAACAAATAATATATTATAAAAAGTGAAAAGTGATTTTAAACAAATACACATAATTCTTGAATTTATTTATTAATTTACATTATTTTTCTTCTGAAGCCAGATAAAGATGGTAAGTTTAATTAAGTGTTCTTTTTGTGATTAGGCATTTGACACCACAGAAATATATTTTGTGCATTTAAAAATAAACATACAACTTTTGAAATCAAATTTGTTTTTTGTCTTTAGAAACCGACGAATCTAGAGTAGCTGGTCATAATTTGTACCTCCTCTTACAGAATTGGAACCTAAAACACCTGTATAACCAATCCAAATTCTTCGAAGTGGAAACTACAGTAATGACGAAATGGATTTATGTTGGAGAAAATGTTATAAATGTAGATCTCTGCAAATCAGGGAATCAAAGTCTACATCCGAGATCTTAAAATTGTGACCTGAATATATCAAACCTTCCAGATATACATTAGTAAGATAACTCTTTTTATAAATATTTACACGATAAATTAGATTATTTTTAACTGAATTAAATATTTACAGATTAACATTTTTGATCTTAAGTATCCACAAGCTAAAGACATGAAAACCAATTGGGTTTTTACGGAAAATTAATTGTTACATATGCTTCGGACTAAAGTACCCAATGTCTCGGTTTCAACAATGCTTAAAAACTTGAAATCGTGCGATGATAGTAAGTTATTATTTATTATTCACTCAATCAACTTTTAATAACATTTTTATATATTTCAGAATCAATGATTTTTTATATTACCTCAACCACCCCAGCAGAAAGTAATTACTGACAAAGCCGGGGCCAAAATCAGAAAAAAAAATTACCGTAACGGATTCCCAACCAAGGTTGTTAATTTTTGGTGAAATTGAAAATATTAAAGAAATCTATGTTTATTTTGATGAAATAAAATATCCAATGGTACAAATTATCAGTGCTGTAGATATTCTATTTAAAACTTTCTTTGTTTTTAACTTGGAGTTTCCTATAGAATCCGATTTATTTTATAATTTTATGCAACAATTTTTTTATGAAATTAATTCAGAAAAGAAATATTCAAAAGTCTTCACTGTAATTAATGAAATTTCAAATTTAAAATAATAATGCAAAACTATTCAAAATTATTAAAAACTTAAAAATTACATCTCAAATTATATGTTATTTTAAATACAATTTAAATATATTTAAAAATGAAATATTTATGTTCCTAAAATGTTCCTAAATAAATTATATTTTTATGTAATAGATTTGAATAATTTTTTTAAAAATAAATTTAAAAAAAAAAATTTTGTTTTTTTAATATTTTGGGTGGAAAAAAAATATTTTTGATAAAAAAATTAGTCAAATCAATGAAACATTTAATTAAAATTAGGTTAAAATTCGACAAAAAAAATGTTTGGTTTAATAAAATTTTTAATCAAAATTTTTTTAATTTTATAACAAATTTCATAATCAAAACAACTAATTATTTTATCAACTAATAAGTCAAAAATGTTTATTAGTTCGACAAAAAATTTTGTAGGAGATTAAAAAATTGTCAGATTAAATTTTTGGTTGACTTGATTAATTTTTTTATCGACTGTAAAATGACAAAAAAAAAAAAAAAAGTTTCGTAATTCGTAGTCAATAAGACAAAAACCTTTATAGGCTGGAAATTGAATAATTTTGGATTCAGATCTGTGAATTTTGTAGTCAAATACGATTTTTATTTTTTTCTGTGTATGTTATTATACCTTATTATATATAGTATTTATTTGGGAAGAATTCGTAAATGTAACTTTTTATGAAAAGATGTAACTTTCAATAGAAAAGTTGTAACTTTTTCCAAGCTACCCCTGGCAACACTGATATCCATACAAAATTCAACACAACTAAGTTTTGTGCAAACAGAAATCGCGAGACCAATTTTTTTTTTTGGATTGGGCACTATTTGATCAAAGCCCCCATTTAAAGTTTACTTCCGAAAATTACCTAAATACACTTAAATATCATATATATCGTTATCAGGTAGAAATTCAAATTGCATAATCCCCATGCACATAAAAATCGCTGTAGGGAATTTCATGAAGATCGGCCCATAATTGGTTATAGCTCCCATATAAGGACCACTTCCAAAAAACACATTAATTTTCATAGATATCTGAAAAATATCGTTATCGCATTAAAATTTTACAGAGATCGGTAGTATTAATACACAAATGATACTACTAGATTGAGTGAATATCGGTTCATATTTGACCATAGCTCCCATATAAGGTCCTTTTCCGAAAATTACTTAAATACTAATAAATCTCTTATAAAAGCTTCTATCTGGTTAAAACTTGAAATAAATATTTCCCATATACAGTGAACTCGCGGTAATGTGAACATCCAATATAATGAACTATCTACTAATGTGAACACTCAGTTTTTTATATGGGCGCTCTAAATAGTGAACAATTTTTTTTTTTTTTAATTTTTGGGGATTTTTTAATTTGTAGAAGCATTTGTTTTTAATGTAGGGAATCCCCGAATTAATTAATACCATAGTATGCCATTATTTTAAAGGTATTTAATGCTAGTCGCTTTATGTAACTTGTTGCGGTAGGTTCGTGAATTTATTTTTAAAATTAGTAATGTTTAAAAACAGTCGAAAGTTTTTATCCTTAAATGAAAAATGCGAAATTTTGGAATATTTAAAAAAAAGGATCGAGTGTTACAGTGTTAAGTAAAAAGTATAAAGTTGCAAAATCAACGTATGTTCAATAAAAAAGACAATATTTTAAAATGTGTGAACAATACGTTTTATGGACCCGGAAAACGCAAAACATTACGATCTTTAGAGCTTCCAGAAATGGAAAAATCGCTCTATAAGTGGTTTATTTGCATGCGGAATAAAAACCTCCCTATAAGTGGGTTGATGTTGAAAGAGAAAGCCAAACAAATTCAGAAAAACATAAGTGAAAACGGAAATGACTTCAATGCTAGCGATGGGTGCTTACAAAAATTTAAAAAGAGATACGGAATTCGGCTCCTTCAGATAGGCGGTGAAAAACTTTCTGCGCAATCTCAGTTCGTAAATCCTTTTAAAATTAAATTGAAAGCAAAGATAGAAGATTTGGGTTTATCCAATGATCAGTTGTATAATGCCGATGATTCTGGTCTATATTGGAAACTTCTCCCACAAAAGACATATGTAAGGTCATTGGAGAAAAGCGCTCCAGGTGCAAAAATGGAAAATCAAAGGATAACATTTTTATGCTGTGCAAATGCGACAGGATCTCATAAAATAAAACTTTTAGTAGTAGGAAAATCGAAAAATCCTCGCAGTTTTAAAAATTCTATCTGTCCCGTAAACTACAGAAATTCAAAGTCTGCTTGGATGACTTCTTCCATTTTTAAAGAATGGTTTCACAACTGTTTTGTGCCAGAGGTAAGTAAACATGTAAAAATAGTTCAATTAGGATTCTTACTGTTATATTTTTCATTAAGGTGACTGATTTTTTAACGATGAAAGGATTACCAGTAAAAGCTTTACTCATAATAGATAATGCCCCATCCCATCCACCAGAATCCGACCTTAAATCCGAGGATGGTTCCATAGAAGCTATGTTCATGCCTCCAAATGTAACGGCTCTGAGCCAGCCAATGCAATTAGAATCACCAAACTTCATTATAGGAACAGTCTTCTGCCAACAATTATTGCAAAAGAGGGGGATTTGCTTGAATTGATGAAAAAAATCACACTTAAAGAAGGAGTTTCTATTCTAGAGGGATCCTGAAACCGAGTTGGTAAAGAAACTTTATCTAACTGTTGGAAAAATATTTTGAATATGGTAAATGATGAAGACGATCCTGAATTTAATGTTCCTTTGAGCGTTTTAAAAGAAAAGTGGCAATCAGAGGTTAGATCTTTAGAAATTACTGCTGCAGATCTTCTACAGACATTGTGCCCTCAGGAAGTATTTACTGCTGTAAACATTAGAGATTGGATCAATAATCCTTGTGAGGACGTCAGGCCATTTGATGAAAATGATTTAATTGAAGAGTCCGACGATCATGACGACTGTTTTATTGTAGCGCCTGAAAACAACATTAAAGCCAAAGAAGCTGTCGAAATTTTTAACAAAGCTGTCCAATGGGCTGAATTTCAAATGGTCGATCAAACTGACATTAAAGTATTGATAAAAATCAGGGAATTGACGGTACATAAGCTGGTTGAACAAAAGAAAAAACAGAAAATAATAACCGATTATTTCCATATTTAATTATATATGTATGTACCTATATTTTTTCATTGTAAATTTTATTTATTTTTTGTCGTAATATTTTGTTTGTTTTTTATATACATACTACGTATGTACTCTTAATAAAATGTATTTTTAAAAACTTTTTATGTTCCAAATAAATTACAAAAAGTTTTTTTAGTAATCTTTGCATTTTCATTCCTTGCAGAAATGATTTTTAGGAATAATAACTTAGAAATATATATAAAAAAATCACAATCGAAAATGTGAACAAATTCGAAAATATGAACTACCCCGACATTAATTAGTTCACATTATCAAGAGTTCATGTATACGAAAAATGATGTGTTGAATTTTATGAAGATCGGCCGATAATTGGTCATAGCTCCCATATAAGGACCTCTTCCGAAAAACAAATTAACCTCTATAAATATTTTAAATATATGGATATCGAACTAAAATTGTATACAGATCAATATATTGTATCCAAACATTATACTACTGGGTTTTGTAGATATCGGTCCATATTTGACCATAGCACCCATTTTAGCCCCATTTCCGATAATCACAATAATACCCATAAAACTCTTATAAATAATGTTATGGACAAAACTATCAAGCAAAATAGGCCTCAAATACATAGAAAATCACTTTAAAATATTTAATTATATCTTCCAAATAAGTCGCACATCCAAAAAATACATTAACGCATATATACAATCATATCGGTAAAAAATGCAACAGAAATGAGTTTCAACTAGATTTGGTGACTATGGGTTCTTAATTATATATATAAGGCTCACAAACTAGTTTTTCTAACAATATATAAAACACAACTATACTACTATATTTTAAATAAACTTTTATTTTGTTTAAAAAAAGTGGTTTTATTGAAGAAAGTACATAATTTGTATATAGTACAAAATGTGTATGATATCAGGATTCATCTATAATCCATAAAGTGGCTTAAAAAGAAATTCGGTTATAGACCTAATTCGCATATAGTCCACAAAAATTGTGCAACTGTATTTGTAGACTATAAGCGAAAACTACTATATTACATTAACATTCTACCAATCTTCATAATCGGAACTAAGTCCATATAACAAACACTGAATGTGGATATTAGAGTCTATACCAATGTAATTTCTATAATTTTCATATAATTTTATTTAAGATTCGGCATAGCCGAATATAACACTCTAACTTGTTTTTAGTATATTCTATCTATATAAAATTCTCCATTATTGGATTGGATTTTTTTAGATTTTGAATACTTTTAATATATTAGTTTCGTTAAGTTCTGATAAAAGGCTCGTTTCAGTAATGTCACCAGTTTCTTCTATTGTCGTCTATTATTAAATATGTCCGTTGTTATACACACTAATCATATTTCTTGGATGTTCTAAAAAATATGTAATTTTACTTTGAAATTTGTGTTTGAATTAAAACGGAAAAATAAATACAAAAAAATATGTTAAAGTGTAAAAAATAGAAACTTTGGTTAATCGGTTTATTTATTATTTGAAAATAGGAAATTTTAAATTATTCGAACAGTTAACCGACCAAAATTAATCGGTTAACCGATTAACGGTTAATCGATTGAATACCCTAGTGCTTACGCTCTGAGTGTTTTATACATATGAATGTATGGATATCTCCAACAAATCTTAAAACCGAATAATAAACTACATTATTTTTATATCATGATTTATAATACATAAATATACAAAAAATATTACTTATAAATATATGGGTAGGGATTTAACAACCGCCAACTTTGTAAAACTTTGGATGGATTAAATCTCCATTATTTCCCAGTACGTATGACTGTTTTTTTTATGTTGGTATTTAGAATTGTTAGTTTTTTTTCATTTTTATTCTACTTCTTAATGCTTTTTTATGTTCGTACATTCATACCTACATATATTTTGGTAGTGTGTAATTCTGTAACTACTCGTATGTATGTTTTTCGTACAAACAATTTAACTTTCGCTGGTAAAATAATAACACCGAGAAAACAATAACTTTGTCAGTACCATGGTGCGAGTATTGTACAAGTGTACTTCTATCCTTGTATTTGGATATGTATGAAAGTATATATGTATATAACCATAAGTTGTAAAGCTGTATCAAAAGGATAACAACTGGGTTTGTGTGAACGTATGAAATTTGCAAAGTTTACAAATTTTGTTTCTTGTCTCTCAAAACTGTAACAAACTGATATTAAAGGCAGTGTTGCCAACTAACGCAGCATCGTAGTTTAAACAAATGACACTCTTTTTTATTTATGAACATGAAAAAGAAAATCAACATGCTGCGTTTTTAAGCTTTGAAAACAACACAATAATTGTTGGTGCTGCTGCACAACAGCAGACACATTCGAAAACTGAGGATACCCTCGTTATTGTACATTTAAAAAAAATATCAAAAATAGAAACACACACACACACACTCACTCCCAAAATAAAAGTAAAAACCAAATAAAAACAAATATGTAGTACAAAAATAAATAAGTAAATATATGATTCTGCTAAAGAATGAGTTTAACGTTTAAGATTTATTTGAAAACAGTGAAAAGGAAGCACCTAAAGTCGTCTATCTTTATGTCAGCTATAGAAGAGAAAAAAATCCACACATATGCATATGTATGTGTGTCTATACAGTATGACAAAAAACACTTTTTACAATCAAATATAAATATTCGTATGAACAGGATCCCCTCATAATTAGTGTTTTAAACCGGTTAACCAAAAAACGTTTACAAAGTTTTTATCACTCGGTTAATCGGTTTTGAAAATGTTCGACTAAAATCAATAAATTTAAATTTTATTTATTGTTATACATACTATATCAAACTGCTGATAAAAAGCATTACAATAATAACACAGTGCAACACGATAAAATATAACCATATACGGATACCACTACATGATAAAATACCAAAAATTGTCCAAGTCATAAACTTTTTTTATGGGCCCCCAAAGATTTGGGGACTCGGTGTCATTTATGCATAAAAGTGATCATTTTCTCAGGCTCATATCTTGCAAACCGTTCGGAATTTTGATTTACTCTGATTCGATTTTTCCCCCTTTTTTCCCCTGTTAAGGGAAAACAAAATGCAAGAAAACAATCAACTAACTACAAACTGTACCTAAGATCTCAATAAACAACTAACGCACCGATCGCAGCAGCACTGGCAAAGCAGTAAGCTGAGCATACGCATCAAGGGACGCAATAATAATGCGACACGACGATCACATCGAGGCATTACAGCGCGACGTCAACGAGAACTCAGCGGCGAAAATTATAGAGAAGGTGCTACAGCATAATTCGCACACAACATTGGCAACTGACAATTTCAATATGATACGTTTGCGGTCATAAAATCAGAAAAAAAAGTTCTACAAGATTTCAAAAGGAAAATAATCTTTTAACTGGTGAATTCAATAGAGCATATAAGTTGTTATTCGACGAAATAGACCTAACCGGTGAAAATTACACATCTAATACATTGTATTGCCAATATTATAACAATCTCATGGCACGGTTGAGTGGAGGCAAAGATATTATGAAGTATTATAAGCCGGTAAATGATGCAACCAGTTACTATGCATGCGTAAATTACACATGTAGTCTAAATCGGCATGCTGAAAAAAACAAAATTTATAAAGCAACTGTAACAGCCACACTACCAGTGCTTGCACCTAAAAATTTTGTATCACCAAGGCCGCCAACTCCAGATCGCAGGACAGAATTTACAGGAATGACTAGAGCAAGTGATGTTACTTATGAGATCCATTTGATACCGATTAAACTGCGGAACAGATATTTTGGTGCCCGAGATTTGAACTACGTTTTGTATAAGTTGATAAAGCCTCATTACTGTGATACACTTGTTTTTTTTCAAGTCATCTCGCGTTTTCGAAATATCGCGGTTTTGTATTTTCATTGAATGCCCTATTTTTTGGAGTTTTTCTTCAAAATTTTTTGTGATGCAGCTACGTAAACATATGTTTCTTTTGAGTATAATAATTCTGGTGGATGTTTTGGTATATTTGTCTGATCTTTCAGGAAAGTTGAAATTTGACTCTTTTAGCTTTATCCGCAATAAAGTTTTGTATTCCGAAAATTCTAAACAAAGATTTAACATTGCATATTCAAGTCATTACAGCGAACATAGTTTTTAATTATAATGAAAAATTAGTTACAAATTTAATGAAATATTTTACATCCTAAAAAAAATATTTTTTATTATTAGGTCTGTTCATTTACTTTCCCAGTAAATACTTGCAACGAGAGAATAAAATCATAATATACAAAATTACTCTCTTAAATTCTCAAAAATAGTAAAAAGTAAATGAACGCTTTTCCAGTAACAAAAAATTTATACACACCATTTTCATATTTTTTCCTTTTAAAATGTATAAATATTCACATTTTCTTCAATTTTATTTTTTTCACCACAAAAATAAAATTGTAAATAAGTAAACAATAACACAAAACATATGAAATATAAGCTGCTAACTATTACGAGTACAAAATAGAACTTGTAATAATTTGCAACGAGAGAACACTCTCTAAAATTTATACGCTCTTGATTTTTTCTCTACTTGCTAGTTTTTTGAGTTAATGAACGCTTTTCCAGTAACAATTGTTACTAACTAGTAACAACTTTTAGTTATTGAACAGAGCTATTATTATTTCTTAATACACATTTAAATCTAACTACAGCAATAGAAATACTTTATTTGACGTTTTTAAAGTGTCGCAAACTTTGTATTTACGTGATATACAGAGTTTTTGGTGAAAATGTATTAAAATTTTTATCTAAAACACTACTATTTTTTTGTATCATATTTTGTTTATTTTATAAAATAAATGTTTATCAAGGAATTGCCATTTAAGTGATTTTCTTGATTGAAGCTGTCTTGGACAATAACGCATAATGAATTTTCGCTCAGCTTTTAACATATATTCGCCACAAATGTAACAAAACATATTAGGATCTTTATTACAACATCTCATCTTACTAGCCAAATTAAATAAGATGAATTATATTAATAAAAAAAAGGAAATTAAAGCAAATTCTTATTTTTGAGACGTTCGCTGTCTATTACAAAAAAAAAAAAACTGACCCTTACCTAAACAAATATTGATTGTTTAAGTAGTTTTAGTAGAAAAAAACGGAGATATATTATGATTACGCTAATCTACAAAAATAAATCTTTTGTTTAAGTATAATCATGTAGGTGTTCAACATTCAAGTTACGAACATTTGTATAATTTTTTTAATACGAAAAACATATGATAAATATTGTAAAACTTCGAGTTATTTGCCAAATAGTTTAGTATATTTTCAGCGAATTTTAAACGTTTTTATATAAATTAGTTTATTGATATGTTTTTATTGTATATCGTGAAAAAATTTTGATCAAATTTGAAAAAATTTTGATGAAACAGAAAAAAGTTAATTTTCAATATCCTTGCGATATCACCAATATATCCTGGAACTTAGATAAACAAAATTGATATCAAAGAAAAGATAATTTTGTTTAGAATATCTGTAAAAAATGTTTTTTTAATTTTAGTCTCCATTTATGAAATAATAAAACAAAAAGAGAAAAAAATACAGAATAACCAAAAAAATTAAAACCGCGATATTTTAAAACAAGAGCTGCCCAAAAAAAAACTTAAGATAGATTTGACTATGAAATGTCCCATAAAAAACTATTTTCGCTGCACCAAACCAAAATGTCAATTTTGTTCCCCTGTGTTATGAGCCCCAACAGGGAAGAGATGGAGCACAACTAATAACACATATAAAAATGGATTTCAATATAGAAACAATATAGACTGAAGAATGCACCTTTAATTGACAATACTCCATACATTTTGCTGCCACCGCTCCACATAAAATTGGGAATTGTTGAAAAATTCATCGAAGTGGCCGTTGTAAATTGTCCAAACGCATTCGACTATTTGAAAAGGGTTTTCCGAAAGCGTAGCGATGACAAAATCATAGAAGGTATTGTAGTAAATTTAAAACAAATTTTTGTTCACCTCACTATGTTCACTATTTACACTATGTTAATGTTTTCTTTTCTGTATTTATGTTTTGTCTTCATTTAACAGGCGTACTTATATTAGAAAGCTATTCAAGAGCAACTTGATCGCTTGATGAAAATCATTCAATGGAATGGATTTACCTTCAGCGTGTACCAGAGTCTTGGGAAGGGATCGAGACGCGGAACCGGAAGCAAGAGAATGGGTAAAAGAAATGCTGTATTATTTCGGCACATCGATGATATTAAAGCTGCATTTTCATTTTCACGATTTTATCAAACAACTTCCTACCGAATCCGATGAGCAAGGACAACGGTTTCACCAGACCACAATGCCCATGGAAAAACGGTACAAAGACAATAAAACATGACACATTACTTGCAGAGGTAATATGAATTTAATTGATGCATTGTTTTGCATTCCTTTTTTGATTTATTTTCTAATTAACTTCAGGTATGTTGGTGGAGTCACAAGATAACCCTGTACGGTGTTAATGAAGTATTTGAAGAAGAAAAAGCTGATGATATGGCAATATTAATAAAAGATAATTTAAAAAATAATATACTTATATTCTAATAACACAGTGAACTCATTTCAGTTTTTGGAAACTTGTATTGTGCGTATACCTATGATTAATAATAAAATTATGTTTATCCTTCAGGAAACAATGATGCAAATTTTAGATCTGAAATACATAATCTTTTTCACTCCTTAGACTTGCAAAATATTAACAACTATTACCTATTGTCTCCCTAAATGGGAGACATAGGGAGTGGGGTAACTCAACTGACAATGCTAAAGAAAAAAACTTAAGGAATGGTTAGCTGATAATGAAATTAATCTTAGATGTAAATTGTATGCCTCTAGTTCACCTTCATACCCTAGCACAGAGTCATACATAGATGTATGTATTGCAGACTGCAGATTGTATATAGTTACCAAGAACAACACTTTGAACTGCTTAGAAACCCTAGATTATGATAGTGATCACCAAGCTATGCAAATGTGCATGTTTATGAATAATGAACAAAAACTTTTTACTTTTATGAAGGAAAACAAATCGGTAGTATATGACTATAAAACAACAGACTGGAAAAAATTTAAAAAAAATATTATACAGGAACTTGACAATAACATACTAATACCCAAAATGAGAAACCTTTCAAACTCTGAAATAGACATATACACTGATTAAATTAATGATATAATTTTTGAAACTATGGATAGGGTAACACTAAAATTCCGAAACAGTGACTGTTTTGACAAAATAAAAAGTCCAATTATAGAAAAACTACATAAAGAGAAAATCAAAATTTTGACAATGATCAAAAGACATAATAGACTAGAATACACACTAACTGAAACTTCATTAAATTTGTTAAAGACTAAGTTAAAACTAATATGAAAACTTTTAAGGTATAAAATTGTGGACATTTTGAATAAAAATTTACAGGAAAATCTAACTCAAATAGACCCCAAAGATTCGAAAAAAATGTTCGAGGAAATTAAGAAAAAATTCAAAAAGTATAAACCGTTACACCTTGACAACGTTAAAATTCCACAGAGCCTTGAACATTTACTTGATAATGCAGCAATAGATAAACGAAATTTAGAAAAGGTGGCTTCAAATAATACATAGTCAAATGCTAGATACCATTGGTTAATTTTTAGAGTCAATTTATTCTTATAAGGAAATAATCAGAAACAATAATAAACATTTACAAGTCCACGAAAAATGTTATCAGTTTTTGGTAAGATAAACCGAATTCGAGAATAACCACAATAACACATTTTAGTACTGAGAAAATGTCAAATAACTTAAGTGAATTACACGCCGATGACTATTTCATAACAAAGGAAAAGATACTTTATATATTCTCAAAAATAAAAGGTAAATTATCCTCCAGAAATGATGGAATTCCAAATATAGTACAAAAATTTATACCTGATATATTGTTTTTCGAATATTGTAGTCTTTTTGACAATATGCTCCATAATGCATATTTTCCGGACAAATGGAGAAATGCAAAAGTTGTTATTTTGCCAAAAAATGATAAAGATATGAGTAATCTGAATAATTTACGTGCTATACGTTTACTTCCTAATATCAGTAAAATATTTGAAATTTGTATCAACAATAACGTAATCAAGTTTTGCATTGACAAGGGACAAATTAGCGAAAGACTGTTTGGGTTTAAAGTTTAAACTTTAAACATAAGCACTCGACGATTAATGCCAATGTACTTCTAATATTAACTGGAATTGGAATAAAAAACTATGCAGAGGCGCATGTTTGATAGATATGGAAAAAGCATTTGACAGCGTTTGAATTCCAGGATTTATATATAAACTGATAGATCTTGAATTTCCTTATAATATGATAGTAATGATATATAATAGGATTAGTAACAAATCCTTTATGATAGTTTACCAAAATTACAAAAGCAACAAAACATTTAAAATTATTAATGACTTACAACAAGGTACTGTAAACTCCCCAACTTCTCGATTTATTCTCGATTTGCTTAGGAAAATGGAAAACATAATAGCATTTGCAGATGACATCATTATATATCATGATGGTGACACAATTGAAAAGATAAACACGAAGCTCCAAGATTCATTTAATATTGTAGAACAATTTACTGTAGATTGGTTTATGAAGATAACGGCGGCAACGCTTTGCAATTGCAAAACCCGATAAATGTAAATACAAACGGAGAAGCAAGATATTTAGTTTTTTTTATAAAAGTTTAGTTTTCAAATCACAAAACAAAAATAAGAAACACCAATATTGTAATGTACTATATATACATGTTTTTATTGTTTGACGTAGCGTTGCCGCTCTTGTTAGATATTATGTTAAAGTTAAGCGGAAAAAAAGTTCCGCCTTCCGCTTTTATTTAGATAGGCCTGTAAGTGTGTAAAAAAGTGCTAGAAAATACATAGAACATCAAAATCGGGTGAGTAGCAGTGAAATTGAATCATGAAAAGTCCAATGGGTGACCAAAATAACCCAATATTTTTGTTTGTTTTTTTTTTTCATGTGCCACAACATATTTTGACATTGCCAGACATTTGACAATTAAAACAAGTAAGAGAGATATATTCGGCTGGGCCGAATCTTATATACCCTTCACCAAACTATACTTCAAAATAAAAATTTTAAATATTTTTAGGTAAACAAAACTTATTTTTTTTCATTTTTTTTGGAAAAAACTTTTTTCGAATTTTGTATGTAAAATTTTTTTTTATTTTTTTAAAACTTAAAAAAAAAAATTTTTTAAATTTAAATTTTTTTTTTTTTAATATTTAGCGAAAAAAAAACTTTTGGTGAAAAAAAAAATCTGGTCAACATTTTTTTCCCGGTTTTGACCCATTGTAGGTCCAACTTACTATGGTGTTATATACGTCGTTGCAAAGGTCTTTGAAATATATATCATTATATATCCATATTGTCTATATTAATGACTTAGTAATCCAGATATAGGTCAAAGAATAGGTAAAAAATCGAGGTAGCCCTGGTTTTTTCCTTATATCTCAGCCATTTGTGCACCGATTTTGCTGATTTTAAATAGCAAACTTCTCGAAAGCATCTCTGACAGAATTACTGAAGATTTGGATCCCGAAGATATCTGGGGTCTTCAGAAAATTGATTTCAACAGACAGACAGACAGACGGACATGGCTTAATCGACTCCGCTATCTATAAGGATCCAGAATATATATACTTTATAGGTTCGGAAAATTATATTGTGGAAATTACAAACGGAATGACAAATTTATATATACCCTTCTCACGAAGGTGAAGGGTATAAAAATATTGTCTATGTTGTATTTGTTGCCGAGACACTCTCACCTGATTAATACGCCTTGATTAGTCTTATTTCTTAATACACATTTAAATCTAACTACAGCAATAAAATTATGTACATACTTCATTTGACGTTTTTTAGATATCGCGAATTTTCCATTTATACAGTTATATACAGCGTTTTTGGTAAAAAAATCTAATAATTTTTTTTTGTATTAGATTTTGTTTATTTTATTAAATAAATTTTGCATACATATGTATATATTGATTTATACATTATATATCAAGCAATTGTTTAAGTTGCGAATATGAATACCAAAGTAATCAAAATACATCTGGAAAACAGTGTCTGTAATTGAACTTTTAACATATATTCACCACAAATGTAACAAAACATAATGAAAGAATATAAAGCTTAAGGCTGGGTTAGCCGACCGTTGATGTAATGTAACCGTAATGTTGACTTAACGTAACACTTTAGTGTGATTATAGAACATTAAAAACGTGTCATAACATAAACAAACAAAACAAAATATAGCCGGAACTATATTTGTTGTATAAACTTTCATTGGCCTGTACCAATAAAATTAATTGTTCGTCGTTCATTTTAATAAAGACAAATTTAATACGTTTTGTTTAATTTTAAGTTTTTCTTTAATATTTCACGCTTGTTGCTGATTGAAATTGTCAAAATTTAAACAGCTGTTTGAAAGTGTTATCAACACAATTGTTTTAAATACTGTTCAAGCGATTTTATAATTTTTTTCTGCGATTTAAAAAAATAATTATTAAACTTTGTTTGGTTATAGTACTTACATATAAACCGTATTTATTTACACATAATGTATTCATCATCATTGTCCATTAGGAGACAATTATAAATATTATTTATTTTCTTGTCATACAGACTTTATTTATTAAGGGTCCGATAACTTAAAAATTAATTAATATTGTATTGTACTTTATACTAAAGGCCATTATTATAACTTGCCTTTATGTTCGTAATAGTAAAAGTTAACTTTAATGGTACCTTTTTATATTGCTTAAAGTTAACTTTTATTATTTCCAACATAAAGACAATTTGTAATAATGGCCCTAAGTATAGATAATTTGTGTATACAAAATATTATTTTAATATTTTGAAACTTAAATACTTTCGACGATTATTGGTATATATTTTATAAATGCTTGTATGAATTAATTTGTATAATAAGTAAATATTACCATAACATTAAAAAGTTTTGTTTTTTATTTATGTATTTATATTATTGAAATATTTAAAACATTTTCAGAACATTGATAATATTTTTAAGCGTTCTGTGCAAAATAAGTATTTTTTATACAAGACTTTTAAAATCAAGAAGTTGACAACGCCGTTAGTAAATGTCACGTATAAACGTAAAGAAATTCTGCTTTTAACAGGTTCAGACGTTACAGTTACGTTACATTTTGTCACTATAACTGCTTTAACTACTTTACACACAATAGAAACGATCTGCTGTTCCGTTCCGTTAAGGTTACATTACATTACGGTCGGCTAATCCACCCTTTAGAGTTGTGTAGCTCATGAATAAGCTAGTTCAATTGAACTATTCACTCAACGATCGTTTTATTTTTAAAAATTTACTTTTGTTTTTAAAGTTTGTTTTAATATTTGGAAAATAAATACGTGTATATTTTCTTGAATTTTATAACAAAACTAAAAACTATTTTATTTATTTTCAAATTTTAAAATCAAATACAAAACAACTTCGATTAAATAAAATAATGTAAAACAAAGTGTCTCCACATATACTCCCCTTCCAGACCAACAAGGATAATCTCGCAGCTAGTCGGTAGGGATCGGTAAAAAAGCTGGTTTTAAACGGTTTGTTATGTTCCGAGTTTTGCCATTGATGTGTATTTGAAAATTTTTATCTCTACGTTTCAAAACCAAATAAGGGCCGTTGTATGGTGGAGTAAGAGATGGTTTGATTCCATCATTTCTGACAAAAACATGAGCAGATTCATTTAGTTTAGGATGAATAAAAGGTTTTTTAACTGTATGATGTGAAGTATCTACAGGACGAATAGAATTCATGTTACTGGAAAGAATTTTGACGAAATGATTTTGTGGGATGAAGTCGGAATCCATGAAAAATTCTCCTGGAAATTTTAAAGTAGTACCGTACACTATTTCCGCAGGTGAAGAACTTATATCAGGTTTAAAGGTTGTTCGTAAACCCAGAAGAACTAATGGTAGGGCGGTGGTCCAATTTTCTGTATTATGACACATAAGAGAACTTTTTAGAGTTCTATGCCATCGTTCTATAATACCATTTGCCTGAGGATGGTAAGCAGTTGGTTTTAAGTGATCAATGCCAAGAAGTCGTGATAATTCATTAAATAGCGTTGATTTAAATTGGGAGCCTTGATCGGTAGAAATTCTATTTGGTATGCCAAATCGAGATATCCATTCATTTATTAAAGCCCGTGCAATTGTTTCTGAGTTAATATCTTTTAAAGGAATAGCTTCGGGCCATCTGGTATAACGATCTATTATGGTTAAACAATAACGATATCCTTGAGATGCCGGAAGAGGCCCTATAATATCAATGTTGATATGTTCGAAACGTTGCGAAGGCAAAGAATATTTCTTCAGCGGTGATGATGTATGTTTGCTTATTTTTGAACGTTGGCATAAAATACAGCTTTTCACGAATTTTGCGACATCCTTTTGCATATGAGGCCATACAAATCTTTCTCGAACAGAATTTAAAGTTGCTCTGATACCTGTATGAGCTATATTGTGAATTTTGTTAATTACATTTTCTCTGCAAGATTTCGGAATAAACGGTCGAGCAGATGTGCTTGAAAAATCACAAAAAAGGTTTTTATTAGAATTTGTTAAAAGAACTGGTCTAAGTTTTAAAGATGTATTTGGTGATTCAATTAACTCCTTAAGTTGAGTGCAATCTTTTTGTTCATTTGCTATAATATGATAATCAATACTTTGCTCATTTGTTTGTAGAGCATTTATATTTATACGCGAAAGGGTATCTGCAGTAACATTGGAATATGCAATATTCGAGAAGTAAACTGACCAATAAAGTCCAACTGGCGAATTTGACGTGGTGAAGATGAATCATGCTTTTTCGTAAAAGCAAAAGTAATTGGTTTATGATCTGTCCACACTTCGAAATCGCGTCCTTCCAATGCATATATAAAGTGTTTAATTGCTAGATATATTGCTAACAATTCTCTATCATATGCACTATATTTTAATTGGGCCTCAGACAGTTTTTTGAAAATAAACCAAGAGGTTGAGGGTTATGGTCAACAATTTGATGAAGAACTGCACCTACTGCAATATCGCTTGCGTCCGTGTATAGAACTATATTATCGTTTGGGATTGGATGAGCCAATAAACTTGATTTAATAAGAGCTTCTTTGCATGCTTCAAAATGTTGAATTGTCTCCGATGTCCATTGAATTAAAGTTCTATCCTTTTTCTTATTTCCATTAATAAGTTTGTTTAGGGGAACTGGGTGCTTAATTGGATTTCGGATAAATCTGCGATAAAAATTTATCATGTTAAAGAAACGTTTTAATTCGAAAGCATGTTTTGGAAGAGGATAATTTTGTACAGCCTCGACTTTTTTTGGATTAGGACTAATGCCATTTTCACAAACAACATGACCCAAAAATGTAATTTGTTGCTTTCCAAATTCACATTTTGAAGGATTGATAGTTAATTGATATTTCCGAAGTCGCTCAAATACAATGCGCAGATGCTCAAGATGAGACTCAGGTGTTGATGATGCAATGCAAATATCATCTAAATAACAAAAACTAAAGTCTAGATCCTTTAAAACCTCATTCATGTATCTTTGAAAAGTTTGAGCCGCATTACATAGACCAAAGGTCATATGTGTAAATTCAAATAATCCAAAGGGTGTGATAATAGCTGTCTTAGGTATATCGCACTGTCTTATAGGAATTTGATTATAAGCCCTGTTAAGATCAATTTTGCTGAAAACTCGTTTGTCGTGCATAATACTTGAGAGATCTTGAATGTGTGGGAGCGGATACTTATCTGGAATAGTTTGGGCATTTAGGGACCTGTAATCTCTACATGGGCGCCATGTCCCATTAGCTTTACGTACCATGTGAAGAGGTGAGGCGTATGGGCTCTTCGAAGGTCTGCGAATTCCAAGTTTCATTAAAAAAGAAAATTCATCTTTAGCTGCCTTAAGTTTTTCATCGCAGAGGCGTCGTAATCTGGCTGTGACAGGTGGACCATTTGTTTCAATAACATGCTCAACACAAGAGGATGACAACGGTGAAGCATTTTTATTTATTTGTGTGATATCTACAAATTCAGATAACAATTCTGAGTACTGGCAAGATGAATCAAAGGTTTTTATTGAAGGAAAGTTACATAATTTTATAGAGGAACAATGTGAATATTGGTTAGTGAGTGGATCAATAATTTGTCTATTCTTAACATCAACTATTAAGTCATAGCGTTTCAGAAAATCTGCTCCAATTATATTATGTTTAGTTTTTGCGACAATAAAATTTCAATCCGTTTTTTTTTCGGATACCAAAATCAAGAGTAAGTGGAGTTGTTCCATACGTTGCTATTGTTGAATTATTAGCAGCATACAGAGTTGGGGACGATTTCTTGAATTTAAGTTTTTTGAACGAATCAGAACTTACCAGAGAAACATCAGCTCCAGTGTCGACGAGAAATTGTTTACCACTTAAACGGTCAGTAATAAAAAGGCGTGAAGAACAGTCAAAATAGTTATTGTTTTTTGGAATATCGGCGACTTTAGTGTTAGTTCTTTACATTGTTTGGCATTATTGCCAAACCTAAAATGGTACCAGCATAAATTATTTGTGTTAGCGTTTTGTTGAGTATTAGACTGATTATGTTGATTTTGTAAAGATAAAGTTCTCAATGATTTTTCAATGCGTGAGATAGAATTTTCCAACTTTAACAAACGTTTATTAACTGCTCCTGTGTTGCCAACTGCACATATATCAGAATCCAACGTCTCCTCAGAAATTTCGGCTATCCCGTTTCAACGATTTCATCAGCAACCAGTGACAATTCTGTAAATGATATATTTGGCTGACTTCTTATCATACCTGCTAAAACCGCACGAGCTGTTGAAGGTAAACGTTGTAACCAAAAATCACGAATTATGTTCTTGTCTTGCGTTACATTGGTACGTTGTAGTTTAGTTAACAAATGACTTGGTTTGGTATCGCCCAACTGTATACCGGAAGCTAATTGCTCTAAACGTGATATTGATGATGTGGAAAATTTATTTAAAATCACTTCTTTTAGAGTGATAAATTTATTATTTGATGGTGGATTGGTTATAATTTCAAAAGCTTCATCATACGGACGCTCATCCAAATGAATAATAGTAATGCTGAATTGTTCGCTGTCGTTAGTGATATTTTGTAACTTGAAAAACGCATCCAAACGAATAAACCATGACTCAATGTTGTTTAAAGAATATCCCTGAAGTTTTGGTAGTTGCACTTTAGATGAGTATGAAAGAATTCCAGGAGAAGGATTTTCGAGGTGCTTCCACAAAATCTTCATTGTCGTCAACATTATTCTCGTTTGGAAAATAAATACGTGTTATATTTTCTTGAATTTTATAACAAAACTGAAAACTATTTTATTTTCAAATTTTAAAATCAAATACAAAACAACTTCGATTAAATAAAATAATGTAAAACAAAGTGTCTCCACAAATATTACCTAAAATATTAAAAAAAATTATTTTTTGACTTCTTCAGATTTTTATGAACCTCGAAAATGCCAAAAGCTATCGAAAAATCGATGACACAATATCGATTGCTAAATCGACCCACCTGAATATACATACTTAGTACTGTGATGCATATATACACTGTGATAAGTAAGCAACATAAAGTATGCGAGTAAATTTATTAGGGTGATCTTCTATTGGACGTTTCCGATTTTCGGTCTAAAAATGTTCTTCGTCATCTAAAAATCAAATGCTGAAAATTATCAAAAAGGCTGCATATTTTATTTGTGGTTTCTAGTTTTGCATCATGACGTTTGGAAATATTTCGGATTAATCCATTTTTGTGACTTGTTCCCTTTATATAAAGTGAAAAACTCTTACACAACGAGAATGTTGAGATACTTTTGGAAGATACTCGTATTTTTAGGAGTGTTTTGTAAACAAAATATTTCGGAAATTGTTGAAGAACAATATTCATTTGCATACATTTTCTGCGAGACACTCTAATGTGTATATATGTATTTTGGCAATCATTACATTTTAAAACAACCTTCTCTATTACAAAATAAAGAAAGGATAAAAAACATAAGCTATCCACCCCTTGTAGAGTGCGTAAAAAATATAAATGAATACATATACACACATTATACATACTATGTTTGTGTCAAAGTCTGCACATTAGGGTGGCTCGATTTAGCAATCGATATTGTGCAATAGATTTTGCGATAGCTTTTTGCATGAAGAAAAAAATTTCAAGAAAAGTAAAAAAAATTTACTTTTTCTCCACATTTATTTTTAAGGTGTTTTTTTGTAGGTAATAAAAAATCGGTGGACATTTTTTTCCTCACGCTAAAAGCTATCGAAAAATCTATGGCACAGTAAAAAAATGTTGGCCTTACAAATCGACCCACTCTACTGCACATACATACTCGTACAATCATATGTATATTAAAATAGAAATAATATACTTTCAAATAATCGTCCCAACAATACAGTATGCCAAGAAACTCATTTAACAAACATAGTGAAATGTCTCCCAGTATATAAGGTTTCGAGTTCGCACTTTTTATTAAAATCGAAAATATGGATTTCCTGAATGCTTTAGCTAATCTTCATTTTTATTCATATCTAGAGATATCAAATATTCGACATATACAATTAACCGGTTTTTCGGTTTTTTTTATCGAATAAAACCGGTTATTCGATTTTTTGTCAATTTAATAATTGAGTTATAATTTAACTTTAAATTATTTTGTTTAATTAAAGAAATAAAAAAAATCGTTCAGTTATATTAAAAACTGTTTTCATAAAATTTACACAGAATTTGAATTCGAAAAAAAAGAAAGGATAGATATTAATATATTAGTTTAAGTTGATAGTTGTTGCAATATTAGTTCTTTTGAACTTCTTTTAATGTTAAACTGAGCTGAGTCTCTAGATTTTGCATTTATATCTGAAAATAAATAAAAACAAAAATATTTGATTTCGTCAAATAATTCGACATGAAATATCTGTAAAAAACGGTTTTCTTTGTTTGTTTTTTTCGTACCATAAGATATATTATAAAAAAAGTTTTCTAAACTTTATTCAACATATACATACATACATACATTCAACTAATCTATCTATATAAATATAAGTTTGTTTGCTTGTTTGAGCATCAGGCCTAAACTGCTGAACTGATTTTATTGAAATTAGGAACGTAGATAGATCCTTACTTGGAAGCGTCAATAGGCTATAACTTTTTTTAGTACTTGGACCAGAAAGGGATAAACAGGGGGAAAACCGGTAAAATTGGTACCATTAGTTCTTAAACAATAAATACTAAATGGCCGAACCGATTTTATTGAAATTTCCAACATAGATAGACTGTTATTTTGAAGCATCAATAGGCTATACTATTTTTCACTACTTGGTCTTTAAAGTGATAAAAAGGGGAAACAAGAAATTCCGGTATTAATTATATTCATTTATTTTTTTATAAAATCCTTACATATTTTTTTTTTTTTTTGACTACGACAGGGGTAGTTGAAAATATTTTTCAATTAATGCAAATAAAAAAAAATTTAAAAAAATTAAAAAAACAAAACGTACATAAAAGTTCAAAACAAAAAGATTTTTTAAAATCATAAAACAATACTATTAATATTTATTAACAATCAGCAAACATCAGCATTGCGCTCAGAATTTATTGATTTTCGAAATGAAAATACAAATAATGCAACATTGTTGAAATACACATAGATGCTGAAAATTAAACATTTGAAGAATAAATTGCTCGATGGTCCGTAGAACATGGAATCGAATCATTATAGATCATTATACATCTACACCACCATAGTGGGTGTAGACGTTTGTGCAGATGTTTGTAACGTCCAAAAATATTTGTCTAACATCCTCCTTAAAGTATACCATTCGACTGAGTCGATTAAACGATGTCCGTCTGGTTGGCTGTCCATGTAAACCTTGTGTGCCAAATACAAGTCGCAACTATGAAGATATTTCGATAAAATTTGGCACATACAATTTGTTCGGCAAAGGACGAAGCTTATTGAAACTGGCTGAAACCGGTCGATTATTTCACCTAGCCCCCATACAAAAGTCCTCCCTATATTGTACTTTATCGATCATAAATGTTTAATTTATATAGGTATCTATACAAATTTCACTCAAAATAAGTACTATATATACGGATTTCATGTCACCTAATATTATGATGATCGGTCGATAATTAGTGATAGCTCCCATATAAGGCCTGCTTCCGAATATCACTTTACGAGCACAAATCTCTTAAAAATGTTGGTATACACAAACATATTCATAAAAAAAATAAATTTTAAGGTTTAAAATAGAATTTAGTTAAAACACATTTTAGGCCAGAAATAGCTTTGTTATAAATTCGTATTCATAAACAGAATTTTAATGTTTTTTTTTTTTTTTTTTAAATTCTGTGATGGTAACACTATAACTTTTATGTGCCACTTCAATCATAGTGCAGCAAAATAATGCATATTTTATAATAAAGTACTCGTACTTTTTTTCAGTTAATAAAATCTGAAATTACAGATTAAACTTGTTGTTAAACTTGCACAATCAACGAATTATATACAAACATTTTTATATTTTTTTTTCAATTATTATTAAAAGCATGATACAAAAATAGAAGGTAGTCTCACTTTCTCTTTTTGTCGCCATATTAACGTTCTGACGTTTATTGGAATTATGAAAAATCGTGCTACCGTATTCATTCTTAAAATCCCATTTTTTGTTTATTTAAATGTAAAAAAAAAATAAAACAGCAAACAAAAAATTTAATAAAAAAATGTTAACTAAAAAAATTCGTTTTTGAAATAATTATAAACTATCCCTTATACAGACTCCAAGAAAAAAAAACACATAAAGCAAGAAGCCGAAACAAATTTTTAATATAAATTACACATTAAAATAAAATATTTCTTAAACGTGATTTCCCTTTTTTCATATGTGGCAAAGACTTTTTTATTGTTTACAAAAAACTAATTTCAAATAATTCCAATAAACTTCAAAAATATTTTTGTGAGAGAGAAGTGGAGCAACCTTGTATATTTGAATCATGATTAAAAGTATTCGAATGACGAATATTCTGTGATTAAATAAACATCACTATTTTATGATTTGTTTTATTAATTTATTTTTATTGTCATTTTTCTATGAGAAAACTCTTAATTTTAATGCCGGAGAGAGTAAATTAGTTTGTGTGGACCTTCTTTCACGATCTTTACACATTTAATTACTAAATGCCGTTACAGGTTAACTCTCTTCATTATCTTTGGTGAATATGTAAATAATACTTTTGAAGGTTTAATTCTAAACACCACAATTTCAGCTTCCAGCTCCTATTTATGTATATGGAATAACATAAGCTGCACTTTTGAAAGAACTATTTCAATAAATAACCGGAAGCCAAATTTTTATGGACGACAAAGGGAATTCGGGAGTTAAACATGCATTCACATAATTTATAGGTTTTTCTAATAAGAGCACTCTACATTACATACATTACATACATTAAATACATTACATACATTACATACATTATATACATTACATACATTACATACATTACATACATTACATACATTACATACATTACATACATTACATACATTACATACATTACATACATTACATACATTACATACATTACATACATTACATACATTACATACATTACATACATTACATACATTACATACATTACATACATTACATACATTACATACATTACATACATTACATACATTACATACATTACATACATTACATACATTACATACATTACATACATTACATACATTACATACATTACATACATTACATACATTACATACATTACATACATTACATACATTACATACATTACATACATTACATACATTACATACATTACATACATTACATACATTACATACATTACATACATTACATACATTACATACATTACATACATTACATACATTACATACATCACATACATTACATACATCACATACATTACATGTAAATTAATTGTAATCTTTTAAATGTATATATATTTATGTAAAATAATAATATTGAAATAAATCTAAAAAATTGTCAATTAATTGCAAAATTGTTTTAATTATTATTTTAGCTGATTTAGTGCAAAATTTCAATTGCAAACTTAATTTATTCAGTTAAAAATTTAATTGAAATTTGTGTAAAAATTCAATTACTATATTTAAACTATTTTAATTGGATTTTATTTCAATTAAAATTTGTAATTTCAATTTAATTAATAGTATCATTATGATGGTTGGAGCAAAATTAAATATTTTTTTAATCTATATAATCAATTTCGTAATTGAAACTGATTTTTATTTTTTCTGTGTGTTTAAAATTGTTATGAATATGACCGATAAAATTCAGCAAAAATAAGTTCTATCGGTTCATAATTAGTCATAGCTGCCATATAAGGCCTTTAGCTTTGAATCATTTCGTATGCTGGACCATGAAGATATTTTTACTTTTAAACAAGTAGGAGTGTTAATTCAACTGTGCCAAACCTTATAGACCCATAACCAGTTTAGTCTCAAAACAGCTTATTAGATCCACAACTAATTCTGTAACGCATTCTTATAGCCAGTACTCGTTCTAAATAAATTTATTAATGAAAATTTAAACATTGACACAATATACAAATTTTAATATTAAACATAAACATTTAATATCTCAAATGTTATTTTAAATGTTTATTATAAGAAATAAAAAATAAAATACTCGTCCATTTAAAAATCTTAAAAAAAATGAGATTATTGGATTTGATTTTTCATGGGTTGGGTTATGATAAATTTATTATAATTTACATAGGTATTTAAAATGAATTTGAGTAAATAAGTACTGAAGAAATAACGAAAATATCCATTCTTTTGAACAACGTGCACGAGTTGTTAGACATCATGCCGTGTGATAAATATGGGTATAAGGCAATTCATATTAATTACACGTAGTATTGAAATGGAAATAGGTCTGCCAAATACACTTTCAACGCAAACTGGTAAAGATAGATGCATATAATGTTATTACATTTGGAATTTCATCAGATCGTTTTTTGGCAGTCAAAGTTGCAGTAGAATTTCCAAAAGTAGCTATTTTAAAATCAAAGTTACTCGAAATTGGGGACAAAGAAGAGAACCATACAAGCAATTTAGCATTTAAAGCTAAGTTTTATAAATAAAAAAATCATAATCAACAAAATAAATATAATAATCGTGAAGAAGATATGTCCATAAATAAATAAGTATGTTATAAATGTTTCCGATGTGGTATAAAAGGTCATAAAGCCAAATACTGTAAGACTAGTGAAAACGTTCGATGTGTTGAACAGGAAATCGAAGATAGTATCTCAAATAGCGTTGCCAAATGTCCAGATTTTCGCGGGATTGTCCAGCTTTTAGTCACTGAATTCCGCGCGGTAATAATAATTCCCGCTTATTTAGGTTTTTCGAATTTAAAATGTTATTAAAGAACAGTTGATTTTTAACTAATTTCATTTAATAACATTATATTATTCTTTAATATGGAAAGTAAACTAACGATCAAATTTTGTTTTATTGTCATTATTTGGAAACAAATTCGAAATAAAACATGTTTTTGCGAATTTAGCAAAAAAAAAATAAATTTTGTATTCCTAAAAATAATTTTTAATGATAAATTTGCAGCTGCCCGTGGCAACTCGCTTTTTTGATTTTCTTGCGATAACAATAAAATAAAGCTATGAAGAAAATATACAATATAAGAAAAGATAGAATCACTGTTAATTGTTGATGTTTCGTCTAAGGTTGGATATTTTTACATAGTTGAGTGTCAGCGTGCTTTGTATAACAGACATCTGCAGCGAGTAAGTTTTTTCTTCATATGTGAAACTCGCTGTCAAATGCACAAGTAGGGAAGTGAAGATAATGTTGTCTTAATAAATACGAACAAGTAAGTAGCCGATGTTAATAGAGTACCGAAAAAAAAGAACATGTAATATATGAACAAAAAAAAAAAGAAGTACCTTAAAAATCATGTTCTCTTTATGTGGTACTGCAAGTATATGCGTATAAAAAATAAGACAGATTTAATATCAGATTTTAGAATATATTTCTATAATTTTAATAAATGACAATTTTAAAATATGCATAAGTGAATAAATAACAAAATATATTATAAACTTGGCTCATTTATTTCCATTTCTTATGAAGAAGAAAATATGAAATTTAAATTGTATTTGCCATACTTCACGTAGTACTGCAAGACCCTCGTGAAGTTTGGTTGTCGCTTGTTACTCGATATGTTCTCTTCACGTATATTGAGAGTGCGAGCGTAAAACAAACCTGTACTTAACTAGTAAACAGGGTTCCCAGATTTTTTTGTGTCTTATCCCCAAAAAAATATTTTTTATCCCCAAAACACAGTTTTTCTTATCCCCAGTAAAAAATATTAAAAATATAAAATAACACTATAAATAGAACGAAATGAAATAAATATTTGTTGCAGTAGGAAGGGCAAGTTTTTCAAGAATGAAAAATAACCTTTTGCAAATTTAAGAAGTGATTTTTTTTGCTGATCCTTGCATTAATGTGCATATTACGCACTTCAATTTGTTAAAGAAAATATTACTTTTGAGTTGTTTACCAATCGAATATTGGTTTTACACCTCATAATTTATATATACTTTAGGTCCTTATAAAACTTAAACACGATGTAGCTACTTCCGTTCGTTTGTCTGCCTGATGAAAGCAAAAATATTGTTTGACATCAAATTTTATTTATACAATTTTTAAATTTAGTTTACAAAATATTTTTCAAATAAGATAATTTTATTTTACTTTGTAACCAAATTTGTTATTACAATAAAATAAATCGTAAACTTTAATTTTGATTCTAATATGCATATCCATGCTTTTGTCTGCATATTTTCCAGTTTTTTAGTATTATTTCTAGCATTTTCAAACTTGCCCTGATAATGAGACTTCAACCATTTCATAAAATAAGTCATTTAACAAATCTAATTACTTGTGGTATACTGTAAACATTAGAGTTGTGTAGCTCATGAAAGACCTAGTTCAATTGAACTATTCACTTAAATGAGCGAAGTGAATCATTCATCATACTGAGCGTTTTCAGCTCAGCACTGAGCCAAGATGTATTAACCAGGTGGCAGCGTAACTACAACAATTACAACAATACAAGAACAACAGTGTGTAAAACCTTATAAACTGCCAAAAAATAAATTCACAAAAACGCACTTTTTAAAACGAAATAGTTTGTTTTAGCACTTTCAAATATTTTACGCACATAAAGCGGTAACTAAAACTCACTTTTATATATATAAAATAATCTTTTTACTCTTATAACAAATTTAAAAATGTTTGTAAACACGTTTTTGACATTTCATAAGGCACAATATAAGTATAGCAAAAAATAGTCAGCTGGCGTTACGCTGACACCTGGTTAAATATGCCTTGCACTGAGCGTTTTCAACTGAGCGCTGAGCGTTTCCAACTGAGCGCTGAGCTCAGAGCGTTTTCAACTGAGCTGTTTTGTAGTAAGCACATTTCTTTCTGTACTCATGAAAGAGCTGCACAAGCATATTCATTTTGTTTCAATGTTTCACTTTACTCGTCAAAGCTGTAACTTTCATTCGCTCACTGACATTGAAAAGTGAGCATTGTGTACAACAAAAATAAAACGATCGTTTTATTTTTGTGAATTTGTTATGTTTGTATGTATACATGAATGAAATAAACAAGATTGCGACATCGACGATACCGTTATTTTACTCTTTATTCGTGACGTCAACAATGATTGTTTTCTTATGTTTTGAATGTAAAATACTTACATTTTATATGAAATTTCAAAACAAATAGTGAAAAATAAATAAAAACAATTAATTAAAAATTAAATTGTGGTGTGCAGTCAAAAATTGCAATAATAATAATAATGATAATAATAAAAATAATAATAATTATAAAAAAAAAAAATTAAAATCGTCTGCAATAAGTTTTTTAAGTTCCATCAGATCCTACCTTATTAAAGCAATGGATAAGTTAAAAAAAATTAACGTTAAAACGTCCAAAATATGTATTTTTTCGTTTAAGAATGTACTTCAAAATAAGAAAACTTAATGAAGAACTCAGAGATTGTACGACATCAAGAAAAAGAAAATATAAAAAATAATGACTTGGACTAAAATATTGCAAAAATATTGAAAATTAATAAAGTAAAATATTTATAATAACATAAAACCTAAAATACATTTTATTTTATTAAACATAAATAACTTTTAAACATAATTATTGACTTTTCCATTATAAATCACATACAATTTTCATATAATACAATCAGTTTTAGTCAATGTTGACGTCACTGAGCCTAAGAAAATTTTTTTAAGAGAGCCATGTCGCCATCTGTGTTTATTTCTTTATGGTATGTATATGATCATATACTGCATTGCGCTCTGTCGTGTATATATTTTTGCTTTGATATGATGCAACGCAAGGCGAATTCATACAAGGTGGTGGCAGTTCTACAAAAACAACAATTGGTCTTAACAAATGTCAAAAAACAAAAATTAAAAATTAAACATATATGTATTAAAACTTAATATAGTGTAGATAATTGAATAGTGAGGGTACTACTTATTTATGTAAAAAATAAATATTTTGTTAATAAGCTTAGAATATGTAAATATTTAAATATAAACAAAAGCTTTGACAACTGTTAGAACCAAAAAGCGAAAAAAAAAGTTATCAGCTGATTGACTGACTTCACCTTGTATAAATTCGCCTTGATACAACGTTTGTAGGCTATGTTTCAAGAATTATTAGAGTTTTCAAATTATTTTTGTTTTCTTGGATCAATTTGGCTATGTGTGGTATTGAATGTGTGTGAATTTATTTATGGTATTGTGAGGCAGTAAGAAATAAAATTTTTAATACAGTTTGTAGGTATATTTAATAAAACAATAATTAAAAGGGATATACATAATTGTTATTTTTAAAATAATAGGTAATTGTAATTGAAAGTTTGTATTTAGTAAAAAAAAATACTATTTCAAAAATACATTGGTGCGATTATATCTACCGAAAAACAGAATTAAAAAACTACTAATATTCTTAATTAAATTAGCAATATTATTTCAATCACTTATTTTTAGAAAATAGATTTCTTATGCACTTTTTTACTATATTGATACATTAACAGAACATAACATTTAACAGGTACCATGAGCGATCTATCGTGGGGTTTTCACTGTTTTTTGAAAGTGATCCAATTTTTACGATATTTTTAAGTTGTAAAACAATAAAATCTTATTCCCAAAATTTAAAAATACCTTTTATAGGTATGTATATAGTAGTTAGAACATAAAACAATGAATGTTCTCTTTAACAAATATGTATTGTCTAAACATTTGGTTAGCATCGGAAATTAGAAATAATACAAAAATTAACTCTTATTTCCGAACAATATTATTTAAAAAAAATTCAATTTTATTTTTTGAAATTAAAATTTTAATTGTTATCAGTTATTTCACGCATAAATCTCTAATTGTCAAAATAATGTGTGTTTTTACAACTAACAACAGAAATGTTTGATTCAATTCACTACAAGCAATTCACAAGATGAAATGGTCATTATACATCATACTGAACTAATGAGCAGTGTTGCCAAAACTTTAAGACCATATACCACCAGATTGCACTTAAAATAACGCCAGAAACCACCAAAGATTTAAATAAAACCACTGATTTAAACCGCTAACTTTTTATTTAACGATTTATAAAGCGAAACTACTAAAACTAATTAAGTTCAATCCATTAGAAATTATCATTTAGAGATTTTGAATATATTTCTGAGGCATCAATTAAATTTAATAACTTTCTTGAGACTTCATAATCGTAGCAACACTTTTCATGGCGACGAAGGCAATTTTTAATAAAAATAAATTTTATTAAATTACAATACAATAATTTCAAAATTTCATTAACCATCTGATTTTGCAAACAAGTTCTCAAGTTTGATTTTACAATATTAACCAGACTAAAAACTCGCTCCACTTCTGCATTTGATCATGGCATACAAAGAATTTGAAAAGTAAAATCAGCTAGTTCTTTGAAAATATTATTTTCTGCGGAATCCTGATACTGCAAAAGCTCAAACCAAAATTATCTGAACAACATCCAAATTGTTTCAAATATGAAATAACATCTGTTACGAGTCCCGAAAAAGCACCATAACGAATTAGGTGCCGACCAGCTCACATGCATGATTCTTACTCACGGTGTGAGCACCTCCCTTCGTTATGGCCCAAAGAACTGTCACAATAAAATTCTGATCGTTACTATATACAACTATTAAATGGAACACCTATGAAGTGGAGTTAGATGTTCACTCCAATCTGCCCTTTCCCTACCATAATCTCCCATACCTATATATTTACGGGGATCCCTTCGAATTCATCAACCACACCACTTACCTTCAATAAACCACTCTGTTAAATATGATTATTCCTGCATTTTTTTTATTCACTTAATCATAACATTTTTCCTTTATTAAATCGATAATCTTAATGTATAAATGTGATCTAATATCATAAAACTCTATTTCAAAAATATGAACTATAAATCTAATTTTTTTAACATACAGATATTAATATAACAAAACAAATGTGTAACACTAATTCCTTAACTAATTTATTCCTGCCTCAACAAATACCAAACTAAAAACCATAAAAATTTCATAAATACAACAAAATCCCTTTATCTATTTGTTTCCTCATCAACTATATGTCCCAATAATTTGTTTGGGGGTTCCTATACGTAAACTACTATCAGCCTAAGAGAGCTCACTTAAACGATTGTTCTTCTGGCTTCTTTATGCCTGATTTAAATTTCTCTACCCGATTTGATGAGAACACTAAGACCGGAATAATAAATAAATTTTATGGAATAGAATGTTAGGTATTTATCGAAAAGCTAGGGTCAATTAAGATTAATATTAAAAAAAACAAAAATGACTAAAATAACTAAAACTAACAAACTTAAACTAAAAACGTTAAGATTTATATAATGGTGGTTAAATTGATTCAATATAGAGGATTATTAATTGTTGTTTTATTTTTTTTTTTTTATCAATAAACACTTCCCTGTTTACAATGGCTCTTCCTTTGATGATATCATCCAAGTAGAATTTATAAAGCAGTTGTTGCGCTTTGTGATTTTTCCAAAAAAAAATGTTGTAGTCCCCTTGTTTTGTTCTGGCCCTGCTCCAGTTATAGGGGACTAAGTGTTTCAATAGTTCAAAGATGATTACTGCAGGGATTTCCTTAGCTTCCTGTAGCTGAATCTGACCTGCTATAATTATTAAACTTAATCAGCATACTTCTATTATTTAGGCTAAGACGCTCTATCTTACCTTCTTTCTTTAGCAAGTTTATTTTTAATATTTCACTATGTGGTATATTTTCACTATTGAATATTCTTTGCTAGTTTTTCGTTTTTTTTTTTTATTGTTTAATTTAAATTAAATAAAATTTTTTCCTTTTTCCTTTTTTTTTTTTTGTTTAAAACAAAAGTATGTCCAATGTTTATGGGTTGTTTATTGTCCTCTATCTTTTTAAGATGGCTGAGCAGAAACTTATATTTATACCCTATATGTTCCAAGAATTTTTATTCCAATTGGGCCTGTTATATTTATGCTCCTTTAAATCATACCTTCATCGCATTCTCACATCGCATACCCAACCATCCTTTTCTAATTTTCCCACGATTTGTTTATAAACATTGAATAGCCTTATTTGAATTTAACGAACTATCAACATTTACTTTCATTCATAAAATTCTACGTACACATTTCCCTCACACTGTGTCTGACCACCCTCATTATATCACATCTGGCAACCCTTTTTACTACTACAGATGTTACGGCGAATTCATAACATGTGAGAAATTTAAACAAAAACATTAATTAATGACAACAAAGAAGCAGACAACATATAAACTGAGGGTAAGTATTTATTAAAATATCTTATAATTAATAGTTAATAAATTTTCTTTTCTTTTCAGGAATGCTGGTAAATGCGTATCGTTTCAATTCAATTAAATTTCTAATACTAATCTGTTTTTTTTTCTTCTTTCTTTCAGATTTTTGAGTTTGGGAAAGGTTGTGGCTTAACTCCACCACATGATTTCAGACCATTCCCAGGTCGGTGTTTCCACTGCGAACTGACCACTCGCATACTCTCCTGGTGGAACCCTTATCAAATAGGCCATCGAGCCAATACTTATCTGTAGTGTAGCCTAACAAAAACTAACAACAAACAAAACCAAAAAATTTACTAACATTAGATTAACCACAAAATTTGTTAAAATAGGGTACGGCCACGGACAAGGCAGTCAGAACTGCTGGCCAACTGGAATAGTACCCCCAAAAAGGTATCTTATAAGTACCCCCCACGCAAAATTTTTTTTCAATTCCCTTAGGCATAATGTCAAGGGGAATTTTGCTAAAGGGCACTGCAACAAAACTCCGGGCTTAGCAAGCTACCGTAGATAAGAACGGTGTGCAAGTGCCATACGAAATGCTCAGTAAACGTGGGGAACTCCCACACCCTGAGTCTCATCAGCCGGGCCTACATTCGTCAATTTTAATGTGAATAAATCTAATTCGTAAGTTCGCTGGTTATTTAATTGGTTGTTATATTTATTTTCAGATTCGGTACGATTGGCTGTTCTTAATCATCATTACAGTTTACTTTTAATAGGTAGATGCTGAACAACAGATTCCGTCTGTTTTAGGGAAGTATTTGAAATTTTATAATTTATTATAATGAAGTTACTTGGTGTTTGGTTTTTCTATTTTTAGATGTCATTTGCATGTAGCCTTTTCCGAAGCCAAACAATTTTAATACTTGTCGTTATTGCACGAGTTTTTCAACTTTATGGTAAGTACATATATATGAATAAACATAAGATAAATGTATAATATAATTTTAAAATCTATATATATAAACAAGTTACATTTATTAGGACGAAACTAAAACACTTAAAAAAAAATAATTGTATAAATAATCAAAATAAATTGTTTCCTAAGTCCTAATATTGCACGTTGTTTATCACAGATTCTATCACAGTTTCTAAAATTATATTATTGCACATTTAAACTTTAATATCTTTTACGTGAAATACCCCTATAGGTTTTCCACTCATAGATTCCAATTCATACATATTATTACCAACAGGATTTAATATTCGGCATTTTATAAACTTTTTGCAAAATTTAGCATTTATATTTTTCTTAAAGTCACTCAATACAGTGTTCCGTCTATAAACTTCTTGGCCTGGTATGAATTTTACAATTCTAGCCCTTTGGTTATATCTTCTAGCAGATTTCTCGTAGGCTTCATGCATGTTTTTCTTAATGTTTTCTCGGATAATTTCAAGTTTTTCATTCCTATCAAAATTTAGAATTTCATGATCACTCAATGATGAAAGTTTTCTAGCTAATTTGTAGTCAGCACCACTAGAGAACATGTGAAACCCAAATAGCGAGAAGAATGGGGAAACGCCAGTAGCAGAATGAATGGATGTTCTTAAGGCACATTCAATTTCGGATAAATATAGATCCCAATCCCTATGATCATCATCTAGATATTGCCTAATTGCAGCCAATACGGATTGATTCACCCTTTCTGAGGTGAATAAAAGGCTGTTCTTATGTGATTAATTTTATATGTTTCTATCATATTTTTAAATGATTTTGCTACAAACTGGACCCCATTATCACTATGGATAACTTCTGGAACTCCGAATTTATGAAAAATCTCGGTTACCAAAAACTGTAAAACGTTATTTGTGGTTGCTTCTTTCATAGCCTTTAAAAATATAAATTTTGAAAAATGATCTACTACAATAAATATAAAACAATTTCCATTTTTCGACCTAGGATACTTTCCGAGAAAATCTATGTAAAGTTTTTGGAATGGTCTTTCCGTTACGACTTCTTCACCAATTCCTGGCATTAAATTGCGATTTGAAGGCTTAGTTTCCTTGCAAATTTGACAATTTGAAACATAAGCTTTTATCTGGCTAGTCATTTTCGGCCAGTAGAAATACCTCTTAACTCTTTCTAAAGTTTTCGCGATACCTCCATGCGCTACGTTATTTGGTGCATGAGCTTTTTCGACAATAGCTATTGCTATGTTCTCCGGAATCCACAATTTCCATTGGTATTCATCACAAAGTTCCTGATTGTATTTAGTTCTCTTGAAAACCATGCCATCAATGACCTTGAGATCAGGCAATTTTTCCTTATTCTCTGTAACTTCAGTAATAAGATTTTGGTATGCTTCACTTTCGAATTCTGTGGTCTCAAAATCTAGCATTTCATCCTTACTTATCTCGTTAACTACAATTTCACGCGGTGCCCTAGACAACATGTCAGCTACAACATTATCCGATCCTTTTCGGTGTTTTATATCGAAGTCATAAGCCTGTAATTGTAAAGACCATCTTGCTAATCGTCCACTTAGATCCTTTAATGTCATTAGCCATTTCAAGCTGGCGTGATCTGTTATGACCGTAAATGGCATCATTTCCACATATGGTCTGAATTTTCAAATAGCTAACACTGCGGCCAAACACTCTTTCTCTGTAACGCTGTAATTCTTTTGACAAGAATTCAGCTTCTGAGAGTAAAACGCAATTGGATGCTCTTCCTCTTTTTCGTTTAGCTGAAATAATACAGCACCTACACCATAATCAGATGCGTCGCATTGGACAAAAAATCTTTTTGAAAAGTTAGGATGCCTTAGCACCGGAGCAGAAGTCAGAGCTCTTTTTAATTTTTCAAAAGCATCGGCCGCCTCTGAAGTCATAACAAATTTTTTGGATTTTTTTAATGTGTCAGTCAAAGGAGCTGAAATAGTAGCAAAGTCGCGTATAAAACGCCTATACCACCCAGCGGTACCTAGAAAACTTCTGACCTCTCTTGTGGTCTTGGGTAATTTAATGTTTTTGATTGCTTCTACCTTTCCCGGGTCCGTTTTTAACATACCTCCCCCTACAATAAAACCTAGATACTTCAGTTCTTGAAAACAAAATTTAGATTTATTTAGCCCAATAGTGAGATTTGCTTCCTTGAGACACTTCGCGACCTCAGATAACAATCGTAAATGTTCCTCAAATGTACTTGATATAACTAACAGATCATCTAAATATATGAATACGTTGTCTTTTAAACTCTGGGGTATCACCTTGTCCATTAACCTGCACAGTCGTTGAGCCGCATTACATAAACCGAAAGGCATTACTCTGAATTGATATAATGGACGACCAGCTACGGTGAATGCAGTGTATTGCTTGCTTTGCTCATCAAGTTTAATTTGCCAGAAGGCATACTTGAGATCCACGCTGCTTATAAAATAGGTCTCATCTATCCTACTCAGAATACCATCTATATTTTGTAATGGGTAGGCGTCTTTTATTGTGAGTTTATTTAACTTTCTAGCGTCTAAACATAAACGATTTTTTCCGGGTTTTCTCACTACTGTTGTTCTATTACTCCACGGACTATTGCTCAATTCAATTACATTAAGTTTTAACATATTATCAATTTCTGCATATGTGATTTCCTGGACAGCTGGAGATATTGGATAATAGCGTTCCTTAACTGGAACAGCATCATCCACTAATTTTATACTATGCTCTTCCATAGATGTCAGTCCCAATCCCTTTTCCTCAAAAGTATTAAAAAGTTTTACCACTTTATCTAACTTTTCCTGTTGATCATCTGTCAGATCATGTGGTTTCATCTTATATTCTATACTAGAATCACTAAAGTCTTTCTGTATTTTACGAATATCTAGCTCATCTATTCCTACAATCTCAGGAGCCAGTCTAAACGTCCTCCAAAAATCTATTCCTAAGTACAAACTTTGTTCCAATTCTGGACAAAGATACAATAACATTTCGTGTTGTTGCTCTTTGTACATTATGAATATTTTTACTTTTCCTATTATACTATGTTGTTGGCCGCTGGCAGTTTTCACATTGGTCAACAAAGGGTATACTTGGATTTCATTTTCCTCTACAAACTCTCGACAACCTTTTCCTAAAATACTAACTGAGGCTCCTGAATCTAATAATCCTTTTCGCAATGAACCTTTTATACTCACTTCTACAAAAACTCTGGGATCATTCATATTTCTATTTGCTCTTTTTACAGAATCTACTACAAATCTTCTGGTTCGTTTACGCTCTTTAAATTTCCGGCGAAGTTTCAATATTCGTTCCGAAACCATTTTTGGTCCAAAAATTCTAGCCCTAACTCTGTCATAATTTTGTTGTCTAATTTCTAAAGGGAGATAATGTCGTTTTTGAGGTATGTATTTACTATCATTGGCATTAATTATATTTTGTGCTACTATGTTGCCTTCGATTTTATATTCAGTTAGGTTCTCTGTGCTGCAGGGTTCTCCCTGTGACGAAGGTCCCCTGTTGTCCCCACGCCGCTCTTCATGTTTTTTTGCTGACAAAATGGGCATTTTGGCGTAGTAACATTAGGTTTTCCGCATTTATAACAAAATAGAGCTCGTTGCTCAACTGGACATTCCATAAATACATGACCAACAACTTTACAATTCCAGCAAATTACTGGTTGCTTTTGTTGTTGTTGTTGTTGTCCAAAGTGCAATGCGTCTACGTCAATTATTTCAGGACGAGTTATGACATCATTATCTTCTGCATCATCATAATAGATTTCATTTACTTGCCTAGACATTCGGTTTGTTGGCATAGAATTTCTAAATTCTTTTCTAGGGAAATTTCTTTCCGCTTCGTTGCACTCAATACGTAACTGCTCTACTGAGGACACAGCTATAGGGTAAACTATTCTTGCAACATTTAGATTAAGGTTTCGTTTAAAAATTTTGATCATATCATATTCTGGTATAGGCTGTGTCAATTTTGACCTCAGCTTATTCATCACATGAAAATAATCATCGATCGATTCAGAATTTTCCTGTTTCCTTTCCACTAAATCTCTCATAACTTCAAAATTTGACCTTGGTTTCTGATATTGTGATAACAAGGCTAAGCGAAGAACTGGCCATTCTGTCATTCCATGCATTCCTATGAAAGACCAATACCAATCCTTTACCGAATCTGAAACTAATAAATGAAAATCTCGAACAACTTCTCTCTCGGGGATATTATAATGTGCCCTCAAATGTTCCAATCTAAATATAAAATCATCAATAGTGATGGATTTGTTATCAAAAACAATACCTAACTTATCAATCCTAATTTGTCTAAAATCAAATATCTCTTGATTTCCAGGTCCAGAATTATTCTCCTTTCACGACGGACAATTTGGAGGATGGTTAGCAGAGAATTGAAAATTAAAACCAGGAAGATTGGGTGTTCGAGTTGAATAACGATCAGGTATGTACATATTTGTGTTTTCTGCATTTACGTTTGCATTCAAATTACTATTGTTATTATAGGCATCAGCATTATGACCATTTACTACATTGCGAATACGGTTGTTGTTGTTGGGAAAAGTATTGGGAGTACTACCTGTTTGATTTGAGGCAACCACACGGGAAAGATTCTCTACAGCCTTGGCTAAATCACCGATGTTCTTTTTAATATCTACCATCTCGTCCTGCACCATCTTGCGGACTTTATCCTCTAGAGATCTTTGTACCATCATTGCTTCATCTACAACCAAGTTTCTAACACCTGGTGCCAACCCCTCATCATTGCCCTCACAATTAATTCCAGGATTTGACACTACTGATTCCCCAGGGGCTCCTGCTATTATTGTCCCAGAAAGGTCAGTAATCTGCGACACAACATTGCTCCCATTGGAATTTGGATTACCTGATGTATTCATTCTATACGTTTTTCTTTGTTTAGGTTCGGTATGGATTGTGGATCTATTCAAATCAAAATCTGGGTTTCTATTTCTTTTTCTACTCTTTTGTATTTCGATTGATGTACTAGATTCTATTTCACTTTGTCTATTATATTTTCTAGTTTTATATCTAGTGTTAACATTCATACCTTTAACTTCTCAACATATACAAAAATTACTAGACTATTACTAACGCCAAACAAATAAACAAATGCTGTATACGATCTCAAAAAAAAACTATATGTATATATAAAAACTAACAAAAATTCACACAATTTGCTAAAAATACTTTTCTTAAAATATCTAATTTTCTAATAATTTAAACTAACTGATTTTAATCATAATAAACTATACGTTATAATTAAAAAATATATACCTAATCATATAAAGATAATTTCCAATAATTTGGAGAATAAATTAAATTTCATAAACTTTTTCCAATTTCAAATTTTTCCTTTTCTTTCAGAATTTTATTTTGTGAGTGGTTATTTTTGGTAGTGGTGTGTATATCTCATTTATATGCTACTTCTCTTAGGTGTTCCCAGTCAAAATTAATAAAAATAAACTATGAACTTTAAAGTTTGTACATTGAAAAGTCTTAACGAATAGACTTTCAAAGGATCACAATGAAATTATTCTGATACTTCAACTTCAAGATATTTATCCTGAGGGGCTATCAGATTCAGTTCATTGTGATGACAAACTAATACAAACAAGCATCTTTTCTTTAAAACATTTAGTGGTAATTTGTACGAATAAAGTTGACTTTATTCCGTGCAACTATTATGAACTTTATTTACCACTCTGAAAATTAAGATATAACCTATATGCCGTAGGAACTAATCTCAACATTCAAGTACAACAACTTTTGGATTTTCCAATTCTCATAAGGGCTACTTAAATGATTGAGATTACTTTCTATCGAGATTTTTGGTAATATTTCACTGGCTATTATAATTTCAAAACTATTGGTCTATTGTTTTGTGTTTTGATGTCTCTACACACTATTCTTTCTACATAAACATATTGCTTTTAAATTTGGGCGCCATACTGTTACGAGTCCCGAAAAAGCACCATAACGAATTAGGTGCCGACCAGCTCACATGCATGATTCTTACTCACGGTGTGAGCACCTCCCTTCGTTATGGCCCAAAGAACTGTCACAATAAAATTCTGATCGTTACTATATACAACTATTAAATGGAACACCTATGAAGTGGAGTTAGATGTTCACTCCAATCTGCCCTTTCCCTACCATAATCTCCCATACCTATATATTTACGGGGATCCCTTCGAATTCATCAACCACACCACTTACCTTCAATAAACCACTCTGTTAAATATGATTATTCCTGCATTTTTTTTATTCACTTAATCATAACATTTTTCCTTTATTAAATCGATAATCTTAATGTATAAATGTGATCTAATATCATAAAACTCTATTTCAAAAATATGAACTATAAATCTAATTTTTTTAACATACAGATATTAATATAACAAAACAAATGTGTAACACTAATTCCTTAACTAATTTATTCCTGCCTCAACAAATACCAAACTAAAAACCATAAAAATTTCATAAATACAACAAAATCCCTTTATCTATTTGTTTCCTCATCAACTATATGTCCCAATAATTTGTTTGGGGGTTCCTATACGTAAACTACTATCAGCCTAAGAGAGCTCACTTAAACGATTGTTCTTCTGGCTTCTTTATGCCTGATTTAAATTTCTCTACCCGATTTGATGAGAACACTAAGACCGGAATAATAAATAAATTTTATGGAATAGAATGTTAGGTATTTATCGAAAAGCTAGGGTCAATTAAGATTAATATTAAAAAAAAACAAAAATGACTAAAATAACTAAAACTAACAAACTTAAACTAAAAACGTTAAGATTTATATAATGGTGGTTAAATTGATTCAATATAGAGGATTATTAATTGTTGTTTTATTTTTTTTTTTTATCAATAAACACTTCCCTGTTTACAATGGCTCTTCCTTTGATGATATCATCCAAGTAGAATTTATAAAGCAGTTGTTGCGCTTTGTGATTTTTCCAAAAAAAAATGTTGTAGTCCCCTTGTTTTGTTCTGGCCCTGCTCCAGTTATAGGGGACTAAGTGTTTCAATAGTTCAAAGATGATTACTGCAGGGATTTCCTTAGCTTCCTGTAGCTGAATCTGACCTGCTATAATTATTAAACTTAATCAGCATACTTCTATTATTTAGGCTAAGACGCTCTATCTTACCTTCTTTCTTTAGCAAGTTTATTTTTAATATTTCACTATGTGGTATATTTTCACTATTGAATATTCTTTGCTAGTTTTTCGTTTTTTTTTTTTATTGTTTAATTTAAATTAAATAAAATTTTTTCCTTTTTCCTTTTTTTTTTTGTTTAAAACAAAAGTATGTCCAATGTTTATGGGTTGTTTATTGTCCTCTATCTTTTTAAGATGGCTGAGCAGAAACTTATATTTATACCCTATATGTTCCAAGAATTTTTATTCCAATTGGGCCTGTTATATTTATGCTCCTTTAAATCATACCTTCATCGCATTCTCACATCGCATACCCAACCATCCTTTTCTAATTTTCCCACGATTTGTTTATAAACATTGAATAGCCTTATTTGAATTTAACGAACTGTCAACATTTACTTTCATTCATAAAATTCTACGTACACATTTCCCTCACACTGTGTCTGACCACCCTCATTATATCACATCTGGCAACCCTTTTTACTACTACAGATGTTACGGCGAATTCATAACATGTGAGAAATTTAAACAAAAACATTAATTAATGACAACAAAGAAGCAGACAACATATAAACTGAGGGTAAGTATTTATTAAAATATCTTATAATTAATAGTTAATAAATTTTCTTTTCTTTTCAGGAATGCTGGTAAATGCGTATCGTTTCAATTCAATTAAATTTCTAATACTAATCTGTTTTTTTTTCTTCTTTCTTTCAGATTTTTGAGTTTGGGAAAGGTTGTGGCTTAACTCCACCACATGATTTCAGACCATTCCCAGGTCGGTGTTTCCACTGCGAACTGACCACTCGCATACTCTCCTGGTGGAACCCTTATCAAATAGGCCATCGAGCCAATACTTATCTGTAGTGTAGCCTAACAAAAACTAACAACAAACAAAACCAAAAAATTTACTAACATTAGATTAACCACAAAATTTGTTAAAATAGGGTACGGCCACGGACAAGGCAGTCAGAACTGCTGGCCAACTGGAATAGTACCCCCAAAAAGGTATCTTATAAGTACCCCCCACGCAAAATTTTTTTTCAATTCCCTTAGGCATAATGTCAAGGGGAATTTTGCTAAAGGGCACTGCAACAAAACTCCGGGCTTAGCAAGCTACCGTAGATAAGAACGGTGTGCAAGTGCCATACGAAATGCTCAGTAAACGTGGGGAACTCCCACACCCTGAGTCTCATCAGCCGGGCCTACATTCGTCAATTTTAATGTGAATAAATCTAATTCGTAAGTTCGCTGGTTATTTAATTGGTTGTTATATTTATTTTCAGATTCGGTACGATTGGCTGTTCTTAATCATCATTACAGTTTACTTTTAATAGGTAGATGCTGAACAACAGATTCCGTCTGTTTTAGGGAAGTATTTGAAATTTTATAATTTATTATAATGAAGTTACTTGGTGTTTGGTTTTTCTATTTTTAGATGTCATTTGCATGTAGCCTTTTCCGAAGCCAAACAATTTTAATACTTGTCGTTATTGCACGAGTTTTTCAACTTTATGGTAAGTACATATATATGAATAAACATAAGATAAATGTATAATATAATTTTAAAATCTATATATATAAACAAGTTACATTTATTAGGACGAAACTAAAACACTTAAAAAAAAATAATTGTATAAATAATCAAAATAAATTGTTTCCTAAGTCCTAATATTGCACGTTGTTTATCACAGATTCTATCACAGTTTCTAAAATTATATTATTGCACATTTAAACTTTAATATCTTTTACGTGAAATACCCCTATAGGTTTTCCACTCATAGATTCCAATTCATACATATTATTACCAACAGGATTTAATATTCGGCATTTTATAAACTTTTTGCAAAATTTAGCATTTATATTTTTCTTAAAGTCACTCAATACAGTGTTCCGTCTATAAACTTCTTGGCCTGGTATGAATTTTACAATTCTAGCCCTTTGGTTATATCTTCTAGCAGATTTCTCGTAGGCTTCATGCATGTTTTTCTTAATGTTTTCTCGGATAATTTCAAGTTTTTCATTCCTATCAAAATTTAGAATTTCATGATCACTCAATGATGAAAGTTTTCTAGCTAATTTGTAGTCAGCACCACTAGAGAACATGTGAAACCCAAATAGCGAGAAGAATGGGGAAACGCCAGTAGCAGAATGAATGGATGTTCTTAAGGCACATTCAATTTCGGATAAATATAGATCCCAATCCCTATGATCATCATCTAGATATTGCCTAATTGCAGCCAATACGGATTGATTCACCCTTTCTGAGGCATTAGATTGAGGTGAATAAAAGGCTGTTCTTATGTGATTAATTTTATATGTTTCTATCATATTTTTAAATGATTTTGCTACAAACTGGGCCCCATTATCACTATGGATAACTTCTGGAACTCCGAATTTATGAAAAATCTCGGTTACCAAAAACTGTAAAACGTTATTTGTGGTTGCTTCTTTCATAGCCTTTAAAAATATAAATTTTGAAAAATGATCTACTACAATAAATATAAAACAATTTCCATTTTTCGACCTAGGATACTTTCCGAGAAAATCTATGTAAAGTTTTTGGAATGGTCTTTCCGTTACGACTTCTTCACCAATTCCTGGCATTAAATTGCGATTTGAAGGCTTAGTTTCCTTGCAAATTTGACAATTTGAAACATAAGCTTTTATCTGGCTAGTCATTTTCGGCCAGTAGAAATACCTCTTAACTCTTTCTAAAGTTTTCGCGATACCTCCATGCGCTACGTTATTTGGTGCATGAGCTTTTTCGACAATAGCTATTGCTATGTTCTCCGGAATCCACAATTTCCATTGGTATTCATCACAAAGTTCCTGATTGTATTTAGTTCTCTTGAAAACCATGCCATCAATGACCTTGAGATCAGGCAATTTTTCCTTATTCTCTGTAACTTCAGTAATAAGATTTTGGTATGCTTCACTTTCGAATTCTGTGGTCTCAAAATCTAGCATTTCATCCTTACTTATCTCGTTAACTACAATTTCACGCGGTGCCCTAGACAACATGTCAGCTACAACATTATCCGATCCTTTTCGGTGTTTTATATCGAAGTCATAAGCCTGTAATTGTAAAGACCATCTTGCTAATCGTCCACTTAGATCCTTTAATGTCATTAGCCATTTCAAGCTGGCGTGATCTGTTATGACCGTAAATGGCATCATTTCCACATATGGTCTGAATTTTCAAATAGCTAACACTGCGGCCAAACACTCTTTCTCTGTAACGCTGTAATTCTTTTGACAAGAATTCAGCTTCTGAGAGTAAAACGCAATTGGATGCTCTTCCTCTTTTTCGTTTAGCTGAAATAATACAGCACCTACACCATAATCAGATGCGTCGCATTGGACAAAAAATCTTTTTGAAAAGTTAGGATGCCTTAGCACCGGAGCAGAAGTCAGAGCTCTTTTTAATTTTTCAAAAGCATCGGCCGCCTCTGAAGTCATAACAAATTTTTTGGATTTTTTTAATGTGTCAGTCAAAGGAGCTGAAATAGTAGCAAAGTCGCGTATAAAACGCCTATACCACCCAGCGGTACCTAGAAAACTTCTGACCTCTCTTGTGGTCTTGGGTAATTTAATGTTTTTGATTGCTTCTACCTTTCCCGGGTCCGTTTTTAACATACCTCCCCCTACAATAAAACCTAGATACTTCAGTTCTTGAAAACAAAATTTAGATTTATTTAGCCCAATAGTGAGATTTGCTTCCTTGAGACACTTCGCGACCTCAGATAACAATCGTAAATGTTCCTCAAATGTACTTGATATAACTAACAGATCATCTAAATATATGAATACGTTGTCTTTTAAACTCTGGGGTATCACCTTGTCCATTAACCTGCACAGTCGTTGAGCCGCATTACATAAACCGAAAGGCATTACTCTGAATTGATATAATGGACGACCAGCTACGGTGAATGCAGTGTATTGCTTGCTTTGCTCATCAAGTTTAATTTGCCAGAAGGCATACTTGAGATCCACGCTGCTTATAAAATAGGTCTCATCTATCCTACTCAGAATACCATCTATATTTTGTAATGGGTAGGCGTCTTTTATTGTGAGTTTATTTAACTTTCTAGCGTCTAAACATAAACGATTTTTTCCGGGTTTTCTCACTACTGTTGTTCTATTACTCCACGGACTATTGCTCAATTCAATTACATTAAGTTTTAACATATTATCAATTTCTGCATATGTGATTTCCTGGACAGCTGGAGATATTGGATAATAGCGGTCCTTAACTGGAACAGCATCATCCACTAATTTTATACTATGCTCTTCCATAGATGTCAGTCCCAATCCCTTTTCCTCAAAAGTATTAAAAAGTTTTACCACTTTATCTAACTTTTCCTGTTGATCATCTGTCAGATCATGTGGTTTCATCTTATATTCTATACTAGAATCACTAAAGTCTTTCTGTATTTTACGAATATCTAGCTCATCTATTCCTACAATCTCAGGAGCCAGTCTAAACGTCCTCCAAAAATCTATTCCTAAGTACAAACTTTGTTCCAATTCTGGACAAAGATACAATAACATTTCGTGTTGTTGCTCTTTGTACATTATGAATATTTTTACTTTTCCTATTATACTATGTTGTTGGCCGCTGGCAGTTTTCACATTGGTCAACAAAGGGTATACTTGGATTTCATTTTCCTCTACAAACTCTCGACAACCTTTTCGTAAAATACTAACTGAGGCTCCTGAATCTAATAATCCTTTTCGCAATGAACCTTTTATACTCACTTCTACAAAAACTCTGGGATCATTCATATTTCTATTTGCTCTTTTTACAGAATCTACTACAAATCTTCTGGTTCGTTTACGCTCTTTAAATTTCCGGCGAAGTTTCAATATTCGTTCCGAAACCATTTTTGGTCCAAAAATTCTAGCCCTAACTCTGTCATAATTTTGTTGTCTAATTTCTAAAGGGAGATAATGTCGTTTTTGAGGTATGTATTTACTATCATTGGCATTAATTATATTTTGTGCTACTATGTTGCCTTCGATTTTATATTCAGTTAGGTTCTCTGTGCTGCAGGGTTCTCCCTGTGACGAAGGTCCCCTGTTGTCCCCACGCCGCTCTTCATGTTTTTTTGCTGACAAAATGGGCATTTTGGCGTAGTAACATTAGGTTTTCCGCATTTATAACAAAATAGAGCTCGTTGCTCAACTGGACATTCCATAAATACATGACCAACAACTTTACAATTCCAGCAAATTACTGGTTGCTTTTGTTGTTGTTGTTGTTGTCCAAAGTGCAATGCTTCTACGTCAATTATTTCAGGACGAGTTATGACATCATTATCTTCTGCATCATCATAATAGATTTCATTTACTTGCCTAGACATTCGGTTTGTTGGCATAGAATTTCTAAATTCTTTTCTAGGGAAATTTCTTTCCGCTTCGTTGCACTCAATACGTAACTGCTCTACTGAGGACACAGCTATAGGGTAAACTATTCTTGCAACATTTAGATTAAGGTTTCGTTTAAAAATTTTGATCATATCATATTCTGGTATAGGCTGTGTCAATTTTGACCTCAGCTTATTCATCACATGAAAATAATCATCGATCGATTCAGAATTTTCCTGTTTCCTTTCCACTAAATCTCTCATAACTTCAAAATTTGACCTTGGTTTCTGATATTGTGATAACAAGGCTAAGCGAAGAACTGGCCATTCTGTCATTCCATGCATTCCTATGAAAGACCAATACCAATCCTTTACCGAATCTGAAACTAATAAATGAAAATCTCGAACAACTTCTCTCTCGGGGATATTATAATGTGCCCTCAAATGTTCCAATCTAAATATAAAATCATCAATAGTGATGGATTTGTTATCAAAAACAATACCTAACTTATCAATCCTAATTTGTCTAAAATCAAATATCTCTTGATTTCCAGGTCCAGAATTATTCTCCTTTCACGACGGACAATTTGGAGGATGGTTAGCAGAGAATTGAAAATTAAAACCAGGAAGATTGGGTGTTCGAGTTGAATAACGATCAGGTATGTACATATTTGTGTTTTCTGCATTTACGTTTGCATTCAAATTACTATTGTTATTATAGGCATCAGCATTATGACCATTTACTACATTGCGAATACGGTTGTTGTTGTTGGGAAAAGTATTGGGAGTACTACCTGTTTGATTTGAGGCAACCACACGGGAAAGATTCTCTACAGCCTTGGCTAAATCACCGATGTTCTTTTTAATATCTACCATCTCGTCCTGCACCATCTTGCGGACTTTATCCTCTAGAGATCTTTGTACCATCATTGCTTCATCTACAACCAAGTTTCTAACACCTGGTGCCAACCCCTCATCATTGCCCTCACAATTAATTCCAGGATTTGACACTACTGATTCCCCAGGGGCTCCTGCTATTATTGTCCCAGAAAGGTCAGTAATCTGCGACACAACATTGCTCCCATTGGAATTTGGATTACCTGATGTATTCATTCTATACGTTTTTCTTTGTTTAGGTTCGGTATGGATTGTGGATCTATTCAAATCAAAATCTGGGTTTCTATTTCTTTTTCTACTCTTTTGTATTTCGATTGATGTACTAGATTCTATTTCACTTTGTCTATTATATTTTCTAGTTTTATATCTAGTGTTAACATTCATACCTTTAACTTCTCAACATATACAAAAATTACTAGACTATTACTAACGCCAAACAAATAAACAAATGCTGTATACGATCTCAAAAAAAAACTATATGTATATATAAAAACTAACAAAAATTCACACAATTTGCTAAAAATACTTTTCTTAAAATATCTAATTTTCTAATAATTTAAACTAACTGATTTTAATCATAATAAACTATACGTTATAATTAAAAAATATATACCTAATCATATAAAGATAATTTCCAATAATTTGGAGAATAAATTAAATTTCATAAACTTTTTCCAATTTCAAATTTTTCCTTTTCTTTCAGAATTTTATTTTGTGAGTGGTTATTTTTGGTAGTGGTGTGTATATCTCATTTATATGCTACTTCTCTTAGGTGTTCCCAGTCAAAATTAATAAAAATAAACTATGAACTTTAAAGTTTGTACATTGAAAAGTCTTAACGAATAGACTTTCAAAGGATCACAATGAAATTATTCTGATACTTCAACTTCAAGATATTTATCCTGAGGGGCTATCAGATTCAGTTCATTGTGATGACAAACTAATACAAACAAGCATCTTTTCTTTAAAACATTTAGTGGTAATTTGTACGAATAAAGTTGACTTTATTCCGTGCAACTATTATGAACTTTATTTACCACTCTGAAAATTAAGATATAACCTATATGCCGTAGGAACTAATCTCAACATTCAAGTACAACAACTTTTGGATTTTCCAATTCTCATAAGGGCTACTTAAATGATTGAGATTACTTTCTATCGAGATTTTTGGTAATATTTCACTGGCTATTATAATTTCAAAACTATTGGTCTATTGTTTTGTGTTTTGATGTCTCTACACACTATTCTTTCTACATAAACATATTGCTTTTAAATTTGGGCGCCATACTGTTACGAGTCCCGAAAAAGCACCATAACGAATTAGGTGCCGACCAGCTCACATGCATGATTCTTACTCACGGTGTGAGCACCTCCCTTCGTTATGGCCCAAAGAACTGTCACAATAAAATTCTGATCGTTACTATATACAACTATTAAATGGAACACCTATGAAGTGGAGTTAGATGTTCACTCCAATCTGCCCTTTCCCTACCATAATCTCCCATACCTATATATTTACGGGGATCCCTTCGAATTCATCAACCACACCACTTACCTTCAATAAACCACTCTGTTAAATATGATTATTCCTGCATTTTTTTTATTCACTTAATCATAACATTTTTCCTTTATTAAATCGATAATCTTAATGTATAAATGTGATCTAATATCATAAAACTCTATTTCAAAAATATGAACTATAAATCTAATTTTTTTAACATACAGATATTAATATAACAAAACAAATGTGTAACACTAATTCCTTAACTAATTTATTCCTGCCTCAACAAATACCAAACTAAAAACCATAAAAATTTCATAAATACAACAAAATCCCTTTATCTATTTGTTTCCTCATCAACTATATGTCCCAATAATTTGTTTGGGGGTTCCTATACGTAAACTACTATCAGCCTAAGAGAGCTCACTTAAACGATTGTTCTTCTGGCTTCTTTATGCCTGATTTAAATTTCTCTACCCGATTTGATGAGAACACTAAGACCGGAATAATAAATAAATTTTATGGAATAGAATGTTAGGTATTTATCGAAAAGCTAGGGTCAATTAAGATTAATATTAAAAAAAAACAAAAATGACTAAAATAACTAAAACTAACAAACCTAAACTAAAAACGTTAAGATTTATATAATGGTGGTTAAATTGATTCAATATAGAGGATTATTAATTGTTGTTTTATTTTTTTTTTTTATCAATAAACACTTCCCTGTTTACAATGGCTCTTCCTTTGATGATATCATCCAAGTAGAATTTATAAAGCAGTTGTTGCGCTTTGTGATTTTTCCAAAAAAAAATGTTGTAGTCCCCTTGTTTTGTTCTGGCCCTGCTCCAGTTATAGGGGACTAAGTGTTTCAATAGTTCAAAGATGATTACTGCAGGGATTTCCTTAGCTTCCTGTAGCTGAATCTGACCTGCTATAATTATTAAACTTAATCAGCATACTTCTATTATTTAGGCTAAGACGCTCTATCTTACCTTCTTTCTTTAGCAAGTTTATTTTTAATATTTCACTATGTGGTATATTTTCACTATTGAATATTCTTTGCTAGTTTTTCGTTTTTTTTTTTTATTGTTTAATTTAAATTAAATAAAATTTTTTCCTTTTTCCTTTTTTTTTTTGTTTAAAACAAAAGTATGTCCAATGTTTATGGGTTGTTTATTGTCCTCTATCTTTTTAAGATGGCTGAGCAGAAACTTATATTTATACCCTATATGTTCCAAGAATTTTTATTCCAATTGGGCCTGTTATATTTATGCTCCTTTAAATCATACCTTCATCGCATTCTCACATCGCATACCCAACCATCCTTTTCTAATTTTCCCACGATTTGTTTATAAACATTGAATAGCCTTATTTGAATTTAACGAACTGTCAACATTTACTTTCATTCATAAAATTCTACGTACACATTTCCCTCACACTGTGTCTGACCACCCTCATTATATCACATCTGGCAACCCTTTTTACTACTACAGATGTTACGGCGAATTCATAACATGTGAGAAATTTAAACAAAAACATTAATTAATGACAACAAAGAAGCAGACAACATATAAACTGAGGGTAAGTATTTATTAAAATATCTTATAATTAATAGTTAATAAATTTTCTTTTCTTTTCAGGAATGCTGGTAAATGCGTATCGTTTCAATTCAATTAAATTTCTAATACTAATCTGTTTTTTTTTCTTCTTTCTTTCAGATTTTTGAGTTTGGGAAAGGTTGTGGCTTAACTCCACCACATGATTTCAGACCATTCCCAGGTCGGTGTTTCCACTGCGAACTGACCACTCGCATACTCTCCTGGTGGAACCCTTATCAAATAGGCCATCGAGCCAATACTTATCTGTAGTGTAGCCTAACAAAAACTAACAACAAACAAAACCAAAAAATTTACTAACATTAGATTAACCACAAAATTTGTTAAAATAGGGTACGGCCACGGACAAGGCAGTCAGAACTGCTGGCCAACTGGAATAGTACCCCCAAAAAGGTATCTTATAAGTACCCCCCACGCAAAATTTTTTTTCAATTCCCTTAGGCATAATGTCAAGGGGAATTTTGCTAAAGGGCACTGCAACAAAACTCCGGGCTTAGCAAGCTACCGTAGATAAGAACGGTGTGCAAGTGCCATACGAAATGCTCAGTAAACGTGGGGAACTCCCACACCCTGAGTCTCATCAGCCGGGCCTACATTCGTCAATTTTAATGTGAATAAATCTAATTCGTAAGTTCGCTGGTTATTTAATTGGTTGTTATATTTATTTTCAGATTCGGTACGATTGGCTGTTCTTAATCATCATTACAGTTTACTTTTAATAGGTAGATGCTGAACAACAGATTCCGTCTGTTTTAGGGAAGTATTTGAAATTTTATAATTTATTATAATGAAGTTACTTGGTGTTTGGTTTTTCTATTTTTAGATGTCATTTGCATGTAGCCTTTTCCGAAGCCAAACAATTTTAATACTTGTCGTTATTGCACGAGTTTTTCAACTTTATGGTAAGTACATATATATGAATAAACATAAGATAAATGTATAATATAATTTTAAAATCTATATATATAAACAAGTTACATTTATTAGGACGAAACTAAAACACTTAAAAAAAAATAATTGTATAAATAATCAAAATAAATTGTTTCCTAAGTCCTAATATTGCACGTTGTTTATCACAGATTCTATCACAGTTTCTAAAATTATATTATTGCACATTTAAACTTTAATATCTTTTACGTGAAATACCCCTATAGGTTTTCCACTCATAGATTCCAATTCATACATATTATTACCAACAGGATTTAATATTCGGCATTTTATAAACTTTTTGCAAAATTTAGCATTTATATTTTTCTTAAAGTCACTCAATACAGTGTTCCGTCTATAAACTTCTTGGCCTGGTATGAATTTTACAATTCTAGCCCTTTGGTTATATCTTCTAGCAGATTTCTCGTAGGCTTCATGCATGTTTTTCTTAATGTTTTCTCGGATAATTTCAAGTTTTTCATTCCTATCAAAATTTAGAATTTCATGATCACTCAATGATGAAAGTTTTCTAGCTAATTTGTAGTCAGCACCACTAGAGAACATGTGAAACCCAAATAGCGAGAAGAATGGGGAAACGCCAGTAGCAGAATGAATGGATGTTCTTAAGGCACATTCAATTTCGGATAAATATAGATCCCAATCCCTATGATCATCATCTAGATATTGCCTAATTGCAGCCAATACGGATTGATTCACCCTTTCTGAGGCATTAGATTGAGGTGAATAAAAGGCTGTTCTTATGTGATTAATTTTATATGTTTCTATCATATTTTTAAATGATTTTGCTACAAACTGGGCCCCATTATCACTATGGATAACTTCTGGAACTCCGAATTTATGAAAAATCTCGGTTACCAAAAACTGTAAAACGTTATTTGTGGTTGCTTCTTTCATAGCCTTTAAAAATATAAATTTTGAAAAATGATCTACTACAATAAATATAAAACAATTTCCATTTTTCGACCTAGGATACTTTCCGAGAAAATCTATGTAAAGTTTTTGGAATGGTCTTTCCGTTACGACTTCTTCACCAATTCCTGGCATTAAATTGCGATTTGAAGGCTTAGTTTCCTTGCAAATTTGACAATTTGAAACATAAGCTTTTATCTGGCTAGTCATTTTCGGCCAGTAGAAATACCTCTTAACTCTTTCTAAAGTTTTCGCGATACCTCCATGCGCTACGTTATTTGGTGCATGAGCTTTTTCGACAATAGCTATTGCTATGTTCTCCGGAATCCACAATTTCCATTGGTATTCATCACAAAGTTCCTGATTGTATTTAGTTCTCTTGAAAACCATGCCATCAATGACCTTGAGATCAGGCAATTTTTCCTTATTCTCTGTAACTTCAGTAATAAGATTTTGGTATGCTTCACTTTCGAATTCTGTGGTCTCAAAATCTAGCATTTCATCCTTACTTATCTCGTTAACTACAATTTCACGCGGTGCCCTAGACAACATGTCAGCTACAACATTATCCGATCCTTTTCGGTGTTTTATATCGAAGTCATAAGCCTGTAATTGTAAAGACCATCTTGCTAATCGTCCACTTAGATCCTTTAATGTCATTAGCCATTTCAAGCTGGCGTGATCTGTTATGACCGTAAATGGCATCATTTCCACATATGGTCTGAATTTTCAAATAGCTAACACTGCGGCCAAACACTCTTTCTCTGTAACGCTGTAATTCTTTTGACAAGAATTCAGCTTCTGAGAGTAAAACGCAATTGGATGCTCTTCCTCTTTTTCGTTTAGCTGAAATAATACAGCACCTACACCATAATCAGATGCGTCGCATTGGACAAAAAATCTTTTTGAAAAGTTAGGATGCCTTAGCACCGGAGCAGAAGTCAGAGCTCTTTTTAATTTTTCAAAAGCATCGGCCGCCTCTGAAGTCATAACAAATTTTTTGGATTTTTTTAATGTGTCAGTCAAAGGAGCTGAAATAGTAGCAAAGTCGCGTATAAAACGCCTATACCACCCAGCGGTACCTAGAAAACTTCTGACCTCTCTTGTGGTCTTGGGTAATTTAATGTTTTTGATTGCTTCTACCTTTCCCGGGTCCGTTTTTAACATACCTCCCCCTACAATAAAACCTAGATACTTCAGTTCTTGAAAACAAAATTTAGATTTATTTAGCCCAATAGTGAGATTTGCTTCCTTGAGACACTTCGCGACCTCAGATAACAATCGTAAATGTTCCTCAAATGTACTTGATATAACTAACAGATCATCTAAATATATGAATACGTTGTCTTTTAAACTCTGGGGTATCACCTTGTCCATTAACCTGCACAGTCGTTGAGCCGCATTACATAAACCGAAAGGCATTACTCTGAATTGATATAATGGACGACCAGCTACGGTGAATGCAGTGTATTGCTTGCTTTGCTCATCAAGTTTAATTTGCCAGAAGGCATACTTGAGATCCACGCTGCTTATAAAATAGGTCTCATCTATCCTACTCAGAATACCATCTATATTTTGTAATGGGTAGGCGTCTTTTATTGTGAGTTTATTTAACTTTCTAGCGTCTAAACATAAACGATTTTTTCCGGGTTTTCTCACTACTGTTGTTCTATTACTCCACGGACTATTGCTCAATTCAATTACATTAAGTTTTAACATATTATCAATTTCTGCATATGTGATTTCCTGGACAGCTGGAGATATTGGATAATAGCGGTCCTTAACTGGAACAGCATCATCCACTAATTTTATACTATGCTCTTCCATAGATGTCAGTCCCAATCCCTTTTCCTCAAAAGTATTAAAAAGTTTTACCACTTTATCTAACTTTTCCTGTTGATCATCTGTCAGATCATGTGGTTTCATCTTATATTCTATACTAGAATCACTAAAGTCTTTCTGTATTTTACGAATATCTAGCTCATCTATTCCTACAATCTCAGGAGCCAGTCTAAACGTCCTCCAAAAATCTATTCCTAAGTACAAACTTTGTTCCAATTCTGGACAAAGATACAATAACATTTCGTGTTGTTGCTCTTTGTACATTATGAATATTTTTACTTTTCCTATTATACTATGTTGTTGGCCGCTGGCAGTTTTCACATTGGTCAACAAAGGGTATACTTGGATTTCATTTTCCTCTACAAACTCTCGACAACCTTTTCCTAAAATACTAACTGAGGCTCCTGAATCTAATAATCCTTTTCGCAATGAACCTTTTATACTCACTTCTACAAAAACTCTGGGATCATTCATATTTCTATTTGCTCTTTTTACAGAATCTACTACAAATCTTCTGGTTCGTTTACGCTCTTTAAATTTCCGGCGAAGTTTCAATATTCGTTCCGAAACCATTTTTGGTCCAAAAATTCTAGCCCTAACTCTGTCATAATTTTGTTGTCTAATTTCTAAAGGGAGATAATGTCGTTTTTGAGGTATGTATTTACTATCATTGGCATTAATTATATTTTGTGCTACTATGTTGCCTTCGATTTTATATTCAGTTAGGTTCTCTGTGCTGCAGGGTTCTCCCTGTGACGAAGGTCCCCTGTTGTCCCCACGCCGCTCTTCATGTTTTTTTGCTGACAAAATGGGCATTTTGGCGTAGTAACATTAGGTTTTCCGCATTTATAACAAAATAGAGCTCGTTGCTCAACTGGACATTCCATAAATACATGACCAACAACTTTACAATTCCAGCAAATTACTGGTTGCTTTTGTTGTTGTTGTTGTTGTCCAAAGTGCAATGCGTCTACGTCAATTATTTCAGGACGAGTTATGACATCATTATCTTCTGCATCATCATAATAGATTTCATTTACTTGCCTAGACATTCGGTTTGTTGGCATAGAATTTCTAAATTCTTTTCTAGGGAAATTTCTTTCCGCTTCGTTGCACTCAATACGTAACTGCTCTACTGAGGACACAGCTATAGGGTAAACTATTCTTGCAACATTTAGATTAAGGTTTCGTTTAAAAATTTTGATCATATCATATTCTGGTATAGGCTGTGTCAATTTTGACCTCAGCTTATTCATCACATGAAAATAATCATCGATCGATTCAGAATTTTCCTGTTTCCTTTCCACTAAATCTCTCATAACTTCAAAATTTGACCTTGGTTTCTGATATTGTGATAACAAGGCTAAGCGAAGAACTGGCCATTCTGTCATTCCATGCATTCCTATGAAAGACCAATACCAATCCTTTACCGAATCTGAAACTAATAAATGAAAATCTCGAACAACTTCTCTCTCGGGGATATTATAATGTGCCCTCAAATGTTCCAATCTAAATATAAAATCATCAATAGTGATGGATTTGTTATCAAAAACAATACCTAACTTATCAATCCTAATTTGTCTAAAATCAAATATCTCTTGATTTCCAGGTCCAGAATTATTCTCCTTTCACGACGGACAATTTGGAGGATGGTTAGCAGAGAATTGAAAATTAAAACCAGGAAGATTGGGTGTTCGAGTTGAATAACGATCAGGTATGTACATATTTGTGTTTTCTGCATTTACGTTTGCATTCAAATTACTATTGTTATTATAGGCATCAGCATTATGACCATTTACTACATTGCGAATACGGTTGTTGTTGTTGGGAAAAGTATTGGGAGTACTACCTGTTTGATTTGAGGCAACCACACGGGAAAGATTCTCTACAGCCTTGGCTAAATCACCGATGTTCTTTTTAATATCTACCATCTCGTCCTGCACCATCTTGCGGACTTTATCCTCTAGAGATCTTTGTACCATCATTGCTTCATCTACAACCAAGTTTCTAACACCTGGTGCCAACCCCTCATCATTGCCCTCACAATTAATTCCAGGATTTGACACTACTGATTCCCCAGGGGCTCCTGCTATTATTGTCCCAGAAAGGTCAGTAATCTGCGACACAACATTGCTCCCATTGGAATTTGGATTACCTGATGTATTCATTCTATACGTTTTTCTTTGTTTAGGTTCGGTATGGATTGTGGATCTATTCAAATCAAAATCTGGGTTTCTATTTCTTTTTCTACTCTTTTGTATTTCGATTGATGTACTTGATTCTATTTCACTTTGTCTATTATATTTTCTAGTTTTATATCTAGTGTTAACATTCATACCTTTAACTTCTCAACATATACAAAAATTACTAGACTATTACTAACGCCAAACAAATAAACAAATGCTGTATACGATCTCAAAAAAAAACTATATGTATATATAAAAACTAACAAAAATTCACACAATTTGCTAAAAATACTTTTCTTAAAATATCTAATTTTCTAATAATTTAAACTAACTGATTTTAATCATAATAAACTATACGTTATAATTAAAAAATATATACCTAATCATATAAAGATAATTTCCAATAATTTGGAGAATAAATTAAATTTCATAAACTTTTTCCAATTTCAAATTTTTCCTTTTCTTTCAGAATTTTATTTTGTGAGTGGTTATTTTTGGTAGTGGTGTGTATATCTCATTTATATGCTACTTCTCTTAGGTGTTCCCAGTCAAAATTAATAAAAATAAACTATGAACTTTAAAGTTTGTACATTGAAAAGTCTTAACGAATAGACTTTCAAAGGATCACAATGAAATTATTCTGATACTTCAACTTCAAGATATTTATCCTGAGGGGCTATCAGATTCAGTTCATTGTGATGACAAACTAATACAAACAAGCATCTTTTCTTTAAAACATTTAGTGGTAATTTGTACGAATAAAGTTGACTTTATTCCGTGCAACTATTATGAACTTTATTTACCACTCTGAAAATTAAGATATAACCTATATGCCGTAGGAACTAATCTCAACATTCAAGTACAACAACTTTTGGATTTTCCAATTCTCATAAGGGCTACTTAAATGATTGAGATTACTTTCTATCGAGATTTTTGGTAATATTTCACTGGCTATTATAATTTCAAAACTATTGGTCTATTGTTTTGTGTTTTGATGTCTCTACACACTATTCTTTCTACATAAACATATTGCTTTTAAATTTGGGCGCCATACTGTTACGAGTCCCGAAAAAGCACCATAACGAATTAGGTGCCGACCAGCTCACATGCATGATTCTTACTCACGGTGTGAGCACCTCCCTTCGTTATGGCCCAAAGAACTGTCACAATAAAATTCTGATCGTTACTATATACAACTATTAAATGGAACACCTATGAAGTGGAGTTAGATGTTCACTCCAATCTGCCCTTTCCCTACCATAATCTCCCATACCTATATATTTACGGGGATCCCTTCGAATTCATCAACCACACCACTTACCTTCAATAAACCACTCTGTTAAATATGATTATTCCTGCATTTTTTTTATTCACTTAATCATAACATTTTTCCTTTATTAAATCGATAATCTTAATGTATAAATGTGATCTAATATCATAAAACTCTATTTCAAAAATATGAACTATAAATCTAATTTTTTTAACATACAGATATTAATATAACAAAACAAATGTGTAACACTAATTCCTTAACTAATTTATTCCTGCCTCAACAAATACCAAACTAAAAACCATAAAAATTTCATAAATACAACAAAATCCCTTTATCTATTTGTTTCCTCATCAACTATATGTCCCAATAATTTGTTTGGGGGTTCCTATACGTAAACTACTATCAGCCTAAGAGAGCTCACTTAAACGATTGTTCTTCTGGCTTCTTTATGCCTGATTTAAATTTCTCTACCCGATTTGATGAGAACACTAAGACCGGAATAATAAATAAATTTTATGGAATAGAATGTTAGGTATTTATCGAAAAGCTAGGGTCAATTAAGATTAATATTAAAAAAAAACAAAAATGACTAAAATAACTAAAACTAACAAACTTAAACTAAAAACGTTAAGATTTATATAATGGTGGTTAAATTGATTCAATATAGAGGATTATTAATTGTTGTTTTATTTTTTTTTTTTATCAATAAACACTTCCCTGTTTACAATGGCTCTTCCTTTGATGATATCATCCAAGTAGAATTTATAAAGCAGTTGTTGCGCTTTGTGATTTTTCCAAAAAAAAATGTTGTAGTCCCCTTGTTTTGTTCTGGCCCTGCTCCAGTTATAGGGGACTAAGTGTTTCAATAGTTCAAAGATGATTACTGCAGGGATTTCCTTAGCTTCCTGTAGCTGAATCTGACCTGCTATAATTATTAAACTTAATCAGCATACTTCTATTATTTAGGCTAAGACGCTCTATCTTACCTTCTTTCTTTAGCAAGTTTATTTTTAATATTTCACTATGTGGTATATTTTCACTATTGAATATTCTTTGCTAGTTTTTCGTTTTTTTTTTTTATTGTTTAATTTAAATTAAATAAAATTTTTTCCTTTTTCCTTTTTTTTTTTGTTTAAAACAAAAGTATGTCCAATGTTTATGGGTTGTTTATTGTCCTCTATCTTTTTAAGATGGCTGAGCAGAAACTTATATTTATACCCTATATGTTCCAAGAATTTTTATTCCAATTGGGCCTGTTATATTTATGCTCCTTTAAATCATACCTTCATCGCATTCTCACATCGCATACCCAACCATCCTTTTCTAATTTTCCCACGATTTGTTTATAAACATTGAATAGCCTTATTTGAATTTAACGAACTGTCAACATTTACTTTCATTCATAAAATTCTACGTACACATTTCCCTCACACTGTGTCTGACCACCCTCATTATATCACATCTGGCAACCCTTTTTACTACTACAGATGTTACGGCGAATTCATAACATGTGAGAAATTTAAACAAAAACATTAATTAATGACAACAAAGAAGCAGACAACATATAAACTGAGGGTAAGTATTTATTAAAATATCTTATAATTAATAGTTAATAAATTTTCTTTTCTTTTCAGGAATGCTGGTAAATGCGTATCGTTTCAATTCAATTAAATTTCTAATACTAATCTGTTTTTTTTTCTTCTTTCTTTCAGATTTTTGAGTTTGGGAAAGGTTGTGGCTTAACTCCACCACATGATTTCAGACCATTCCCAGGTCGGTGTTTCCACTGCGAACTGACCACTCGCATACTCTCCTGGTGGAACCCTTATCAAATAGGCCATCGAGCCAATACTTATCTGTAGTGTAGCCTAACAAAAACTAACAACAAACAAAACCAAAAAATTTACTAACATTAGATTAACCACAAAATTTGTTAAAATAGGGTACGGCCACGGACAAGGCAGTCAGAACTGCTGGCCAACTGGAATAGTACCCCCAAAAAGGTATCTTATAAGTACCCCCCACGCAAAATTTTTTTTCAATTCCCTTAGGCATAATGTCAAGGGGAATTTTGCTAAAGGGCACTGCAACACATCTTGTTTTCTTATTGAAATGCATTATTAATTGAAAAACTATCAATTTTTAACAAAAATGCTCTGAAAGTTTGACAATAATTAGTTATAGAAGCAAAAAATACAGAAATGTACACAACGTTGTCTTATTTATGATTCCTTTTCAGACGTAATATAACTATTTTGCTAAATGTAATTTTCAAAACATTCGATTTGAAACTGTCTTTCTGTTAAGTCATTAAGGCGCTTAGATTTTGGTTTAGATATTAGTAAAACACCATTTATTGATAAACCATAAAAATAACACAAGCATAATGTTCACTTAAACAATTAAACAAATGTTTGTCAAATTTTATTTTTTTAGTTTCGTTTAAGTAAATACAAGATATAAAAAGCGCTAAAAACCGCCAACTGAAAATATTTTGCAGCTAGAAAAACCACTTAGTGGTTAGGGTTCTATAAGTCGATTGTTCGATTGTTCGAACAATCGACTTTTTTGCTGAAAAAAGTCGAAAAGTCTAAGTCGACTTTTTGGTCACAAAAAAGTCGAACATTCGATTAGTTATCACAAAAGTCGATAAAAGTCGAATAGTCGAAAAAAGTCGATAAAAGTCGAATAGTCGATAAAAGTCGAAAAAAGTCGACTTTTAAGATTGTAAAAAAAAATTTTAATTGCAACATTATACTAAAACAAAATATGCACAGAATAACATAATAATTTTATGTTATTGCAATTTGGTACACTTACATTTTTTCTAGTGTATGCAAAAATAAATAATAAGTAAATGTTCATAAAAAAATGCTCTTTCTACATATTATATATTATCGCCTTAATACATTTAATTTTTATTGCTAAAATTAACAGAAGGCGCATCAATAAATGCAGAAACCATGTATTTTTTACAAAAAATGGTAAAAAGTGGAAAAAAGTCGAAAATAGTCGGAAAGTCGAAAATAGTCGAAAAAAGTCGAAAAGTCGAAAAAAATCGATTTAACTAAAAAGTCGAAAGTTCGAAAAGTCGACTTCATAAATTACCAAAAGTCGAAAGTTCGAAAAGTCGACTTTTTGTTTCAACTATAGAACCCTATTAGTGGTTTTCTCCAAAAAATACCCGCTAACGACTACAAAATACCTCCAGATCTAGCTGGAAAACCACCGTTTTGGCAACACTGCTAATGAGCTAAAAGAGCGACCTAGTTCACTTGAGTGAGCTGAGTTGAAAAGAGCGGTCACTTCACTGAGCTAATAAACCCAACTCTAGTGTCCGCTTTAGAGAGGTATCCGCAAAGGGAGAGCACACTGTATAACACTTTTTGCCTTACCAAAATTGTCTATAAATTTTAATTGGCATTTTTGATATTAACCGGTTTTATTATAAAACACTGTTTTCGGTTAAATAGGAAACCGGTTTTTTGAATTTGCCGGTTTTTTTGGACACTCTAGTCGTGCTTGAAGGCATACGGCGGCCATTTTGAATAACCTTACCTTTTTTATATTCTCAAATATGCAATAAATAAAAATATAAAAATAAATACTAGTTTTATTTATGATAGACTTGGTTATTCTTCGTACCAAATTTAATGTGAATATCGGTCCATATTTGATACTCCCCATATTAGGTCCACTTCCGAAAATAGCTTAAATATACATAAATTCCATTTAAATCGACGTACCGAATTTTATGTAGATCGGCCCATTATTAGTCATAGCTTCCATATACATATAAAGATCGCGTCACTTTTCATACACAATCTTATGTAAGACACTGTATCAATACATATGTATTTTATTTTGCATATTGACCAAAGTTTGTACTTTAAAACCATTACGTTGGGTAAATATTCTTCAATTATTCAAATCTTGTAAATGTGAAGGCAATTTATGCAATTTTTTTTACTGGAGAACAAATTTAAAGCATGTAATAATGAAGCACTGATTTTTAAATAGAATAGAAAGAAGATAGAAAAACTATAAAAATATTATTATATTGTTGATGTTTGGGATATTTTATAAAAATCAATATTGAATTTATGATTCTTTTCAAACAAATATTTAATATTTCTAATTTGAAAATACACGTTTCTTTACTTTTTGATGTTTTGCTTTATTTTTTTATTTTTTGATATATGACTGACATTGTAGGAATAAAATAATTTAGAATGTATATCGCTGGAAAAACTTTACTTACAAATAAGGGGAATTTGGCAATTACATTCTACTGGAAAACTACCTATTTTTTAGTTCGCAATGTCCCAAAAGTAATCCTTTATATTTTGGCCGGATATAAGTTGTTTTGTTAGTAGAGTTATTTATAGAATTGAGTATTTGCAAAAATTAATATAACAAAAAATAAGTCACAGCCACAAGTTGAAACATCTGGTTAGGGATTTCAATGTGCGTCAAATAATTGTTATCACACAGTAATTCTATTTTCTTTTCAGTTTTTCTAAAAATAAACATGAAATCAAAAAAATGGGCAAATTGAGAAAAAGATACTGTTTATTTTGATTGTTTAGACCAGGGGCAAGATGTATTAACAAGGTGGCAGCGTAACTACAACAATTACAACAATACAAGAACAATAGTCATTTTTGTTTGTGTAAATCCTTCTAAACTGTCCAAAAAAAATTCACAAAATCGCACTTTTATAAATGAAATAGTTTTTTTTTAGCACTTTTAAATATTTTATACGCATAAAGCGCTGACAAATATTCACTTTTTTATATATAAAATAATCTTTTTACTCTTATAACAAATTTAAAAATGTTTGTAAACAAGTTTTTGACATTTCAAAAGGTAAAACATGAGTAGAGCAAAAAAAAGTCAGCTGGCGTTACGCTGCCACCTGGTTAAATATGCCTTGACCAGGGGTGCTCAAAAGTTCCTTATGGAAGAGCAAACATCAATACATTTAACGAAAAACTAATTTTTATTCACTTTTTTAAACGATAAACAAAAACAAAATCTAGATTGATGATCGCTGTCGACAATGTTTACCAGTGTGTATACAGCAATGGTGCCCAAGCCCTATACTCTTGGTGCTCATTTGTTTTTGTAAATGCTCTTAGCTATAGGCTGTGTGTTTCTATAATATAGTGCTGAGTGCTTCATTGAGTACTAGCAATATGAAATACACAAACAACTTTGTCTTATTAGTTTTTTTTGTCGTTCTTCACTGTATCCACTCAAGTGCAAAGCAACAACACTTTCGTATGCTTTGCTGGTAGACATTGACGACAGCGATCATCAATGTAGATTTTGTTTTTGTTTATCGTATGATATCGTTTAAAAAAGTGTGTATTTTTTGCTTTGTTCTTTGTATGTTTGGTTTTTACAACAAAAAATATTGAATAAAAATTAGTTTTTCTTTAAATGTATTGGTGTTTGCTCTTCCATAAGGAACTTTTGCGCACCCCTGCTGTAAAGTATCAAAAGTAAGTACCCAGCAGTTAAGCAAGTAGTCAATGTATCCCTTATAGACAGTAATCGTTACAAATGCCTTATCACTTGGTTGACTTCAATTTATATATTTTGGTCATTTGACACGTATGTGCTCTTTGTGGTGCAGATAGAAGACAATTGGTTACTTTATACATTCTATTTAATCTAGCGTTAAGAAAGTAGTCACTTAAGTGTCTCTAAGGAATCTGGAGTGTAGTCACTTCAAACGTTTTGTCAGTAATTCGTTCAAACTGGTTTTATACAAATTGTGTTGATATAATTCTCATACAGTTAATTTGTATTTTTGCTTAAGTATACTGATAACCCATGTAACAAGCATGAAGTCAATAGTCACTTTAGTGTCTCTTAGTAACCTATAGTGAAGTCACTTTAAACGTTTATTTTGTACTGCACTTTAGAAAGTAGTTATTTTACCCACCAGAAGCAATCCATTGGAGAGTTGTCGAAGAATGGTTTGTTTACAAGCTATCGTTTATTGGACTGCCTATGATATGTCTTTTAGCTGACTATTTGAGGTCAATTACCACTCGTACATGTTAAAATAGCTAGTTATGTAGCTGATCAAGTTACCACTTAGGAAGCTAGTAAGGTAACTGACGTTTATTAACCAGTATGTGAATCCAATGCGTGGACTACTTTGGACCAGCTATTAGACAATCTCATTGTAGTCAATAAGGCTTAGAACTGCTGGGTAATATAAATTTCAGCTGCCATTACGTGCCATCCCAATAACTAGAACGATTTTAATGCCATCATCCTTTAAACATTTTTTATTTGGTATTTTTTTTGTAATTTTTAAAAATTATGTTAGTTTGAGAGTTATTTACGTCTATGCTTATTTATGTTATTTTTAATTATAAACCTAATTAAAGCCATTTACATAAATTACATACATTTTTCGATTCTTTTATATATGGGGCATTTCATGTCAAGTGAACCAACTTTTGAAATCGATGTCTTCCGATTGAAATGAAATTTGCACCATGGTTAGCTCAATTGGATAGTAATTCAATCACACTTTTTCAATAAGATCGGTTGAGAACTTTCTGAGTTAGAGTGGGACATTTTGGCCAAGCAGTTGTTTTTTCTAATCCACTTATTACCTATTTTTCTTAGCAAAATGTGTCCCAAATAGTTTAGATAGCTATTTCTTCAATCTTTCGGAAAAAAAATTAAAAATAAAAAATGTTTGACTTTTTTTTCAAAATGGGACCTTTCTTCTCAAAAGAAAGCTTAGATATTTTCCTTGAAGATGCGAGTGGGATATCCATCAAAATAAATGTTTTGTAACTGAAAACATCAAATTTTTGACTTTTTTTTGCAAAATCATAAATTTTTTGGACTTTTTTTTCAAAATGGACCATTTTTTTATTTTTGTTCTTTGCTCAAAAGAAAGCTTAGGTCCGTCCATTCTTTTAAAAGGTTTTTTCCTAAATGGGCCTTTTTTTAAATTTTTTGTTCAAGAGAAAGCTTAAGTCCGTTCCTTTAAGAGCTTTTTGATCTCTTACTGGGATTCGAGAGATCGAAAAGGCTATTGTTGATTTAAACTCCAAGAAAACAACTGGTATTGACAAAATCAGTAACAAGATACTTATGGAGCTACCCCCGATAGCAATAAAAATAATTGTTTTTATTTTTATTGCTATATAACGTCTGGAATATTATCCTCCAGACTGGAAGGTTTCACTGGTTACCATGATACTTAAGCCGGGAAAGATCACACAAAAGTAGAATCATATAGACCAATCAGCCTATTGTCTAATATATCAAAGCTATTTGAGAAGATACTCATGAACAAGTTGTACCCGATGTTAATTGAAAACAATTGTATTCCGAATCATCAATTTGGATTTAGAAGAAAACACAGTGCTCTCGAACAAACCCATAGACTTGTAAATATTGTCAGAAAAGCTTTCTTTATCGACATTTCTCAAGCGTTTGATAGAGTATGGCATGATTTTTGAATATGCAAACTGAGTCAAAATTTACCCGCAAACACACATAAGCTATTGGAAAGCTATTTAACTGGTAGAACATTTAAGGTTAAAGAAAGACACTTTTTAAGTAGTCCCAAACCCATTGAAGCTGGAGATATATTCGTCTGATATGCCAATTACCAATTGCACTCATACATCAACATTTTCTGATGATACTGCTATTCTAAGCATTCATGAATACCCTCAAGAAGCGTCTCGTTACCTACAAAATCACATATTTGAATTAGAAAAATGGTTAAAACAGTAGAAATTAAAGTCAACGAGCAAAAATGTACACATATGTATAACATTTACATTGCGTAAAAAATCATGCCCCCCTATTCATATCACTAACCAAACAATAATCCAATAATCGGAAGTTAAATACCTCGGAATACATCTCGATCGTCGTCTTACATGGAAAAGTCATATAGATGCAAAGTTGACTCAAATGAAATTGAAATCAATTCAAATTAATTGGCTCATTGGCAGAAACTCTACGCTTAGTTTAGATTGCAAACTTCTACTTTATAACATTATCATAAAACCGATAGGGTGTTATGCCATACAGCTATGGGGCACGGCCTCAGCGTCAAATGTAGAAAAGATCAAAATACGACAAACCAAGTTCTTAAGAATGATCACAGTTGCCCCCTGGTATATCAAAAACACGAACATGCACATGGAAAGATATTTAAAAAAAACTTGAAATTCACCCAAACCCACTGGCCCGTAACCTATTAGATAACCGTGGCCACACTCGATTAAGTAGGAGGGACACATGTATGTAATCAATGCAACAATGAATAAACAATTTTTCGTCCAGCACTGGCTGGACTAATTAAATCATAATTATTAGATATAAGATTTGAAATACTTGTTGTTAGTTCATTAAGTAATGAAGAGAATAAATAGAAAAACTAATATTGAAAAAAAAAAATAATTTTCTAATGATTGTTTGGCCAAACCCTGTAAATATATTCCGAAATTTGTACGACCATTTTTTTCAATCACTTATGCTACACTTTATTTTTGGACCAAATTTTAGGCATTTACATGAATAATCTATATGTATTAAGAAATTTGAATGACCATTCTTTATTTTTGGACTAAATTTCCTAAAATTACATGATATTTTTTTTATACATTTAGAACATCCATGCTTTTTTGGGTAAACCCTGTATTTGAACATCGAAATACTTATCGATCGATCGGTAATGTTATTCTAAATACAAATACTAAATTTCAAAAATATGAAGAAATAAAGAATTATGGATTTTTGGCCGGAATTTACCACCGTGCATTGGTATGTTTTTGGAAGACCATTTTTAAGAATTCTCCGAAATATGGCAGATCCATTTGACTCAAGTGATAATGAATTTGTATAAATAAAAATAAATTGCATGACATTATTGATTCAATCCAACACCGCTTCACTATTAATAGGATTACTGGAATTTCACCCAAAAAACAGGTAGGACTTTATTTTCAAGGTTATCAATAAGCTATATAATTTTTTTAGATTCCATCCACAATACGCTTTTACAACGGGATGTTTTTAAAGGCCTGCACAGTGGGGCAGAATCAAAATTTTTTGGAAATAAATCTGGTATTTCTAAACTGCTGATCCGATCGGGATAAAATTTTACATTGGCGTAACCAAGGAGTAATCCAGTTTAAGTTATTGAAATGGACCCTACAAATGCTCCAGGCGCGGCGTTATGGGGGCTTAAAGTAGGGTACCTTTTACATGTAAAATTTTAAAACACGTGCCATTTTTTTTTTTTGTTTCCCATCCGATTTCAAAGATTTTTATATTTTTGGAAAACGATCGACTAGGCACACTTTCGTGTGCCATTTATCTCTTATATTTTCCAAGTTATAGGCATTTAAACATTTAAATTTTAAAATTTTGCCATACCTTTGAACCGAATAAACTCAAATTTTGTTCGTTAGTTAGACAACTAAATTACCAATAAAAAATATAATTTTTGGGATTTTCGCTCCAATTTTTAGGAATTGTGGGATAAGAGAGATAAGTACAAAAATCTTAAGGCATGCATAAAAGAAATATACTGCGACAGCAACAGAAAAAAAATTCAAAATTTATTCTACATTTTTCTCCTTTTTTATATGAACTTTTCGGTTTTGGGAGGGGGGAATTTCTGTTTCACCCCCTCTGGATCCGCGCCTGGTTTAAAAGAACAACAAATTTCCGCTTTTTACTTGCACGGAAAAAGTTACAAAGTTTAAGCTACAACACAATTGTTACAAAGGTAACAAAAAAAAGCACCAATAATAAATGCTTGGCTTTTTGGAACTGCAATTTTGTATATATCATATATACAACACAAATATCGTACTCTAAGAACAACAGATACAAAACGTTCCAACAAAAATAACAAAACACAAATCTTTACCATTTTTAACACTTTTATTTTAATTATCAAAATATATTTGATGTGCTTTTTAGTCTTTCAAGATATTGGCATTTAAAATTTTAAGTCAGTACCGCCTATGTACCTTCTTATGGAAAAAAGTACATTTCAAATACTTATTTGAGTGACTCTACGATGCTACAAGTTGTAGCATTAGGGTGGCCATTAATAAACGAAAGTTGGAATTTTGCCATTATCACCCCCCAGCTTGGTGAACATTGTTAAAAAATCAACCTGAAAATTTTTTAGGTAAATCGGTTGGCAAGCCCTCTGAAATTTTGAGATGCATTTACAAGGGGAAAAATGCATTTTTTTCAGTTTTTTTTAAAATTTTACCATTGAAAAATTACTTTTGCAATTTAATTTAAAAAAATTGAAATTGTACGTAATTTTCGTTCTAATGAGACATGAAAAACAGAAATTGGTCAAAAAATGTTAAAGTTATTAAAAATTGCCCGTGTCTCAGGCCACTAGAACATGAAATGTAGGATCAAAATTAACATATTTTGATAAATATTAAAATAAAAGCTCATTTTTACTTAAAATATATACATATTTACTTGTATATGAGTTTTTGTCTTCGTAGGATACCGTTAACCTATTCGCAGGTATGACCAAAAAAAAATAAAGTTTGTTCAGCGGCTGTTTCAAAAATAATATCAGAATCTAGGTAAAATTGTTCAATATTTGGAATTTCTAATTTAAAGATAGCGAAATGTTATTTATTTTTAGGGCGATTTTGTTGAAATAACAGCCCAGAAATGGAAATTATCCCTTAATGGCACTTGGGGTAAAAATGACCACAAAATTTAAAAAAGGTAAAAAACCTTACTAATTTTAATAGTGCTGATCAAAATTTGATTTTTTTTTTTTTTTTTTTATATATTTAGTTTTATTTAAGATTGTTAATTCAATATTAAAAAATTTCGCCTCAGCGCCGAAATAAGGCTTTATAGAGGCAAAATAGGCAACTTAATTTATTTACAATTTATTAACAAATATATAAATATTTTTAATATTGCAGTAATACATTTTTAAAATTTAATTAGCAAGAAATAATTCAATATTTTGTAGGAGATTTTCTTTTAAACTTCTTTTAAAAGTGGACAATACTGACATATTTTTCATGCGATCAGGTAGGTGGTTGTACTCATTTGGACCAGCAAATAAAATACGTTGTTTAGTAACTTCAAGACGACATCTTCCGATTTTTAATTGCATAGACTGTCTTGTTATCCTTTGTGTATGTAAGATATTACGGCTAAAATGAACGGTATGATAGCCAATATTATTTATACATTTAAAAACATACACTAATAGTTGTTGTTTATATAGACCTTTTATTGGTAGTACAGTTTTAGCATAATTTTTATATAAATTAATCGTATTAAAACGCAATGGTAGGTTGAAAACTATTTTTAATGCCTTGTTTTGAGCTGATTGTAACGATCGCAGTGATGTATTCATTTTACAGCCATAAATTACTGGAAGATAAGTAAAATGTGAATGAATTAATGCTTGATAAATTAACATTTTGGTATCAACATTTAGTTTATTCTTAAATTTGTATAAAATGCCAATACCCGATGACACACTCGATTTTATGCTGTTTATATGATTTTCCCATAAAAGATTATGATTAAAATTTATTCCAAGGTAATTAACACTTTCGCATTCTTTAATTAATTGGCCATCTATGTGGACATTCATAGTCTCATCATTTCTTGATAAGTATGGCTTAAAACGTATAAATTTTGTTTTTTTGGCATTTAAGATTAATTTATTTATCCTAAGAAATTCAGATAAAATCGATGAATCATATTCGATTTGTGTTCGAAGTATTTCTTCATGTTTATAATTGTAAAGTAAGCATATGTCGTCCGCAAACATAAATAATTTTCCATAAAATTTTAAGTTTTTTATGTCATTAACAAAGATTTTAAATAATAATGGACCAAGTACACTGCCTTGTGGAACTCCACACATTACGTCGAGCTCATTACTTTTATATTCGCCCAATTGAACAAATTGTTTTCTATTTTTTAAATAATCTTCGAATAACAGAAGAGATTTTTCAGAAATTCCAATATATTTTAATTTTTTATTAAGTATATCATGGTCCACCAAATCAAATGCTTTCGACAAATCGAAAAATACGCCTGCCACTCCTTTGTGTCCTGCATCAAGACCGCTACAAATATACTCCATAACATTAATAACAGCTTCCTCAGATCCACTACCTTTTCTAAAACCATATTGACGATCAAACAGTATTTTGTTATTTTCAAGATAATCCGTTAGTTGTTCAAAAATTTCTCTTTCAAAGATTTTGTCAATAGTAGAAAGAACAGAAATTGGCCTAAAATTTTCTATTTTATTTGTTCCTGGGAACTTAGGTATTGGAATAATTTTATGTATTTTTAAAGCATCTGGATATTTTGCTTCATCAATCAATTTATTGAAAATTCCTGTAATTATTTCTGAAACAGCTGTTCTTCTAACTAAGAGCATTTTGGGTGTAATATTGTCATAGCCAGAACTTTTATTTAAGTCCAAATTGTTCAAAATATTTTCAATTTTAGTTTTATCTACAGTTTGCAGATTAAAAGTAGTTGATACAGGAAGTAATGTGTTAAAAAAATTAATATTATCATTAATATCTTGTTGAATACCATCTCGTATATTTTGTATTGAACTGTAGAAAAATGAATTAAATGCCAAAGCTTTCTCATCAGTAGAATTAATAATTTCATTATTAGTAGTTACAATTTCCTTAGTTTGTTTATATTTTCTGCCAAGAGTATCGTTCAAAAACTTCCACGTTTTTCGTAAATCCCCACTACATTTATTTAAATTGTAAGTATAATAGTTATTCATTAACTTTTTATTGCAAATTTTTATAACCAGACTTATTCGTTTAAGACGTTCACATATATATTTATTTTGCTTGTTTTTTCTTCGTGTTTTTAACAACTTATTTTTGAAGGTTATTAACGATATTAGTTGCTCCGACATCCAAGGACAAATGTGATGACGAATGTTCACTTCTCTAGTTGTTGTTTTAGAACTCTGTAACGCTGCTGTAGAAAGTGTTTTGACTAGTTGTTCACATTGTTCAGTAGAATTGTTTAAATTAGAAATATGTAGATTTTCATCCAAGTATGATCCAAACTTTGTATAATCTATCCAATATCGTTTATCAGTAATAGATTCACAACGACTAAAACAAATGTTTATCTTGCAAAATATTATATTGTGATCAGATAATTTGTTTTGAATTGAGTTGACTGAGATGATATTTGAACAATTACTGAAAACACAATCAATACAGGAACCACTTTCAGGTCTAGTTATAAGATAATGGCAGGGATCAAAATTAAATTCCGAATAAATATCCTTTAATGATTGACTAGGCCTACATATGGAATTTAAATTAATGTTAAAATCGCCAACAAAAATGCATGGTGAATCTTTAATATTATCGAGTAAATGATGCAAATTATCCCAGAATAGTTCCAATGTACATTTTTGCGATCTATAAAGCGATGTAACTACCAGAGGTTTATTATTTATTTTAATATTCGGCAATGATATACAAATTAGGTCTAAAAAATTTTGACTTCTAGAAACAAGAACTTTATAATGTAAGTGTTGGGAAATATACACAGTTGTTCCACCATAATTATCATATCTGCAGCAATGCTCCACTTTATATCCATTAATCGTATATAAATCAGTACACTTTCTATCAAACCACGTTTCCTGAATCGCAATTATCTCAGGCAGTATATGAAGTTTAGCTATTTCCGATTTAAATTTATTAAATTTATCAATAGACGAAATACTTCTTGCATTAATAGATAAAACATTAAATGATTTTAAATTATATTTGTTTATGTATGTATTAAAAGTTTCAAAATTATAAAAATATTTTGTATTCATATTAAGAGAATATAAGATTATTTAAAACAACAAAAAATAATTAATTAGGAGACTCAAATTGAGGTTCATCATCATCTTCATCAGAAATATCATTATCAATAGCATCCAAAATATTACGTTTAGCTCCACAACCAACATTTTTGGTCAACAACTCATCTACATCATCCATTGTTTTCATACATATTTGCCTAGATTTTTCATTTTTTTTAACAAAAATATTTCCATTTTTAGTATAAATAAATTTGAATCCAACTTCCTTCAACGATTTTGCATAGTTTAACAACTCTAAAGTTTCTTTACAGAGAAAATCATTTATGAAAACTTCTTTCAACTCATCGATTTCCTTTAACTTAGACTTCTCACGCATAAACATTTGTTTAGATTTCTTATTGGCAAATTTCACAACAATAGACTTTTTATCATTTTGTTTTCTGTTTTTGCTATTTTGTTTGTTTCGGTTTAAAAAATATGCTTCTTCCACATCATCTTCCCGAATATTTACACCTGTTTTCGTGGCTAAATTCAACGCAACATCCACAGCAGTCATTTCATCATTAACTTTAATTCCATTAATTATGCAGTCTTTTTGAACTCTGACATTATTCAAAAAATTAACGGTCGATTTTAAATTCTTCACTTCTTCTTTTAGCTCAACATTCTGTTTTTTTAATGCTTTTATTTGTTTGTCATTTTGCTTTACACCTTTCAAAATAAGATCATACTGTGACGACATGAAATGCATCGTTTCTCTTATATCGTCCAGCTGATTCAATTTTGTTTTGATTTCAGCTATATCATTTGAGCATACATTCTCATTTGGCACACAAAACTGACACTTATATTCCAATGAGGGATTTTTTATTAGGTTATCATATTGTTTTTTATCTACTCTACTGCAAAGAGCATGTAAAGTTTTTTTACAAACATCACATTCCAGAGCCTCATCACTTTCCAGTATTTCAGTTTTACATTGTTTGCATATATCTTTGTTTTTATTACTTATGCTTTTGCGAGTTTTACTAGACATTCTTTATATCTCACAAAAAGAGCACAAATTTGTGTACAAAAGTATAATACTCTCTATTTTTTTTAGGTTTGTTTTTATATAAATATTTATATTTGTTTGTAAGCTTTTTGCACAGCACTAAATTTTGACGTTTATTCACAGCCAGAGTTGCCAGATTTAATTTTAATTTTAAAGGAAGCAAACTTAAAAATATTGTATTGTGTATTTGAAAGTAGTAAGTTAATACATTTAAAAAAATTTTTTTTTCACTATTTTGACCACACACTTTTTAAAAGGCAAAGTATTGTGTTTATACCTGATTTTGCCTTAATAACGTAATTAATATTTTTGATGAATAAAATTGATTTTAACCGTTTAGTGTATTTTTGATTTATTATATTTAAAAATGAATGATTCAGTTTATAATTATAAAAAACATTAAAATTAGTACCATTCATATTGACTGTATTTTTCGTGATTGCCATTAAGGGTTAATTTCCATTTTTGTGCTGTTATTATAAATACTGGACAACATGTTATATTTTTCTTAAGTTCCATCGAAATCGCCCCAAAAATAAATAACATTTCGCTATTTTTAAATTAGAAATTCCAAATATTGAACAATTTGACCTTTGACCTTCACGATTTAAGGTTTAACGTTTTCCAATTTTAGTAAAACTATCAAAGTATATTTAGATTTATCTGGACTATAATATTCTGATTAGGTTTTACTTAAAATTCATAACAGTAAGGAAATAGAGCTCATTCAAATTGCCAATTAATTGTTTTTATCGAAAATTTAAATCGCAGGTACGGAAAAACTGTAAGAGATATTTTGATAATTTTTTCATATTTTTATTCCCAATTATATTCTCAATAAATCCCAATGAGATAATTAACGATTAAGGAATAGGTTAACGATATCCTACGAAGATAAAAACTCATATACAAGTAAATATGGATATATTTTAAGTAAAAATCAGCTTTTATTTTAATATTTATCAAAATATGTTAATTTTGTTGCTACATTTCATGTTCTCGTGGCCTGAGACACGTTAATGGTCTGCGGAATTTTTAATAACTTTAAAATTTGTTGACCAATTTCTGTTTTTTATGTCTCATTAGAACGAAAATTACGTACACATTTCTATTCGTTCAAATTAAATTGCAAAAGTAATTTTTCAATGGCAAAATTTTTACAAAAACTGAAAAAATGCATTTTTTCCCCTTGTAAATGCATAAAAAACTCCAGAGGGCTTGCTATTTAAAATTTTTTCAGGATGATTTTTTTACCAATGTTCACCAAACTGGGGGTGAGAATGGCAAAAATCCAACATTCGTTTATTAAGGGCCACCCTATTGTAGCATACAACATTATTTTTATCAATTCAGAACAAAGTTCGGATTTACATAATATATATTACATGATAGAATACTATTGAATTCCATTTTTAACCCATTATTACCATTTAATGGTCAACTTAAGATATGTTAAGTTTACTTTAGCAATAAGAAAATAAACTGTATGAGAATTAAATCAACACAATTTGTATAAAACTGACAAAAAAGTGTAGTACGAAATATATGTTAAAATGACTACGCTTTACATTACTTAGAGGCACTTAATATACAATTGACTTCACGCTAATTTACGTGGGGTGTTTAAAGTTACCATTTGATTTACCTTTGCCCTACAAAGAGCACATATACGGAGCAATGATATGGAATATATAAATTAGACGCAAATAGTGATTAGACATTAGTGACAATTAGTGTCTCTAAGGGATACGTTGACTACTTTTGAAACTGCTGGGATATGTACAAATGTATGTGCTTATAAATACATTCACATATAGTCTTCATGAGCCATTCATAAATGCACATGCATGTATGTATAGATACATACATATATTGATGAATTTTAGAAACTAACCGAGAAATGATAATAAATTGAACAAGATGTTGCCATAAACCGCACGCCAAATGCAAATGCATAGAATTCACAAACATAATGTCCATCGTACCACAGTATCCTGTAGAATGCAACGAATTGTGACCGAATACGGACAAGTTAGTATTTTATTTTAAGATAACCATGCATTTCCACATCAATTTAAATTGTTTTTAGCATTGCCTAATGCAAATACTTTGACCAATTCCATTTTTACGAGGAAGAAAAAAAATTTAGATAATATTAAGTGCACATGCATCTACATAAACATTAGTACTTATACGTATTTGTATATGCATATAAAATTTCTATAAACATTTAAATTTCTCGAAAATAAGTGCGACTTACTATAAATGTATTTATTATCTTGTCATTTTTTCCAGCTTGTCTTCGGATCAGGTTTGCATTTTCCTTCATTTTTAATTGAATGCGGAAAATAGTATTTGAAATATTACGGTATAGTGGATTTGGATGGGATTCAGTCTTTCAAATATATTTTCAAAAAGGACATTTAAGGATTAAAATATTCTAAGAATGTTTTTGCAGGAAAATTTTAGTGGGAGTCATTAAATTTGTAAATAAAGTTATTTACGCTTAATTAGCAAATTGAAAGTCTTCGTATTTTCTGATTGTTACTTTTCTTCTCCCTTGAAGAAGGTGGTGTAAATAGCTTCCCTTCAATTAGTTTTTATTGCGTTCTTTATTATAAGAAATTACTTGATCATCCCAACCAAGCTGTTCCATCTAGTACGGATATATAGGATTACATGACACTGTTTGGTAAATTCTTTATTTATATGTATAGTAGCACCATCGCATAATGGTACAAGAGTTTGTCTGATATAAAAGTGCTTTAAACACACACAGAAAACAGATCGGTTGGAAAACGGTTGCAATAATGAAAATTTAATTAACTCAATTAAATTTGTATTGTAGTAATCGAAAATGTATAAATTCAATAGATTTTCTTTATTCACAAGTGTAAAATGATTATTGTAATCAAATTGAGGTTTCTAAAATCGTATAATTAGTTAACATAATCAATTTATGTGTGGTTAAAATAAAATAAATAAACTCAGCAGTTACAACCGAATTGTATTCACATTTCATGACTAAATATTAGTAGTTGCAATCAAATGTCTCTACAATTTACAAATTAACTTTGCTTTCAGCTATGGTAACTAATAATTCGGTCATTGAAGCCAAAACGAAGCAAATTCGGTGATTCCAACCTACAAAAGATTATGTTGATCATAAACATTTAAATTAGTTTGACATTTTTTAAAAAATAAAAATAATAAAACAAGAAGAACTTAAACAAATATATTTTACACACATTGGAAATAAATGTGAATTTTTAATAAATAAACTAAACGGACGATGGCCATTGTTTGATCTTCTGTATTACAGAAGGTAGGTAAGCTATTCATAAGATTATTTATGGAAATATAAATGCTTATGGTTTCATTGTATCTTTTAACAGAAGACTTTCTAAAAACAAAAAAAAATTTACCAAATTTTCTTAGGTAATCAGCAGACATGGCCTAGGCCATATTAAACCGTATAGTTTCCTGTAAATAATACCAAAAATTTAGTTGATTCAACAACTCTCACTTTCATGTTTGATGTAATGGTCAATATCAGAATTCCAAGTGCTTCTGAATGTCTTAATATCTGATTTTTGGAGGTTTGACTTGTTCCAAGGTGGCAAAAGGTCGCAATAACGGTAAGAAATGCATGACTTACAAAATTGTTAAATATTTATTCCCAATCATCCACTTATTTAAGGGTTTTATTATTTTGTAAATTCTTTTAAGATTATTATCAACTGACCCTTCATGAATACCTATATCGGTCAATATGTTAATCAATGTTGTTAATTGAATAACAGTACCCCAGAAGCTCCTTTCAGAAACATCAAGTCCATTACTTTGTGGATTTTTGAATAATGAACAGAATCATTGAAGTATACCAAGGTTTGTCCAAATCATCAAGAATGATTTGGACGTGTTTTCGAGTCTTTCGTATAATAATGTATATATTGATCTGTATATGTATTTAATATGAATTTATAATTGCAATGTATTGTAATAAATCATAAATATCTTAAAATAAAAAAAAAATATTTTTTCATTGGGCATTTCTAATGTACCTATACATATTTTTCTGATTATACCAACCGAATTATTTTTTTCTAACAGTTGCGTATACCATATATTTACAGTAGTCGGAATCGAATTGTGAGATAGTACACGCTACCGACAAAATTCGATTGGGGACAAATTCGGTTGTGAACACAAATCTGTTTTCTCTGTGCATGAAAAGATGTATCAAAAAAGTATTTTTTCGCTTCTATTTACTTCCACATACCTGCATCTCTACAAAACAACAAAAACAAAATTTTGCATAATTGAAAGTGTACATTTTTACAGAAAAACCAAAATAACTCAATTTCTTGCGCTCAACACAAATCGGTAAGTTACATATCATTTGTTGTTTAAATTGTCTAAAGTTTTGGCATACTTCCGGCTCTGTTGAGTTACTTGCTTCTAGTAAGGACTCTTGTAGCTGAACTATCGTGTTAATTTTTTGATAAACTCTTCTTGCTAATTCCTCCCAAAGATGGTAAATTAATGTGTTTCTATAAGTTTGGGACAGTTATGGATCAACCAATGCTTTGTAACACCTGATGTCTGTTTGGGATCGTTGTCTTGATAAAAAGCAAAGTTGTTTGCGATACCCACTTTTTCGCACTTTGTTTCAAAATGTTGACATAGATAAATTTGTCCATTTTGCATTCAATAAAGTGCAAATTGCCTACATACAGCCCCAGCAAGTTTGCAACATATATTACCCACGTACGAATGGCTTTTTACATTAAGTCTACTTTACAAAAAGTTGATTCATCGATTTTGGAAAATGTTGGTCCTTATTTGAAGATGTTAGAACACTTGGATTTAAACGAGGCGGTGATCCATAAGGCCTGCCAAGACTACGACCAAACCAAACCATAGTGGGCATGTGATCACATATAAACATATGCCCCATGCCAGCACAGGACCGAACACGATCACCGTCGTGGAGGCCAAGTCGGGACCAAAGAGAGCTGTTGACCAATAAGGCATGATGAAGTCTGCTAGCACAACACCCAAGGTGCTGTCCGCAATCTCATCCACATGAGGAACCGTGACGGCTGCCAAAGGTCCAGCAAACAGGCCTAGTGATGCTGTTTCTGAGAAAGCCGAGGAGTTGACGAAGTGTCCGGTCACGAAACTATGTGCTTCTTTGTCCAACCCTTGAAGGATATAAATGACAGGGGTGAGTGTTTACTTTGGTAGGGAATACTGACTCAGGTCGAATTCTTGATAGGAGAGTATCACTCGAGTGCTCATTTGCCGATCACCACATGATAGTTTTTACGATACAGCTTACTGGATAGGGAAAAACCCTTTAGAAATCTAAGGAAACCCGACAAGAATGAATAGATTAATTGGTACACGGGAATTGGACGACTCGGTAGTTTTTCTATCCAGGTCATTAAGGGAAGCCCACTATATTTCATGTAGGGAGCGACAAGGACCTTGGAAATTCCGGCACCCATGGTGGAATCCTAGGCTAATGCAACTAAGGGCAAAGAAGGAATCTTATGAGCGTTTCTGTGAGGAACTGGAGAATGCGCATACGAAAGGTACTATCCAAAGATCCTTTCAGTAAAGTTACGAATTAGTTAGCTCCATTGTTAGCGTGGAGAAAATTTCATGGGCGGTGTCATCTTTCAAGCCATATAAATCTCCAGGGCCAGATGGCATATTTCGAGTGTTACTCCAAAAATCGATTTCACCATCATGCCATGGCTTATTATGATATTTAGGAATAGCCTGGAAACAGGATACATTCCTAAAGAATGGAGACAGGTTACAGTGGCATTTATCCCCAAAGCGGGAAAGGTAAACCATAGTACCGGAAAGACTGGTCGATTTTCCATGTCAGGAACATCATCTTCCCTGATAATTTCTGTAGGCCACAATACGCATATCTTAAAGGGAGGTCGGTGGAAACAGCCTTGCATGACGTTGTCGGAACTATAGAGGGTACAATTGAAAAAGGAGTATGTTATGCCATCTTTCTTGGATATAGAGGGTGCGTTTAATAATGTGAACATATCCGCAGGCCCATAAACTCTAATATGGGTATTGGTAGGACAAGGAAAGTTGTGACAAGGGGTACACCACAAGGTGGTGTCATCTCTCCACTTCTGTGGAATCTGTCGTAAATAAAATTCTTTTCAGGATCAGTAGGATAGGCACCATAGTAGTCGCATATCCTGACGACGTTGTGCTCTTATTCAAGGTAAGTTTCTTTACACAATAAGTGACTATCATGGGCCAGGGAAAACGGTCTAGGTGTCAACCCTGACAAGACCGAACTGGTTATTTTTACCAGGATATGTAAAATTCCAGAATTCAGACCTACACGACTGTATGGTACTTTTCTGAAGACTTCAAGAGAAGCCAAATAACTTGGCTTAATTTGGACTCTAAGCTCTCGTGGAAAATATAACTCCTAAATATAACTGCTCATTAAGACTCACCTTTCTATTCTAAACAAGGTACACAGATTAGCATATCTTGGAATCACTGGCTCTGATTTCTACCCCTCAGGCCAGTATAGAGACGATGCTAAATATAACTCCCCTTAATACTTATATACACCAAACGTATTTGTGCTTAGTCTAGACCTTTTTTTATCTCTTCGATTACCCGCAAGGTTTCCAAGGAGGGATCTATGCCATCGTACGGCCGCGAGAAGAATCTGGGAACTGAATCTCGAAAGTTCGACTATACATATCTACTTGGACAGCCTTACTTATATGTACGAGTAACGCTTCCCGCGCTAGTTACAACACCATTTTTATTTTAAATACTAAATTGGCTAGCGTGGTGATTAGTCTTCAGTGCAGAAGACTAATTTAGAATATTTACAAGATGTGGTTTCCATACCAAAAAGTAAGTTAGTTTGTAGTACAATTTTATTTGTAATTTATACAATTTCCCTATGTTAATATATATGTGTATTTGTTTGTAGGAATTTTAATATAAGAAACCTTGGTTATATAAATCTGTATTAAAATTTAATTCAGTGTCTCTTTATTCAAAGTCATGTGGAAATCATTAGCGAGGCGGATTCCTCACCCCAACAGTTATTAAACAATAAATTTATTGATAGGAAAATGCACAAAAGAAGCCCCAATTTCACAGGATCCGAAATGTAGTTTTAGCTAGATGCTGTAAAAAAATACAGCGATAAAATAGAGTGAAAAAAAACAGACAATTCAGCTGTCAAAAGCATATAGTAGTTTATGAAACTTAAATAGAATTTAAATGGACAACGTTGGCCATTTAATTATCATTTAAAAAGACATTGAGAAACTCATGTTCGTATTTAAATAGAACTTGAATATAATTCATATTTAAATACGAAGTCAAAAATTGATCCTTAAAGTGTGCTGTATAAGTTGTGAGTGAGTTTATTATAGGCGCTGCACAGTAGAAAGAACAACTGGAAATCAACTCGAAAACCCTTAACCCTTAAATGGTGAAGGTCAAAGGTAAAATTTAGCAATATTTGCGACTTCTAAATGAAAAATAGCGAAATATTATACATTTTTGTACCAATTTTAATGAAACATGAGAAAAATATAACATAAAGTCCAGCATTTACAATAATAGCACAAAAATTTAAATTAACCCTTAATAGAACTTGGGGTCCAAATGACACTCAACTTTAAAAATCACGAAAACCAGAGTCAAATTGAGAGTCATTTTGACCCCAAATGCTTTTAAGGGTTAATTTACATTATTGCATTGTTATTATAAATTTTAGACCTTAAGGTATATTTTTCGCAAGTTTCATTAAAATTGATCAAAAATGTTTATTTTTTCGCTATCTTTCATTTAGAAATTCCAAATATTGCTAAATTTTACATTTGACCTTCACCATTTAAGGGTTAAAGTTCTCCGCTGTTATTAAAACTTTCAGAGTATATTTAAAATTATCTGAACTATAAGATTCTTTATAGGTTTGTTTTTTTTTAATTCGTAACAGTAAGGAAATAGCTCTCATTTGCCAAAATATGGCCAAAAAAATATTTTTTCCCCAAAATCACAAAATTTAAATCGTATTGCGGAAAAACTGTAAGAGGTATTGACATAATTTTTTCATATTTTTATTCTCTATTATGATCTCAATAGATCCCAAAGTGATGATCAAAAAATTCTGAAAGTTTTTAAACAAAATATTTAAAAATTTGAAAATTGAGATTCGAAACTTCCGTTAAAAAAATAATTTTTTTTGGAATAGGTTACCGGTATCCTACAAAGACAAAAACTCATACGAATACTGTAATGACTGTAATTTTCATTAATATAAATAAATCTACATATTTCTGTATTATAATGCAGAAAGTTAAGGAGTTTTACAAATTTATTTCATATAAATTGAAAAATTTTGCATATATCTGACCTTTGACCTCGATGCGCGTCCCGAAATCGTTGTCCGATTTTCCTCAACTTTTAGACCTAGTAATACAATATTTCACGCGGCACTCTTTGAAATCTAAAAAAAATCGGCTGTCACCCTAATGTATATCTTTTCTTTTCAACGTATCAACGTGTAGGAAATTATGTCCTTTTCAAAAACGCAAAAAATTTTAAATACAGTCGAACTTCCCTATAATGAATCTTGACGGGACCAGAAAATCACTTCATTATATAGAAACTTCATTATACAGAAATTATATTTTTCCCCCACTTTTTATTTAAAATAATTAGGCATATTAGTTTGTGTTACACTTTTCCATTTTTCTTCCACATCAAAACCTTGTAATACCAAATAACAAAACCATTATATAAAAATTATATTTTTTTCCATTTTTATTTAAAATAATCAGGTATTTTAGTTTGGATTACACTCTTCTATTTCTCTTCCGCAACAAAACCTTCTAATACATTAAGAGATTTAAATACATTAGTCGGCACGTTACTCCTCATCTCCACAAAAATACTTTTTGCTACAATACCAATGCGGTTTTTTGAATTTGTCTAACCATCCTGTGCTAGCTTCAAAATCTTCGTGTCCCAATGCATCAGCGAACTCTTTGGCTTTTTGCTTCATTAATAGCCCAGATATAGGAAGATTCCTACCACGTGCGGCAGTTACCCATTTGAGCATTGCTTCATCAATATCCTCAAAAAGGCAGGTTCGAAGCCTTTTGCGTTTAGTGCTCAATTGCTCGTCTTCTACATTTTTTAGAATCACAGCCTTGTTTTTTAAAATATTTGATAATGTGCTGGGAAGAATTCCAAACTGCCTAGCCACATCTTTTTTTGTTAATCCTTCTTCAACTTTATTAATAATTAATAATTTATTTTCAAGAGAAATGCTACTTCGCTGCGTCATTTCCGATCACTGAACACCGGCAACTGATGTCAAAATTGTTATTAATCTGGCTTTCATCTTTTTTTTTTGTTCTTATTTTTCTCTTTTGGGAATACCCTCATTATATGTGGCATCTTTCTCGATACACAGAGTTATTAGTATGCGTAACAGAAAATTGTTTGAAAAACTCATTATATGGAGACAAAAACGCATGTGAGTCAAATATTACACCTGCAGAATTGCTTCATTGTATAGAAAACTTCATTGTATGGAAATTCATTATAAGGAGATCAAAAACAATGAAATTGGAACGGAAAAAGTTGTGTGTTTGAAATAAATTAATAATAGGGAGAGCTTCATTGTAAAGAAGTTCACTATAGAGAAGTATTAAAAAAATTATAGAAGACTTTTTTTAAAAATATGGGAATAAAAAATGGTAGCTGATTTTTCTGGAAAATTTTAATATTTAAAATGCAATAAAAGTTTTGTTTACGAATCGTTTTTAATGAAATTTAACACTTATATAGAAACTTTTGATCGAAATACAAAAGTGAAAAAGAAATTGTTGAATTGTTTTTGACAATCCCACAATTCCCAAATAACTTTTAAAAAATCCCAAAATTGTGATTTTTTTGATTTTTGAATCTATTGAAGTCACAAAGCACGGGGCTATGAAATCTCTTTGCACAATATTGAAGAACATATTGGGACATACAAAGCAGGTCTTAATTTTTTGAAAACAGCTATGCGATTTGAGAAAATGTTGTCTAAAGTTGAAATTTACATACAAAATAGGTCTAGTTCGGAAGGCTCACGCAATAATATGAAATTTGGTATTAGTTTGATTTTATAATACTTCCCGTAATGTTATCTTTCAGAAAACTAAAAATACATTAATTATCTTCTTCTTACTTTCTGTATAATTTAAAATTATTGTAAGTACTTTTTTCGAAAAAAAATTGCGAAAATCCGACTTTTTTATTTTTTTTTTTTTAAGTTTGAATGTACATAACTTTTGACTCAGTAAAGCCCAAATTCAAAACTTAAACATATCAACACCTCTATAACCATGGGAAATTTTATTAAAATCGAGCAATTCGTTTAGAAGTTACAGATTTATTTCCACTTTTTTTCATTTCCCCACTGTGCGACATAGCGATATAAAGTTCATTTTAATGAGTAAGTTAAACGTACGAAAGATTACTTACCTGTTTTGATGTTTTGAGGTGCCCCAACACAATTGAAAATCAGAAAAATTACCTATTTTTCGCATTGTGATTAAACAACCATATACTTTATAAACTTTAATTTATGTTGAATATAAATATTATGTCAATATAGTTATATTCAATAATTAAAAAAAAACATTTTTACCTGAAAAATTAAATTCATATTTCATATGTTTTAGAACCCAATTCACAAAATCGTACTTGTAGCTTAGGAAAGGGTACCGTGAAATAGCTCCCAAATGAAATAATTCCCAATGAAATAACTCCCAATGAAATAATTCCCAAACTTGAAAAATGAAAGAACTACCAAAGGGTAAAATGAAATAACTCCCAATAATCGGCGATTTTATAATTTTAAAAATATTAGCTGCTACATCATCTGAAGCAATTATTGTAATACAATTTAAATAAATTTTAAGATATGTTTACCGATCTGTGTTTAGAGATATTGGATGAATAATTGGATGAAAAAGTTTGTTTCTCATTTCTGAATTTTGAATTTTTCTACTGAAAATAGATTAAAAGTAAAAACCGAAGAATAATTGTCGGTTTCGGTTTTAGGTCTTGAAAAACCGCGGTTTCGGTTAAAACCGAATTGGAAACTCTACCCTATTATACATGTAACATAAAGAAAAATTCTTCTATGTTAAGTACTGCAATAATGTGAAATCATAGTGTGGGAATGTGAAATATATTTGGAGGTGCATTGCTTCTTTAGCCTTCAGTCCAGTTTGATTTTTCGTCAAACTGGACTGGAAATTTACTGGACTTTCCACCACATGAGTTACAGTTGAAAATTATTATTTTACTTCGAAACATTCATTCATGACGACCTTGTAATGGCTGTAAAGAAATTCATGAACAATCTAAGAAAAGCGACCATTATAACTGAAAAGTATAAAGGAACGGATGTGATGCTACCACGTATTTCAATAATAACTGCTTCCAGTTTCCTATTCGCTTAGCATTTGCGACCCAAAAGCATTATAATAAAAAATAGTATGAAATTGTATAAATTAATAAGCATTAGAATAATACAAACATTTATAAATTAATAACTACATTTACATATATACATTAGAGTTCGTTTGTGACCAGGTCACTTCATTTGTTTTTCGGGTATCATCACCTAAAGACGCGTATTTTGAGCACATTTTTTTGTTGAGCAAAAATAGTTGAATATATTGCAAATATGATTTCACCAGCCGATTCTGCAGTAAAATTAATACAATTGACGTTTTTGAATCCTTAAAAAAAGTTCCAAAAACCCACAACGGGGGCGCAAATCTCAATTAAAAAAAAAATAAATAATTTTAGTTTTTTTTATACATGCACGATGAAAATGCATTTTAAGCTTAGCAAAACGGCACCAATATTTCCTTTCTATCACTATTCATATTCAACTCCAGGTAATATATTAATAAACAACTAATTTATTACTATAAAACAATTATAATAGTTATACCCTACACCACGATAGTGGGGAATTTATGTCATCAAATTGTATGATGATCGGTCTATAATTAATCATAGCTCAAATATAGAGCCCGATTCCGAAAATCACTCTAAATAGCTTAAATCTCTTAAAAATTTTAGTATCCACAAAAAATTCAATAGAAATAAGTTTCATAAAGACATAAATCACACCACCTAATTTCATGGCGATCGGTCCATAATTAGTCATAACTCAGGCACGAAAATAAATTATTGAAATTAAAAAGAAAATGTTTTTGCTCATTTACTTAGTGTAGGGAATTATATGGTCGGACTTGAGCGACCATACTTTCATACTTGTTTATAATTGAATTAATATATTTTTAACTCTAAACGATTCATATTATTTCATTACGATAAGGGTTTAGCTAGTATTTTATAAAATATAAATGATTACTATGATTTCAATAAAAATAATTTTACGTTTAATTTAAATAACCGCATTTAATAATGAATCATTAAATTTATTTATACAAATCCACTATAAGTTTAGGTACGAGCGCAAATACCATGGTTAGGACGGGTAAAGATTAATGACATCTTAATCATTAACGTCTTCTCATTCTCCTGTTCTCTTTTAAATTTGTTTAAGTTTTCCTTTTCTATTCTACTATATATTTTAGCCACCTTAATTAAAATCATCCCCCAATTTCACTGAACACGTCTGGATTTTCTAGGTAACATGTTCTCCGAAGTTGTATGACTCATTGCGACCGCTAAATATTGAGAGAATGTAAATTGAAGTTTAGAATAGCAAATTAATATTAGAAAATATCAATTTAACTTAAGAAACCGAAAGTCAAACTGAAATTTAGAAAACTAAAATAAATGTTTAGAATTATATATTTCTATGATTTTTTTAATAAGTTGTCCAAATAACAAATATAATTTTAATTTTTGCCTAATATAATCAAATTTATTTTTTATCAATTCCAATTTAGTTTTTTTCAACACCAATTCGAACTATCTAACTATTTATTTCGATATCCCAGTTCGAAATTTAGTTTCTCAATTTCAACTTGAAATGGTACGAATATTGAAAAAATTAACAACCCATTTATAAAATAAAGTAAATTTAAATATTTAGATTTATTTTGAAAATACATAAATCTAGTATTTTGATAAAAATCATCGAAAATATCTTTCTAATTGAAAAATTCAGTATTATTGACATCGGACAATACCGTATTTGCATAATGGATAACTACAGCAGATAAATAAGTATGGAACCTAATTAAACGAATTTAAACGACCAATACTACAACAACATTTTTGGAAATACATCAATGTTTTGTGAGATACACATATACAAATTTATCTTTTTTATAGTGATAAATCATAAATATGAACCTCTTTTTAAGAAAAGAGGCAAGAAAAAGAGCACATTTTTTGCAAAATAGAAAATGGCATAAGACTAATTATGTAGTTGTTGAAATAGTGATTTTTTCTTTTGAATCCAAACAGTGGATAATTGCTATTTTTGCGGGGACCGTAACAATTATGACATTTATAATAAAAATCACAACATAATTGTAATTTTCTGATTTTTTTTTTTTTTTTTTTTTTTTTTTGTCAGAAATATTTGTCAAACTTTAATTTTTATTTTTTTTGTCAGAAATATTTGTCAGATTATGATTTTTATATTTTTGTCAGACATATTTGTCAGATTATGATTTTTATATTTTTGGCAGATATAAAAATTAACTAATGAGTTTTATTTACATATATGTAAGAGTCTGACAAATATCTAATAAATAAAACTCATTATTGAATTTGTATATCTGATAAAAATATAAAAATCATAGTCTGACAAATTTGTGTGACAAAAAAATAAAAATCAAAGTCTGACAAATATTCCTGACAAAAAAAAATAAAAATCACAGTTTGACAAATATTTCTGAAAAAAAAAAAAAAAATAATCAAAAAATAACAATTATTTCTGACAAAAAAAATAAAAATCAAAAATTTAAAAAGCGTGTTATTTTATGAAAATATAGTTGAAAACAATCAAAATGGTATACTTGACTTGACTCTCCGATATTTTCTTGTGATGGCTTTTTTCCTTTGAAATTTCAAGAATAATTATTATCTTCGGTCCCTGAATTTTAAAAGTATTTGTGAGATTTGTTGTATCTCGGGACCAGTATATTTGATGAAGTTGGAAATATTTGTCGAAGACGCTTCAAATTCCTCACTGACTTAACATTTCGCAGTCATAATGAACCTTGTTATCTATTTACAGATCCAAATATCAGACTTTTCATTCCAAAGAAACGCATTTTTTAGTAAGTACTTCTAGTACTACACCTTCTACTTTTTATTTTCCGCGTAAAATAAATACAATGTGACATATTTATAATGGGTTGTAGTAAGTAGTTTCCCTTAATGATATAACCGTCTAAACTCACTACTTGGTAATGGAGGTTTTTGCTAGGTACCATTGTCACTCATGGTGAAATAATGCAAAATTATTATTTTCAACAGTTAAATTTTTTTATTTATTTTCATCCTCCAATTACGCCAAATCAAATTACAATTAATTTGTTTGGATATTTTAAGAAACTTTAAATGTTTCTTTCGTATTTCGTAAGCCTTTGTTAAAAAACTGACAGTTTTCAAAAGATCAACAATAAACACTATACATTAGAGTTTCCAATTCAGTTTTAACCGAAACCGAAAACGCGGTTTTTCAAAGCCTAAAACCGAAACCAACAATTATTCTTCGGTTTTTACTTCTAATCTATTTTCAGTAGAAAAATTCAAAATTTAGAAATGAGAAACAAACTTTTTCATCCAATATCTCTAAAAATGAGAAACAGATTTAATTGTATTACAATCAAGGTTGGCAACCGATACCGTTATTAATACCGATACCGATTAAATACCGTTTAAAATTGAGTACCGGTATTGATACCGATACCGAAATAATTATTTCGGTAAAATACCGGTATTCAAATACCGTTTCCCTTAATACCGGTATCATACCGGTACAATACCGTTATCATAACGGTATCAATACATTTATTATACCGGTATCAATTGCAAATCAATACCGGTATCATACAAGTTTCAATACTGATATCATACCGGCATTATAATTAAATTTTGCAAAATTGTTAAAATTACATAATTTAACAACTTTGCTGCTAGTAGAAAATAGTACTTGAGCCTTGTCCATCCCTGCTTGATGTTCAACTAATGCAACTCTGTCTTAGTTGTTTACTTACATACCAAGGCGAATTTATAGCAGGTGACCTCAGAAGAACAGCTGATTATTTTGTTCACTTGTATAGATGATTGGATTGTCAATTCAAGCAAAAACAACAACAGGCAACTTTGACAATTCAATTATCTTTTAACAAAAACAAAGTACCTGTTGTTTTGACATATTGTATTTTTTTTGTAGCTCTTTCATATATTTCGATTTTTTATAAGTTTTTGTTAGGTTTGATGTACTTAATTTTTATACCGGTATAAATACCGATATATTAGTATTATACCGGTATACCGATACCGATATAATTTAAATACCGTTACCGATACCGATACCGAAATAAAAATAAAATTAATACCGATACCGTTACCGATACCGTTATTCGTTTCGGTTGCCAACCTTGATTACAATAATTGCTTCAGATGATGTAGCAGGCTACCTTTCGTAGGCTAGGCAAGGAAACCTGTTAATAAAGCATGACACAACATTCTAATCTACGAGTATTTCCTGACAATTAAACTTCAGATGACTGTTTATTTATTCAATGTGTGCCTAATTTTCAATTTTAAGGTTTATTATTATAAAATATTCAAAAAGTATCTTTATAATAAAGAAATAAGTAGTAACATTAATTATCCCTTTTGAATGCGCATTCACTAAACCATGAATGCTTAATTTCCTGTTTATATTCTTACTCAGTCAGGATCATGTGTGTTTAATTTCCTGCTTATATGTTCATTATCATAGAAATTTCAATAATAGTTTTTGTTACCTCAATTTCATTATGCCCTCTATCCTTGATTCTTTCTCTACTCTGAAGCATATCAGCCAACTATTATGTATATACAATAAGTAAAATAATTTAATATACTAAAAAGTACCATTAGAAGAAAGACCGAACCGAAACCGATCGGTTTTAAATTTTTTAAAACCGAAACCGCGGTTTTGAAATTCTTCGGTTTTTTGGAAACTCTAATATACATACCTTCCTTATATGACAGGGTTTGACTATTGGCTCTTGATTTGCTTGCCACATGCATTAGCCATCCACTATAATGGATTCAAAAACAATTAACACTCTACTCAGATTAATTGATAGTATAATTCAATCCACAGTTTATTCATGTACATATGTTTCTTTACAAATAATAAGTTTTCCTAATATTTTATTTTTTATAGTCTTAGGCGTACATATGGACCAGTGTCTTTTTTCAGAAACTATTGAAGGTATGATAACACTGCTTTGTCGTACATTTTACAGTTTATTTGAAACGACAAATGGACATGTGTTTTCACGAGTAATTGATATGTTGGCGTTTTATTCATGTATTGCAATTAATGCGCAAATTATGTTCGGCCCAAGTAGAAGTTACTTGGTAGAATTTAATGTTTTGTAGTTTTAAATAGTTAAAGTGGCCACGTAGTTTTGCATATATTTGGTAAGTATTTAAGCACATTTAGATTAGTAGGTAAAAATAATTTTTTACCACTGTAACCCAAGTTCGTGTAATGTGGACCACTTTTTTTTTGTCATTCATTCATTCATTCTCTATTTATTATAAACTTTTCAATTATTTTACATTGTTTTTTCTCATAATTCTAACCCCGCGAAGCCTGTCTTGTCCGCAGGATGTAATGTAAATTAGCTGTTTATGTACTACTGGTCCAAATTACCCGAAAAAATAAATATGTACTCTTTTTAGTTTATATATTAAAAAAATATTGAGAATTAATTTATTTTTAAATGACTTTAGCTGGTGCATTAATTTTATATTTTAAATACTAGTCCACATTACCCTCCACTTTTTTAAATGCTGGTTTTTGGGTTCCTTTGACGCAAACAATTTTCATCTACAAAAACAATTAGAGATATACATTTGCTAATTTATTGGTACACAACTTTTTTGAATACCTATATATGTATTTTGAGGCCAAAATTTTGAAAATACAAAACGGTAGTCCACATTACCCGAAGTTACTTTAATGCTGTTTGCCGTGGAGAATATAAATTAAATCTAAAAATCCGTCTTCACTGGATCGAAGCTATAAATCAAGAGAGAACAAAATGAAATATAATAATTAAAATTTAATAAACTTACCATGAATCATTTCTGATTTTTAATAAAATTACAGGTTTCATTTATTTTTATAAATATTTATGTATATTTTATAATTGTGTCTATTATATTCATTGTTATCTGGTCTGTGTAGAGGAAGGGTGTGTCCTGAATTTTCTAATATGTTCTAAAATTATTCATATTTTTCTGATAATGTGTTGTTTTATTTAACAATAATTTTTCATTGCATTTTTCCTAATTGTAATTTAATTAAAATATAACTATGTAATTAACAGTCATTTGACAATTACTTATAATTTATCAATACGTACTTTATTAATCTTCACAATTGTTTTAATTGTCTGTGCGAGTTCATGTTAAATTTTTTTTTACGAATAGAGCTCAGTTGTTGTTTGTGTACGTGCCCAAATATGCAATAAGTTCTTAGACTTTTTAATGAGAGACGATAGAATAGATAGAAGTGCATAGTTAATAACATAATTCAATGCACTTAGTTTAAGAAGTTATTATTATTTTTTAATTTAGATATGTACAATAGTGTGGCCCCAAAAAAATAGTTGTCGATGTTCCCAACTAAAATGTTTGTATTTGCCGAGAGGGACCAAAGGCTAAAAATGTGCTTTTTAAAATGTTCTCGTAAAGAAAACATGAAATATTGGTATCATATGAATAGTCGTTGAAGGTTGCTTTCAATGCTATATATAAAATTAGTTTTTTTAGATTTTTACATATAATCAATTTAAATCAATCTATAAATATATATAAAATACAGAAATTGTTTCTACCTATGTCCATTGTAGACTCTGAAACTATCCAACAGATTAGCTCCAAACTGGTTTCTTTGGAAAGGAAAATTTCTGAAGATGGTTTTAAACACCTAAAATACTACATAAAGTACATGCGGTCCATTCGTAAAGCTGCTTTTCGAATTTTCCCATACAACAATTTTTCCCAATTTTGGATATAGTATACACACAGAAAAATAACCCAATGTAAAATCAACATGAACAAATGTTGATTTCAAGTCATTGTAAATTTTCGACAATATTTTGACTAAATGTATGTTTAACATTGTTTCGTCTTGTATCAAAAATAAAATCGTGCACATTTGATTTAACATTTTAAAATGTTATAGTGTTTTCACACTGAGTGGTTTTAATGCAAAAGTTGGTTTTATCGTTAAAACCTGGTTTTACCATACAAAATTATTATATTAAAACCATCTTAAAAGCTTTTTTGAATTGATTTTATGAAATACCACCTTGTTTTCTATGTACTAAATTCAGAGCTACCAACATGGAAATGTTGAAAACAGCTGATAAAAGGAAACAAAACAAATATAACAAGAAAGAGAGCTATATTCGGTTGTGCCGACTCTTATATATATATTTAGGTAAAGAAAATTAAATTTTTTTTTGACCCATTGTAGGTTTAAATTGCTATAGCCTTATATAAATCGTTGCAATGTTGTCTATATTAATGGCTTAGTAATCCAGATATAGATAAAAAGCCATAAAATCAATTTGTGGGCCGATTTCCTCGATTTTAAATAGCGAGCGAGCCGAAAGAATTCCCGATATATTGATGTATCAATTGTGTTTGTAAGTTATTTGGGGGCTACGGAAAGTTGATTTCAACATACAGAAGGATAGTAGTACATGGCTATATCGACTTCACTATATATAACGATCCAGAATATATATACTTTGTGGGGTCGCAAATGAAAAATGTAGAAATTACAAACGGAATGAAAGACTTATATACATATATACCCTTGCCACTCATGGTGAAGGATATAAAAACGAAGAAAGAAATTAAATAATGATCGCAACAATAAAAAATTCAAAAGAAAAATAAGCTTTAGAACAGAATATAACCAAAATCTTTTATTGAAATATGGGAGGAAAAAATAGAGTTTGTCCAATAAATGTTTAAACCAGATTTATGAATACTTAGTGCGAACGCAAAATCAGCTCATTAAGGTTTTAACGTTAAAACCAGGTTTTAACTTTTAAACATAAAATCAACATTAGATCTAGTTAAAACAACATGGACCAATGTTAATTTAACATTATATTGACAATAAAATCAACATGTTACAATTTTAAATGTATTAACAAATTGTGAATAGCTTGGTTTCATGTTGAATCAACATTGGTTCGTGTTAAAACAATATTGCTTTATGTTAAATCAACTTTGGTTCATGTTAAAACAACATTTACATTTGATTTTTTTTTACACAAATTATAAATAACGTTAGTTCCAGTTAAATTGATATTGGATCATGTTGAATCAACATTGGTTCATTTTAAATCAACATTGATTCATGTCAAATCGTCATTGTGTCATGTTAAACCAACATTATACCATAATAAGAGCAATTGGAATGCGATTAAAAAAATAGTCGAGTATTGAATTAACATGAAAAAATTAAAATTGAAATGAAATCATGTTAAATTCTAAAAAAGTACCGCTATTTTGGAACAAAAGAAACTTGTCATTCTTCTGTTGGTACAGTTTTAATCAGTATCGTGCGTGTTGTATTGTAAAATCATTGTTTCACAGTAAGTTACATTCCATATTTTAAATATAAAAATCGAATTATGTCTGTGCCAAAGAATTATAATATTAATTTATCAAGTTTTGTGCAAGAAGTAGTTCAGAATACTAGCGAAAATTCACAATTACACGAGCTGCAGCAAACTTTTAACCAAGGTTGGCAACCGAAACGAATAACGGTATCGGTAACGGTATCGGTATTAATTTTATTTTTATTTCGGTATCGGTATCGGTAACGGTATTTAAATTATATCGGTATCGGTATACCGGTATAAAACTAATATATCGGTATTTATACCGGTATAAAAATTAATTACATCAAACCTAACAAAAACTTATAAAAAATCGAAATATATGAAAGAGCTACAAAAAAATACAATATGTCAAAACAACAGGTACTTTGTTTTTGTTAAAAGATAATTGAATTGTCAAAGTTGCCTGTTGTTGTTTTTGCTTGAATTGACAATCCAATTATCTATACAAGTGAACAAAATAATCAGCTGTTCTTCTGAGGTCACCTGCTATAAATTCGCCTTGGTATGTAAGTAAACAACTAAGACAGAGTTGCATTAGTTGAACATCAAGCAGGGATGGACAAGGCTCAAATACTATTTTCTACTAGCAGCAAAGTTGTTAAATTATGTAATTTTAACAATTTTGCAAAATTTAATTATAATGCCGGTATGATATCAGTATTGAAACTTGTATGATACCGGTATTGATTTGCAATTGATACCGGTATAATAAAGGTATTGATACCGTTATGATAACGGTATTGTACCGGTATGATACCGGTATTAAGGGAAACGGTATTTGAATACCGGTATTTTACCGAAATAATTATTTCGGTATCGGTATCAATACCGGTACTCAATTTTAAACGGTATTTAATCGGTATCGGTATTAATAACGGTATCGGTTGCCAACTTTGCTTTTAACTTAGATGAAGTAAAACCATATTTGAGAAGTAAGTACCTGCATTTCACGTATTTTTTTTTTTTCAAATAATTTGACAAATGGGAATACAATTTATTTATTTAGAAGCGGACATAACATTCGAATGTTAAAGGTATTTATGAAAGGAAGACATAAAGAAAGCTATACCTCCTATTGGTATTCGTTCTTGTTTTCGAGAAAAACAGTTTAGTTGGAGAAAAAATTTGGTAAAAACATTTGCTATAGTACAAATATTTAGTTAAACATAAATTAATACTATTATTAACTTATCAGTATGGATTGGTATTTATAATCTATACATTGTCATTAATTTATACATTGTCTTTAGAATATCCAAAAGGTCAGTGGCTAGTTTTCTTAAAAAAATTTTAAAAATCCATTTGTCGAAATATCTACAGAGCACAAATTTTTTAAAATACTAAAAGAAAAGCTAATTTATGAAGAGCCTACCTGGCAAGGAAACCCCGATTTAGATGTCAAAACATTAAGTTGTTACTTTATGCCGCTTAAATTTCAACCAAAAAAACTTTTGGAAATTCCAGGAATTTTAGAAATGTCTTTACAATATATTGAAAAATCGCTTCAACAAAATATAATTACCAATTTTGTAAACGGGTATATTTTTAAAACTCAAAAACTGAATTCACAAATACGCAACTAATTCCACTGTTTATATACTTTGATGAATTTGGAATTAATAATCCTTTAGATTCTCATTCGAAATTAATTTCTGAAGGATATTATAGTTTACCTACTTTACCTCCACAAGTGATATCAAAACTGGATTTCATTTTCCACTTAGGGTACATAGACACTTGCAACATTAAGCATTTTGGAAATGAAAAAATATTTTATCATTTAATACAAGAGTTAAAGTCTTTAGAAGATCAGGGACTCGAAATAATTACATCAGTGAAAACGCAAACAAATATATTCTGGTGACAACTTAGGACTGAATTCAATATTAGGATTTGTTAAATCATTTAATTCAAAACGATTTTGTAGAGTTTGTCGTCGTGAGCGTTTTGAAATGCAAAAAGAAAGTGTTGATTAAGAAATCAAGAAAATTATAATAATGACCTTCCAAAAAACGATTTTAAAGAAACCGGCGTGAGAGAAAATTGTATTTTTAATGAACTTAGAGCCTTTCATGTCACTCAAAATATATCATTAGACCTTATGCACGACCTTTTCGAAGGGGTGTGTATTTAAGAAATTTGTAAAACGTTAATGTCCTTAGTCCATTCTAAGGTATTTTCTTTAGACATCTTCAATAGTCGCAGAAGAATGTTCCCATATGGTGAAGACAAGGTGGGAATTATAGGCCCTGAAATTTTGTATGTAAGCACCTCTCCCGATGTGTAGATCCACTAAGGTGGTAAAATTGGGTAAAATCGGAAACAAATAAAGTTAGCACCAAAAATCCAACTTTATATAAATTTATGCAAGAAATAAGTGGACATGTGTGTGGTACGTTTTGTACTTTTAGGGGATAAAATGGGCGAAACTTGAGTTTTAATACTTTTTTGTATCCCATATCCAGAAATTAAATTTAAATGGAATTGCAGTCCTTCTTAAAAATTTCAAATGGACTCTGGCACTTTTTTGGAATTTTAACTTTTTTTTACAAAACTATTATTTATGTACATTAATATGGTAAAAAAAATGTTTATTATAAAACCCTTCCATTAATAAAGAATTATTAGCGTATTAGCACATAATAAATATCTTATAAAATAACCGAAACGGGTTTTTTTCGTTTTTCAAAATTTAATCCAGTTCGAATTTTTTGAAACTTATTTTCTTCACGATCCGATGTTAACCAAATATTCAAGAAACAAAACTTTTACCTGGATTAAAAAAAGTCGTATTTTAGTTAAACTAAAATGTTTGTTTTATAATCCAATGAATTTATAAAGTGTTATATATTTACGAAAAATACACAACAAATATCAGATTGGAGAAAAAATATGTTTCTAAAAATTCAAATAAATTTAGAACTAGATTGTATTTTGAAAAACGGAAAAAAAGGTTTCGGTGAATTTATATGAGGTTTATAACGTATTAATTAAAAATACCTATAATAATTAACCTATAAGCAGGAAATTAAACACACATGATCCTGACTGAGTTAGAATATAAAAAAGGGACTTACAGGTAATTTTTTCAACTATTAGCACTTTTTGAATATTATAATGATGGACCTAGAAACAAGAAATTAAATATTTATGGTTAATTAATGGTACTATTTCATAGATGGGCACTTGGCAGTACCAGTAAAATTTCAGTAAAATAGATTTTTACTAATTACTGAAAAAATTTTCAGTATTTAGTAAAGTTTTACTGGTTACTGAAAAAAATTCAGTAAATTTTTACTGATTACAGAAAAAAAGAAGTATTCAGTAAATTTTTAAATTTATTAATTGTGCGTTTTTAAATACTACTTACTTTATTTTCTGTTCGTGTGAAAAACAGTTTAAAAAATAAAATAGACAAATTAACTAAAAAATAACTGGTTAATTTTTTATGTTTGCATACATATTTCGATTCAAAATGTATTCATGTAAACAACGCAAACTTTGTTTTGTATTTTTGTATTTTCTTTCGGCATAAAAAATAATAGGTATCTTGTGGTTTGTATTTTTAAAAAAGAGAAGAAAATTTGAAAATTGGTTTAAACGAAACTTGTTATTTTTTCAAGTTGCAACTTTAAGAAAATCCCCATATTACTACTTTTGCTACAAAAAGTGCTACTGATGGTAGGATAGTAAGTGAAGTTTTTGTAGAAATAAAAAAAATATATAAAAAATAGTTAACATGTCTAGGATTCGAACCAGCGGTGTCAATCTTGTAGTTCACTGTTCTACCCACAACACCACTGCATAGCTATCTGATTCTATGTAAATTATTTTTAATTTTACAGTCTTTTCTTAAACAAAATATACAATATGCGGTATCATTTAAAAGGGGTTTTGAAGCCGCGCCTAACGGTGTACAACACATTGAAAATTATGCATAAATGTTATTTATGGATATAAAATTCCAAGAAGCGAACGAAACTTCTACAAGCTGTTAGCTGTAGTAAAAACTGAAGTTCAAGAAACTTCTAAAGTAAACAACGAGAAAATTCTTGCTGAAGTTCAAGAAACTTGTAAGGTCAACAACGAGAAGCTGTTAGCTGATATGGAAATGAAATTGCAAGAAACTTCTATAGCCAACAACGAGAAGCTATTAGCAGATATGAAAGCGAAATTTCAAGAAACTTCTAGAGCGACAGAGGAGAAACTTCAGCAAATTTCGGAAGTTATAAACAGCAGAGTGGATGATATTAAGAAAAAGTTGTCCGACTTAGAGCGGTCTACAAAAACAATCCCAGGATGTTGATAATAAATTTCTCGATCTGGAAATGAAAACTAATAATCTTCAATGCCAAGATGGACAGGTGCGAATTTTTCCAGAAGCATCGAATAGAATAAAGACCCCTAGTTTTGATGACAGATCACCATTTAATGTTTTCAAGTTCCAGTTTGATACAGTTGCCACGAGAAACTTGTGAAGCAATGAAGAAAAAGCTCTATGGAAATTGAGCGTTTGCTACAGCTTATTTATCCAGGGGAAAATCATTAGATTTTGGAGTATTTGAAGATAGTGGCATTTGTGAATGGTATTCGCGATCCTGAAATAAAGCATGGGGTCTGTGCCACACAAAAGTCATCATTCGCACTGGTACAGGAAACAGCAAAGATAATTTGAAATCCCCAAATATGTTGTGCGGAAAATCAGGGTTATTGCTAAAAATGAGAGAAAAAGAGGCAGTTTTAAAGGCTTTAAGTAAGAAAGAAATTAAAGCCAAAACTAAGTGTTAAAAACTGTGGAAAAATTGGTCACATTCCACCGCATTCAGAGGATTTGGTATTGTTGGAACCAGCAGATGTGAAAAATAAACAGTGCAACGACGGAGTGGTTCCTGTGAGGGTGCTTGATCTGTACTCCTGTGAAGAGGTCGTCGGACCAGATTCCGAGATGGGTGAATGTGCTTCAGTAGAGGCAGTGAACAATTGTAAAGAAAATACTGACAATGACCGAATGAGTTCCAGATATGATAGAACAGCGAATTCTGAAGACCCGCTAGTCTACTATATAACTTACAATGTAATAAAGGTTTGTCTTCCAATCTACAAACTTACTGGGAAGTAGCATATACGAAAGTTAATAAATTGGACGTGGTGGTCTATAGGATAACGCAATGTTGAAGACGCAGATCTAAAATGAAGGTCGTACATCTAGAACGACTAGCTGCCTATAGGAGAAGTGAATTAATGCCTATTCGGGATGAACAGACTTAAGCGAGGGGCTGTGCACAGTGTCAGATTTGTGTAATCTATAGGGACTGAAATCTGAATTTTCAAAACGGGTCAAGATAATTCAATGATTTTTGAAACACAGTTTTCCTATGATTGGATACATTTTTGGAGAAAATTGAGGTGGGCGTGGCAATATTTCGCCTACCTCCCATACAAATGTTAAAATATTTATACCCTACACCACCATAGTGAGGAGGGTATAGTGGGTTATGTTTGCTGATGTTTATAACGTGCAAAAATATTGATCCAACACCCACTCAAAGTACACCAATCTGCTCAGGATCACTTTCTGAGTCGATTAAGCGTTTTCCATCCGTCCCACAGTGTTCTATTTTCAAATTTAGGTGGCCAAGATTAATTACTCAAAAACTAACATTCGTAAAAAAGTGATTTTTGGCATAGTGATTTCTTACATACTAAAGAAAAGTTGGACAAAAAATTAGACAAATCCGCAGACCGGCACGCCCCCTATTAATTACCCAATTATGAGAAATAAAGAAAAACTCTAAAATTTCGTTTTTTAACTGGGGGAGTTTTCCTTAAGCTGCAAATGTAAGGATCAGAAGACATTAATAGCCTTTTTATTAAATACGCATTAGTTTCTTCCCGTGAACTGCAGTCTATAATCCGTGAACTACAGTCTATTTGTACTAGTACAAGAGAAATACTAAACAAGTTTTCATCACTACTTCCTTCTTGCAGCCATTTTTGCTTATAAAGACTTTGATTAGATCCATCACATCCCCACTTGAATAAAGCAATTATTTCTGTATATGTACTCAAGTAATTTTTTACAAAATTACTGTTAGTTGAATATAATCTTAAAATAAATATAATCTTAATTACTAGAGATTATTAATTCATGATCACGTAAGCCCACAATCATAATAAAGCTGTTTATTCAGAACATTAATTCTTTAGAAATAACTTACAAAGAATGTTATTAAATTTAGTTCCCCGTCGAAGGATGGTGTATCATTGTTTTGAAAACTTTGTTCGGCAGGGGCAGATTCGGGCAAACATTTTTTTTAGTTTCTTTTAAAGGAGTATCCCAAGTACTCAAAACAATCAAAAGTTGGACCCCATCTGATAACAGAAAAAGTATTAATCTAGGAATTTTTGCTTTTGATTTAATTTTTTTTTAAGAGCTTCCCTAATATATCTACCAATATCTAAAAATGTATTCACTCAACTATATACAAAATACCTGCTTTAAGTTAAAAAGGAACTCTATTTTTAAAAAAAAAAAGAATTTTTTAAAAATATAACATAGACATTTTTTTATTCATGTTCAAAGTTCAACTAATTTTCGAGCGAAATTAATTATGTTACCGTTACAAGCTTACAATGTAAGATTTCAACTATAATGAGTAAAGAAATATCTTAACTGGATAGTCTGATTTAAAACCATTTTTCCATTTTTAAAGTTAATTTTTGGGGTTTTGGCCAGCTAGATTTGAAAATCGAACACTGTGCGTCCGTCTGTCTGTCTATACAATCCTTGTAGTCAAACTACAGGTCGCAATTTCAAAGATAGTTCGACAAAATTTGTTACAAGCTTTTTTATTGTCCCATGGTCAAAGCCTATTGAATTTGGTTAGAATCGGTTCATTATTTCTCTTAGCCGCCATGCGATTGCCGTATCTGAAAATAATTAAGCTCTAATAAATATCTTAGTTATATAGATATCCAAACCAAATTCAGTATCCGAAAATCATTTTAACAAGTATAATTTTCTTAAAAATTTTGGTATTTAAATAAAATTCGACACAAATAAGTTTCATATATACAGAAGACATGCCACCTAATTTTATGGCGATTGATCCATAAATAGTCATAGCTCCCCTATAAATTTCAAAAGAGAACTGTTTATAATCATCTTCTCGGTGCACCGAGGTGGGCATGGCAATATTACGCCTAACACCCATATAAATGTTAAAGCATATTTCTAAAAACATAGAAACGAAAATAATTCTGTAGGCGTAATGAGACTTTTTTAAATTCAAATAGTATATTTTGGTTTAGCGTATTATTTGACTTAAAATTAGCTAATACGAAAACATTTTATTACATATACAGTTGCGAACACGAAAATAGCAGTACCACTAGCAAATTTTTTTGAAACGGCGTACGTCTTTAAACATTTGAAACATAAGTAAAATTTTGTTTACTTCCATAATCTGTCAAGTCTGTTTATTTTTTTTGAGAAAATATTTTACTAGTGGTACCGCTATTTTTGTGTTCGCAACTGTATGTACCTATATATATATATTACACGGTCATGTCATTCCTTTTGCTTTGCTGAAAGCCAAATTTCGAAAATTTCACTACGCTTTTATGGGTCAAAATTAGGGGTGGATTTTCTTTTTTGTTTCTATAAATAGGAAGGTTGGTAAACGGTATAGTAAATAAATTTCACTGAACTCTGTAACTTTTTTTCTATTGAAAATTTTAAAATTAATACAAAATCTTACCCAAAATTGATGTTTAGAATACCACTCCTAAACAAATTCAGCAGGCCTTATTTTAAAATGTAATTAAACTCTTATTTAGTCCAAATACTGTATTTTACTATTCAAAAATAATTTTAAAAATATCAATAAACAATAAAATTCTGCGCATCCAAACATTGATTACTTTTAGCAAGAAGTAGGTATTAAAAATTTTGAATGTCAATTAAAAATCTAACACTTTGATACCTTTATATTTTTGTTGTTTACAAATTTTGTTTTAAAACCTGTTTTTGTAAATACAAGGGTTGTTGTTTATTATATTCAATCATTTAAAAAAAAGATTTTTTTTAATTTTTTTTAAATTGAGTAAATCCGTCGCATCCACACGCACAAGGTGTATTAATAAGGTGAAGTTACGAGCACAGCTGACTTTTATTTATCTGTCTTTGTTGCGTTTGAGATTGTCAAACTTTCTTCATATTTTTTGTTGTCATAAAAAACATATATTTGAAATAGAAAATATTAAAAAAATTTCAATATTGTAAATTTTGGTTTAAAGAAAGAATTGTGTAAAAAAACGAAAGAAAATATATAAAACAATAAAGTCGGGTGAGTTGCAGTGAAATTTAATCATCAAAAGTCCCATGGATGACTAAAATAACTTAACTTTGAGGTACGGTCTATTACAGATACATATTTATGTATATATGTAAATAAAACTCAATAATTAATTTTTATATCTTCCAAAAAAATAAAAATCAGACTGACACAAAAAAATAAATAAAAATCAGAGTCCGACAAATATTTATGAAAAAAAATTAAAATCAGAAAATAACAATTATGTTGTGATTCTTATTATAAACTAGTTGACCGACCCAGCTTCGCTCGGTAGCTCTTTACTAATGTTAGTTCTTCAAGTTTCTCCAAAAAATGTCTCATTAAGAAAAATGAGAAGTGATAAGGAGGCAATACATACATATGGGGAATTTCATGTCAAGTAAACCAACTATTGAAATCGATGTCTTCCGATTGGGATCAAATTTACACCATGGTTAGTTCTATTGGATAGTAATTAAGACACAATTTTTCAACAAGATCGGTCTAGAACTTTCTGAGTTAGAGGGGGTCAAAATTTGACATTTTGGCCAATCAGGTGTTTTTTCTCATCTATGTAACTTATTGCCTATTGTTCATAGCAAAATGTGTCCCAAATAGTTTAGATAGCAATTTCTTCAATCTTTCGAGAAAAAAAAATTTAAAATAAAAAATGTTTGTATTTTTTTTTTCCAAAAACAAAAAAAAGCTTAGATAATTTTTTTCTTTACAAACAATCTCCTGAAATTTTCGAATCGAATAAAAAAATCAGCCAAATCGCTCCAGCCGTTCTCAAGTGATGCCATTACATACATGGACCATTTTATTTTTGTATATATATAGAAGATGTCATAATTGTTAAATATATTATTTTTGTTATTAAATAGCATTCATAATAAAATCTTTAACATGGCGATTTTACTATCATTTTTATTGGAAATTGTGATAGCGAAAACGAAAACGATATCATAAATTTATTGGGAAACAATATCATAAGGAACGGTCCAATTTAGTCCGTAAATACTTTATATCACCTAGATGATAACGTTGTACATATGTAATATCATTTAGATAATTGGTTATTCCACAATCAAATAAAAAAGTGGATGTGAAATATTAAAAATGTGTAAGTAAAATAAGGAATGCATACATTTAGGGGCGACAAAAAATATTTCTTTCATTATCTATGCGTGTTAAAAAATTAAAAGTGCTGCCTTAAGATATGTGAATAATTGTTGGCTGCAAGCGAAACCAAAACGTTACGTATTGGAAAATACAAATATTTTCACAGATTATGTGTATATTTCATTTTATATACCTTAATTTGTGTATGCAAATAAATTATTCATTTAATTTGTTAGCGGCAGGTCTATTGTACACAAGTCCAGAAACCTAGATAAAGGCATAAAAATAACAAAAAATTAATGAATGTCTTTATATGAAGAAGTTCTTGCACGATTATTTTAGTGCACTCTGAATTTTATAGTTTGGCCTATAATGTTAAGCATGTAGAACTAAGATTGAAAATACTTGATATATCAAAGTCAAAAGTATACATATGTATATATATTAAATTTAATGTTTTGTTGCAGTAAATATTAAGTAAGTGGCTAAAAATAATAAACAGTTAACAAGAAATATATAAATAAAATAATAATTTTATAATTAATTCTTAAATTATTAAAATACATATATGTATGTATAAATATCATTATACGTACTTAAGTACTATTTCATATTACACTCGTATTGTTTTCTATTTGTGTGTATAAATCTTTAAGTTTTTAATGCAATGGTGTTTTCTTGGTGTAATTCACAATAAGTGCGATGCTGAAACTGCATACATTCATACAATTTTAGATTTATTTATTTATGTATGTAATTAATTCTATAAAAAATAATTAATTAAAAATATGTAATATAATTAAATTAATAATTGCTCATATGGTTAGCAAAACATACTATTCTACGTATAATATGTACATATGCATATAATACACGTATGTATGTATTTGCTGGCACAATAATTTGTCCTGTGGGTGTTGTTGGGTGGTTGGTTGGTGCTTTACTGCGTCTCAAGTGTTTAAGGAGTTTTGGAGTTGCATTCGAATTGACGGGAACGAGGAATAATCGTGTATGAGGGAGAAAATTTCAAGTCAATAAAATTGTTGCTTTATTGGTAGATCAAAAACCGTCAAACCAGCCATCAATGAAAAAACAATCGTATTACCATTTCCGTTGCCACACAGCATTTTCAAAAAACAAATATATATCATTAAGACATTTCAACCAACGCAATAACTTTAACCTCATCGCACTTTGAACAACGTTCTGTATGTTTGCATGTTGCAACATTACTGACAACTAATGTGTCGTCTATCTTGTTAGTGTGGTTTGTTGATAGTCCACCAGAGCGAATAGTGTCACTGCTAGAGCCAGAATAAGTTGCCAAGTACTATGTAAGGCAATGCCGGCATCGCCCTCACCATTGCGACAAATTTCCGGATGTCGTGTGAAATCTTCGCAGTAAATCTGAAAAAAAAAACAACACCAGAGGTTTAATGTTAGATCAACTGTAGGATTTATAGCTATTACTATAAATAGTATGTGTGAGAATATGCAGTAGGAACAGAGGAAGAAAAAATTTAAAACAAAAAATACTATTTGGTTTAGGTCACTTCTTCCTATGCAACATTTACACATACACATACCCATACACATATTCTCAAATTCTTACAATTTATTGTTCTCGGATGTACGTATGTGTACAGTACAAATATGTATATTAGACCTGCCCTTAAAATTATTGGCTAGCTAGAAACAATGCCGGAAATCGATGGTACTTTCGTTAAATTCATTAAAAAATCATGCTATTTAAATGTGACTTTAACATTTGATTTATACATATTTATCTTTCTAAAATAATATAAAATGTCAAGTGTTTAAATGTCAAAAATTACTAAGTTATTACCCTTTTTTGATGTCGTATATTGGATAAAATGCGTGTAACTTTGATATTTTTTATCCGAAATTCATGTTTTATACAATTTCCAGTACGGGTTATATGTATCCGATTGAGCTTACATTCTGTATCAGTTTGTTTTAGATACAAAAAACAAAATACGACTCTCCAAATCTATTATGTAGGGGCTGGTCTAATGTACATAAGTTAACATAAACTATATACCCAATAAACATTTATGCATATTTTATGTATATTTTATAATGATTTTTAAGAAAACATGACGCAAAATGCGTGTACATAAAAACTAGGTTATTTAAGGAAAGGCATCTGCTGCAGGGTTGTAAGTAGGGGCAAATTTATCTTTACGTATTTTCTTGATAATGAATATTTTGTTCAAAATGCAAATTTATATGCAGTTTTTGTTATAGAATTTGTTATAAAAATAGCATAGAATGTTGTCGACTAACTTCTTTCGGCATCGAGAAACTGACAGTAGGTCCTCTTCATGTTTCTATGAGCAATTGAAAATTTTCATTTCAAAACATTTAGCTTCAAAAAAGCTTATGAGCAATTGAAAATTTTCATTTCAAGACATTTAGCTTCAAAAAAGCTTATAGATTTTTTTAAGTATCAAAAATACATTAAATACATATATCAAAAGACCGAACAAACTTTAAACTTTAACTATTTAATTCTTGATATTATTTAAAGAGTCCTTACTGCTGGAAACTCTGTTGTGTATGTGTTGGACATTGCGCTATGCATATTTAATTATTTTATGTTTCTTCACAAAAATATATGTGGATATTTTTTTAAATTTTAGATCATATTTAGATACTATCTATATATATAAAAAGCAGCGTACACTTTGATATCACCACTAATTGCGGAAACGGGTCGACCGATTTCAACAAAAATCAGGGTACGTTGGGGATGGTCGGTAGATGGTTTATGTGAAGTTGGCACGAAATTGCCACAGTGGTTCCGGAGATATGGCATTTAGATTTTCCTATATATTCCAATTTCCACATATTAATGTATGCGGATTAAAATTGGTAGAGTCATGCTTCTCTCATGGGCAACTATACGTGGCCTGTTCAAGAGTTGGCATTCAAAATGCTTGTTTATTCATGCTCCAGATGGAAAAACGAAAAATGTTGTGTTTCCAAATGTATTACATTAAGAATTAAAATAAGTCCAAATATAAAACAAATTCTTGAAATTTTCATATAAAAAAAATTCGAGGGCTTTTCATTGTTTTTAGTGTAGGGAAGCACTTACATTTATAGTGCAGCCTTTTTGAAGGCAAAACAACGTTTGCCGGGTCAGCTAGTTGATGTTTATTTTAGGTATATATTTCCAATAATAAATTAATGAAAATCCGCCCCTTAGTTAAACCTTTTTGCAATTTTTAGCCACTTGCCTCGAAGAGACTGGTACAACACGAGATGCTGCCAGGCGTGGCAGACCCTGGAGTAGCCGTTCTGCAGAGAATATTGCTGCTGTAGCCGAGGATGTCATGGAAGCGCCGTCGACATCGACCAGACGACGTGCCACGCAAATGGGTATCGTCGACGGTCTTTACAGCGAATTTTGGTAAAAGATTTGAAGATGTTTCCGTACAAAGTCCAGACGGTGCATCAGCTGTTAGCTGCTGACCGCCAATCGCGTCTAACATTTGATTTGACCGCTCCAGACTTCTTTTTGTGGGGCTTTTTGAAGTCGCGGGTTTATGTCAACAAGCCCCAGACTCTTGCAGCTCTTAAAGACAATATCCGTCAAGAATGTGAGGACGTTTTTGCCAAAGTTATGGAAAATGCCATAAAAAGGGCTCAAATGACAATCAACTGTGGCGGCGGCTATTTACATGACATCATATTCTCGATTTGATGTAAAAAAAATAAAAGACCAGATAAAAATAATCCACAAGAAGAGTCAAAGTTTTTCATTTTTTTTAATTACAGCCAAAAAACATCGGAAGTTTACTTTTGCGCCACATTGTACATACATACATATTCCAGAGTCTAGAACAGCATCTAACGCATGTTCAATGTACATTGTGTAAATCATGTATAACTTTGTAGAATCGTCTTCCTAACATGTTTTGTTATTTGATTAAATACATTTGCAGTTAATTTAATGGGAATCTATCGAAGTTAATGTCTTGGTTTGTAGAAATCATTTGTTTATTTTTTTTTCAATTTTTCAATACAATAAATACAAAACCAATATGATCAAAGTAGGATCTGGAACTGGTTTTGAATGAAAATAGTTCGTGACTTCATAGAAAAAAATTTAAAAAAATCATTTACTCAGGACCTTTTGTTCGCCTGCTCCTCATGTGTTAATTTTATTTTATTATTATATTTAATTTAAAATCTTTTGATTAAATCGCTTTATTATTGCATATTTTAGATAAAATATCATTTAATTCAATCTTTTCACTTTTTTTGTAATGTTTTGTTCTGAATTATTTAGCATATTGGAATTTTTTATTGAGTGTATGACTTAAAATTTATTTCAAATTTTATTTTAAAATATTTGTACAATATAAATTTATTCAAAGTATTGGCCATTGTTAGCTATGACCTATATCATCTTTCTGGCAACATATGGATTGCGAGCCAAAAGAACTTCTCATATTTTGAGGTCAAGAACGATTCAAGCCAATATCGGATACTCTGTTCCAAAGTGAATCCTATACTATAGTAGTCGGGCGTGTATCGGTCTGGACTATAAAGCGGCGAGCTAAAACTTTCCAATCACTTCATCCTAAATACTTTTTAACAGGTATTGCAACATGTGGTTGAGCTTTGTCATGATGGAATATTACGTTTTCATTCTGGGCGATTTTCGGCCAATATTCAGTTGTGTATAGATAATCACTTACTGGTTGGCCGGGCATCACATACGATCTCTTACGCTTCTCATTTCGGACATGCAAAATCGCCTTTCAAGGTATCTCAGCTTCAATTCGTATGGTAACCAATTTTAATGCTTTTGGATGAATCCTGCTGCTCACAAACGTTTTGAAATTGTTGATTGAGAAGCACCCAATTATTTTTAGATTTCTTTAAAACTAGAAACGTCAATAGGGGATGATTTAGAAATTCAGAATATTGTCTAAACTCAATCGATCGGAATAATAACTACGAAATTGAAACCATTCCGAACGAAATGTGTAACAGGCCTTATCTATTATCTCTTCAAGATTTTGTTTATATTTATATTTATACCCTACACCTCAATAGTGGTTTAGTATAGTTTTAAGAAGTTTGAAAACATTTTGTGTTTGTTGGGTATGTTTTCTTAGTATTAAAAAAAAAATAAAACAAAAGGCCTTCCCTTCGCAGGCCTTCTTTTATTATCTACTTGCCTTAATTGGAAGAAATGCTAGAGCGCCTCTTCCCTCCCTTCTAATCAATCAAACTTCTCTTTGTTTAGAATATTTTTCATGATCATGATCTTCGTGTTCATAGCAACCATAAGACGACTACTATTTACAAACCATTACAAAAAACAGATCAACTACAAAAAAAAAAAGTAAAACAAAATACCAAGATGGGAGTGCAGAAGGCCTTGGCCCGCATTTTAATAAGAGTAAACAATGGAACGTGGAACCTTTATGTTAGCTAAATGAGGCCTATTAGAAGGCGTCCTTACTCGTTGGATGAGCACGTTGTATAATCTGTGTGTGTTAAAGTGTAAATGGGGAGAATAGCAACACTAACCTTTGTTAAGCTATTGGCGTATTTATCGACTAACTCGCGTGTAAATTTTGCCGCATCGGCACCACATATTTTTCGTGCAGCATTTTCCGAACAATCGACAAGTTCATTAATGGAGCTGTAAATTGAAATAAATATATATAAACCAGTTAATTGCATCATTTAAAATATCTATATAAGAAGGTGCACATATTTAGTAAATGAAAAATATATTTTATTTGAATGAGACTAATAGTGTTGATATATAGAAAACTAACTTTATTTATTTTTACACAAATACTCAGATTTTATAAAAAATAATTTATTTTTTACTTTAATATTTTGAAAAATATTTTTAAACTCTATTACAATAAAGTATTTACTTTTAAGTTAGTTTTAAGTATTAACTAAATTCAATATTACATGGATTCTAAAATGTTGTTCCTAATATACACGAATTTAAGAAGAGATGTATGGGTTTTAAAACTATTTTTGAAATTAGATTTATAAGAAGAAGCTGAAACGTATTATAAACCATTAAAGCAATAAACCAGTCCATTATAATAACCACTACAATATGATCCTGTAAAATTTTCTCCGTATAATTCTACTAAAGAAATACAATAATTTTTACTTATTTAACACTAGAGTTGTGTCGTTCAGGACGTTCTAGACAATTGACAAAACAGTTGTATCGGTGGACTCATCCAAAGTTAGAGTCTCTCACGTGGTATGTCATGAAGGTTCTTTGAGTATACATGGAGATCATACAGAGGTAAGTGTGCCAATAAAACGTGCCGAAATAGATTAATAGTGTCATGCATAAATGCATTTGTTTTCCTATATCTCTTGGATTTTCACGAATATGGAATTTTCAATATTGAATCTTCCATGTTATAAGGGCTTAATGTTCAGATAAGTGGGAGCATGTTAAATAATGTCATCTGTGCACAAAAGCGTTGTGGACAGATAAGATTATTTGTGATCGATATAATGGTCAAAGACTAGTAGTTCAAATCTTTTCGCTCACTTAGTTAAATTTTTGAAATATGAACTAAAATTCTTCAAACATACGAAGTGAAATGACCTAATATTTTTTTCATAAACATACATTTTTAACAGCATTCTTAGTTTAAACTTAATATTTCAATTAAGTAGAAAAATACACTAATTTTACTGACATAAATTGGAGTTATTTTTTTTTTTTTAAATTTCTACTAATTTGCGAGCCATTTATTCAATTAAAAGACTACAGTTCACGCATTACGTCCCAACTAGAGCGATTGAACTAGTAGTTCACTAGCTACGTAGTTCAATTTTAAACTATGAACTAAAATGAAAGGTCATTGAATTGAACTATAAATCACAAGCCTTTCAAAGAGTCATAGGACTCATTGCTCAGCAATAATAATTTGAAGTGCCAAAAATTGCACAATTGTGCCACAAATTATTTAGTGGCATTTTTATATGAGCGGCTTTCAGTGTTTACTGCGTTTTAGGTTGCAACTGTTTGTTGACAGTGAGCGGTATTTTAAGCAACTTTGCAATGCTAGATGCAAATTAGTTAACAAAATTATTGGTCTTTTAAATTTACAAAAGGTGTTTGATTATTTTGTGAAATTGTTTTAAAATGACACGAATTAATCCAGAACAATTTTCATTTCATCTGTCGTCCACTTTTTATTGGATTTTTCTCTATAGCTTGAATTTTGTATGACGATTTTAAATTACTAGCGGTATTCAGTGTTTAGTGCGTTTTAGGTTTCAATTGTTTGCTATTGCAATAATTTTGCCATTGACAGTGAGCGGTATTTTAAGCAACTTTGAAATGCTAGATGCAAGTTAGGTAACAGCTGATATACAGAATTATTGGTCTTTTAAATTTACAAAAAGTGTTTGATTATTTTGTGAAATTGTTTTAAAATGCCGCGAAATAATCCAGAACAATTTTTATTTCATCTAGTGTCCACTTTTTGTTGGGTTTTTCTCTTTTTAATTCTTTATTTAGAGTGGTCGGCTCATAGCTTCAATTTTGTTTGACGACATTAAATTATTGTTTACAAATGTCAGCTGTTTTTTTGTATTGCCCAAAAGCAATGATGTGATAATTGCAATTCTGTGTATTTTGTTGTTGAATTGCAAACAAAAGCTACAGATAAGGATCTTAATAATATTTTCCACTGTACGCGGAAAACAACAGTAGTTCTGGCAAAACTGAGGTCGAAATAGAGCAATAAGCTTGACGCTTTCTGGTCTAGCATAGACTGTGGCGTCCCAAATATATATCCATCTTGTAGTCAAGGTCCCTACCCTCACACAGTTAACTCCGAGCCAACTTAAATTCACTTAGTCCAATTTTTTTATGGACTAATTTATTTATGGACTAATCCAGTAGAAGTAGCATAATTCCTTGAATTGTTTTATCTGTTAGAACAAAAACCAAGTAATCTATAAAATGACTACTTAGTTAGTAAGTTAATACAAACTGATGAATTTATATATGGAATGTCAAACTTATATACATGGGAATTATGTTAGAGGGTATACCAAATATTTATGCTTTTTTAAAGGCTGTTGAGTTTTCGATCCATGTAGATGTATGAATATCTTCAGGAAATTACATAAAGGAGTAAATAAAGTTTATTAATGTAAGGACTAGGGTATTCAAATTTTTCGATTTTTCTCATGTTCGAATAAAACGAATAATTCGAATAAGAGATTTTAACTGGTTCGAATAATTCGATCACATGTTTAAAATTAATCCAATTATTCGAACAATTTAATTTTTTTTAAAAAAGTAAAGAATGAAGTTTTGATATAGGTTTCTTAATAATTTATTGTAAAAGAAAAAAAAATAACGTTAAAGTTAACAATTTAAATATTGATAATCTTAAAAAACAATCGAAAACGATGGCCATCATTAAATTTTCATTAGAAATATTCTGTTCAGATTCTCTCACGAACAATATACAAAACAGTTGACTAGCAAACTCTTAAGTTTTCGTTTTGGAGGTATGCTTTAAAAAATTTGAGCTAGTTGGACATGATCCTAATTCAAGTACAATATAAATGTTTTAATAACTTTTTTAATTTTTTCATTAATTCGGGTTGTAAAATGAGTAAATGATTCCTTAGTAAATGAATTATTCACATTTTCTAAATTATTTATAACCTTATCAACGTTGCCGAATCTTTGCTTAGTCAAGTGGTCTTAGGGAATTACACAAATCTCTCGAAAGTTTGAGATCATTGTCAGTGAACATGGCTAATTTGAAGCCATACAATTAACGCATTTACAAATACGCAAACATTTTATTACCATGTTAGAAAATGATTTTCAACGATGTTTAACATCATGTACAAGACGAACTCCATGTTTTTCTTGCAATGTTTATTATTAAATATTTTACAACACTTACGTACGCGGTTAATAGCATCACTTATATATATTTTACGTCTATTTCAACGTAATCATTATAAATGTCATACTCAATATCACTATCGACGACCGTTTCAAAGTAACATTCGTCAACACTTTCAACACCTCTTTAATCTAAGTTAATATTTTTATTATTAATTGCGATTCTGCTAATATTTCGCCAGCATATGTTCACACTACGAAATCAATTCCAAAATCATTCAGACTTTTATTTTACTTAATAACAAATATTTTATTCCGTACAATTTATTTTCATTTGTTCAAGTCCTAAATTAAACATTTTGAAAGACTTGTTTTTAGAATTGTAACTTCTTGCAGAATTGTAATTACAGAAGGAGCTATCGGATCACTCATCTACTGTAATCGAATGACTTTCTTTATCTTTAGTTATTTTTCGAATTTCAGAAACAATACAATTTTTGTAAGTCATTATTACTTATTTAAATTTGGAATTATGAAAAATTTTAAGCAATTTAATTAATATAAATATGTATGTACATTTATTCGTTTTATTCGATTATTCTACATAAAATTGTTCGAATTATTCATTATTCGAAAATGATAATTTTTAAATTGTTCGCATAATTATTCGTAAGAAATTATTCGATTAATCGAACGAACATTATCCGAATGAATAACCTAGTAAGGACCCTAAATGTAAACCCTAATTAATAATGATACACTATATGCATGAATACAGACGTCAGTATCACTTTTATTTGAACATTTTGTGGTTGCACTTACCAACATATCGTTTTAATGTTTTCATTGATGGTGATGTTCTCCTGGCTTTCCTGATTCTTGTTCGGCTTTAAAAATACCATTGTTTCCTTATAACGGTTGGCGCAGACTTCAAATTCTCTTTTTGCCATCTCGGAGCAAGGAGCGTGCTTCAGGTATTCTGCCACAAAGATAATGAAAGAAATCCGGTAAATGATACAAAATAGCAACAAAAAAATACATTCATTTATTTCAATGCTATATTGTGATATTTTATGTTTGTTTGTATATGCGAGTGTGACTGTGAATGTGTAGGCGTAAATTTTGTTAGTATGTACATTAGGGTGGGACGATTTGTAAGGACAAAAATTTGTCGTTATTGTGCCATCGATTTTTCGATAGCTTTTGGCATTAGGAAAAAAATTCTACTACGACACACAGAGGGAAACGATTACTCAGTTTCAAAAATGAAATGATGCAGTTTTGTAGAGAAATGTTTTAGTTTTAAGAATAATTGTATTTTATTTTTAAAAAATTTAAGTAAAAAATTTACTTATATTTTCACACAATTCAGTGGTTTATAAATGGGGCATTTCATGTTTTGAAATCGATGTCTTCCGATTGCATCCCACTAAGAGACCAAAAAGCTCTTAAAGGAATAGATCTAAGCTTTCGTTTGAGCAAAAATATAAAAAGAGAGCCCAAAAAACTCAAACATTTTATGACTTGGGTAAAAAAATATTTATTTTGATAGATATCCCCCACTCGCATCCCACTAAGCGACCAAAAACCTATTAAAGGAATGAACCAAAGCTTTCTTTTAAGCAAACAAATTAAAAAGGGGCCCATTTTGAAAAAAATTCAACAAAGTTTTTTTATTTTGCAAAAAGTCAAACATTTTATGTTTTTAGTTACAAAACATTTATTTTGATAGATATCTCACTCGCATCCCACTAAGCGACCAAATAGGACTTCAAGCAAAATATCTAAGCTTTCTTTTGAGAAAAAAAGACCCATTTAAAAAAAAAGTCAAAAAAGTTTTCGATTTTGGAAAAAAAATACAAAATTTTTTTTAATTTTTTTTTTCCGAAATATTGAAATAGCTATCTAAACTATTTGGGACGCATTTTGCTAAGAACAATAGATAATAAGTTACATGGATGAGAAAAAACACCTGCTTGGCCAAAATGTCAATTTTTTTTTTTGTGTCTGAATTACTATCCAATAGAACTATGGTGCAAATTTAACCCAATCGGAAGATATCGATTTCAAAAGTTGGTTCACTTGACATGAATTTATATTTTTAATTTTCCCGATTATTCCATTTACCTTTAACATATTTGAAAAATATAGCATTACTTCATAAAAAAATGATAATAAACCCAAATTTCAAGCCTCTAAAAATTATTTTATTTTTGATTTTCCATGGAAAAAAAATTAATGTAGCCCCACTTTCCCGCAAGCTGTTGCTTTAATAAAATAAAGTCGTGTTTCGAACAGGATGAAAACTTAAAATTTCTTATCTATGTATGGGTTTCATGAGCGTAATTCATTTTATTGAAAATGTATGAAATGTATTTACCAAATTTCTAGACTTTTGCTTGGATAGGAAAAATTTTATGCGAAAAAATCAATTTGGTTTGTATGGGCAGTGGGCGTTGGGCGAGGACGATTTTGACAAAATTTCAGTTTTTTCTTAATTTGGTCTATATAATTCTCAGTGCCAAATTTCAATGATCTACGGCCACTCCTTATCATTTTTGCACAAAAATGTATGTAGCCATCCCTCTGTGCGACATATCAAATAAATCATTTTCGAGGCGCCCAAATTTCAATTTGTTTCCTATTTCTCCACTTTTATTTTTTAGTAGGTAATAAAAAAATCGGATGATTTAATTTTTGTTTTTAAATATTACCTTTTCAAGGTGAAATTGTACGCTAAAAACGATGGCGATTGCAGTTTTTCTAAAAAAAATGTGTTTCTTGAGGTAATATTTAAAAAAAGGAAATAAATCAGCCGATTTTTTTCTATTACCTACTAAAAACAACCTTAAAAATAAAAGTTGAGAAAAAGTAAATAAATTGAAGTTGGAACTTTTTTTCCTCAAACCAAAAGCTATTGAAAAATCGCAGGCATAATATCGATTGCTAAATCGACCCACCCTAATGTACATACTTATGAACATTAGGGTATTACGCTTTTTATGGAATCACTATCCGTTGGACAGTGCTGATCTAATAAAGAATATTCTTTTTTCAGATGATTTTAGTTCAAAATATTCCCGCATACATTTTTTGGATACGATTCGTTTTATCAATTAAATACGAACAATGTAGCTGTATGCATTGTAGCTTACTTAATATTATCATTAAAATGTAATACCCTAATGTATAAATTTGTCTGTGAGTTAAATTTCTATGTATAAACTTTTCCGGATATGTTTGGTTTTGTGTCTATGTGTTTTTGTGAATGTGTATACATTTGGTCATAACAAAGAAAATCGAATACGTATCCGAAATATTTGGTTGTTCACGCACAACATAAACCAAAATTATAGCCCATAATGGATTTACATTAATGTTACTGGATTAATATGAAAATCCACTCTTTGAACATGATGGTCCTAATTGAGGGTATAGAGGCAATGGCTGCAATGTTAATTTTTTAGTTTCTGTAATAAATGAGAAAACCCTGTATTTCTAAAGATTTTCATATTTTTTTTAGAATTAAATGAAGATATGAAGCAAGTTTAAACCAAATTCATATAGAGCATTGTGGGCAAATACTATAAGAAATTTTTACATTTCTGTGTTTAACCAAATATACAATGCTACGTTTTATAAAGTTTGGTTAGCTTTAAAATAACACTTTTTGTCAGAACTTGAAAAGCGACCTAATGGAGGTTGTAGGCCTGGGTGATGACATACATAAACAGTTTTCAAAGATTTTGAAACAGCCTCAAAATTTTAAGTTATTTTGAAAAAACATTTTTAGACCGATTTCAAAATTTTAAACAATTATGGAAAGGCAAGCTTTCATAAAATGTGTGCATAGAATGTATATTCCAAAAAATTAGGTAAGTTCATATAATTAACTATACATTTGTGCATAATATATCATAATTATATATATTTTAAATCATACTGACTGGTTTATAGTAAAAAAATAAGTATAATTTGACAAATAGACTACTTATTTTTCTACTAGAAAAAAATAGTTATTTTTGTTCGAGATATCTTAGAAGTAATCCTTTATATTCTTTAGTAGAGTTGTTTATAGAATTGTGTATTTACAAAAAAAGTCGCAGTCGCAATTGTTGTACTCACTACACCACTGCTTAGTTATTTCAATGTGCGTCAAATAATGGTTTTCAATTTATTGTCGATTGTTTTCTGGAATTGCAGATATGGCAACTTTGGATTACGTTTGAAACGTAAAGCAATGCGAGGATTATATGCAAGCAACATCTATTCGCCTTGAATACCCAGCTGGATGACGAAGGAGAAATTTGATGAATTTTTTATGACACTAGTATAAATACAAGACCGGTGGCTTTCAGTAGTAGCGTGAGACACAGTTTCCAAGATTTCCTAAGGATTCTTTGTATTTTAAGACAAATTGGCTAAAATATAGGAAATATATCAGCAGTCATATCCACACGAATCATAATTTACAGTCAATGACAATGTCATTGATAATTTCGGCTCTGGAACACTCTAGGTGACAAATCCCTCCAAAAACAAATACGCCTATTTCAAATTCCGATAATGAATAGATCACCTGCTGCAAAGAAGAGGCTGTCCACAGCAGTACGAAAACAGCCCTGCATTTAGAAGAGGATCGCATAAACGAAAATTATATTAAAAGTTTGACGAGTACGTTATGATCCGGAGTTCGTTATGCATTTTTGAGGAATTACCATTCATGTTTGATTCCTTTACACCTAAAACAATATTAAAACGTCTTTAATGAAATCATAAGAAAGATTCTTCTACAAAACATGATGTATGGAAAAAAAATTGTTTTTCTAATTTCAAAGTGTGCCGGGCGGAATATTGTGACAATTGGTCTAAAATTTAAGTTCTGAAAATTTTAGCCAAATCGGACAACGATTTCGTGACGCCCATCGAGGTCAAAGGTCAGATATATGCAAAATTTATATGAAATAAATTTTGTGAAACTCATTATCTTACACATAATGCACTATCTTACGGAAATATGTAGATTTATTTATATTAATGAAAATTAAAGTAAAAAAAACTTTTGGAGATTAACCCTATATCTCCTTTGGGTCAAAACGACCCACAAATTGTATTATCGCTAAAATTCGGAAAAAATGCTAATTTTTCATAACAGTAAGGAAATTGTATAAATATTTGTATTTTATTTGATTTTTACTTCTTATAAATACAGTGAGGCCTCGATTATCCGTGATTCGATTAACCGGCAACATCAATTATCCGGGAAAGAAAAAGAAAATGTTTTTGGATCGATTTAAATTTTTTTGCATCGATTAACCGTAATTACCTCTATTATCCGGGATTATAATTTTTTTTTCGATTATTTTTGAACAATCAAACACAATGTGAATAAAACGAAAATGGAGAATTCCCTCGATCGATTTGTAAGGCCAAACGTTTTTGATATTGTCCCATCGATTTTTCGATAGCATTTGGCGTGAGGAGTGTTAGACATTATAAAAATCAAAGTGATAATGTTATTGGCTTCAGAAACCGAAAAACTTTAAAAACTGCTGTTTAAGAATGGTTTCGGAAGGAACGATTTAAAGGAACTCCAATTTCTGGTTTAACAGTGAAGGAAAGTCTAAAATATTCCACTCAAAATTTAAGAAAAAAACGACACATTGTATTCACAAACTTAATGCTGCAGGAGAAAAATATTCAGCTGATTAGCTGCCACAATTTTTGAGGAAAATTAAATGAATTCAAATCAATGAAAAAATCTCCAATGAGATAATGGAGAATGGAAAGTGTTTACTTGAGAGAAGTTTGGCTTGCCATAATGAAAATTTCATAGAATGACACAAGGTCTCAAAGGAGAGACTAACCTCATTAGTTTGCGTTAATGCTGCTGGTACACACAAGTGCAAAGCTTTAGTTATTGGAAAGAGCTTTAAAAAATGTCCATGAGAATGGTTTAACAATAACTAAGTATCAGAAGTGACTGAGAACTTTAAGAAAATCGGTCTAAAATATGATAGTAAAATCATTTTGCCATTGGACAACATACAGACGTGCAGGATTTCAATGCTGAAAACGTTATTGTGAACTTTTTCCCACCAAATTGGACGACTAAGATCCAACGGATCAGTGAGAAATATGGAGCATTAAATGTCATTATCGAAAAACTGTCATTATTAAAAAACTACTAATAATTGGTACTCAATTGACCGGGAAAACTTATCGGAGTTGTGCAAACGAATTTCCATACAATTTTTGACATTTCATTTGCAGAGATTGCACAGTTTGCGAGGCATTTAAGCGTTTACATGAGGACCCTTATTGTATTTCAGAATTTCGTTTAATATTTATTTTGAACAAATTCCAAAACAATTTACCATTTCTTATTTTGTATCGGATAAGAACACCGAATATGGTTTTCTTATGTCTTAATCGAATTTTTCGATCAGAACCATTAATATTGTTGATTTAATACGTTTGTCATTTCCGAATCAATTGAAAAAAGCTTAGTAAAGACACAAACCGGTTAAATATTCGTATTTTACAGTTGCTAGAACCTCAATTCAATTACGATTATGATTTTTCAATTCTAAACATAGAAAAAGTGTTAAATGTATATATTTTTTAATAATTACAATAAATTTTCAGTTTACGTTATTACATTTTTATAATATTTAAATACAGAATTCCGAACAATATGTTTTCTGTTTGTAGATTTCATTGATTTATCAGTGATTAATTTTGAAAATTCGAATTCAGTTATGGGGAATTGCTAGCAACACTAGTATTGATCTTATGCAGAGGTCCTAATCTAAAATTCTTAGGACCAAGACGGGAGCACCATGTTATATAAGATATAAAAACATCCACAGGAACTTGAAAGTGACATTGGTAAAGGAAGAGTTCAAGAAAGTCCGTAAAAAATATATTGTAAAGCTGCAAAACCACCTCAAAACGCTTGCAAGACAACTTGTGGAGATCCAAACCCGATCCAGGCTCCGTAGAGCAGATCTACCACCCCGCTAAGATGAGTGCCAGTTAAACATGAAGGCTCTTTTGTTGGAGAGCAATTAGTTTTAATTTTAGTTATAAAATTTAGCAGATTCAATAAATAAAGCGTTAAAAAAAATTAGGTTTCTTTAGACATCGTGGGTCGGGCTGTAAACTTTTTCGATAAAGATGCGAAACAATTCACCTAGTAAATTAAAAACTGTACAAATATTTTTTTGTTTGTATAGTTAATACTTTTTTTTTATTCATATGCGCTGGGGGAGAAAGTACTAAAATCCGATTTGAAAAATTAAAATGGTTGTCACAAACATATACATGTTTACTGTAAACATATATATGGTTGAAATATTAATGTGAATCGTAAATTAACCATATTATTGTTACCACAACCATATATATAGTTACTGTGACTATAATATTGTTAAAAATTTTGAAATGGTTACAGTAACCATGCACAAATATTGAAATGGTTACAGTAACAAAGCCCCACTATATTTTTTTTCTGTGTTACCGTTACCTTCTACCTTTAAAGTTTTGGAAAGCTCATGAAACATAACGTTTTTATAAAAAATATATATAAAATAGATTGTAAAAATGTTACACATTTAAAGATATCCTTATTTTTATTAGTTGTATAAATTGCTGAAGTGTTAGCCACCAGTGTACCATTATCCCACAAGTATTCTGGAATATGTATGTTTAAATGTTGTACAATGAAAATACAATGTACTTCATACATACTTGCATACATACGATATTGTATGCTGTAGTTTTGCCACAGCTGGCTATTGCATCGATACAGATAGCAAAAGTGCAATTGAAGAACAATAAATCATGTATTCAGGGTCTTCATTCTCTCAACAAACAGTTGCAAAAGGCATTTTTTTTCTGTCGTTTTTTGTTATATTTAGTTGTTTCCTATAATCATTGAGCTGTTTTTTTATTTTATCTGATTTTTGCAGGGAAGTTCAAATTTGTAAATTAGTTTTAAACTTAATATACACATGATACATTACGATATACAACAAAATCTTTGTCAATGATTTTGAATGTGATCAACGGAAAATGAAAGTAGACTATCAGTTGCATTTCAAAATCTTTTCAGGTGAACCAAAAACCGGATTATTTTCTCTATGAATGACATATGAAATTACCAGGGCAACATAAAATATGCAATATCATATAGCTTATTTGCTGCAACATGAGACGCATTTTTAGTTTTTAAACCGATGTATATATTTTTTTATTTGTTTAAGATAAATAACATTATGGTCCAATTTGGTCAGCTAACAACCGGCAGCGCACAGCTATTATAATACGTTATTGCAATTAATAGACAATTGGTTATGAAATTAGGACAAAATCCTGCGTTCTCGTGACTTGTTACAACAACTTATTTACAATGCAATGGTGCAATTAACTCGAAATTTGGGTTTCTTAATTATGACATTGTTGCAGCAAATGAGCGATATGTTTTGTTGTGCGTCGTAGTAGCATATGTGTTTGTTATTTATCCGTTTCAAACAAGGCGCAATTTACATTAAGACTTTTCAGACTTCTGTTTTTTCGAATTCCCTTTTGAGAATCTTCCAAAAAATCATGAATATTTACACGGTGATTTTTTATATGAAATAATGTTTATCTTGTTTTTGACATTTAATTGTTAATTCTCTTTAGTTGTTTATTCGTAATATTTTTTTTAAACGAAAACATCTTATTTGATAGTGGAAAATAAATTGGACAATTTTTTAAATTGTTTCTTAAAAGTAAATTCAAAATGTGTGATGAAATAATTGAAGAAAAAAAATTTCTCTTTTAATATAAATGATGTTTTCACTTCAAAAAACGAAACATTATAAAACATAATAAGAAGAATACGAATGAGTGTAAAGAGGAATGTCAAAAAGAAACATGAAAACCTGAAATCATGTTTGTTTTCTTACCCCCCATTCTTCTCTACCCCGAGCACCACCAATCATCGACAAACATAAAAACATACGTCTGGGCAAACATGAAAAAAAATCATCGATTTGTTAGTGCATAAATTTGCATCATAGCTGCATATTTTGGTAGCATAGTTTCTTATTTTCAATATTATATTTGTGAGTTATAATGGTATGTTTTTAAATGAGGTATGTATATGTATTGCAAACAATAATCATAATTATGGTATTCTCTTACCATCTTGAAATTCTCCTTTATTACACAAATCCCTTATAAATTGGTTAGTGCCATGATACAACTTGTTGAATTGATTTCGCTGTTGTAAATCCATGCAACGTCTCGTGTAGCTTTGTATACATCGAACACCTTTTCGTAATTCACTGTAAGAAAAAAAGTTTACCAAAAAAATAAATTAAAATTATATATAATTAAAATGGTCTAATTTATTATTATTCTATTTTTATTCATACAAACAAACAATTTATTAAAAAAAATAAATTATTTATTTATATACAAGAATTCGACTTGCCTATTATTATATCTTAATATAGTTTTTTCTCGTTATTCGTTCGATAAAATAATAAAAATATTATTCGATTAAAATTTGCACATATTTGGATGAATTTTGGTTCTTTTTCTTTAATTAAATATTTTAACTGTGTTTTTACAAAAATTCCAATGCAAAACGGTAAAAAGATCACTGTAATGCTAATTTTGATTATTTCGCTAGCGATATTTTATCGATAACGGTAGTTGATGTTACGGTAATTTCGGTCTTACTTATATTTATAATAAAATTTACAAAAATGAAAAAAAATCTATTTCAATAATCTCTATAATTAAAATCAAACATTTGTATTTACATACTTTAAAATTATTTAAAGAATAGCGGTAACAGAATTTAAAGGTAACGGTGTTTACGATTATATCGGTAACGGCGTTTTCGCAGTAACAGTAATTGCAGCTATTTTGGTAACTATAGCTAAGTGGTAACGGTAGGGTATTTTATTAAATTTGATAATAAGTAATGCGAAATTTCATCTACATATTATTATTTGTATATTATATTAGTAGCAGTATGTCTCTATGAACAGTTTAATGTAAAATCTGTTAAATAAATCAATTTACTAAGAGTTGGTCATGTATAAAATGTGAGTTTTAAAAGGAAAAAAAATAAATAAATGTGAATATGTGAAGAAGCCAGTTACAACAATTTTTTATAAAGCTGAAAATATTTGATATCATTGTGTCCTTATTTTCCAATGATAAACTCTGACAATTGTACTAGAGAGAAGAGACACAAATAAATCTACTTTCCTAGATGACAATATGAAATATGAACAATTTACTAAGTAGCAACTATGACATATGTAAGTATGTGCTGCATGTATGTAGGTGTAACTATGTATTATGTATGTGTGTCCATTAGACCCGTCCTCGAATTTGTCTTAAAATGTTAAAATCTATTTAGAGTTGACCCCACATGGAATAAATCTCTTAAACATAAACAGATAATTAACCATCAAACCTCCCAATGAAACACCAAACTAAAAATTATTTAAACTTAAATGAAATCAGTACCCAATTTAGAAATGATGCGACGACCATTTGCAAAATGTTTAATCTTAGATCTTAATAAAAATTAATCAAAATAAGTTTCTTATGGAACTTGTAATGCTTTTATACTTTTTGGAAGGTATTTCAACAAAAAACATATAAATTATGAGCCATCCCTCGAAATTAACCGTTTTTATGGAAATTTTGAATTTATGTTCTAAAACCCAAAAGATGAAATTGCAAAATGGGCACCAGTTTTAGTTACAATGATGTATTCCAAATCACTCTTATCATTATTTTACCAAGGCCGGATCAAATGTTTGTTTTTTGGGAATTCCACCCTTACACTTCCACTAAAATTAATTCCTTTGCTTAAAAAAAGCTTTTTCCGATCACAAGAAACAAATTTCAAATAAATATTTTGTACGAGACCAAAAATAGGTGACTTAAAGTTAAATATTGCATTAATTTCGACTTTTATAGATTTGTAGACAAAACCCCGTTTATTAACAAAATCGTAGCCCATGGAAAAAACTTGTTTATAATAGAAACATATTTTATTCCTTAAAGACAGTGCTATAAAGTTTATTCCAACATAAGAAGTGTGTCCTATTTTTTATACCATAATATGTTTTTAATATACATAGCATATAATCATTTTATCTGGCTCGGAACAAATGTGGACCCAATGTGCAAAAATCTTAAAATTGTCATTTTTTGAATTAATTTTTATATATTACTATTTAGAATTACATAGTCTACGTACGTAGATAATTTCTTTGTGATATGTTGAATAACAAACATTTTGTATATTTAAAGATTTGCTATTTTAGACTAACTTTCACTTTTGTCAAAAGTTTTTATGAAATACGCAAATTCAATTGAATTATATGGGACATTTTAGAACTTTGTGATTTTAGAACAAAAAGGCTAAATCCGAAATTTCGACATATAATAGGTAAAATTTTTAACGACCTGGGGACGAAATAGGCAATACTCTTTATGTTGGAATAATCTTTATATTAGTATCTATAGTGAAATATTAAAAATATTGTTCTTTTGTAAACAAATTTTTTGCATGGATTTTGACTAAAAATGTTCATAAAGTTTTGATTTTTTTAACTATTTGAGGCCGTATTCATAAAAAATTTTTATTTAATCAAAAGTTTATAAAACAAAAATTCTATACGAAATGTGTTTTATAAAATCATACAGATTATTATACTTTCTTAATTGTTATTTAAATTAACATATTTTTCTTTTTATGCAGTTTGCATAAAAAAACAAGTTTGGTCTCATATGTATTATGAAAGGAGTTAGGGTGGGGCATCTAAGTAGATTCAAATGGATTTGATATTTCCAGAAGTTTGAAATTTGTTAAACAACTACTTTTTTTTAAATTGATATATGGAGTATTTCATGTCAAGTGAACCAACTTTTGAAATTGATGTCTTCCGATTAGGATGAAATTTGCACCATGGTTAGTTCTATTGGATATTAATTCAGACACATTTTGGTCAAGCAGGTGTTATTCTCATCCATGTAACTTATTACCTATTGCTCTTAGCAAAATGTGTCAAAAAGAGTTTAGATAGCTATTTCTTCAATCTTTGGGTAATTCAAAAATTGGGTAATTTTTTTCCGAAACCAAAATGTCGACGAAGTTTTCGATTTTGCAAAAAAAGTTAAAAATTGTATGTTTTAAGTTACAAAACATTTATTTTGATAGATATCCAACTCGCATCTCACTAAGCGACCAAATAGGTGTTCAAGGAAAATATCGAAGCTTTCTTTTATGTAAAAAATGGGCCCATTTTGAAAAAAAAATTTTGATTTCGAAAAAAAATGTCAATCATTTTTAATTTTTTTTCGAAATATTGAAGAAATAGCTATCTAAACTATTTGGGACACATTTTGCTAAAAACAATAGGTAATAAGTTACATGGATGAGAAAAAACAGCTGCTTGGCCAAAATATAAAATTTTTACCCACTCTAAACTTGTGTCTGAATTACTATTCAATAGAGCTAACCATGAAATGCCCCATATATCATAAAAAATTTCTAGAAATTTTGTGTAAAAATTGAGCAAGTCTAATATATATTACATACATGCATGTGCCACTGAAAATATTATCACATTCTGCAATTCCTTATTGTTAAATTAATAAAAGAATTCTTAATGTATACAAACGAAGTTTCTATGCATATATTTATTATAACATAACATTATTGTATCGAATAATCGATTAATGAACTAATTAATTTATAAATATTATTATATTTATATAACATTTATATAATAACACAATTATATTTTAAAAAGGATCCTAAAACAGCAAATTGTTGGAACAAATTAACACAAATTCTTGCTCCTTAAATTAAAGAAATGTAAATCTAAAAACGATTTATGAAAAATACACCAATATTTGAAAAAATCATTCAAAATAAAATCAATATTTTCAATTTTAATTGTATTTTTTCAACGTTTTTTTATTTATCGTTTTGTATTGTATTGAGCTTTAGGTCACTTTTATATAAAAACAATATATATTTAATTTCCCATTATTTGTTTATATTTACATATATTGAAAAAAATTACATTTGTGTAATTGTGCAAAAATATATTTCATTTATCTTTTGCATTTCAGCTCATCCTCTTAGACAGACAGCGGTGAATCGACCAGCGCAGAGTAGTTTAGAAACGTTTTTTTTTAAATAATTCGGTATCTCGGGAACTATTTGAGATATTGTTATGAAATTTCACATGGTTAGAGCTGAGGTATTTTCGAGTTGATTTGCGGTTGTGCAGCTTCCTAGCACTAATGGGGGCCAGTGCGTTGCCCCTCAAAATTAGTCTTTTTTTTAAATCGCCAAAAATCCATTTATGATCGGAATGAGCTGAAATTTATAATATAAATAGTGCTTAAGAAGATCTACAAAGATGTTTGTGAAACTTCTGACGAGGAAATAAAGGCGTTTTATATAAGTATTTGATATCGTTGAAAACCGTAGGACTTGCAGATTGATGTTTTAGTAAAATTAAATAAATTTATAAATTTTTGGGACGTCATTTACTTTAAAAAATTATAATATGCTGATTTTCCATGAAGAAAAATATAAAATTTGAATCAATGTAAAATTTTAACGGTTAAAGATATCATAAAAAAATTTTAAACTAATATAGACCCAATTATTTTTAAATCAACGACATTACAATTTTTGACAATTTTTATTTTCAAATACCGAAATTCCTAAACCGGGGAATATGTGTTCAAAAAACTGAGTTTCTTTAGAAAAGTGCCTACTGTGACGTTATTTACCGTGAAATAGTAAAAAAAAAAATTTGTAGATATTTAAGAAGCATATAGGGTAATACAAATATGAAGCGTTTTCGAGGATCGGTGTTTTGCCGTTTTATAATTTTTTACTCAAATCTGAAATTTTATTTAAAAATTGGCCAAGTTTGGATAGGTCTGGGGGGTGTTGTATCCGCTTCAAGGAGCCAAAATTTACTTTACTTGGTTTTGCTTTAAATTTTCCTTATGGATCATATAAAAATTGTATATAGTCCCGAAGAAAATTTTTATCTACAAAAGAAAAAATATATGGGCCTTTTTGGGAAAAAACTTAAAGCATTCGGCACTTATTACATGTTCCAACTTTGGATGCGTTTAACTTTTTATACGGACAACATAACTGTTAGCAAGTTTTTTTTATTTAGAATTTTATCACCAATATAGGTGATATTTTGAAAAAAAATTTACCCTGCGTAGGCCCGCCACATCTAAAAATCCATAATAAGATCGAGCAAAATTAAAAAATAAATAAATAAACCTAAATATCTCTTCAACTAATAGAGATAACCTACACATGTTAGCGTATTTTTAGTAGATCTTCTTAAGCACTATTTATATTTTAAATTTCAGCTCATTCCGATCATAATATTTTGGCGATTTTTTAAAAAAAATTTTGATCAGAGGTGACCAACTTTGAGGGGCAACGCACTTTCCCACATTATTGCTAGGAAGCTGAACAACTATAAATCAACTCGAAAATACCTAAGGTCCAACCATGTGAAATGGTTCCCGAGATACCGAATTATTTCCAAAAAAAAAAAAAAAAAACGTTTCTAAACCACTGTGCAGCGTACCTATATATAGTATCCAGAATACAAAAATTTTAAAAATTACGAAGGAAAAATGATTGTAATGTCTTTTTATATGGATTGGGCCTTTGAATTAAAAAGAAAATCATGTTTTGAAAGCTCTAGGATAAGTACAATAGGACCTAGCTAATAAATAACGTCCATTTTATGTAGAAAAAAGTTTAACAAGTCTAATTATGGATGTAAAATAGTTAAAACATTAACCTTATAGAATAAACCAAACAAATTTTTGTCAGCTAGTGTAATTTTTATTTCTGGTGGTTAGACTAATCCCAATCAATTTTGGCATTATATTATTTACATTCACGCCAACAATTTAGTGTTTCTGATAATTTTGCTTTGATTAGGATTTGTTACAGCCCTTTAAATGTTTATGAAGTTTAAAAATATAACACATATAAAACAAATATAAAAGTATAACTGTTGTAATAAATTTTAAATAAAAAACTTGTCATTATTTTGAAATATATGTATACATCAAGTTAATATATATCAATATCTGTTAAATATATTTAACAGATATTGGTAAGGCAAAAGAAGTCGAACAACTCTTTCGAAGACACTATTACGGAGTGTCTACAGAAACGGCTTTTACCTTTCTTAAAACAGCACAGAGCGCCTTCATATTTCTGGACTGATTTGGCATCATGCTATTATGGAAAAAAGGCCCTTGAGTGGTATTCAAACAATAATGTCAATTTTGTACCACGGGAGGTAAATCCACTCAACTGTCACAACTTCGGTATTGGGCTCTTGTAAACAAATAATTAAAGAACACAGGAAATGTATCCAAGGACATGTCCGATTTTAAGCATAAGTGGACCACTTCGTCCAAAAAGGTAACGGAAGCAACTATAAAATCGTTGATGGGAGGATTTCCGGAAAAAGTGGATAAATTTATAAATACCGAGTAATATGCCAATATCATACCCATTTTCCATGAATATTTCGATGTATAACTCCCAACCCCCATCTTTTTTGATGGTGGGTAGATATAAAAAGCTTATCAAATCAACATTTTTTTAAACACATCATCTGTTTGTCTATTTCTTTATTATAAATTTAAAAACTACCGAATCGCCACAAACCGAATACTCAAAATAACATAGTAAATGGAAACACTAATATTTGGTATGGTCCTTTGTATTATACATGCAATGTCAAGTGTCAGGCATCAACAAGGATGGATGATACTTTTTTATTCTCACTGAATATTTGTTCAACTGCGACACTTGGCTGATTGTGAGTGAATAATTCATGTTGAGTAACATTCTGTTGGCGCTTGACATTGATGGCAATGTAATCCAACAACTCAGATACTAATAGTCAATGTTAGTTCCTCTTTTTGTTCTTTCTCTGCATGGACGTTTGCTGAAATGATCATGCCAACAGAATAAACTACCCATCGACAGCCATACAAGGTGGTTTACAAAACAAACAAACAAACGCAAAACTTTAATTTAAGATTCGAATAATAACAGAGATATTATTGATACATTCACTTTTATCTATGAACATTATAATGAACATAAAAGTATATGTACATGAATATTAAGTAACTCGCACTAACTTACATACATATTGCTTTTATTTAAAGATTAGGCTGTTCGAAAAATAGCACGTTGTATAATTCACAGGAATTTTTTTATATAAATTTTAAAAAGAATTGCATATTTTTAATATCATGAAGCAGAGTGTGTAATAAATATTCCTAAAACCATGATATGGGTCATTCCTATAGTACTGTGTTTCAAACATCGTAAACAGTATATAATTATTAACATGTTATCAAATATATTAATCAATAATAACCTCAAAGAAAGTCGATTTTGGTAACATGATATGGATCAATACTCATCAGTTTTACAAGTAGTCAATGTATTCCTTATAGGTTGTCTTGACTATTTGTAGTGCAAACGGATTCAATTGATTCTTTATACATATAATGTAATTTAGCGTAAAGTCAAGTGTCACTCTTGTGGCTCTAAAGGTAAGGTCAGACTACGCAAATTATTTGACACAAACTGTTTCATGTGTTTGATCCAAACTACATCAAATAATCCATGGCTTGATTTTGTGGTCACACTGTACACATTTATTTGGCATATTTGTTTAATCTAACTACACAGAAATACTATCAAACACACGAAGGGGAAAATATGTCTGTCTTGTGGTCACATTTATGGTAATATTTTTTCTAAATAATTATTAAATAAAGCTCTAAAAAATCTTTAATTTCTTTCATCAATAAAAAATACATATCTAGAAAGTAAAATACTACTAGATTTTGCATTACATTTGAAAGAATTGTGAAATTTCAGTACTTTTATTTAAACGTCAAATATTTTATGTTCCTAGTTTGAACAGAAAATATTTTTGCACGGCAAACAAGAAAACAGCTGAATTTGGTCAAACAAATTTATTTGCCGATAAGAAAACTTTCATGTAATGTGACCAATGTGTGACCACAAAACAGCAAATATTTTCCTCAATTTTGGCTAATTTTTTATTTGATCATGCAATTCATTTGCAAGATATAATTATTAAATGTTTATTTATTAAATTATATTACTATCAACGTATTAAAATTTGTAGGTATAATTCTACTAAAAGTCTACAAAATATCCCTAATATAATTAACAATTTTGGAATTTTACTGTATTTGTTTTGGCTTTGTTTGAATTTTGAACTAAAAATCGTATTATTCAAACAAAACGAATATTACTATGATGAACTTTACAATAATCAAATAAGCGAACTGTTAAAAAGAAAAAGTATATTTTTAAAATGTTGACAGCAGTACCTAACTATATATTGGACGGAAACGAAATGAAAATGAGCTAGAAGTGTAAAATAAAATTATAAAATTCTGTGTTTAAAGAATTAACGAGAATTGAACTATATTTAATCGAACATTTTTTCTTAAAATTTCGAGACATTTGATGTGTTAATTTTTCACAAGGATGTTGAATTCACACGGAACTCATTTATGTGAGAGAGTAATATTGAAAAATAGAGTCGGACTACTGTTATACCTTGGTTGAAACTAAACTTTTCATTCAGAATGTTCACATATATTATATTCGCATTAAAAAAAAAAAAATAAACAGATCATACTGTTTAAGAATGAATTTTTAATTGCGATCAAATCATAATATTTATGTATGTCTAAACTATTTTCTTTGATTTTAAATTCAATAAATATTCCATACATTTGAGCAATTTTAAAATTTTTAAATAGAAAATCTCCATGTATAAAAAATAATCAAACTATGTTAAATGTATACAAATATAAATCGCATAAAAATGCAAAAATCGCAACATAGACTTCATGTCTTCAATTAGTTTTTCTCCCAGTATGTCATTCTAGGCTGAATGACTTTTATGTGAAGAAGAAGACTTCATTTATTGATGCAATTTTTTTAGTGAAACTAATTTAAATAACAAATTTACAAGAAATATTGATATGTATTAAAGTTAAAGAATAAAAATAGTGTAATTTTGTTTTTAATTTAGTACCAAAAATATTTAAATAATCTCCTTTTTAATCCGCCATGTTGAGCAAATAATTTTCTTTGTTTGCTCTATTTGATCAAACAATTATTTGATGAAAGTATTTGATATAGTGTGACCACACGGCAAATATATTTACTGATTCATTTTCGCAGCAGTTTGGTCAAACAAAAAGTGAAAAATTAAATTCACTATATGACAACAAAATTCAATATAACTTTAATAAAATAATTGTTTTACAATTCGAAATAAGTGCGTTAACCTTAAAAAGATTCGTAAGATCAAATTATATATTTTTTAGGTATTTATACAGCTAGTGGTCACACTATGTTCAGATTAAGAAAATATTTTGTTTGCGGACAAATAAATTTGTTTGCCTAAAAAAAGCTGTTTTGTTGTTTCCTCTAAATTTTATTTGTGGTCAGATTCAGACAATGAAATATTTGTCGATAATCGTCAAATATTAGCTGTGTCTGACCGTACCTTAAGTCTTCTAGGGTGATGTCATTGTAAACTTTTACTTTGTGATGTATTTTAGAAAGTAGTTCTTTTACCCACCAAAAGTAATCTATTGGAGAGTCAGTTGTCAGTTATTGTAACTTGCTGTAGCGTGGTAAGTAAGATTTTTTTATATAAAATGTACTTTAGTGATAAGCCATGTTACTCACTACAAAGTATATAATGCTGGGTGTATTATCATTTTATTGCCCCTTCTTATATCAATCTGTAATAACTTAAAAAGTCTTATTATATTCCGTTTTATCCCTTTCAGACATTATAGAGAAATAGTTGAGATAGAGAACTGAAAATTTCAGTGTAAGCTAATTTGCGGCTGCTAATTAAGAATATGAAGTCAAATTACAGATAAATCGTCACACCTGGCTGCCAGGTGATGTCAAATATTTTTGACAAAATTTATTTATCTCATAAATTAATGTAATTAATCTATATATATAAAAATGAAATGGTCCATGTATGCAATGTCATCACGTGAGAATGGCTGGAGAGATTTGGATGATTTTTGTTTATTCGATTTAAAATGTTCAGGAGATGGTTTGTATAGAAAAAAAATATTGAAAAAATTCGACGTTTAAATCACATATATATATACAACTTAGTAAACAATCTTTTGATAACGCCATTAACTGTAAAAATCTGTCTATTCGAAGTCATGTAGCGTGAACGCTTAATTGTAAAAATATCAAAGCTTAAACAAAACACCTGCAATAAACACTGATTTTATCTTTTCATATATTCCCTAAATGATAAGTAAAATTACTAGTTAGGGACAGTCACCTAGAACTGCTTGTATGTACAAAAGTCAGTATTCGTACATTATACTTATCTGTACGTATGGTAAACTTTCGCATGATTTTTTGTTTGTGGATTTCTAGTAAAAAGTAATTAAAAAAGTAACAGAGATAAATTCGGCTGTGCCGAATCTTATATACCCTTCACCAAGGTATACATATTTACGTACATTGCCTTTACCCATGCAAAACTCTTCATATAGCAACAACAACAAGAAAATATCATTATATCATATCAGATGCAATTGCAAAACATCCGATAATCATATTCACACGTTGAGTGCTCACCACAGAGTATACAGAGGTGTCACGAGACAGAAAATAATCTCGTTTTCAATTCGTCTCTTTATTTATAAACTGTCCTTTTCATTGCTTTGTTTTGGTTATTTGTTTTGATTACATTACTTTGTTACCATATTCGCGTTGTATATAGCGTTTTGCTTTAACACATCACTGATATTGTAGCACAAAATATTTGCTATCCTTTTTTAAGAGAACTGCCCTATCATCTGATTTTGAGTTTTTGAAACGTCAAATTTGACATCTCTGTATACTTTGTGCGTTGAGTAATCTAACTAATCAAATAAACACAACTATTATTATGCACAATTGTATGTTGAAAAAATAACAACAAACAACAACAAAACTGAAAATAAGCGAAACACACTCAAATACATACAAATTATCATTCCACATTGTAGGGTGTGTGTGGTGTTTAGGTATGCTAAAGTTGCTCATATGAGAACTGATTATAAACAACTCTCTCTTTATATATACCCTTGCCACTCATGGTGAAGTGTATAAAAACAAAAACAAAATAAGCAAAGCAATAACCAACACACATCCAATTATACGTTTTCTTGGTTTTTTGTCAAAGCATGCAATAAATTGTCTTTTTTTGATGAAATTTTCGGAGGTTGTCTCGGATTTTTGCTTATATCTCCGTTATTTATGGACGGATTTTGCTGATTTTAAATAGGAAACTTATCGAAAGCATGTCTGACAGAATTATTGAAGATTTGGAACCTGAAGATATCTGGGGTCTTCAGAAAATTGATTTCAACAGACGGACATGGCTTAATCGACTCCGCTATCTATAAGGATCCAGAATATATATACTTTATAGGGTCGGAAAATTATATTATGGAAATTACAAACGAAATGACAAACTTATATATACCCTTTACACGAAGGTGAAGGGTATAAAAATGTATATCCATCAGCCTGTCCATCTGCTGATTAGTTATCCATGCAAACCTTACTTATGGTAATTTTCGATTTATTATTTCATCCACCCCACATACGAGGGTTTTAACGAAAAAAAAAAAAACAGTTTTAGCCCTATACATCATTGCAATTGGTGAATGGCACGATTTTAAAATAGATCTAATAAAAAGTATTTTAATATTTGAAACGAATTTATTCTGCATTTGATTAAATATGACCATTGTAGAGAGTAGATAACCTAAAGTTAAACATTATCAATATCAAGATATAAATGTCTTTGTAAGTTTGTTTATTTGTTGGTTTGTTTGAGCATCACGCCTAAACGGCTAAATCAATTTTATTGAAATTTGGAACGTACAGTGGCGAGCAGAAGTGAGTGCATGTTCACGACACTGACTTTCGTCATCCATAAAAACAAAACCATACAAGCAAATCAAAAATATTTTTTTGTTTTATTTTTATTATTTTATTCGTTAATTGCCAGAGAAACACCCTTTGGTGTTAGCAGCTTGTGTTTTTTTCTCATTTCGGACCTCATTATTCGAGCATCTGAGTCCGTTAGTAATATTTTGCGACCTTTGACTTGCGATTTCGAAGTCACATTTCGTCTCTTTTGAGCTGCGATCACCGCCGATTGACTAATAACAAGTATCTCGGAAATGGTAGGTGAAGAATAGCCTTTCTCTGTCAAGCATACAACACTATTTTAAATTTCTTCAGATATTTTTGTAATTTTTATACAAAAACTCAATAATTTATTTTAAATATGATAGTAATTGACAAAATCGGCATTAATTCGCAAGAAACACATTTTAAACTGCTCTACGAACAAGGAGAATAAGATAACAACAAATATAAAGATAAATCTGTATGATTTCTGCTGATAAGAGAAGTGAAAGGTCGAAAATAGGTGTAATTCATAAAACGTGCAAAATTGAGTTTATGCGGGTTATTTTCGTTTTTCTTCCAAACTCTTTGAAATCATCTCATTTATTATTGTTTCTTTACTCCTATTTGTTACGAATAAAATAATTAAAATAAAACTAAAAAATATTTTTGATTTGCTTGTATGGTTTTGTTATTATGGATGCCGAAAGTCAGTGTCGTGAACATACACTCACTTCTGCTCGCCACTGTATATAGATCCTTACTTGGAAGCGTCAATAGGCTATAACTTTTTTCAATACTTTTACCAGAAAGGGATAAACAGGGGGAAAAACTTGTAAAATTGATACCTTTAGTTATTAAACAATAATTACTAAACTGCTGAACCGATTTTTACTACGACAGGTGTAGCGAAGCGCACCGGGTCAAGCTAGTAATGAATAATTTGTATACATCCACAGTGGTCCCGCAATATTTTACCTATTTCGAACATTTTCCCGGTTTTTATTCTCTGTTGTTGTTGTTTATAAATAAAATAGTTTATATTGTTTTATTAAAATAGTATACTAAAAGCTCTAAAATCTATATATACACTCAGGGGAAAACTGCAACTTAAAAAAAAGAACGCGTCATATTAATTCAATAACGTTCATTATAATTTTTTATAATAGATAAAATGAATAATTTTCAACTTTAAATTAATATTTTTCCATATTGAAATAAAAAATTGCAATACTACTAGACTTTTGTTAATGTTTCTTATTGATTCAATATGTTTATTATTGATTTAAAGTTGTTTTTTTCTCTGGGTGTAGGCATGTTTAAATACCGGAATTGCGGGTTGACGGTATATATAAGTCCCAAAATATATAGAATATACATATAAAGAAAACATACTCATATTTTGTTTATATATGTATTTTATATTATATTTTTGTAGCATGTTCTTCGAATATAAACCAAATATAAATAAAAAACATCAAATATGAATATGAATATAAATCAAAAACATATTAAAATTAAATTGAATTACTCTAACGTTAAGTATAGGCGCCCATCACCGAATCAGTTTTGTAAAACACTTTCATGTAGCAAAAATTTAGTAGTTTGAATCGAATTATAAGATAATACATACATGCAACCGAAGAAATTCGATTGGCGACAAATTCGGTTGTGACAACGAATCTGATTTCTTTGTATGTATATTATAATATGTATGTTAGTTGTGTACTAAGTATAAGTTTCAAATATATATATTTTTGGGGCACTCTATTGTTTAATATATTTACAGTTAGTTATCCCTAGTTACCGGACATACGTACTCATATAACATAAATTAAATTTGGAGAAAAATAAAATGAAAAAGTTTATATTAAGTTAATAAGAAAACATCTGATGATCCGCTTAGAATTTTTAATGAAGCTTAGAACGTACTCTCTAAAATAATCTAAAAAGTACTAAACAATTTTGTGTTTTTTCAATCTGCTCTGTTGTCATTGTTGCGCCAATCAACAGAAATTGGACAAATAATAAATAAGTCAACTAAACGAAAAAACAAAAAATAAAAAGCATCTATCTATATATGTATGTATGAATGTAAGTATGGAAAACAAAAATGAATTCAGTTAAAATATGTATGAATGTACTAGTTGTATTGAAACAGTTACGTTCAAACGAATTTTAAAAAAAGTTTGACGCCAAATACACTTGATATAGAAATGTCATGAGAATATACAATACAAACACACACACTCCCATCGGTAGGTTTGTGAGTGTATGTGTGTGTGTGTGTACGTAAAGTACGAACAATTTTAAAAAGGGATACTACAACAGAAAGTTGATTGACATGGGGACAAGGCATAAATCAGAATTGAATGAAAAGTTAAAAAAAAAGTTAAAATGTTGTAGAAAAGATCATGGTTCTTTTTAATCAGTCCCAAACACTCCCACAAAATTGATGAGGAAGTTTTAAAAACATTTGAAACTGAAGCTAAAGATGAAAGGCGTTATTTAGTTGTTCATTTTATTTTTTTTTACGTTTGGTCCGGTCATTAGGTGGCATATGATATCTGTCTTGTCAAAGCGTCTTATGTTTAGTGTAACAAATAGCATTTATTTTTAAACATTATTATGCGAAAACATTTTCAAAATATATATTTGATCAATTCACAAGGTCTCTTATCAGTCATATTGTCATAATGTCCTAATATATCACGACTCGGCTTAGGCATTCGGCGCGCCGCGGCTTTTGGACTTTTTTTCTTGAAAAGCAATAAAAACCATTGTGAAATATTAGGACATTATGACATGATAAGAGACATTGTGAATTGACCAATTAACTTTATAATTGTCTAACTGAAGTCTTTCAAATTATTGACTCTTTATTACAATATTTCATCATTTCAGGAGTTGAAGTGTGTATCTCCATACTTGGGTTCCTAATTGGGAAAAATTTCACGGAAATACACAGGAATATTTATTTAGCAGATCGCGGGAAAATTTTCCCGGGAAGAGTATTATTCTTAAAGTTAGAGTATTATTTGTTGCCAATCGTATGATTTGATTAGATTTTTTTAAATTTTTTTCGATACTAGTACCAACAAATCTGAAGACACAGAATATTATGTTTTAGTTAACCGAATTTTTGTCAACACAACTAAAATTATTTTACTGAAATGAACTGATTTCTATTTCCAGGGCATGGAGAAGCCATACTCCATACACGTAATTTAGATCTAGCCTTTATAAAGAAAAATACAATTTAAATTAATTTTATTCGAAATTTTTTTATTTGAGTTATGACGGTTAGCATTAAGTGAGTGGACATGTAGGTACATATGTATGGTATTTTAATTCCAATGACAAAAAGGTAGAATGAAGAGCTTCACTCTACCTTTGAAAAACAAAATAGTATTTCCAATCATTTTAAACTAACACTTAAACTAATTCTAATAGAATTATCATTATATCTTAACAAAAACTTTTTATTTTTCGTTAACTTTCCGTTATCTAAAGAAAAAACTGCAACAGTTATTCAGAATAGCTCTATTATACTTTACTAACTAATTTTGGCTACTTAATCCCAGCAAAAACTGTACTTACCTAGTAAGACATGAAGTAATATTGCAGCTAATTCATAACTACTTATTATTTGGGTGAAGCACTAGTTATTTTTGTTCGCAATTTGACAAAATGCCTATGTTGCTTCGTTTTCTGTGTTTGAAAGTCTAGCTGCCCACCAGTTAAACAAGTAGTCAATGTATCCCTTATAGACATCGTCACAAATGTCTTATCACTTGGAAGACTCCAGTTTATATATTTTGGTCATTTGACACGTATGTGCTCTTTATAGTGCAGAGAGAAGACAATTGGTTACTTTATATATCCCAGGTAATCTAGCGTGAAGACAAATGTCACTTAAGTGTCTCTAAGTAATCTGGTTTTATACAAATTGTGTTGATATAATTCTCATACAGATAATTTTTATTTTTGCTTAAGTATACTGATATCCCATGTAACATAGCATGAAGTCAATAGTCACTTGAGTGCCTCTTAGTAACCTGAAGTGTATTTACTTTAAAATTTTATTTTGTGCTGCATTTTAGAAAGTAGTTATTTTACACACCAGAAGCACTCCATTGGAGAATTGTCGAAGAAAGGTTTGTTTACAAGCTATCGTTTATTGGACTTCGTATGATATGTCTATTTGAGTCAATTAGCACTCGTACATGTTAATATAACTAGTTATGTAGCTGATCAAGTAGCTAGTAAGGTAACTGACGTTATTTAACCAGTATGTGAATCCAATGCGTTGACTACTGTGGACCAGCTATTAGACAGTCTCATTGTAGTCAAAAAGGGTCAATTGACCCCCTGCTTAGGACATGCACGTGTTAAAATAACTAGTCACGTAGCTATTGAAGTAACTAGTTACCACCCTAAATTATGGGTAAAATCACTAGTTCGAGACCGTCTCCTAGAACTGCTGGGTGCTTAGTCACTGTTCCATGTACGAGTTATTATTCAGTTTTAACATAAACATATACATTAATATAATACTTATGCACAAAACAATGGATGGCTTCGACTGGGGTTGAACCTCTCAACTCTCGTTTATGAGTCAGACGCACTAGCAAGCTGTGCTAAATGCAAGTTCATTAGCATACCTATTCTAATAAATAATGTAATATATGTGATAATTAGTTGCCATTACCAAAATTCACAAAATTTTTGATGAATAAAAATTTGCACAAGGTCCATATTCGGTTCAGATTCAACGATGTTCAATTCATAATTTACAAATAAATTATACAACCAAAAATCATTTTACCGTCATAATTCACTTATTATTGGCATAGGGTTAAAATTGAGCAGAAGGAATTAAACCTATACCTGGCATAAGTATTACGCAAACTATTAAGTGTTGATAAGGATAAATATACCTACATATCCGTAAAAAATAACTCTCATGATAGTAATTATTAAACTTTAAAATTATATTTATTTAAGCTTAAGATTTTTTTTATAAAAAATATCGCACTATGTGCATGAATTATATTGCGGAGTTTGCTAGACTATTGTCACTTGTTTATCATTGGCAAGTTTAAAAAAAAGAAAATTATACAGAGATAAGGACATAAAATAGACAAATAAAGACGTGATATAGTTTTTTAAAAACAAAAGTTCAGTAGCATTTATTTACACATATGAAAGCTTCAATAACAAAATAGATTACATTTAAGTATACTCTTCTTAAAGAATGTATAAATTTAGCATTCTTGATTTTTTTTACATAAACAATGTACAAATCAAAGATTCCGCACATCCGAATGTAGCACTCTTACGCGCTGTACAAATAAACGCTCGTCATCTGGGGTTTTGAGGTTTTATATTGACGAGATGCTCTATATTGGGACCATATGACGTGAATTCCGTCAATGGCCCCCGTTTATATTATCAACTTGGCCATCTCTGTATTATGCAACGTATGTATTGTATTATTATTCTTGTTGTTTTTGCTAACTTTTGCTATGCGCTTTAGTCATATAAACTGAGCAGCTAGCGACCAAAACTCAGTTGATTCGTGCTTTGTTTTGTAAAATGGTCACTGAAGACAATTTCTTTGGTGTTGAGTGTGTAAAATGAAAAGCAGATGTAAAAAAGTTCGCAAATTCAATTTGACTTTTGTTTGATGAAGAAAACAAGGATTGTCACATATGAGGTGCTATCATTTAAATCTTGCTGTTGTCCTTTTTTTTTTTTTTTTTTTGTCTATTAGTTTGTTGTTAATATTTATTTCTTGTTTCTGGAAAACTTTCAACCCATAAATAAAAAAAACAAACAAAAAAAAGAAATTAAAAATGAATAAATGTTGTCTTTTTTAATACTTTATGTTAAGAAAACTTTAAGTTCTGCCTGCAACTTGTTTCCTCTGCCGTTGTAAATGTTGTGTTTTTTTTATTTATTTATTTGTTAACTAATTTATGACCTCACAATGTAACCAGTTAAAACATACAATACCAATTTTCAGAAATAGTCCCCCGCGCAAACATTCAGACAAAAGCACAGAGATATATTCGCGTATATCCACCACTAAATGATGCTGCAAACAAAAAGAAGCAACGGTGAAGAAATGTGAAACTGTAGAACTTCTAGTAACTGTGTGACTAAATAATTTTACACAGATAAATCTGGAAAATGAATGTTTACAGTTTGACTGTACGACTGCGAAAGCACAAGGGAACAACAGTAGCATCATCCGCAATTAGTTTTCTTCACTAATTTACAGTTATAGTTATTTCATTCTCTTTTATATAATTCGTTGAGTTTTTTTTTTTTTTTTTTTTTTTTTGGTTTTCTTTTAGCATTATCCTTTTTGCCTCTAGTATCGCTGTCGTTTTCATTTTCGCTGTTAGTTCCAGTGAAAATGTCATATTGTATATACATGCTATCTATTAATATATTTTTTTCATTTATTTATAAATATGTACAGGATATATACATATGTATCTGTACAAGTTTGTGTATATTACAGATATTAAAAACTAAAATTGAGCACAAAAAATAAATAAATAAAAAAAAGGAAAAGAAATCTAGATCGAATTATATAAATTAAAAATGTTACTTACTGACAAAGTTTATCCAGTTCTTCTTTCTTGGCAGCGCCAATTGAAAATTCTGATGTTAAATGCAACATTTCCAGCGGTTCCGCACATTTGGTGAATTCCTCTTGGCCGCACTCCTCAGCGTTGACAGTTACCACCAAAGCGAGGGCGATTGTAATTGCAACTGCAACAAAACAAAAGTTTTCGACAAATTAAAAAAAGACATTCATGCACTTGTTTACTCTACATAGAAATGAAAATGGAAAACAACAACAGCTACAAAGGTCCTTTACTAAATGAGAAACTACTACATCTATGTATGTATAAATGGCTGGCTGGATGGATGGATGGATGAATGAATGTAAGGAGTTTTACTACTGACTATTGGACGCAAAGAGTAGCTAACTGACAAACGTTTCAATACAAAAGTAGAAAATAAGAAATTTCAACGCGCAATCAACTCAACAAAGTTGAAAATGTGCACCATGGGTAATAAAAATTTTGTAACTTAAATTGGCATAACAAAATACAAAAAATATAATAAAACAACGACAACAAAAATCCACCATAGTTGTTGGTAAAGATGCATCCACATGCAACCTCTGGTTTAACAGACGTAAATATCAGTTACATCTTAAAACTTATAGTTTTGTGTATTTCTGTATTTGTGTGTGTGTGCTTTGAGTGTGTTGAAGGGGGCGGCTTGCCTGCTTCTATGTTTGGGAGTTAGGTTGACAAAAAGCGGTTAAATAAATATATTGCTCTTTTTATTGCACTTTCTTGGCCAACAACAATGATAAATGGGCAAAAGTAAAATTTCAAATAGTTTATTCCGAATTTTCGCTACTGAATACAATGACATTTCTGCCAGATGTGTCAAATTCTCTAAATGTCCATTTACACAATGCTCTCATATGCATGCATCTCCCACATACACTCTTTAAGGCTATTTATAGTTGTATTGATGCATAAATATTTTGTATCAAGAAAAAAGGATATTCTAAACTGTTTATTTTCTTATTATAGAAAAGTTTTTAGCATTAGTTATGTACATAAATAAATATTTATAAGGAAAATATTGTCACTGTTTTGAAACTTTTGGTGTTTTAGTCATTTGATTGTGTTATTTAAACTTATTTTAGGCTTTACAATAAATAACTATTTTGTATATCTTTAAATTATTACAAATATTCCAGACCATTCATTATTAAACCATTTTTAAAATATCAAATTCGTATTTTTTACAATTCTGTTTAACAAATGATTAAGAATTGCACATTGGCCTTTTATTCAGGATATCTGAAAAAAGACATCAAGCAAAAATTACAAGATTAATTGCAATTAAATGTTAGCAGTGATAGGAGGGACGAAACGAAAATGAAATTTTCGATTGAAAAATTAATTTTTGAACCTTTTTTACTCTTCTCAATTCGTTAATATATTTCCATGGCCACACAAAATTTTCATAAAAATTTGTTGGAAAAGGGATTTTGGTGATATACCAAGACAATTGAAGGCCAACTATTTACAAATACTTATATTAGAATTTTTCGAAATATTAGGAAATTTTTATTAAATGTTTATTATCTCGAGATTCCCTGAATTTTGTATGTGTTGTTAACCAAACAATTGAGGATGATCTTTAGAAAAATTTAAGTATCCTTTTTGAGATATCCTTTGTTCAAGGACAATTATTTTGTTCCATAAACTGCGATTAAAATAAATTAATTTTTATGATAATTCATTAAAATTGGACATGCAGTTAAATATTTATATACAATTAAAATTGCACAATTTTATTCTTAAATAAAATTTGAACTTTGAACCTCGATAGAATCCAAACCATGGCAAAAAAAATGTTAGGCAACTTTAAAGTTTGGTAATACCATATTCTGATATTTTGGTTTTTCCAGGAATTTAATTTCAGGAAAAATCAAATATCTATCAAATATCAAATACATTACTGCAGCTTAGTTTACATAAAACTGTTTCATAATTTTATTACTCATATATATGGCATATGTACCTATATATACACAGATCACTCGCGACTAGTGTCATACAGTCATCTTATCATTCCGTTTGTAATTTCCACAATATAATTTTCCGACCCTGTAAAGTATATATATTCTGGATCCTTATAGATAGCGGAGTCGATTAAGCCATGTCCGTCTGTCTGTCTGTCCGTCTGTCTCAATCAATTTTCTGAAGACCCCAGATATCTTCGGGATCCAAATCTTCAATAATTCTGTCAGACATGCTTTCGAGAAGTTTGCTATTTAAAATCAGCAAAATCGGTCCACAAATGGCTGAGATATAAGGTAAAAACCAGGACAACCTCGATTTTTTACTTATTTTTTTACATATATCTGGATTACTAAGTCATTAATATAGACCATATGGATATCTAATGATAGATATTTCAAAGACCTTTGCAACGACGTATATAAGACCATAGTAAGTAGGACCTACAATGGGTCAAAATCGGGAACAATTTTTAACCAGATTTTTTTTTTCACCAAAAGTTTTTTTTCGCTAAATATAAAAAAAAATTAATTTAAAAAAAAAATTTAAAATTTAAAAAAAAATAAAAAAAATTTTTAAAAATTCGAAAAATATTTTTTTCCAAAAAATGAAAAAAACAACGAAAAACAAATAAATTTTGTTTACCTAAAATTACCTAAAAATTTTTATTTTGAAGTATAGTTTGGTGAAGGGTATATAAGATTCGGCCCAGCCGAATATATCTCTCTTACTTGTTTTTATTCTGTATTGTTTGACAATTTATCATGGTTTTTCTTCGAAATTTTGTTTTTTTTCTAACCAATTCATTTAAAATATTGATTTTCGGTTTATCCGGTTTATATCACTCGGTTAATCGGTTTTTGAAATTTGGGACTAAAATCAATAAATCTCATGTTTGGTGAATTTTTTATATTCATTGTATATACATTATATCAAACATTTGGTCTGATTTGAAACCTAAACTGCTGCTATACAATATAAATCTCTTTCGATATATTTTTTTAAGAATTACAATGATTCCAGATAGTAGAAGACGATCAGTTTACTTAAAAACTGTTTCAGAATTAATTGCGAATAATGAAATTATTAAAAATTAAAATTAAATTCCGCATAATTCTAATAATTCACTAATGATGCATTAAAAACTTAGTGAAGATTTTACCAAAAGTTAAATTGAATTTGATGTATATATCTTTGATGTACATATATTCTTTAAATAAATTTGACTTCATTAGTATGTTTTGTTTTTAAAATTTAATTTTCTTAATCATTTGTACAATAAGCTACAAAAATAACAAAAAACATTCTAAAATCGTTGATGACAAATAATCGTAGTTAAGAACTGAGTTTGCATCTTATAGGTCCTTTTTTGGGACTGGGACAATTTTCTGTTTCATATCAGAAAGTCTAGGTAATAATAAATTTCAAAATGATAAACTATTTAATAAAAAAATTAATGAATAAACCAATAATTAAAACAAGTATGATATATTTAGTAACATATTTGTACTCAATACCATTTGACTGAGATAATAATTTTGAAATTTTGACAAAATAAAATGGACTTAGCACTTTTGCATATTTATAGTTATGTATTAAATATTAACCATTCCTTACGACTAAAACTTACAAATTTTAAAGCTATGTTTACTTAATTGGATATTTTCAGGGAATATGTTTTCTACATATGTATATTGTTTAAACTTTTAAAATAATTCATTCCAATGCACATTAGGTCAAACGGCACCTTTTTCTTCTCGTTCGCGCTGCAACAAGGTGATGACGATTTGGCTGCAGTTCTGAAAAAAATTATGGAAAGCCCATACGAAATTCAGAAAATTTGTAATCAATCCCCAAAAGCCAATTCCCCTCTCTCCAGATGAGGTTTTAGCTTTCCTTCTTCAACACAATTTTTCAAAAGAGCAGTAAAATGCAATACGCCATGAAAACAAACCCGACCTCAGGGTATAAAAGTTAATGAGACTAAAGTTTCGTTGCAATCTATTTTAATGCATACGGCTGAAAGAATTGTTGAGATGCAAAAGGACCTTTTTCTAGATGTAATGGAAGTGGAGAATTCGGATTTTTTAAGCTCGGAATTAATATTAAGCTATGGATTTGATAGTAGCACTGGTCAAGCTCAATTTATGCAAACATTTAAAGAGCCAAGTTCGTCAAATAGCTCTGATGCCTGATCTGTTTATCCTGTCAGTTCAAAATCAATTCCAGTAAATTTGAAATATATTGCTTTGAAACAGCAATATATAATAGAACAAATAATAGAAAATACTGCGCTTCCAATGGGTTTTATTGGAGAACAAGCAGCTGAATCGATAGATTGCATGACGCCCGCAGAAAAAACCGCACCAATAACCTGCTAGACATATTTAATAGAGCTGTCGATACTTCAGATCCATTAATTTCCACAACATTTTTCAATAGGCGCTTTCAAAAGCGGAAACGTTCCACATTTCCACCTGAAGTAATTGAATTATTATGTTACAGTGAACCCATGGAAGAATTTCACCTTAGCCGTCTTGGTGAAATTAATGAGAGTGAAGAGGACATTTTTTATTTAAATTTACAAAATGATTTAGTATAATTAAAATAAATGAATGAATACAATGTATTGTGTTTGAATTAATGGTTGCAAAAGGGTTAATTTTTGGTTCTTAGTGGGTTAAATTCCATTTTTTTAATAGATTTATTCTTACTTATGAAATTCTTACAGGTTTTGGTTTGAATAACATGATTTTGTAGTCGTTATAAATTTAGCACATAAAAAGTGGTCATTTGACCTATAGTGCAATGTCGGTTTTTTATAAACACAACATATGTCTACCGAATCAAAGACCCAAGGTTAATTTGTTTGTAATGTCTTATGGATATAAACTAATATTGAAATTTTTAACTATAGATACGAATATTCTTAAAAGTTTTAATTTTCATAATTTAAAATATTAATTTGTAATAAGTTGACTTACTAGAAATTTTTTTTTTTTAATTTTTGTCACACAGTGAGAAAACTTTTAGTTTCTAATAACCGAGAATTTATTGCTAATCGAACCATTATGTTCATAAATCACAATATGTTTTGTCTGTGTAGAAATAATACTGTAACTTTAAGAAGGTAACTTTTAAGGAAATTTCCAAAATTTTCCGGTAATTTCTTAAAAAAAATGTTTCCGATTAGGAACCCTTCTGCAATACTCTCATTGTCCGTTAGAGACCCATTACGAAGGAGAGCAGACCAAAAAATATATATTAATATACCATCATTTAAATTTATTAAATAAAAAATATAATTTTGTATACATTTTTAGCTAGACAAATAACTTTTTTGCTTAAATAATTAATCAATATTTAGCTTTAAATCCCAAAAAAAAAAAAAAAAAATGCAACCATATTTGACATGTAGTAACTTTCAGTTAGAAATTTCAAATTTATAATGTTTTTGCTGAGTTGTTAATAGCTCAAATGCGTATTAATGATTTGCTCGTTATTAAAATTATGGTCGCTACTGTATATGAAACACACACAGAAACACATATTAAATAAGTATCATTCAGTGTCAGTAGTTCCTAAACTATTTAGGATAAAATAACAATTTACTTGTTAATGGTCTAAAAGATGAACTGATAAAACCTGCATATTCCATGAATTATTTCGTTTATATATGTAAGTATATATGTAATATTATTAACTTTTTTGCCTCTAAGGCATATTTAAGAATCTCTGAGCTAATGCTTGTATGTGTATTTTGTACATGTACATTAGATCGGCCCTTGTCTTGGATGTGCCTAATTTTATTCTTTAATTCTCTTATATATCTAAAACTTATTGAGGAAAAATATGGATGTCGATGGGATATGCTGAATTATTGTTAGCAAACATATACAAAATATTTAAATTGCAAAATTTCACTATATATGCAAAAAAGATAAGTCCATAACTTTTAAGAGATTTTTCATTATACGAAACTAAAGAATAAAATTTTACCCATCTAGTATAATTCTGTGTTCGTATGGAAGAATACTTAAGTCGAAAAAATAAATTTTAAAATATTCCCAATTTTATGTAATATTTATTGTTTCTTACAAAAAATCTAACTTAACATAATGAAAATATATTTATTAGACATTAAAGGTACAAGTTTTAAAAAAAAGTATTGGTAAATATTGAAGATTTGTTACATTTTCTACTTAAAATCTTTCTCATTATCAATTCGCCCCTATGTCGACTTAAGCTACTCTTCCATATGAATACCGAATTAATTAACGGGGCATAGCTAATGTACATACATACATACATAGAAACATATATACATATAGTATTTGCCCTATTGTTGTCTATTTATTAATGTTAACAAATACTTTTTGTTTATTTTACATTGATTGCATTGATCGCAGTTGTATGAATATGAAAATTTTATTGTTTTCAAAAAGTTCATTCAGACTTTTAACATAAAAAAATAAAAATAAAAAACCATTTTGTGTGTAGAGGCCTGACTTTAAACGGGGGAACAACGAGAAAGCATTTATATTCCGCGCAATAAATTGTAAATCAATTGTGTACGCTCATTCACTAATTTCTGTATTTTTTTTTTTTGTTTTATTTTATTTTTGCTCTTGTTGGATTGTGGTACTACCAAAATGTGCAAATATAACAAATGAGTGGTTTTGTATTTGCTAAAGTAATAAACAATAGCCAAATGCATGTACATGTATATGTGCAGGACTAGGGCGAGGACACGGACACGGACGAGCGGAATGAGTTGGTGAAAAAGAACTAATTCATTTTAAACCAAAATATAAAGAAATACATACAAGATTACTTAGTTGTAAAAAACGTATTCGATTTGCCTCTTATACATTTTTTAATGACCTAAAATACAATTCTTTTTTTTTATTTATACTTAATTAAGAAAACAACACATAATAAAAAATATAGCACACTAATGAGTGAATTTTTTATGCATATTTACTTAAATATTAGTCGAATTTTATAGACATTGCCGATTAAAGTACAACTGATAGATATCACATATACGTAAGATTTTTTATATTCAGAATAATATAACAATTTCTTCCAGATTTGTGGGAATTATCCCACAAATGTTAAAGAAATGAAAAACTTAAAAACGATTGATGTTATGTGGGTACTACAGGTAGCTTATTCCGAAACCGCATTTTAATAATAACGGTAATTTCATCCTGAAATTATTAATAAAATTTACAAAAATTTAAAATACGTTGACAAAGGTGATATTTTATTATATTTTAAATTTTGTAGATTTTAATAAACTCAAACGTTTCGATAATTTAATTTATATAATGATCTAGCTGACCGCATTGGCTTCGCCCGTTATCTATTTACTAATGTTAATTCTTCAAGTTTCTCCAAAAAATTTATTTTATTATGAAAAATGAGAAGTGAAGGAGACAATATATTATATATTATAAATTTAAATTTCCGAATTTTTGAATTTTTTTCTTTACAAACCATCTCCTGAAGAGTTCAAATCGAATAAAAAAAAATCATCCAAATCGATCCAGCCGTTCTCACGTGATGACATTACATACATGTACCATTCCATTTTTATATATATAGATATCGGTATTTATAGGTAATGTTATATACGATTATATTGGTGACGGTAATTACAGTAATTTCGGTAATGGTAGCTTAGCAGTAACGATAGTTGAACTGATAAGCTTTTTTATGGATATAGTTATACTTTGGAAAAAAACACAAGTTTGGAACCTTGAGTCTTCTGATTTCAACCATATTCGGTATATAAAAAAATATCCTTGCAGTTCAGAAAAATTTAAAATTTTTTCAAATAATCTTAATAATTGTTAAATTTACTAAACAACCAAATTATAATATTTTAACACCAATATTGCTCCGTACAAAAATGTATAAAGGTAAATCCACTTTAAACTTTGTAACTTAAAAATTTACATTTTATTAAAAGTGCATTCATAGTGCAAATGCATTTGTGAATTTTTCAAATGTATTTTTTTTTTAATTTCTCCCTGGAGAACTTAATAAATTTAAATTTTTACTACATAAAAAAATATTGGTGTTAAATATAAATAAAATATTAAAAATGGAATAAAAAATTTGGAAAAAATTAAAAGAAATTAGGTTGTGTATTTTTAAATATTCGAATGAAGCGTTTGTTACGTTCTTACAACGCAATTCTGATGTTGTTTGGTTTTACAAAAGTCTTGTAAAATCAAATAAACATTAGTCGAACATTTTATTCTTTAAATTTTTGCACAATCTGAACATACCATAGTCATTTATTTAAAATTCCTTATTAAGATTCAAGCGATGTTTTCGACATAATTTTAAAGTATTAGAAATGTAGTAAAACTTATCCAGAAAATTATATTTTCTGTAATAAACATGCACACGAACAACAAATACATATATAATTGTGTACAGTCATACATATACACGTATGTGAACCCAGTAAATAATTTATTAGCCTGTACCCCGTTTCTGTAACTATTTGTGAGAAGTTCTCACATCGAGAAGTGTGAAACAAAAAATTCCATCGTTTCTCGATTTGGGAGAAAAAAGTGTTTCTGTAACTTAAAGTGAGAAGAGCCAGCACTAATTACGTTTTTATTGGAAATTTCCAATCAAGCTGTCAAAAACATAAAGAAGAAAATAAAAATAAACAAATCAATTTATATTTACAAAAAAAAAATTAAAAAGTAAAATTATAATTTTTTTAAAAAATAAATAATTTAATAGTGATCAGAAATGTATATGTAGAAATATGTTGCGAATTTATCGCCAAAAATTAAGGAATACAACTGATCCATTTACTATTCCGGAGCAACGTTTTAAAGACCTCTATAGGTTAAGCAAGGAAAATAATTAACATTAATTTAAGTTTTAATTAAAAATAAAATCTTACCTTTTCTTTATTTTTTGTATTCATATTATATTTTTTGAAAAAAATTGTTTTCGCACCGTTTTTAAATGTGAGTTGTTTTGACAGTTCATGTGAGAAACTTTTCACAAAATTTTCTTACAGAAACACTTTGACTCACAAATTTCCAATAAGTTACGTCAAAAAACTTAAATGACAGATAGTTCTCACAAAATGAAATTACAGAAACACATACATGTGAGATATGAAATCGTGTTTCAATTTACGTTGTTTTTTATTCAATTTCACTGTTTCATTCGAGAAATTTTTCGATGCGAGAGTTACAGAAACGAGGTACTGATAACATTTATAAATATTACTAAATTCTACAAAAGATTTTAACACAATTCTATTAAATAATTTTACAACTATGTATATAAATTTCTAAATTTCCGTTTATTACCTTCCTTAGTCTGGTTTTTATGCGGAACCTTTCCTAATCTTTTTCGATTTTTTTTAAAATGCTTTTTGCCAATTAACAACAAAAAAATACTTCAGAAGACATGTCATAAATAATGTGGTGAAGACGACAATCAATGGTCTTAAGGCTGGAAAATCTGCTGGTATAGATAAAATTACTATCACGATGATAAGTAATCTGCCCAACTCAGCACTGAGAATTATTTTTTTCTTATTTAACTCAATACTACGTATTGGATATTTCCCATCCACATGGAAAATATCTGAGATAGTTATGATACCGGTAAAAAATGTCACTCAACTGACATCATACCCATTAGCCCGTTGTCAATATTCTCAAATTTTTTTGAAAAGTTATTACTTGAGAGCCTTATAGTACACCTTGACGAAAATTGCATTATTCCTGACCATCAATTTGGTTTCAGAAGGAAGCATAGTACTATCGAACAAGTACATCGGATAACTACTCTTATTCGAAAAACCTTCGAGAGGAAGCAGTATTGCTCCGCATTATTTATTGACATATCTCAAGCTTTCGATAAAGTCTGGCACAATGTACTAATACACAAAATCATTGGATTACTACCTGCGAATGTACATAAACTGCTTAAAAATTACATAAAAGAAAGATCTTTCCAAATCAGATCAAAAGATGTGATCTCTTCATGTCGAAAAATATCCGCTGCTGTACCACAGGGAAATATTTTAGGGCCGTTCCTGTATATTTTATATACTGCAGATATGCTTACGAGCGCACTAACTCACACATATACATTGGTGGATGATACTGTTTTTTTAAGTACAGACGGAAACCCCTCAATAGCTTCTGAACAACTCTAGTCTCATATCGGCGATTTAGAAAAATGGCTGGACAAATGGAAAATAAAAGTCAATGCAACAAAATGTACTCACGTTACATTTACTCTAAGATGATAAAGTTGTCCTTCCAAACAGATAAATAATATCAAAATTACAGAACAGGGCCATGTGAGATATCTCGGTATCCATCTGTGTCGCCGTTTAACATGGACCAACCATATTGAATTGCACTGGCTAATTGGCGCACGGTCTTCTCTAGACTTGGAATACAAAGTACTTTTGTACAAAACAGTTATAAAACCGATATGGTTATACGGTATTCAGCTATGGGGAACAGCCTCCTCATCTAACGTTGAAAAATTGCAAAGAAAGCAGTCAGCATTGTTAAGGAAAATAACAGGTGCCCCATGGTACATGCGTAATAGTAATATCCATAGGGATCTCAATGTTTCCATAATACGCGAGGAGATCAAACTGTCTAGTTTAAACTACCTATCAAAACTATTGGGTCATCCAAATCCCCCTGCCAGGGAGTTGCTGTCATTTGAGGGTCATAGACATATTTTAACATCACATTTTAACTGGAGCCCAGAAGGTATGTCACCGAGCACAATCATCAGATCGACTTGCTCCTAATTATTCTCTTCTTCGTCGGGGTCAAGACTGCAGACAGATCCCCATCCGAAGGTATACCTTCGAACAAAATATCTTCAATTTAATGTTCATTGACTACATGCGGCATTCTTACAAAATAACAATATTGACCCTACAAAATTGTCTTATAAACTGCTTAGCGCCATGGATTTGTTCTCGATTCGGCTGGTTGGCCGGGCTTCACGTACGTTCTCTTACGCTTGGGGTGATCGGTACAAAAATGATTTTATTTTATATACAAAATCATCTCTCACGGTCCCTCAGCTTCAATTCATATTTTACCCAATTTCCCTGCTTTTGAATAAATACTCCTGCTTGCCAACATTTTGAAATTGCTGATTGATTAGCTGCCAATGATTTTGCAAGCTCTTGTTGAGTTTGACAACAATCTTCATGGAGTAATGGCTCTAAATCTTGGTCTTCAAACTATTTTGGCTGCCCTGGGCGATATTTGTCTTCCGTGTCAAAATCACCACTTCTGAACTACACGAACCATCTCTCGAACGTTGGAACCGTTGAAACACATTCGCCATAAGCTTTGGTGAGCAATCGGTGTGCTTCAGCGGCACTTTTTTCAAATTAAAGAAGTAAAGCAAAGCTTCCCGCATATGACGCTTTGTTGGCACAAAATTCGACATTTTTGAAAAAAAAAAAAAAAAAACTTTGTTGTTTGCACTATAATGTTCAAAAGATACGCCATCTAATGTAAATCCCGCATCATTAAGTCATACACCCAATAATAAGAATGTTAATTCAGAAATAAAGTAATATTGAAAGTGGTGGTGCTGTGCTATTGAAAATGGTTTCGATGAAGAACATGATCTTAACATTTATATAAGTGATATTACTTATTAAAAAAGGTGGCTTCAGACGATACTACTTGTACGACTTGTAGAAGAAAAAAGTTTTTATTTTAATTCGATTAAGTTTAAACATGTAATCAAATTTTATTTGTTTTATTCGAACAAAAGAAAAACCTAATAATTTGGATCCCTAATACATACATATGTACTTACATCCATGAACTTAATAGAAATATTAAATAAACATTGTTGTGTGTGTATTGGTAATTACCGTTAGTTATTTTAGTAGTCATGTTGTGGTGTTGCGATTACACGTATTTAATGCGTATCGAGATAAATGTCAGAAAAGTCTTTTGCATTGGATGCCACAATAATTGTTGTTGTAGGTAGCGTTGTGTGTTGTTATTCTTGTTAATGTACTATTTGAATGTTCATGTTGTTCGACACATATTAAATTGTTATGGTGCGCATTTGTTGCACAAATGTGTCGGTAGCACACCACCGCACACACAAAGTTTGAATGTTTTAGGTATTTGGTTAAGTAATTCAATACAACTTGTAGATATTGTTGCATAATATGTGTAATAATAAATTTTGTGGCACGAATGTCATATGAACTTTGTATATGTTTCTGTTTAACATATGCGAAGTGGAAAAAATAAGAGGCCTTAGTTTGCAGGCCTCCTAAAACAATAAACATTCAAAACAAAAACATATAAAAGAAGCATTATGAAACTATCCGTACAATGTTTGATGGTGTGAAATAGTTAGGAGCTTTATATTGACATGCTCAACATTTCCCAGCAAATCGCGTCTAACATACGCTCAAACCATCCTTAATCACCACCAAGAGGAAGATGATTTTTTATCAAAAATAATCATGAGTGATGAGGCCCATTTTCATCTTAGCGGGTACGTAAATAAGCAAAATTTACGCTTCTGGGGCACTGAAAATCCGCGTGTAACCCACGAAGAGCCATTACACCCGCTCAAAGTCACTGTATGGTGTGCTGTTTTCGCTGGAGGAGTCATCGGACCTTTTTTCTTCGAAGACGTCTCGGGCCAAACGGTTACTGTAAATGGTGAGCGCTACAGAGCAATGATCAACGAGTTCTTTTTGCCGCAACTTGATGAATTGGGATTGGAAAACATGAGGTTCCAACAGGACGGTGCAACGGCACACACTGCACGTGCCACAACCGATATGCTGAAGGATGCATTCCCGGGCGCCTAATCTCCCGTTTTGGCGATTTGCACTGGCCAACAAGATCGCCTGATTTGACCGCTCCAGACTTCTTTTTGTGGGGCTTTTTGAAGTCGCGGGTTTATGTCAGCAAGCCTCAGACTCTTGCAGCTCTTAAAGACAATATCCGTCAAGAATGTGAGGACCTATCGACGGAAGTTTTGGCCAAAGTGATGGAAAATGCCATAAAAAGGGCTCAAATGACAATCAACTGTGGCGGCGGCCATTTACATGACATCATATTCTCGACTTGATGTAAAAAAAATTAAAAGACCAAATAAAAATAATCCACAAGAAGAATCAAAGTTTTTCATTTTGTTTTTAATTACAGCCAAAAAAACATCGGAAGTTTACTTTTGCGCCACCTTGTAGTTATCACGTATCTCCAATATTACTTGCTGGCTTACTATGTCAGTAGAGTTTTTGTCTGTTAAATAAGGCCTCTAGTAGGCTCCCTTACCCCTTTAGCGTTATCAAAAATGTTATTTGTGGGATTTATTATTCGAACATGTACTTACTACATTTTAAAATCAGATTTGATAATAACTAAAGGCAGACACAATCCTACGTAAACGTTATCCTTAGCAGCGAGATACGAAAATATGAAGAAAAGTTACCCTAGGTTCCTTATTAATAATAAATTCATATGACAGCTTTCGATGATTTTCAATCGCCCATAAAACACATTCAACAGTCGATTCTGCAGCAAAAATTAATACAATGTACGTTTTTAAACCATTAAAAAAGTTATTTGGCTTTAAACATTTTTTATTAAGGCAAAATAATATTGCGCCCCTGGTGTGGGTTTCTAGAACTTTTTGTAAGGTTTTCATTAATTTTTGCTGCAGAATCGACTGGTAAATCAGATTTGCAATATAATCAATCGTTTTTGCTCTACAGAAAAATTAGCTCAAAATCCGCGTCTTTAGATGCGTTGAACTATCTTAAGAAGACAAAATTTTCCCAAAAAAAGACCACCATTATTTTTATTTGCGTAGAAACCTTAAAAAAATTATTATACCCGAAAAACATATGAAGTGACCAGGTCACCAAACGAACTGTAATGTATGTATATATTAAAGAAACAAATAATTACTCATAAGATTAATTTTGTTTAAAACAATAAAATAACTCATATTAACATATATTAGTGCACTTGAGAACCCATTGAAAGGGACTGTATTTATAGTTGCTAATCTGTATGCAATTTGAATAAATAAACGGCAAAAATATATGTATATTCAATCGCAAAAGCAACCAGTGAAACTAGCATAGGAATTGACATATCCCCAACAATAAATTTAGGTGAATTAATCAATAATATTTAAATTAGGAAAACTAAAACTTACTAAAGGATAAAAATGTAGTTTTTATCTTTTAAATCAATATTATTATTTTTGTCGAACTTTATTTATATATAAATACAAATTGATGTTATTATTTTTGTTGATTGTAATTTTATGAATAAATTTGTTTTTGAATTTAAGACCAAAGATGAGTGGAAATTGGGGGAGCTTAACGGGCAGTATGAAGTGGTAAAATCGCTTAAGCCGATCTAGTTGTTTTATTTTGCACTACGTTTTACCAATCCAAGCAAATGATTCTAGAGTAAGGACAGCTTTTTAGCTTGCGGAGTTGATCAGTGCAGCACGTGATATTTGGAACGTAGATACAATCACGTAAAGGCTGGACGGTCAGAGGGCCTTTATATCAGGAGAACATTGATGTTAGTTTTATTTAACCTTGGTTTTCAAGAGATTGGTCTACAAGAAAAAAGAGTTCAACGAACTTTGGTTCCAAATTCAAATCTATCTGGTAATAATTATGTAAGGTTCAATTAGTCGTGACTTACCATATCGCCATAGCCGTAACCATAGCCATATCACAAGCATTTTACTGTTATGGCTATGGCATATCACCAATAATCAAATACATTGTTGCCCATAAGCTTGGTTCGAACAGCTGTTTTATATGGTTACGGTTATGGCACGTCTAATTAAACCTTTAAAAAGCCCTGTATTACGTATTTTTCAAGTTACAGTAGGATCTTGTTATAAACAATTTATAAAATAATAAATATGATCAAAATAATATTTTTTGAAACCACATATTTATTTGTGTAAGTTTTTGTGTTTTCTTCCGCTATTTTTCCAAAACATTCTTTTGATGATAAATATGCAGATGGCCGTGCATAAAGAACTATGTCAGCTTGCCTTATTTTGATTTTCTTGTGAAAACAATAAAATAAAGCCATTTTTTTTTTTTTTTTGTTTTTTCCCTACTACAATAGTTTGTTAGTGGATAAAAACCACTTACAAACTATTGTAGTAAAGAAAGTTAGACGAGATAAAATCACTTTTTATTTTTGGTGATTTGTCTAAGCTATGATATTTTTTACAAGTAAAACTTGAGTGTATGTAATTCTTATTCGCTCTATAGTTTTATTTGTCTAATATATTTAGCTTAATTAAAGCCTTTGGGAAATGGTTTCCAGATGATCTGGCCTAAATTACATTTACATACAAAATCTCTAAAAATTATATTAAATTCAACTGTTTGGTGTTTTAATTCTATAACAAATAGTAGATTTTACATTAAAATATTATTTTTAAGTTAAATATTTCAGCTACATGTTTGATATTTTAAATTAAGTTTATGGTTGTTAGCATAAATTTTGAAAATTACTGATTGAATAAAATAAGATTTAAGATTTTTTGGATGTAGAGAAACATTCAGAAAATATTTCTCTCATAGCTAAATTTTTTGGAAATTTAGTACAAATACCATTTTTAATTAAATTTTTTTAATTTTTTTTTTTTTTTTTTTTTTCAATTTAATTTTTTATTTATTGTATCTTCATTACTTAATGAACTAACAACAAGTATTTCAAATCTTATATCTAATAATTATAATTAATTAGTCCAGCCAGTGCCGGACGAAAAATTGTTTATTGATTGTTGCTTTTATTAAATAGGCATTCTTCCTTCTAGTCTTAGGTCAGCTGTGTCCCTCCTTCTTAATCGAGTGTGGCCACGGTTATTCAATATGTTGCGGGCCAGTGGGTTTGGGTGAATTTCAAGTTTTTTTAAATATCTTTCCACATTTTTCGTGATCTCAGTTTTTACAAGGGGCACGTTTAGATCTTTGTGTATATTCGCGTTTTTGATATACCAGGGGGCATCTGTAATCATTCTTAAAAACTTGTTTTGGCGTCTTTGGATCTTTTCTACATTTGACGCTGAGGCCGTGCCCCATAGCTGTATGCCATAACACCATATCGGTTTTATGATCATGTTATAAAGTAGAAGTTTGCAATCTAGACTAAGCGTAGAGTTTCTGCCAATGAGCCAATTAATTTGAATTGATTTCAATTTCATTTGAGTCAATTTTGCATCTATATGACTTTTCCATGTAAGACGACGATCGAGATGTATTCCGAGGTATTTAACTTCCGATTGTTGGATTATTGTTTGGTTATTGATATGAATGGGGGGGCATGATTCTCTACGTAATGTAAATGTTATATGTGTACATTTTTGCTCGTTGACTTTAATTTTCCATTGTTTTAACCATTTTTCTAATTCAAATATGTGATTTTGTAAGTAACGAGACGCTTCTTCAGGGTTTTCATGAATGCTTAGAATAGCAGTATCATCTGCAAATGTTGATGTATGCGTGCGATTGTTAGTTGGCATATCAGACGAATATATCAAATATAAAAAGGGTCCCAGGATACTGCCTTGGGGAACTCCAGCTTCAATGGGTTGGGGACTACTTAAAAAGTCTCCTTCTTTAACCTTAAATGTTCGACCAGTTAAATAGCTTTTCAATAGCTTATGTGTGTTTGCGGGTAAATTTTGACTCAGTTTGTATATTAAACCATCATGCCACTAAGTTTCGATGAAAATCTTCAAGACAGATAGTAGTAGCTTGAAGATAATCTTCGCAAAGATCACACATTAAGTAGTGTTTGATTCGAGCTTTTATTAAAATTGCCGAGCCACCGCATGATCTACCTCTGGGATCTTTGGTATCATATATTACATATCCATTTATTCGAAATGAACTTCTGGGCGTCAAATGAGTTTCAGAAACCAACATTACATCAATTTGTTGGTTTCTTAAAAAATATTCGAGTTCGTTTTTGTGTTGGCGTATGCCGTTTGCATTCCAGAAACATATTTTCAAACAGTTCATGGCTTATTTAGGATAGCTTGTAATAACACAGATTGCATTTTAAGCATTTCCTGCATCATATTACTCATAGAGTTGGTAAAATTGTTAACCGATTTCACTAGGGTCTCTATTGTAGCTTCCAGTCGACTAAAATTAGAAGTGGGATGTTGGTCTGCAAATTCCACATTGATATTACGGTTATTTTCACTTCCTAATGGTGGGTTTTGAGCAAAAGTTTGATTTGTTCTTAGAACACTAGCGTATGAACCTTTATTATTCATGGTTTGCGAGATTTGGGGGTAATGGGTATCAACTAGGTTCTTTGATTGCACAGGATAAATACTAGGTTTCTGTGTTAATGTTTTCTTAACTATGGAATATACTGGGCATCCTCTGTAATTTGCTGTGTGATTTCCGCCACAATTGCTGCATTTTTTTACTTTTGAGTCGGTTTTGGATTTATCGCATTGGGTAGAACCGTGCAATTCTCCACACACCACGCAAACGGGAGGTAATTTGCAATATGCCCTAGTATGACCATATTCTTGACAATTTAAACACTGGACGGGTCCCGATCTCTTATGTGGCTCTTCTATCGTAATTTTACGATGCAATAAATATTTTAAATTGTAAATTGGGTGTGTTTCATTTTTCTTGAGATTAACATCACCTGGTTCTAGTTCAACTCTAAACAGTGGTTGGGGAATTTTCTCGCGATTTCTAATGTTGACTACATTTTTTATTTTAAACCTGTTATGTTCCAAAGCAGCCTTTATATCCTCAGGATCTACACAAGAGTCAATACCCTTAATAACAATTTGGAGGCCTTTGCTACTCTTCAACTGGTATGTGTAAAAACTTTTCTTATTGTTTTCAAATTCGGTAACGACTTTACGGAAATCATTTTCATGATTTACCTGTATCTTAGTCTCGCTTATGTTACCTCGCTTAAAAGGTACAACGTAAAAAGAATTTTCTCCGACCAATGATATCAAATTCTTAATTAGAGCATTCGAATTTTGCTCTCTCAAATAAATAGGAGGGGGTTTGTACAACTTGGGTAATGTTGGGGGGTCATCTGCTTCATCTTGCAAAATAGAAAATCTGTTTTCAGTAGTTTTCCTATCAATTTCCCTATCTTTAGGTACTTTTGCGGTTGATGCAACTTTTGAGGATTTTGGGCTGCGTCCTCGTTTCAGTACGGTAATGTACCTATCAATTCCCACTTGGATTTGTGGTTTTTGTGCACTATTTATGGGCTGAACATTTTTAGGTATTGCTCCCATTCTTTGGTCAATTGGGTTCGTACTTACTGCGTATGTTTTCAATTTAGGGGGTGAATTACTAGGCATACTTTCAGGCGCTGCCAAAAATTTGCTCTTGGTTACCATACTTTTATCGACAGCTGTCAATGAAGAATTTTCTTTTGTTGTACAAATACTATTCGTAAACAAAGCTGGGGACAATGAACGAGCGCGATCAATCGGTTTGGCGGTCAAATACAAGCTGTCACCAACTCTTGTATTTGTGTTTTCTTTTGATTTTTCTTCCACATTCACAAACACATAAGCATTTCTGCCGTTTAAGCTAAGCCTGCGCTCACTATGATTATCACTTGAGAAACTCATAAAGAGTATTCTCTGTTTATTTATTTGCACTTGTGCTCTTTACTGGTGGAAAAAAACAAAACATATATTGAAAATAATACTTTCGATAATTCAGAATAATACAAATAAAAGGTTTGATGTTTGTTTTTCTTATACACATGACTTTTTCCCACCAACGATTTAAAATCATGATCTGAATAATTAGTTCAAGAGATTTTCCCAAAATAAATTCGGATTTGATAATACAATCTTTGAGGACGAACAGAAATAGTCCAAGGAATCGTGTCCTTCATAATAAAATTATCGATTTTGCCAAAAAGCAACATTTTATGAAATGTTGACTGTCCAACATTTCTGATGATCTGAAGTAATTTTGGAAGTGATATTACATAGTATTCATAACATGAATCTTTCATTTTAAGTTCATATTTTATATAAACTAATTAAAGTAGCATTTCTTAATTTAGTTTTGATAATAACTCATCATATTATCGTCTTTTGCCTTAAAATATGGAAAGCATAACAAATTAATAACAAATGCTAAAAGTTTAACAAAAGGAATTTTATTTAATGAAATTTTATGCAGAGTTCTTCTATCCAAAACGAATCCGTCTTTCTTTTTTGTTTCAATGGCATAATTTTAAATTTTGAAGATGATTTTCCATTTTCAAAAACAAAATAAGGAAAAAACGGGTTTAACTGGTTTAGAGCCTTTTTTAAAAAAAGCGCTAAGATGAAAAAATGCGACTTTTGGGTTATCAAAAAGCGCGAAAAGTGCTAAATTGGCAACGCTGCCAAACAACCAGTGAAATGCGCAACAAGAAATATGTTTTACTGCAAACAATTTGAATACTAGATTAATATTAAAGGTTTGCCAAAACCTAGTTTAAAAAATATTGTTATCTACAGTAAAATTCACTTAAGTAGACATTTTTCTGCAAAATAATTTCTGTTAAAAATGGCATTAGATTTTTTGGTGACACATTCCCTTTAACTGGCCTTAAGAGTTAATATAAAATGTTAATTTTCGGTTATCCGGATTTATCACTCGGTTAACCAATTTTTAAAATTTGGCACTAAAATCAGTATAAATGTATATATTTATTCATTGGTATATATGTATGTGTATTATTTCACACATCGATACCAATTTTTAAACATTTCAAAAATTCTAAATAGTTGCGACGATGGATTTACTTAACTAGAAACTTTTCCAGAATCAATTACACTTAATTAAAATATTGATGTATTGCAATTCCGTATAATGAAGATTTGGTCTTACTAACGATTCATTCAAAACTTTCTCATGATTTTACCAAAAGTTAAATTGCATTTGGTGAATATAAAAATCATTATCTTCTTCCCATAAATTTGAATTGATTAGTGTGTTTTGTTCTTTAAATTTTTTTTTAATCTTTCGAATGTTTAATGATTCTACAGAATAGAAACTACAAAACATATAGCTATTGGCCTTTTTTTGCCTATTTTATCATTTCTTCATAACAATATGTGTTAACATTTATATTGTCCCTATAAAAAGTTAAAAGCATCCAAATTTGGAACATGTAAAAAGTGTCGTATTTTTTAATTTTTTTCCCAAAAAGGCCCATATATTTTTTCTTTTGTAGAAAAACAATTTCTTCGGGACTATATACAATTTTTATATGATCCAAAAGAGAATTTAATGCAAAAGAGTGCAAAGTAAATTTTGGCTCTCTTAAGCGGAAAAAAATATAAAAAAACTTTTTACAAATTTAACTTTTTCATTATTTTTTAACATTTGGTCGTACAATTGTCCCGTCACGCCATAATGGAAATGCCCACCACTCATGGTAACGTAAATTTTCTACAAAATATTTTCCGCTAAAATTGGAAACAAAATAAGAGGATGGACGAGCTGGGATGATATATTTCTAGGGACCTATTCCCTATAATTTGCATTAAAAGGTAAACAAATATTCAAATACCTCACAATACCCCGAGATCAGTTTTATTTAGTTTTGTTTATGCTTATGAGTCGATTTTTGTGTTTTATAAAAATATATATTTTAAAACCAAAAACTTAATACTTTTTATGTTAAATATTAAAACTATTTAGGTAGTCGAATAATTTGTAAGACATTATCGAATAATTCTAACATGTTAAAACCTCGTATTTAAAACACCCTTTAACATCTTCATTACATTTTTTCTATTTACATACATACTTATGTCCATAATTCTTGGTTTTTCAAATTACATACAATGTACATATGAATATTTAAAAAATGCTTAAAATTGTATGTGGTAAACGGATGATGAACGTTATGGCAAATATCATTGCAGGCATTAATTTTACGAAAATTATATTATTTTTATTTTGACGCAATAAAAATTATAAATAATGTTTTTCGTTTATGGATGACTGCGTACTAAAATGGTCATTTGAAATATTTATGTATGTGTGGTCATAAAAACAATTCCACTTTTCTTTTTGTTTCATATGAATTATCCAAAAAATTTGAAATATGCATTTCTGACATCAAGCAAAAATAAAACCATTTACGTTCATGAGTGTGTGGATGTTGGTTTAGATGAGTCGTGTAGCGAATGAATGAATATATAGCCGAATACATTTGATTGAAAATCTTTTTCGTTTTTGTTATGTTTATTCCAAAGTTCTTTTACAAAAATAAAACATTTGTATGTACATTAGACCAGCTCTTAAAATAGAGATTTTGATGGGTCTTATTTTGTTCTTCAGAGTCTAAAACTAACTGATTTAAAATTTCGGCATAATCGATAAGAAGAACCTGAGCCAAAACATCAATTGAATGTTTTAAAATTGTGTAAGCAATGCTTCCTTTTATGATTTAGCTGATTTAAATAATATTTTCAAACGTTTGAAATATATCTTATCTTCTCGTCAAAATTATTATTAGATAAGGATTATAAAAATAAATAAATAAAAACTACTAGTTTGAGCATTTTTACCTACATTTCTGTATAGATAATAGTAGATTCCACGACTATTGAATGCTAACAATTTGGGAAACAATGCATAATATAGATAAATGCCAATAATTTTAAAGAAATAAAAAAAGTACTATTGTTTACCCAATTTTAGTCGAATTACGGGTTCTCGATTGGCCCCAAAATTTACATCAGTTAGTTTTAGACACTGAAGAGCAAAATTATTCCGTTCCTAAGAAAATCTATATTTTTAAGGGCAGTTCTAATGTATACGTTGTCTACCGGCATACATGTGCTTTCAGCATTTCTTTATAAATTTGATAAAAATATTTAATATCTCTACCGCGCAAAAAGTACTAATGTTAAAGTGCAGCATGCAAGAATTTTCATTGTAAATTAGTTTTTGGAAACAGTTGATAAGCAATGTTTGAATTTATTATCAGTGAATTGACTTGTCAGGTTCTTTAAAGAAAATGCTATAAAATGGTCATCAATGGCCAGTTCTGTTTTAAAAATGATTAAATAGAACGAAACGAATTATATGCTTAGTACGAATAACAACTTTCACCAAAGGGCTGACGATTTTAAAATAGTAGTAGAAATACTACTTTTCTTAAAAATAGTGGTAGAAATACTACTTTTTTTTAAAAATAGTAGTAGAAATACTACTTTTTTAAAATAGTAGAAGAAATACTACTTTTTTTAAAAATAGTAGTAGAAATACTACATTTTTAAAAATAGTAGTAGAAATACTACTTTTTTTTTAAATAGTAGTAGAAATACTACTTATTTTAAAAATTGTAGTAGAAATACTACTTTTTTTAAAAATAGTAGTAGAAATACTACTTTTTTAAAAATAGTAGTAGAAATACTACGTTTTCCATTTCAAGGATTCCTTGAACAGGATATATCGCTCAATTGCTGCAACGTCGCAACGTTAATATGAACACACAAACGACAACGCACAACTAAAATACTACGTTGTTGCAAGTAATAAAAAGTAAGGTGAAACGATATATACGTGGCAACGTATTTAATGCTTTTTAAACTTGTGGCACTATATATGTAAGTAGCAACTTGCAAGTTACACACCACGATAAACATTTGTTCTTAGCTTCTCTCTTTTTGTTTTTGTATCCACGCATTAGTGTACAAACTTTCATGTTGTTTTTAACTCTTCAATAAATTTTTTATTTTACAAAACAACAGCTGATTAGCCACAACATCTCAAAAAATTGAAAATTTCCGAACTTTTTGCGGCACACTGTTGTTCATTGGGATAGAAAACGTTCAACAGAACTTCTCCAGAAATAATGTAATGGCAATCTTAGTAAGCAAAGGATGTGATGCACAACTACTCGGGTCCAGCATTATATAATCACACAGGCATGAGTCATGTAGAAGCTGTTAACGAAAGCCTAGAAGAATGGGGTATTGGAGATATAATCGTCGGCATTAAAAACTGGACGAACGAAATAAGCGTGCACCTTGATAGAAAAACATCTAGGTAGAAATTGTATGTACTTATTCTATCGCTATCAAATTTCAGAAGTCGTGTTGCGAACAGTATTTGAGCACAATATGAAAATTATAGAAGGTTTCAGATGCATTTTTCTAACATATATCAGTCTAAATACATGAAAAGGGTACAGAATGATTCAGTAAAAAGCTCAGTAAAAGACGTTATAGACGTTTCGGAACTTCTTCATCTTCAGTTAACCAAAATACAGCCAACATATGATTATTTAGAATTCATAAAGATATGTTTAATATTTTTAGGAAAAGGTTCTTCTCACAAAGTTTCGTATTCCTGCAGCTTATTATCACGCCCGTTGGTAAAAAAAACGACATAATTAAAATATCTTTATAATTTCTTGTTTTCCTATGTATTACAATTAATTCAATGTAAAGTCAATAAAGTATTGTAGTAATTAATTTGATAGTAAATTGATTGCAATCAGTTCAATAAGTAATCACCTAAAACAGAAAAAATGGGCTATTTCATGAAAAACTGACTTAAGTAGTGCGATTCACTACTAATTTTTAACGATAATCGCATTTTTTTAAAAATGTTAACGCATATTTAAAGATGTTGATATTCAGAAACATTTTTTTGACGAGAATCGCTATCGTGAAGTAAGATTTTGTTGTTAGCTAAACGATTATCGACAAAACCAATCGACAACTATGCTGTTTACTAAATCGACAATTGTCAGCTTTGGCAACAATATTATTTATCATTATTGAACAATATACATATGAAGGAATGACATTTATGTATAACTAATAATATTCCAATTATTTACACATTTTATTTCACTTTTATTGTGTAAAATTAATAAAATTTGCGAAAAAATCTGTATGACTGGCATATTTTTTTTTCCTGCCACTAATATCTACAACAACTTCATGATGCGATACATTTGTAATTCAGCTCTGGCTGGAGGAAAAACTTGCTGGTCATTACCATTATCGCTTAAGGGTAATCCGGCCGTCATTTTTTCGCTACCTTAGAGAGTTTTGGGTTTCACTCGCATTGGTTATTGTTTGGCGTCGTCTAACTGTACTGTGCATTTTTTGAGATAAATGATCGGATGTTTATTTTATAATAAAGAGGAAGGTATGCCGTTAATAATGAAAAACAACATCAGCCAAATGGAATCCACGACCACGCTTACAGGACCATTTTCTTTTCATGAAATTTTCCATAACCAATGGATAGCCACACGAATTCCATCTTTGAGGTCTTGAATCGACGCTGGGCTGTTGGGGTAAACCTTAGCTTTCTTCGAGAGATATCACGGTCCGGAAACTTTTCCGTAAAATAGCAATGGTTTCGTTGCTTGTGTGGCACGTAGCGCCGTCTTGTTGAAAGTAAACGTTGTCCAGATCAATATCGTCCAACTCCGACCATAAGATACGGTGTAATGACGTTTGTGGAATTAACAGTTTCAAAGAACACTTTAGGCTACAGCAGCAATATTCTCAGTTGTTCTTGAGCGACGTCCACGAGTTTTATTTTTCCACCAATTTCTGTATTGCGATCCGACAAGGATCACATTTTTGTAGTGAATTTTAATAACTTCAATGCGTTGTTGAAGCGTGTATCGTTCCATTTTTAGTAATGGCGTAGTTTCTACTTGTCATATGTCAAAAAATAAAAGCATCAAAAGTGACAGCTACCGAAATACCGAGTGATTCAAAATAACACCTCTTGATGGTAAACCCTTTACAAGTTTCTGCAAAGAATATACCACAATTTTTGTATAGGCTATAAAAATATCAAAAGTCTAGTGACTGAAATTTATTTTAGAAACTGTGATTTCAGATATCAAATCAATGTAAAGCTTACTTTTAAATATTTTACTCTTTTCTATGGTATACCATTATGTGTCACTGATTTTTTTTCTTTTCGAAATATGTACATACAAAAGAAATACAAGCCATCTGAATTCAGTTTCAACGATTATTCTAAATTGAAAAAATGAGCTATGTCTACCAAAATATATAAATATGTTGTATATGATTTGTAAATAACTTATGAATATTATATTAAGAATTTGAATACTATTTGAAATGATCTTTAATACTATATTTGTTGTATTTTAATAAATATTTTGATGTGTATTTAATTATACTTTAGTTGGTGGGGTAAAAAAAAACCATAAAAACAATATAAATCCAATTATGTGCTTCCATGAACATTTGTTTATGCATATTTTAAAAACTGCCGCCAATTTGTATATTACATACACTTATACTTGCATACACAAACCCATACATATTATATTCGCATACAATCGTATACTCATATTCTTGGTCTTTTATTTTTAGTAAAAAAAACGGACACTCTGTAAATCTCTTTTTGTGTGAGAATGTACCCAGCAGTTTTTCAAGTAGTCAATGTATCCCATAGATACAGTATTTGTCACTAATATCTGATCACTGGCTGACTCCAATTTATATATTTTCGATCATTAGACACATATGTATGTGCTATTTTTAGTGCAGAGAGCAGTCAATTGGTAACTTTATGTATGTATATCTCTAAGTAATCTAGTAAACGATTATTTTGTACTGTTTATTTCATATCAATAACGAAGCAATAATTCAATAATCGGAAGTTAAATACCATGGAAAGGTCATAATTAATTAGCTCATTCACAGAAACTATACGTTAGTCTAGATCAGGGGTGCCCAAAAGTTCCTTATGGAAGAGCAAACACCAATACATTTAAAGAAAAACAAATTTTTATTCAATATTTTTTGTTGTAAAAACCACACATACAAAGAACAATGAAAACAAGTAAGAGAGCTAAATTCGGTTGTGCCGAATCTTATATACACTTCACCAAATTATACTTTAAAATAAAATTTAAAAAATTTTTTTTTTTTCAAAATTGTTTTTTAAAAATTTTTTCCAATTTTAAAAAAATTTTTTTTTTGTAATTTATTAGTGAAAAAAATTTATGACAAAAGAATGTTTTTTGTAAAAAAAAATTCGGGTTAAAAATTTGTTTCCCGATTTTGACCCATTGTAGGTCCAACTTTGTATAGCCTTATATACATCGTTGCAATAGACTTTGAAATATCTATCATTAGATATCCATATTGTCTATATTTATGACTTAGTAATCGAGATACAGATAAAAAAATAGGCCAAAAATAGAGATTGTTTCGGATTTTTGCTCACATCTCCGTTATTTATGGACGGATTTTGCTGATTTTAAATAGGAAACTTCTCGAAAGCTATGTTAAATTCTTAGAAAAAAAAAAATATCAGTATATTTGAGACCCAAGTTTAATGGACTATGACAGCAAAATAGAGAGGCCCATAAATATAAGATATACACTTAATAAAAGCCTATATCAATGTTTATCTACGTTTTGAAGTATGAATTTCTATATGGTAAAACAATTGAGATATATGTAATTTAGTAAAGCAGTAAAATATTAAAAAAAAAAATTAACGAAAATATGATTCAACATTTTTTGAATTTCTGGCGCTTCTGTTGAGAAAACGAAATGTCCAATTGAAAACCCCATTTGTATTGGAGGAGAGCAGATTGTCAGCTTCTGAAAAAACTTCGTTTTTCCAAAATCTGAAGATACCGATTTTCATAATTTTGTTCAACTAAATTTTGATTTGGAACCACAGTGCGGTATATCAAAAACTCCTTTTGTAAAACCTAAGATCATGAAACATGTAGAAAAGTATTTAAAAAAGATTGAAATACACTCAAATCCACTGGACCGCAACAGTGACAACATTCGATTAAGAATGATGGATACAGCAGACCTAATTCAAAGACAAGAAGGAATAATACCAATTTAATCAGAGAATAATGTATACAATTGTTTTCTTCCGGCACTGGCTGGACTAATTAAATAATAGTTGTTAGATATAAGATTTGAAATAATTATTGTTTCAAGTAATGAAGATACAATAAATACATGCAAATAAAAAAAATCTAAATTTGTACTGCACTTTTTTTTGAGCGATACACACAAACTGGTTTTATTCAAATAGTGTTGATATAATTCTCATACAGTTTATTTTTTTTTACTTAAGTATACGTACATCTCAGGTATTCTAGAGTGAAATAAATTGTCAAGTTAGTATCTCTAAGTAATATAGAGTTTAGTCACTTTAAAGATATAGAAAGTTATTATTAGACCAGAAGTAACAATCTATCACAATTCCAAAAGAAGTAACATAATTAATATCTTTATCAAAAAAAAAAAAATATTGATCCACTATTTAGAATACACATATGTTAAAAGAGCTTGTAACGTAGCTATTCATGTAACTAGTGGTCACCCTAAATTATATGTATGTAAAATCACTATTTCGGGACAGTCATCTAGAACCGCTGGGTAGTGTGTATGTGTTGGTGTGAGAGTGTGTGAGTAGTGTGTAGTAGTCTTTCAATGCTTGGATACTTTGCGTCCATTCTGCAACTTTTTGTTGTTGCCGTTGCCTTTTTCAGTTGCTTTTTTGTTGCATGTTTTCAATTTATTAAAACTCACGCACGCGGTTTATCTTTGTAATATTTTCCACTTTGTTGTGTTGCTTTGTTTTCACTGTTGCATCCATTTTTTATTTAAAACAAATTAAATTATCGCTTTTGTAAGCATTTTTACTACTCAGTTCATGACTCTTACTTTTCATCAAGTTTTATTATTGTTGTTGTTGTTGTTGCTGGTGCTGGTGCTGTTGTCGTTGTGGCAGATTCAGTAGTTATTGTTGTTGTTGTTGACTTTATTCAAACACTCGTACTGTACAAAACAATTTACTTGTTTTGTTTTTATTTCTTTTGTTGTTTACTTGTTACAGTCGTTGCATTATCCGTCGCAAGGATTTCGAAATTTTAAAAATTCGTGCCTTTTTTCTTCAATTGAGGATCATGGGATATCATCGCTCATGAACTGACAGTAAATTCTTAAAGTAATATAAAATTCGTTACGTAATGCCTCACACTGAGTAAATGTCAAGAAGGTTTTTCTTTTCTTTTTTTTTTAAATTGCTTACACAGTCTGTGTTGCCATATAAAATCGTATACGTTCTCTTAAAACTTCCTTTTTAGTTCAAAACATTTTTTTTTAAGTTTGTCAACCATAAAAAAAGGTACACAATGAAATTCTGAAAATATTTCAGCAATTTTGTGAATTTTTGTAATGGCAACTGTTTACTACATACATTACTTTCTAATGAGTGGACTTTAAACAGCACATTATATTATTTGCATTTAGCACAGATTTCTAACGTGTTTGACCAATGGACCCCATTAACTTGTATTTAACTACATATATAGCGAGACGACACACAATTAATTAGCTGCAGTATTACTTGCTTGCTTACTAGGTAAGTAAAGTTTTTGCTGGTTATACTTTGGAATACTTTAAATTGATTGATCGAATATGGGTTTCTTCCAAACAATATTTATTTGTATTTATGTATGTACTTATCTAAATGAAATTTTAAATAAAATTTATTTTGTGTCTTTAGAAACTGCAAAAAAATAAGCTAGATTATCACATATGGCAACACTGCACACAAATCTCCATACACCCTTTGCACTTGTTTGTTCTGACAAGTATAATTAATTTAAACTGCAGTTTGCGATTGTACTTCAATAATAAATAAAGAAAAATACAATTTTAGTCGATAAACACCAAAGAGCCATTATTTTTTGTTTGTTTGCAATCCTCGCTCTGGTATTGGGATTCTACTGACACTTAAGTCTGTTAATTGGTTCACTAATCTACTAGATAAACGACATTCGTTAAATAAGTAGGAACACAATTTGCTTCATTTGTTCAATTCACATCTGAATTTGTAGTTCGCATAGTGTTTTTTTTTTCTGCAAATGTCATTCACTCATTTAAAGGCTAAACTTTTTTCAAATACTGAACTGTATTTAATACAAACATATATTCTATTCGCGTGACCAGCTTCAATCTTAAATTGCAAGGTAAACAGTTATTATTCTGGCTTTTAAAACCCTCGAAAAAATCATGTAGGGGAACAGACCAGAATTACTGGAGAAATTAAGACTGACAGATTTGACTTCTATTAAAATCTTCGAATAACTAGAGGTGGGCAAATGTTCAGTATATAATTTATTCGTGTCATCACATTCTCATTCTGGTTTCATTAAAATTGAGCAGCAGTCAAAAATTATTGTTCACTGTACAATTTATTGACAAGAATTGCATTTCCCGGTAATCATCAGAAATAAAATCTTTAATAAGAATGCTAGAGATAAACGTAAATTTTAAAAAATTTGTTTAACATAAGTATATACAACAATTAAAATTTGTTGGGCGTAGTGATTCGTTTCATAGGCAAACATATGAAATATTTATCGAAAATATTATTTAGAAAAGCTACTTTAAAAATTAATTATTATAAATATGTATTAACTAAATCTTGACCCAGATTTTTTTAAATATTAAGCAAAATTAATTTACTATAGAGAAAAACGCAAAGAGCAAAAACTAGAAAAAAACTCAAACAAAACCAGTAAGAAAGTATAGTCGGTCAAGCCCGACCATGTGATACCATACACCGAGAAAATGATTATAAACAGTTCTCTTTTAAAATTTATATGGGAGCTATGACTAATTATGTACCAGTCGCCATAAAATGGAATGTCTTCTGTGTATATGAAACTTATATGTGTTGAATTTTATTTGAATAGCAACATTTTTAAGAAATCTATACTTGAATTGTTAAAGTGATTTTCGAAAGTGGGCCATATGTGGGAGCTATGAATAATTATGGACCGATCTTTACAAAATTTGGTGGTGCAAGTTCGGCTTATATAAAACTTTTTTTTTAAGGTGTTGGTGTTGCGACAATATTTTTGCACCTTACAAACATCAGCTATAATTCAACTATGATGGTGTAGGGTCCAACTAATCCCACCTACGAGTGTTGGTTATGTTTTCACATAGTTTTTCTACAAACATATTCTCACCACTTAGGTTTTTGTCAACTAAGTTAGTTATTTGATAGGAGAGTTTCCGATCTATGTGTATTTATCTATGCTTTTTACATGAGGAATTGAGCTTAAAATGTGAAAATGTGTTATTTTTGTCTTAAATATATTTCTTATACTAAATCATTAACCTATGTATAATAGGGTGATAATATTGGTTACATTTTATAAAAAATGTAACCAATTTCTTAGGAGCTACAAAGTGATAGAAAAGTGAATGAAAAGAATATCCAGGGGTTTCTCGATCACTTTGTTTTAGTAAAATTTTATACAAATTTTAAAATTGTTTCTTTTTTTTAAGATATGTATGAGTTCTACCATTTAAAGATTAGTGAAAATTAGTTGGAAAATGGCTGAGTTACATATTGTCAGGTATGTTTTTTAAAGAACACCCAAACATTTGTATGAAATAACAAAAAAGTCGAAAAACATGTTATCACAAAAATTAGTAAATTAGCATTAATTTCTTAATTGATTTTGATTTACCTACATGTTTTGGAAAGCAAATTTTAAGCTATTTCTACAGCTACTAAAGTTAATTTAGTACGTTTTTGAAAGAAAAAATATATTACAGCTTTACGAACAACTAATAGCATGAAGATAATTAAAATTGTTTGCGCACATATTATACCCTACACTGAGAATATGAGTAAATCATTTTTTTTTTTTTTTCAATTTCAATCATTTGTTTTCGCGAGTGATTTTTCGCAAGTCCTATTTCGGGAGGACATTTGATTTTTCAATAGGATTCGTTCGTGAGGCTAAACAAATACATGTGCTAAATTTTATCGAAATATGTACATTAGGGATATAACTAATTTTGGCGAAATTTTTGGCATACCATTTTTTTAGGTCATTTAGAATCAAAAACCAACACCAATTTCTAAGATGAACCAAATTTTTTTGCTCTTAAAAATTATATTAATAATTTAATTTTTCTTTTTTGTAAGCGTGAGGGATACTTCCCGTATTTATAAATTATCTTATGAAGTTAGTTATTATTAAAATAAAATATATTGTATTTCAAAATAAATGAAAATATTTAATAAAAAACTTTATTGCGTGAACTTTTTTAACAACCGCGAAAAAATAATAATTTTTAGTATATTTTTTAATGCTCTAACCAACTATGCTATGCCAATTTCCATATTTGCTAAACATGTCAGTAGTTATATCCCTAATGTACATATCTTCACAATTTTACATGGACAGCCAGCCAGCTAGCCTGACATCATTAAATTGACTCAGAAACTTAAATCTCAAATATTTCACATTTATTTAAAATTATTTGAGACTAAAGTGTTTTTAAATTTAATACAGAAACAAGAATGAAATTAAATATACTTTTGTTTAATTTAGTTATTAAAATTAATTGGACATTTGACTTTATTCGAAAATCGTTTTAAATATCATCCGCAATTCATATAAAAATAAATGTGTTTCACCAATGAAAAACGTTTTTTTTTTTTGGCAGGAATTTTGAATTTTTTGTTATTTAACTGAGATATTTTTTAGATAATAAAACAACTCATAAACTGCAATTGAATTTTGAGAATTTTTCCGCGTTTTATTATAGCTCTAAGTTGCTGCCGCAACAACTGTAATACCTTGAATGTGCAGTGTTAAATTTTTTTTACAATTTTCTTAATACAAAATTTTATTGCGGATAAAGCTAAATGAGTCAAATTTCAACATTCTTGAAAGATCAGACAAATATTCCAAAACATCCACTAGAATTATTAAGTATACTTAAAAGAAACATATCGCACTGGTTCCCCTAAAGAGAGTCAACTCGAAATTTAAAATTTTTCAGTAGAGGCAAAAAACTGTTTTTTTTAATACATTACAATGAAAGTTAAAGACGGATACAACTGTATTTTTTAGCGAAAGAGTAGAGAAAATGATGTAAGATTTTTGACCACTGTACATCGATTTCTTGCAAAAGGTGAAAACTGAAAAATTTTGAGTTGACTCTCTTTAGAAGAACCAGTGCGATATGTTTACGTAGACCAGTTTCATGTTAAAAAAATTTTCACATTCCAAGAAATATTACCAAAAATTTAGAAGAAAACAACCAAAAATAGGGTATGTAATGGGTATATAAAACCGCGATATTTAGAAAATGCGAGCTGACTGAAAAAAAATAAATATAACATAGTAATGAGGGTTCATCAACACGTACAAAGGTAGTTCAAATTGCGGGCACCAAAATGTCTGTTCCGCTGTGTAATCTGTTTAAAGAGTCAAATTTTCTACTAAATCGGAGCAAATTAATCAATTTATTAAAGAAACTAGTTGGTCAACCCGGCTTCTCCAAAACATTTATCTTATTAAGAAGTGACAAATTTAAATTTCCGAATTTTTGATTTTTTTTTTTCTTTACGAACCATCTCCTGAAAACTTTGAATTGAATATAGAAAAAATCAGCCAAATCGCTGTTCTCACGTGATGCCTTACATACGTGGACCATTTCATTTATATATATATATATATATACTTAGATAAAAGCGAAATGGTCACACAGGTGGGTATTTGTAAGGTGATGTTTAAAAACCTTTAATATTTCAAGCGAAGTGAAGGTCTCATGAAATCTATTGAAATTTTAAGAACTTAATATTAAACAAATGTTTACCATCAATTTTTAGAATAACATTTACCATACAAACTTTAAATATCATGGTGAAAATTTTATTTTTTCATAAGAGATACCGCTCTGCTGTTTTTATTAGATAAAGCCAAGATAAACCAGGTTTGGATAGGGCTGAGGGTGCTCTGTTCCCTTAAGTTTATCTTTCGGAAACATACTAATATTTTTGATACATATTTGCATGTACTATCTAAATTTCTTGACATTCGGATAATAAATTAATTTTTGTTTAATTTTGTATGCTAGTTATGAGTCTGGTAATGTAAAACAATTTCACAAACCACATCATCTGAATTGTTGAGGGAATTTGTAATATTCTGAATATTTTTTTACCGTATAGTGTCAAAATGACACCAACCGTTGTCGATTTTGCAACGTCGTTTTTCCCTCAGTGTACACATGTAGAAATCGGTACAAACGTGGAAGTTGAGACCATTCAAATAAAAGCTCAGAAATTTAGCAGTCTGTAACAATTAAGTATATGTTTACCCCCGAATCAAAACTTCGGACAAAAAATTATTTTTTGAAACTGTTTGTTCTTTGAAATTTTAAAGTCAATTTAAAAGGACATCTGACCCGATGACGAAAAACTGAGTACGCAGTTTTAATATGTATGATTTTTCATGTGTATGAAAAAAATTAAAAATGTTTACATATTAATAAATTATTTAGTCTAGAGATCCGAGGGGAGAAAAAAAAATTATTTTACCTCCCAAAATAAAATGTTCAATGTAACAATTAAGAAAAACATAAGCCCCTCTATTGCATTTCCTAGATTGTACAATTCGATTTAAAATGCATATTTTTTAATTATCCTTTAAAACAGCCACCCTTCATATTTTAAGACCTAATTACAATTTAATGAATTTTGTTTCACTGTTCAAATGTCACTACACCTCGAAATGCCAGAGCGAAACAACATTTATCTTTCGAAGGTAAACTTTGTAAATTAAATACAAATATGTACAGGAATGTACTAAATGTACGAGTAGCATTCAAATTTTCTTGGTTGTGAAAAATTAATTATTTAACACTGACAATATTGACACGAGATGTAAAATCTGATGTTTTAGTTTAGTTAAGTTTCGTTTCATTCTTTATTATTACGAGTACATATACATATATAGAGTCTTCTTTGTTTCTTCTTCAATGTTTTAAAGAATGTTTTAAATTTTTAATGTCGGCTTCTTTGTTTATTTATTTATTTATCTTTGAAAGACCTCTGTACCTGTTCCTATTATACTTGTGTACAGGAAGTGAGAAGGTAAAACTTAGATACACATACATATGTATGTATTCTTATACATATGTACTTATATAAATATGTATGCAGATGAATATGAATTACATTATTTATACACACATATGCATGTACATATATAGTTTATTTAAATACACAACTCTATATACATACATACGTACAAAACCATTACACATTATACAAATGAATGGAAATGCAAGGTGAATGGGTGTGAATGAGTATAAGTATTTAAACTTGTTCATCACAATGTATTTTTAACCTTGAACTGTTGTACTGCATCCTTGAAGATGCTACAAGTTGGCGTAACTTTTTAAAATGCAGGCCTTTAATTATACAACATAACACTTAACTTTCAGATTCATAAGTAAATCTGTATGTATGTTATGTATACCTACATACTGCTCATATACATACATACATATATGTATATTAGGATTGTATCCCAAAAAATAGCTGATGTTTTCATACAGTATTATGGCCATTGCAGGAGTAAAAGGAGTAATTACATATACATATATGTCACGCATGTTATTTACCGCTTTATTTAAACTGAAGGACATATTTAAATAAACAACAAGAGGTGTTTTAAAACAAATATTATTTAAAATGATCGCTTGTGATTTGAGTTTCATAGCTATAAACGCACTTGAAGTTGACAAAATTCCATAAGCAACAAATCTAAATCTTTAATCGAATAAGGTAAATAATAATGAAAATTTTTAAAATGGTCAGTGATGACTGTAACAGTATAACTCTGAACGCTACAAACCCATATCATGTGGATGAAATAAAAGTAGAATTTTTAATACTGCAAGCTATTTTAATAAAAACAAGTAAGAGAGATATATTCGGCCGAATCTTATATACCCTTCACCAAATTATACTTTAAAATAAAAATTTTAAATATTTTTAGGTAAACAAAATTATTTTTTTTTTTTCAAAATTTAAAAAAAAATTTTCTAATTGTTTTTCAAAATTAAATTTTTTATTTTTTTTAAATTGTTTTTATTTAATTTTTTTTTTTTTAATTTTTTAGTGAAAAAAATTTGTTTTGGTAAGAAAAAATTCGGGTTAAGAAATATTTTTCCCGATTTTGACCCATTGTAGGTCCAAATTACTATAGCCTTATTAACATCGTTGCAATGGACTTTAAAATATCTATCATTAGATATCCATATTGTCTACATTATTGACTTAGTAATCCAGATATAGATCAAAAATAGGCAAAAATTGAGGTAGTCCCGGTTTTTTCTTTATATCTCAGGTATTTCTGGACCGATTTTCTCGAGCCGGAAGAATTCCCGATATATTGATGTATCAATTATGTTTGTAAGTTATTTGGGGCCTACGGAAAGTTGATTTCAACATACAGACGGACAGACGGACATGGCTATATCGACTTCGCTTTCTATAACGATCCAGAATATATATACATTGTGGGGTCGCGAATGATAAATGTAGAAATTATAAACTGAATGACAAACTTATATATACCCTTGCCTCTCATGTTGAAGGATATAAAAAAACTGAAAATATAAGCATTTAAAAAGTCCAAAGGGCTAAAAAGCAATCATATTATAAGGAAAAATAACTACATTATTTATTTTCATAATTTTGTGGTTCTATGAGATATATTTTGATAAAAATAATAATAATTTGATAGATCTGCGGAAGGAAACTAAGTTTTCTTTGAGAGTAATTTTAATAGTCAATCATTTATGATGTGTGTTTGGTTGCTCGGAGATGGTAAGCTCCTCATAGTATTCTGTGGAACTGGGACGAATTCGTCGTGGAGGTACTGGTTGTAAATTACTAAAATAATATAATAATGCCTATATATTTATTATGTTACTTTATTTGGAAAGGGTACAGATTGGAGAAAGAATGATGGTGAAAGGAGGAGAAAAGCTTTTTGTATGAAAACTCTGTAATTGTGCGTTATGTTTGTTATTAGTAACGGTTGCAGCGCATCTGGTGATGTGTATGTGTATTATTCAAGCTATTTTATATCCATTATTTATTTTACTTCGATGGCGTCGCAATGCTATACCTGGTAAATTTTGACATTGTATATTAAACGCTTGAGAAATTTCGATGAAGAGATAGTTCTGAGTTTTCTTCAAAATCCGAATTGATGATTCGGAATACAACTGCTAATAATTAAAATCGGATACAACTTGTTCATTAGTAGCTTTAAAATATCTTTGATATATTAGAAAATAAGATTATGCTATTAATATGTTGTATTAATGTTGGTAATACACTTTTCTTAAAATATTTAAAAAAATAACTTTATTTTTATAATTATATTTGTAAACAATTCATGAGTGTTTGGGTGTTTTTCGGAATGGTTAATTTTGAACCGATCATTATGAAATTTTATAATTAGGGTGTCCTGTTTATATGAAGGAAAAATAAGGTTTAGTTTGTTTGAGGAGACTATTTTTCAATTTTTTTATCCTGGTGTCATTCAAATTCAAATAAAATTCATACTTGATTGAATTTAAAAAAAGGGAAACAAATTTTGGTGAAATTATATAAGGAATATAATCAGTAAATGTAAACAAATTATTTTCAACAATTATATGTAAATTTAAAATTTTTGCAAAAAAATATAGAGTAAAGTATTCTAACTTTTGGACTTACACTTAATTTCATATACGACATTGAAAGAGCATTTCAAAAGCCTTTTTCATGTTACCAATATTAAAAAAGGAACTTTTTATACTTTTTGAATACTGAACTTATTGTTGTTTCTTATCTGGATACTAATATACAATATGTATGACAGTTAAAGTGATTTTCCGAAGGAGGTCTGATATGGGAGCTATGGCCAATTATGGACCTATCTTCCCAAAATTTGGCAGAATGTTTTCCGTGTATACATAACTCATCAGGGTTAAATTTAGTCAAGATATGAATTATAATGAGACTTTAAGAAATTTATAGTTTAAAGACAATTTTGCTGCAGTAAAAATAAATCTGAACTACTCTAATATTCAGATATGTCACATACATTAATGTATTTAAGTACTTTCGTGCTCTCGTTGTAGTTGATTTTTTTTGCTTTAATATATTTGTTTGTGTAGTTTTAAATATGGGATTCAATCTTGTAGTAAGTTAATTAGGCAATTTATATTAAAAGGCATCTTGAGCTTGGTATGACTTACAATAAATATGTGTCTGAGTAAGCGTCGTTTTAATTACCACCTTGTTGAACACCTCTCCAGAGTTTCATCTTGTTAGCATATTCCTACCAGGATTGCCATGTTGATTTTTGAGTGTGTCTCAAACATTTGCTACTCAGAGATTGTGTACGTCACACTGGCCAATTTAGCAATTTTCAAGCTAAATTTTCCTTTTACAAGTAGACACCAATTAGCTTATCCATTTTTGTATTTAGCTAAATACTTATATCTCAAAACGTATATATTTACTGGCTCCTTATGGAACTCTAAAACGATGTCTATGTCTACTGAATGCACAATTTAATTTTTCTCCATTGATCAGGTATTGAAAGTGGCGTTCACTGTAGCTGAAAACGGCTTCAAAAAAATAATGAAAATCGCATTTTGTTAAAAATATGTTCGATAGTTTCAAAAAATGTTACGCATGGATTAGAAATTCATTGAATTTATAATATGGCGGCAACACTGTTAAACATTAATTTGTTAGAAACTGTTTAAAGAAATCTTATGGTACGTAATACGTTGTAAATTTAATGTAATCACAAGATTTTAGCTCAAAGTTTTGGATAAACTTCGTATGTGTGAGTTTTACACGCAGGAAGAATGATAAGGTGAAGAAGAAGAAGGAGATAAATAAGAAGCAGAATTATTATTTCAAGTTAACATTTCGGCACTTTTATGGTAGACCGCATGAAATTCAAACCAAATAACATTAAGTTAATATACATACATACATCCATACATACTTACACACTCACACACAATTAACCCCTTTTGTTTTGAATGTACCCAGCTGTTCTGCATTTACTCTTTCAGACAGTATTTTTTTACTAATGCCTTAATTAATTAAAATACGTTGGCTGACTCCAATCATGTCACCTGTGTGCTATTTTTAATGCATAAAAAAGTTTAGTAATTTAGTAATTTTAAACTCAGTAACTCAGAAAGTAATTTTACCCACCAGAAGTTGTCTATTGGAGAGTCAATTGTCGCTAAGTATATATCTGTAATGCAGTATTTGCTCTTTGTAATTTATATAGGGTCAGTAGCTAATTTTGTAACTAGTTGTGACCAGAATTATAGGTAAAATCACTGGTTCGGAACACTAACCAGAACTGCTGGGTACTTCTTTCTAAAGTGCTCTTCCATATCTAAACAAACAAATATCAAAATACTGGTCTATATGTATGTTCATTAGGGTGTCCGCCAAAAAAATATATTTCGAAATTACCAACTAAAATTAAAACTTTAAAAATGCATTTATTTGCGAATATGTATAAGCTAATTAAGCTAATGCACAATAAAATGCCTTTCATATATGTAATTACATACTGTTGGAACAAATATGTATGGGGCAAATAAAGACATTGAAAACAAATTGCTGTTTTTGATCCAACTTAACTTAAGGTCTAACGCGGTCACAGAAATTTTGACATGTTAAGTAAACTTTAATTTAAGATAGAAAAAAATAGACAAAATATTTTCTCAATACAAACGGGTCCACCTTAATGTACATACGAAATATTACTGTAGATAAATATACATCCCCCCCCCCCTCAGTTTAGTGAAAGTTTTAATGGAAACTGTAATCGTCTCATCTTTAACATTCTCACTTCTGCACTTTGGATGATTTTACTCGTAGTTTGGCTAGGAAACTATGATGCAATCTCATAAATTCTATTCTATGTGCTCATTACCGTTGTACAAGCGTACAATCTGCTTTTACTTTGTACGCTATATAGCCAAGACTATAGTATAGTCAGTCATGGAGAGCCATTAGAGATTTGTTGATAAATTTGTCTCAAAATATGTTGGACGGACGACACTGTTTAGAGTTGCAGAAGGAAAGAGTTATGGAATTTTGTTTGCTTGTGTGAAACAGACTGGCGGACGTAGTAACAAACGAATAAACATTTATGCATGTTTGTACAGTTGCGTTCAAAGAAATAGAAGTTTAATATCACCTGCATTATACAAATGCATTTTATTTCATATTAATTTACTACATACATATGTATAGAGTATTTCCATTGTAAGAGGTGTGGCATTGTTACTAGGTATTTATTTCTAAATATGTAATTACTTAGCTCATAAATACGTTTAAATATATGTAATTGTTTTAAGCAGATGTGCTTAATTACTGCTCATTTATGTAGTTTAGTAAACACATACTTAATTATAATTCCCATTAATTTCTATACAATCGTAGCGGTTGTGACCCTCTCCTTTTCCAGAGAGCTATGAACTATTTTACTTTTGTATTTGAATATTTACATTTTGTATTTGAATATTTAATTACATCCTTTTAAGATGAAATACAGCTATTTTTAGAACTCTCGACAACAGCGAATCTAAAGTTGTTTTTAACTTATTTAACAACAGCATCAGCTCTTCTTTGCCAGGTAAAAAATGTCGTACAAAAATCAAAAAGGAGGAAGCGTTCAATGGCAAGAAGCTTAAAATATATATAAAAGGAGGTTTAATCCTTTTTCAGATTATTTATATTGTTTGCCGCTTTTTGATTTTAATTTGCAATGTAAGCTGTTCAGCTAACTTTTTCAACATTTGAAGTGGCTCCCAGTTAAAGTCAGTTTAATTTAAAACTTACTTTAATTTTGACTATATGTAGTTGCAAAATATTTAAAAGCTGATTTTTATTTTAAAGTTGTTTTTAAAAACAACCGACTTTAGTGTTTGACTATGATTATATATTTAAGTTCCCGTAGCTTCTATAAGGAGCATTGGGCCATAACAAATTTATTCCATTCTGATTTGTCCGATGCAAGTGTTTTTATCTCGTTCCAGCTCTTGTGTTGGTTGGCCGCTTCAGTTTCGATTTGGCGATGCCAGGTGTGTGATGGTCTTCCTTTTCTACGGTTTCCTGTGGGTTCCACTCGATAGCTTGTCTTGTGACATCGTCAACAGGCTTTCGTAGAGTATGCGCCATTTTCTTTTTCGGATCTCAACATGTATGGGGTTTTGGGAGGTTTGGACCCATAGCCAGAATATTTTTACAATTCTCCGCAGGCAGCGATTTATGAAGACCTGTACCGAGTTGAAATCCTTCTGCGCTACCTTCCACGTTTCGCATCCATAAAGAAGAGATGATTTTATGCAGGAATTATATATATTGAGCTTGGTTCTTTTCGAAATATGTGCTGATCGCCATATGGGGTTAAAGATACCAAACGAACGTTTACCAGCTTTTATTCTTATTATTTACTTCCGAGATAGCAGAACGTTGATACGTCTTCAAGATTCTTCTCGCCTATTGTGAATGATCTGTTGTTAGAATCATTAATTGTCATTGCCTTAGTGTTGGCAATATTAATTTTTAGCCAAGCCTTAAGGCTGAGTTAGCCGACCGTTGATGTAATGTAGCCGTAATGTTGACATAACGTAAGACTTTAGTGCGATTATAGAACATTAAAAACGTGTTTAATACGTTTTGTTTAATTTTAAGTTTTTCTTTAATATTTCGCGCTTGTCGCTGATTGAGATTTTCAAAATTTAAACAGCTGTTTGAAGGTGTTATCAACACAATTGTTTTAAATACTGTTCAAGCGATTTTATAATTTTTTTCTGCGATTTTAAAAATATTTATTTAACTTTGGTAATAGTACTTACATATAAACCATATTTATTTACACATAAAGTATTCATCATCATTGTCCATTAGGAGACAATTATAAATATTATTTATTATCTTGTCATACAGACTTTATTTATTAAAGGTCCGATAACTTAAAAATTAACTACTATTGTATTGTACTTTATACTAATACCATCACGTTAAAATGACGCCATTTTTGGAAAACGTATATAAAATATATGAAACATATAGTGGAAATGATCAGCTAAAAATCAAACAGCTTAAGAGTAAATATTAAGAATGATGCTATAATTATGACCAACACTGGACTAATGTTGACTCATGTCTTCATTCTTACAATGTTGTAAATGTGTTAATTCTAGTCTCAATGCAAGATACAGATTTGCTAATTATTTATGCAGGCGTTCGTTCATTAAATTTTTAACTTATTTTGTGGGTATCATGGTGTAGTTACTTAGTGTCAACACCAGCAAAATGCTCGTTTGTAATTTAGGAAATGTAGCACAAAATTTAAATATTTATCTTCCATTAGGGCGGAAAGTTATGTTGTTTTTTGCCTTTTTTTGTGTTTGTTCCTTTTTAACCTTTTAATGGTGAACGGGTATGTTGACAAAAGAAATTCACACAAAAAACAATGCAGCTCAATTTGATAAGGGAATTTCTAGAATGTGTTGAAATCTTAAGACATTTTTAAAATCTATTCATATTTTATTAGTCCTATAAAAATAAAACTAAAATAGAACTAAGTTAGCTGAAAAGTTTAAACAACTATTTTTGTTGCTATAAATTAAGTTTTAATTTTATATTTACAACATAATTTATAATTTACTACATTAGATGAATTGACGTTTGAGCTAACATGATGAGTCATGACGTTGGTAACTAAACTTATAAACTAGCTACTTTTCTTGGTACTCAGTATAAAATAGTAACCACTCAATACTTTCATAGTTTTATTTTCCTGGACAATAAGGAAAAAACTGAAATGTTTATTTTTTAACAAGACAGTTGGAGTAACTTCGGGTGGACCTGTGTCTTTTTTCAGAAACTATTGAAGGTATGATAACACTGCTTTGTCGTACATTTTACATTTTGTTTGAAACGACAAATGGACATGTGCAAGGCGAATTCATACAAGGTGGTGGCAGTCCTACAACAACAACAATTGGTCTTAACAAATGTCAAAAAACAAAAATGAAAAATTTAACAAATATGTATTAAAAATTAATATAGTGTAGATAATTGAATAGTGAGGGCTTTACATATTTATGTAAAAAATAAATATTTTGTTAATAAGCTTAGAATATGTAGATGTTTAAATATAAACAAATGCTTTGACAACAGTTAGAACCAAAAAACGAAAAAAAATGTTATCAGCTGATTGACTGACTCCACCTTGTATAAATTCGCCTTGGACATGTGCTTACATGAGTAATTGATTTGTTGGCTTTTTATTCCTGTATTGAAAGTTAATGCACGTGGTCAACATTTTTTTCGGTCCAAGTTAAAAAATAAAATTTGGTACAGTTACATAGTAGAATTTAATGTTTGGTTAATAGTTAAAGTGAATACGTACTTTTGCATATGTTTGGTAATTATTTAAGCACATTTAGATTAGTAGGTAAACATAATTTTTTACCACTGTAACCCAAGTTCGTGTAATTATAAACTTTGAAATTATTTTACATTGTCTACATTGTATTTTCTCTTAATCTGCAGTATGTAATGTAAATTAGTTGTTTGTGTACTACTGGTCCAAATTACCCGAACAATTTAACCTTTAAAATATTACATTAATTCAAATTTTATATTTTTCTTCATGGAAAATCATTATATTATAATTTTTTTAGTTTTTAAGGTAAATGACGTCCCAAAAATTTATAAAATTATTTAATTTTACTAAAATATCAATCTTCATGTCCTAAGGTTTTCAACAATAGCAAATATTTATATAAAAAGCTTTTGTTTACTCCTCAGAAGTTCCACAAACCTTGCCCCCTTTTAATGCTAATTCAGGATAAAATGTCTCTAGTTTCATGTTTATTGAATCATTGTAATGTGGCTTCTAGCTCATTCGAAACGTATTATTATAATAAAAAAGTACGATTTCCCACTCAACATCATGATTCTGGGTCCATTATTATAGAAAATGCTAAAGAAATATTTTGTGGTATATACAGTCACCTTTTGTGAATTCTAACTCATTCCGAATCATGTGTGCCTAATTTTGAATTTTTAGGTTTAATTTTATAAAATAGTCAAAAAGTATTATTAGTTGGAAAAAAGTACCTGTGAGTCCCTTTTTTAGATTCTTATTCGGTCAGGATCATATACCATTCGAAGAACGAAAAAATACTAATAATTTTTGTATCTTCAATGACATATAGATGGCTTAGTGACTTTCTTTCTTTACTTAGAAGCATATCAGTAAAATAATTTAATATAATAAAAAGTACCATTAGAGGAAAAAGTACTAATTTTCCACACTTGAACCACCGTCAAGTTTTAAATCAAAGTTCAATATTATATTAGAAAATTCAAAAAGTACTATTTGGAGAACGAAAAAATACTTCTTAGTTTGGTTTAGTTCTCGATTTTTGGTATCATAATACAATTGAGCACCCTATTCTTGATTATTTCTTTACTGAGAAGCATATTAGCCTACTATAATGTATATAAGCTAACTAATTTAATATATTAAAAAAGAACCATTAAAAGAAAAAGTACCAATTTTCCTTTATCCTCTTAAACACCCGTTAAGTTTGAATTCAAAATTTGTATAGCATTTCCTATATTATCAACTGATTTTGTTTCTATAACACTTAATATTTAATAAATTATCACAAAACCGAACCGAAACCGATCGGTTTTAAATTTTTTAAAACCGAAACCGCGGTTTAGAAATGCTCGGTTTTTTGGAAACTCTACTATAAATGTCTTTTTAAATAAATGCTATTAAAAAGTACTTTAATTTAATTTTTACTCACTGAGGAGCATATATTTAACATTTCTATATCCATTATAAAAATTCAAAATGTACCATTAGAATAATGAAAAAGCGCCATAATGTTCCCAGTTATAGTATCCTACTCGCTCGAGTCCATATAATGTAATATTGTGTTCATGTTTCATGATTTATTATAGAAAATGTAAAAAGTACCATTAGATAAAAGAAAAAGTACCATAATGTCCATATAAGCGTTATATCATGTTCATTGGTGAAGAAAATACAAAAAATACCATTCGAATAAAGAGAAAGTACCAAAAAGTCTCCCCCTAGAATTATCATTTCCTTAGGATCACATATGCTTAACTTCATGTTATAGAAAAATTAAAAAAGTACCATTATATTAAAGAAAAGGTACCATGAAGTATCCACTTGATTTTTAACTTACTTAGTACCATATACGCTTAATTTCATATTTCTATGTCCATTATTACAGAAAATTCGAAAAGTACCATTAGAATATAGAAAAAGTACCAAAAGGCAGCCACTTGTGGATTCCCACTCACTCGGGTCCATATAAACTTTTTTTCATGTTTCTAGGTTCATTGGTGAAGAAATTACAAAAAGTACCATTTGAATAAAGAAAAAGTACCAAAAGTCTCCCCCTAGAACTCTCACTCACTTAGGACCATATATGCTTAATTTCATGTTTCTAAGTCCATTGCTATATAAAATTCAAAAAAGTACCATTAGAATAAAGAAAAAGTACCATGAAGTATCCGCTTGAATTTTCACTCACTTAGGACCATATACGCTAAATTTCGTATTTCTATGTCCATTATTACAAAAAAATCAACAAGTAACATTAGAATATAGAAAAAGTACCAAAAAGCCCCCATTTGTGGTTTACCACTCATTAGGGTCCATATAACCTTTATTTCATGTTTATAAGTTCATTGGTGAAGAAATTACAAAAGGTACCATTCGAATAAAAAAGAAGTACCAAAGAGTCTCCCCTCACTCATTTATTACCATATATGCTTAATTTCATGTTTCTAGGTCCATTATTATAGAAAATTCAAAAAGTACCATTAGAAAAAAAGAATAAGTAGAAATAAAGAAAAACTGCGATAAAGTCTCCACCTAAAATTCTCACTCATTTATTACCATATATGCTTAATTTCATGTTTCTAGGCCAATTATTAAAGAAAATTCAAAAAGTACCTATAATTCTCACATTTTGGTACCTACATATTATCCCCTACTCCTAACTCTAACTTCACTCAGATACATATCAGCTAACTTTAATGTCGATAAGTGAAATAATTTAAAATATTAAAAAAAGTACCAAATCCCCTTTTCCTCCTTGAAGTTTGAAATTTAAAAATATTCCATTTTGCCACAATTGTTTATGCTTTAAGACATGCCTCAAACGATTAAAATCTGTGTTAATGTGCTCAAGAAATATAAGTTTTAAAAAAAGTACCAAGCTGTTTACCCTGTTGGTAAACAGTTTGGTACTGTGGTGGAGGGTATAAAAAGAAATTTCTAAAATATACAACCTTTAAATCTCTAATTTGAAATTTTTGAAAACAAATTCTAAAAATTATATATTTGCTTTATACAACAGATGGGAGATTATTAAATTATTGGACAAGCTTATTCCAGTTAAGTAAATTGTATAAATTTCATTGAAAACTAATTGTTTTTAATACAAATTTCATATGTGTCTGTAAGAATAATATTTTAAAGCAATGAAATTTCAATGAAAATTTAAACAAATTATTTAAGAGTAATTCCATTGAAACAGGTGTGACTTTGTTACCAAGTATTAATTTCTCAATAATTATTTATAATAAATATTTTTAAGTGTAATTGTTTTAATCAGAAATTCTTAATTATACTTAATTATATAATTAACCTTAACGTGTGACACTCACTTTTTCTATGAACCATTCTAGCAAAAAATTTTACTCTTTTCGAATCACATAAGAAAATAACATTTTTTCGTGCACCTCAAAAAGACATTAGGAAAATCCGATATCTTATATAATATTCCAGTATATCTATATATATAAAAATTAATATATGTCTGTATTCATTTGTTTAATCGTTTGTTTGTTTGTTTGTTTGTAATTTATAGGAGGCTAAACCACTGGGCTGTTCCACTTGAAATTTTTACTGTATGTTCTTCTATATCTTGAACAATAGACTACTTTTTCCTGGGAAATTTCAAGTGGGCCTGGTACTTCTCATACAAAGTATATAGTTATTATGGAATATCTGGTGAACTATAATTGTGAAAGCCGCAAAACTTTGCTGAATGAGCGTTCCACCACACATACAATGTAAGTAGTTATTTTCGAATATATGAAGTTGTTTATAAATATCTTGAGATCAATTATTGTGGAAGTCTTCTAATTTTGTCCGCACCCTTATTATAGTACATAGTTTAGATGAAAATGGGCAAATTGTTAATTTCGAATATCTGAAGAACTATTACCGTATTTAAACTTTGTACGCATTTATTCTTATCGTTATACAAAGTTTGGCTGAAAATGGGATCGGATTAGTGGGCTTGGTACATATCATACAATATAAATTATTAATTGGCAGTGGAAGTGGAACCTCCCGTAGAAAGTTAATAGTTAATTTCGAATATATGGAGAACATTTTTTGTTTATTTTACGTAGTTTTTCTTTTTATTATTATTAGTGTATTATTATTGTTAATAAGTAGTATAATTGAGTATTTGCAGAATTATAACAGCTAAGTTAAGCTTGAAATATGTTATTTTGTTACAATTCTACATAAAAGATAAACAATTTTTGGAATCAGAACAGTGGGGTGGTATCTCGAATAGCAAGTGAACTGTAGTTGGAAGAATCTTTAAACTTTGTGTAAATTACGTTGATGCCATTGTCGGAGATCGGAGAAAGGGACGTGCCCCTCCTATACAAAGTATATATTTATTATAGAATATCTGGAGAACTATAATAGAACTGTACGAAGTTGACAACAACAACAGCTGAAAGTAGTTTGGAACAAGGGATATGTTCCCTCACATTCACACCCACCTTAAAGTATACCGATCGACACAGCATATTATTTCACCTAGCCCCGGTCCATAATTAGTCATAGTCCCACATAAACCCGCTTACGAAAATCACTTTAACGTGCATAAATATCCTAAAAATGTTGGTATACACATACAATAAACATAAATATGAAATATATACATAAATTACAAGACCTAATTTCATAGTGATCGGTCCATAATTGGTCATAGCTCCCATATAAGGCCCTCTTTCGAAAATATAAATTATTGAAATTTTACTTAGTGTTATTTTATACCCTTCATAAATTTATCATTCCGTTTGTAATTTCCACAGTATATATATTCTGAATCTTTATAGATAGCGGAGTCGATTTAGCCATGTCCGTCTGTCTGTCTGTTGAAATCAATTTTCTGAAGACCCCAAATTTCTTCGGGATCCAAATCCTTAATAATTCTGTCAGACATGCTTTCGATAAGTTTCCTATTTAAAATCAGCTAAATCCGTCCATAAATAACGGAGATATGATCAAAAATCCTATTTTTTATCTATATCTCGATTACTAAGTCATAAATATAGACAATATGGATATCTAATGATAGATAGCAACGACGTATATAAGGCTATACAAAGTTGGACCTACAATGTGTCAAAATCGGGAAACAAAATTTGTAACCCGAATTTAATCTTGGACCAGCACTCAGGCGATGACCCCTACGCATGCAAAGCATTGTGTTGGAACTAGCAAAATAAGTTATGGAAGGGAAGAAAGAGGGAGTAGTGTTTTTTTACATTTGAACTTTCCGACGTTGAAAATGACAGGAAAGACTTCGGCGGGTAGTTTGTTCCACATACGGACAGTACGGCTAAAGAACGAATTTTTCCTGTAGTATGTTGTGCTACAAAGGGATGTGTTTTTGATGAATAACGTGTATTAAGTAAAAATCTGCGGGTATCAGGAACAAGTTCCCTAATTTCATCAGAACACATTCCATTGTAGTACCAATAGAACAGTGAAACGCGGACATCACATTGTATTCTCATACCAGAACATCAAGAGCGTCTGATTCCACAATATTTACACCATCTATAAATACAAGTTCAGCCACTTTAACTTCTTTATGATCAATGCAATTACATAGTATTTTACTTTGTTTGAATGTGCGATCGGGAAGGAGTGAAATTTATTTCCATTATGCAAAAGAGCACACTTCAAGCTGAGTTTTGGTGAACCAATAACCATTATTGTACTTAGGTAGCCATGATGCATCAAATCTATATAGTGGTTATTAAAGCCCTTTTTTGCTGTTGACCTGTGTTATTATAGAAATTTAAAAAAGAAGTAAAAGAACGAAAAAGTGCCCTTAGGTCCATTTTTACTGTATTCATTTAGGATCAAATGTGCATAATTTTATGTCCAAAAAATATTCTTATGTAATGTACACAGAATAAAATCATATAAGGCATGAATTTCTACATAAATTGAACTTGTAAATTTATTACCAACATTTTTTGATTTGGAGTATGGGTTTGTTCGTACATATTATTAAAATGGAAAACAAAAGAGTTTTTGTTTTGATATTGATTTTTTGATTTTAAAATTTGCGTACATGAGAAAGCAGTAATAGATTATAATGTAATTGTTTTAACTATAATTGCTCGCCAATTGTTTATCTGGATATCATACAACTTTACATTACTTTATTACATCTGATAACTATAAAAACTTGTTCCAATGAAAATTCAAATAATTTACATAAAAGAATCTGGATTCGTTTAAATTGAAAAAAATAGTTAAATGTATGAACTTTTTTACACTTTTTATGGTTCTTGGGTTCTATAGATGAAAGAAAAATTATACGTTTTGACTTCTTATATTTAACACCAACGATTTATTTGCTTTTTCTTAAATTTACATATTTTTCAAATTTACTCAGAAAGAAATTTATAAAAACTGAATTTGAAAAATTAAAAAATGCGATTGCATTATGAATGCACTCTTAATAAAATAAACATTTATTTTTTTCACCGCAAATAGTTCTTATTATTTATCAAAAAAATGATGAAAACAAATTTTGGTGAAACATTTTTTAAAAAATATTCATCGGCCACGTTATCCCACTATACTTTTTTCTTACATAATTTTTTATAACCAGCGATGACAGAAATTCATAAATTTTTAAACTAAATATTAGTTTCTCGAATGGATAATAAATTTTACATAGAAAAAAAAGTTCATAATTAGAATGATAATAAATATAAATAATTTCTTAAATCTATATATATAAAATACAAAAAATGTTTCTACCTATGTCCGTTATAGACTCTGCAACCATTCAACCTATTAGCTCCAAACCGGTTTCATTGGAAAGAAAATTTTTTTGAAGATGGTTTAAGACACCTAAAATGCTAAATTAGGTCCATTAGGTCTTTTCGTAAAGCCGATTTTCAAATTTTCCCATACAAACATTTTCGAATTTTAAGGGGGTAAAACCGATAAATTAGTAAAATCTCTATATCTCCCAAACTAATAAAGCTGGCACTAAAAGTCGAACTTAATCAAAATTTAAGCAAAAAACAAGCTCACTTATTTATAGGATGAATGCAATATGACACACAAGAAATCTGTTGAAGCATTTGACCGTACTCTCAAAGATTTCAGGGAAAATGACCGACCAATGGGTGGAGCTCCATTGCTGCTTGCTGGTGATCTTCGACAAACTTTGCCAGTGATTCCAAGATCAACACCAGCCGATGAACTAAATACATGTTTGAAAGCGGCATATCTTTGGAGACATGTAGAGAAACTTACATTGTCGACAAATATGAGGTTGAATTTACTTTAACATGCTGCTGCGCAAATATTCGCCAAACTGTTTTTGGTTACAGGCGATGGAAAACTTCCATTTGATCCGACTACACGTGAAACAACTTTTCCGTCGAACTTTTGACAAATTCAAATTGATGTGCAGAAAGTTTTTCCAGATATTGCAAACAATTTCAAAAATCATGATTTTGGCTCTGAATAATGAAGATGTCAACAAAATAAACATTCAAATTCAATTGAAACTACCCGGCGAAGTTGTCAAGTGCAATTATAGATGAGGTACAAGCAGCCAACTATCCAATAGAGTTTCTTAACCCTTTGGGACTATCTGGAATGTCACCACACGACTTGCTGTTAAAAAACAATCGCGAAATTTAATTGAAGACACAACATCAGCGGCAAATGTAAAGGAGAAGATGTCTTGATAACACGAATTCCAATGATTTCAACCGACTTAGCCTTCGATTTCAAGCGATTACAATTTCAACAAGGCCAATCGCTAAGTGTTGCTAGTTTGAACTTAGAAAATTCCTGTTTATCGCACGGCCAATTATATGATGCTTGCTTCAGAGTAGGAACCACGAAATATCTTTATGTTTACACACCTATTGAAAAAACTAAAAATATTGTTTATCCGCTAGCATTAATAGAAAAAGGTTAACAAATAAACAAAATTTCCAATTTCAGAGTAAGAACTGTTCATAAATATTATAAAATTATACATGAAGGAAATTTTTGCTTTTGTACACAAATTTTTTGTTATTTTATAATAAATTGCATTACATGATTTAATGATTTAGTTCAAATATTTTTGTATAATATTCATTTACAAACATCCATTAACATTACAGCATTTTATCTTCTTCAAAAAATGTAGTAAATTTGGCGCATATTTTCTCATTGTCTACTAGCTGAAAAAAATAAAAAATGTTCCAAGGAAAATCTCAAATATTTTTGAATAACATAAAAATCATAGAGAAACATTGAGCGGAAACTAGTAAAGAACTCAAACAATTATTCAAAATAATCCCACACGAGTGTGAGTGTTGTTTTCACATAGTTTTTTTTTTTACAAATACATTCTCACCACTTGGGTTTTTGAAAACTGAGTTAGGTCTTTGACAGTAGTGTTTCCGATCTATGTGTATTTATCTATGATAAAAAAAGAATAACAAGAAGGGAAGCCTCTCATTTTTTCTACAACAACAACTTCTCTCTCTTCTCACATACAGGTTGTATGTGAATTCAATACACTTGAGAGAGAAATTTAACTTCAAAACTTTTTCTTGAAAATTGCAATAAAATTGCAATTATAACACACTCTTTCACAAACATACAATATTTTTTACACGCATATTTTTCACAAACGAAATTTTTTTTTTTTTTTAATTTTTCTGACATTTAATTTTTAGGGGTTGAAATTAAAACTGAAAAAAACACATTTGTAAAATTTGGTATTGAAAATGTATAAAAAAATTCAAATATGTTTAATTTTTGCAGAAATTATGGAATAAAAAGCATTAACATCTATTTATAAAATCTTTCCAGGTCAAATATACATTAAATGATTTGAAAATTGTTTGAATTTTTAAATTTAATTGTAATAAAATTTTTTTATAATTTTTAAGGTCGCTTTTTTACAACTATGTGTGTTTGAGAAGTGTGGTGAAAGTGGTTTGAATACCAATACATATAAACAAAATGTTACAAATACATTATTCAAGTTAGGTTTTTTTTGACAACCGACTTAGGTTTTTTTGACACCGTTTCACTTCTTGTTATTATTCTTTGGATAAAAATATAAATAAAAAATTTAAATATTTTTTTCAAGCCTCCGAGATTTAATTTGGAACAAACAAAATATGAAAAAAAATCCTACTATTTAAGAAATTATTTATAAACGATACGAATTGAAATCAATTTAAGTTGAAACTTTTTTCTGTGTGTATAATACATATATTCAACTCACCAACAACACGAAACTTGTTAAAATATTTATTCATTTGTAGTAACATACCTAAAAAGAAAGGATGTATAAATTTTTATTTAATCTATGTTCCAAACAATTGTTTATATAAATATATAATTTCAGATATCTATAATACCAACGAGATTTTAAATTTTCCCACCATTACAAACACTTAACTTCACTAATAGAATAAAACACCAACACCATTGGAATTTTAACTCATTATTTTAACAAGACAGTTAGAGTAACTTCGGGTATTGTGGCCTATGCGTCCAATGTGGACCTGTGTCTCTTTTCAGAAACTAATGAATGTATGATAACACTGCTTTGTCATACATTTTACAGTTTGTTGACAACAGTTTGATGACAATTCCACATGTGCTTTCATAAGTAATTGATATGTTGGCTTTTTATTTTTGTTTTGAAAGATAATGAGCTTAGTCAACCTATTTGTTTGTCCAAAGTAACAAACTAAATTTGGTACAGTTACATAGTAGAATTTAATGTTTGGTTTTTTTATATGGTTAAAGTGGACACGTAGTTTTGTATATATCAATATTTAAGCACATTTAGATTACTTAGTAGGTAAAAATATATTTGTTCCACTGTAACCCAAGCTCGTGTAATGTGAACCACTTAAATTAGTTGATTGTGTACTACTGGTCCAAATTACCCGACAAATAACTATGTATTTTATAAGTCAACTATGTAAGCTAATAACTCGTCTTTTTAGTCACATTACCCTCATATACTAGTCACATTACCCTCCACCTGGACAGTAAGTTCGCCCTTTAACCAGTTTTCAAACATGGTATAAAATCTTTGTTTGCTCCATCCAATTTTTTTGTAGCGCTTTGACGAATTCCGTAATTTTATTTTCCAAGTCCAATTTTATTTCAGTGCTGCTTGGATATAAGTTTGCTTTTTTTGAACATAACTTAAAACATCTTCCCGCTTTTGGTTTTTAAAATACTCTTCGGATAATTCTTTATAGCTGAAGCTCTCCATGTTTTATAAAGATTTTAAAATTTTATTGTTATTGCTTAGATATATTCTAGCAACTGAGTTTATATTCGAATACCGCTGGGTTTTATCCTCTTCTTACATTACGTTATACTATGTCGTTGGTAGCATAAATAATTCAATAAAAAGTGATACAAACTAGAAAGGTCCAAAGATAGGTAAAATACGCACAAAAAATAAGTATTAATAAAAAAAGTAATAAAATAATAATTATATAATATACTAAAGATACCTTACACAACTTATATTGCTTGGTGTATTTATGTTTGTGCCATATGAACAGGTAAAATAAAAAAAAATTGGGAGTCATTTCATTCAAATGAAAAAAGTGTTCAACAAACAAGTCAAAACAGGTCAACAGTATATATGGGCTTAAAGAGGACAATTTGGCCTTTCTCCTGGTAGTAAAATTTGGTTAACCCCTTTTGACCCTAAGCACTTTTATTCCACTGAAATTCAAATTTGTCTAAAATATAGTACCTGATAAAAATTTAATAACACAAGTCATAAGAAGTAACTAATAAATTACTTCTGATCAAATTTACAAAAATCACATTTTTTATAAAATTATATAAAATATTTGATTTTAGCAGCATGCCACGTACACAATTGATAATATTTTTATCTGATTTTTTGGCTACCTTAGTTTCAATGTGTTTACTATTGAATGACATTAAAATGTTTGAAATCGGACTTAACAAAAAGTTGGATCTGAGCCACTGTGTGCCATACACCCTCTAATATAATATATTTTGGCAAGGCAGCTTCGAAAAAAATATATATGGGGCATTTCAAGTCCAGTGAACCAACTTTTGAAATCGATGTTTTCCGTTTGGGATGAAATTTGCACCATACCTATTATTCTTATCTATTTTATTATTACCTATTATTCTTATCAAAATGTGTCCTAAATAGTTTAGATAGCTATTTCTTCAATCTTTCGGAAAAAAAATTAAGAAGAAAAAATGTTTGTAATTTTTTTTTCAAAATGGGACCTTTTTGTTTTCTCTCATTTCCTTGAATACTAATTTGGTCGTTAGTGGGATGTGAGTGGGATATCTATCAAAATAAATGCTTCGTAACTCAAAACATACAATTTTCGATTTTTTTTGCAAAATCAAAAACTTTGTTGAGTTTTTTTTTTCAAAAAAAATTTAAAAAAGGGGGGCCTTTTTTAAATTTTTTGCTCAAAAGAAAGCTTAGATCGATTCCTTGAAAAGGTTTTTGGTCGCTTAGTGTTTAGAAAAAACATAATGTTTAGAAAAAATGTGGCCCATGCGTCGGACATCGGTGACCGCCTTGGAAGATTCATGTACTACATTAACAATATGCTCGGTATTTTGTTAGTGAAAATAAAATTTAGAAAATAAAAGTATCAATTGTTAAGTTATTTTCCTTGTGCTAACCTGGTTATTCGATTATTTCATTTGAACACTGAACTGCTTCCAGCTGGTCTTGCATATAGAACTGCAAGCATGACTGGTCAGTCTATTCGAATTTGTTTTAACTGATCATGACACTCTCGAAGTTTATAATCATTATACCCTACACCACCATAATGGGGATGGTATATTGGGTTAGTGCTGAAGTTTGTAACGTGAAAAATACGGGTACATGTAAACATTGTAATTAAACTACAGGTCGGAGTTTTAATGGTAATTCCTCAAAATTTGCCAAACAATCTTATATTGTCTCAAGAACTAAGCCTATTGAATTTGGTTAGAATCGGTCTATTATTTCTCCTAGCTCCCATACAACTGTCCATAATTATAAACATATCCATACCAAATTCAGTACAAATAATTTTTATATAAGCTGAATTCGTACTACCAAATTCAGTACCGATCGGTCCACAATGTTTTATAGCTCCCATATAAGCACCATTCTAGAAAATTTCGTGACGATTGGTCCATTAGTCATAAGTCCCATATAAGGCCCACTTCCGAAAATGACTCACGCAGAAAAAATATATAGTTGTGCATGTTTTCCGTAACCATTTCAACATTTTTACAAGTTTTTTTTAACAATATTATATATATATTTATATGATTGTGGTAACTATAATATGATTAATATATTCACATGATTGTTACAGTAAACAAGTATATGTTTAAGACAACTATTTATATGATGCAGGACTTACCATAGTATGTTGCTCTCGTCTTATGGATATCATAATCTAAGATCAACATATTCTGATAAAATTATTCATCATAAAAAAGGTTGTCACAAACATATACTTGTTTACTGTAACCATATATATGGTTGACACAATCATGTGAATCGTAAATTAACCATATTATAGTTACCAGAAGTATATACATAGGTACTGTGACTATAATATTGTTAAAAAACTTGTAAAAATGTTTAAATGGTTACAGTAAACATCGATCATAAATATCTTAAAAATTTTGGTATTAAAATAAGATTCAGTACAAATAAGTTTCATATCAAAAGAAAACTGTTTATAACTATATACTCGGTGTAGGGTATCATATGGTCGAGCTTTCCCGGCTTTACTTTCTTACTTGTTTTATATTGTACAAATGTTTCAAAATAAAAGCTAAGAATTTACAAAAATCACGAAGTTTTTGTAAAATTAAATTTTGAAATGTTTCTGCTGGAATTATCGAAATACTTCGTTAACAGAAGTTTAATGATTTATTGCGAGCTTTAATTTTCTGACATTAGGGTGGTACATTCGAGACAAAAACATCATATAACAAGATCCGACTGTAAATGCTAAAAATATAACGAAAAAATTAAAAATCGGCAAAAAAAAATATTTTTTTTTTTTCGAAACTGCCTTACCAAAATATATTATATTAGAGAAGTAGGGCGATTTTTTTTTTGAGGTACGGTGTACTACCTATTCTTCTACTACAAAAAGTACATATTTTTGTTTGCGATGTCCCCAAAGTAGACGATTTTAACTTGTTCTACAATAAAGTATTTTTTAAGCGATTTATGTATTAAATTATATATAAGTCGTGAGTTGAACTCCCAATCTCATATTTAGATTTATATTTGACTTGATGAAGATAGTCACAAAATAATGCATTAGAAAAACTGTGAGTAAAGTTTTAGCTGGACTATTCCGTAGTTTGCTGTCAAAGTTAGCTAAATATTGTTGTGGCAAAAATATTAATTTAATACAAAAAAGTTCATATTTTAATTTATAAATTTTTATTTTATAATGTTGAGGTTTAAATGTAACTATAAAAATGATTTTATGATTATAAAAATATGTGTGCATACATTTTATCATAAGCTAAAATCGTACTTTAAATTTATATTAACAGTAATACAGATTTATATTTTAATTTTTTAAATAGTACATTATGTATGCTTTGATTGTCAATTTAATTTATTTATTTTTATTTATCTCCTTTTTGGTATTAAAGTTAAAGTAGTAATTCTTTTGTTTTTTAAATTTTTAAAGTATGTCTGATTATAATCAGAAAAAACTTACGATTCAGATTCATTTACGATATTTAGAAATGAGAAAGTTTAAAATATATTAGCAAATATGAGTCTCTATTAAAAAACAAGTTAATATTGAAATTAAAATTGTAAATAGGCTTGCAAAGTGCATACGTTGGAAAGTGTATACGCAAACAGGTTCGCAATCAATACTTAAATTGATGTAAATAGTATTTGATAATTTGAAAAAAATTCACCCCCAAAATAGTTTGCTGGGTCCGCGCCTGGTAGTGGGTTGAAAAAATTTGTTCTACTGCACTTAAATTCTGTTTGTTTATGTTTATTCCAAATAGAGTAAGTAATTATATGCAACTTTTCCAAACCACATTTCTTAACACATTTACTGCCAAAACACTTTCAGCAAATAAGATGATGGGCGCCACAGCAAAACGTCAATATTGGAATTTAGTCTGCTGTGAGTAATATTTACTGCTTAGAATCTGAGAGTTTTTTTTTTATAAATAAGAGTGTCCTACGAAATGGCGAGAAGGAATTCTTTATCGGATACTGAGTTAGAAAAAATACTCAGTACAAGTACAAAAAGTGATGATGAATCTGAAGATTACAGTTTTGATGAGGAACTTGCAGGCAACTTGGAGAAATTCTTGAAACCCCAGGAGGGTTACTTTCTATTGCGATGCGAAAGAAATATTGAGAATAATTGAACGATTGGTACCCTTTATTGCGTTTTCGCATCGCACAAACAATTTGTTTAAAATGTTTTTATTTACAAGTTTTGACAATTCATTTTGTCATTCTTCGCTACTGTTTATTTTATGGTGCCAGAGTTGCTTCTTTTTGGCGTAGACGATGCACGGTACAAAATTGTATTCTTATCGCATTTACCTTCGCATCGAAATTGCTTTCATATCTCAATAGAGAGTAACCCCTCAGCACTATTGTGCGAATAAAAAAGCAGTCAATGTGTTAATGCAAATATCTAACGTTATACATAACTAATATACATTTAGACTTTATCGGCTACAAACTTCGTGTTTGTGTTAAAATATAATAAGGGAAATTTAAATTACTAAATTATAAAGAAAAAATCCTGCGGAAACCTTTAGCCTTTGTCAATGATTCTGGTATAGTTGCATACAAAGTATACGATAATTTGTATGTTATACATATATATATGTATGTATCATATTCTCAGCAATATGAATTCTACGAAAGTTGTTCCGTCTAAGTTTTAATTAATCCAAAATTAATTGTCTGACATATAGTTACCAAGTACTAATACATATTACATATACATATATATCTGACGATTTTTACTTGTATGCGAGTATAGAAACATGTGCTTTCCTCTTAATTGTAACAATTAATACGAGGATTTTCTGTATTTATGTCAAACAAAACCAAGAGATTTCATTACATACCAACAAAAATAAAATAACACCGAGTATTGTAGTGTAAACAAGCACAAGTGTCCTTTCTACACAATCCATTCATTCATTTATTGCGTTTTTGGATGCAGTATTATTTACTAGTTTTGAATGTGTTTTTGTGAGAATTTTTTTTTTTTTTGTTTTTGGTGCAAATTGAAACAATTTTGTTGTTTTTTTCCTTTGTTTTGTTTTCCTTTCAACATTCTCGTATTCGTACGTACAAATAATTTTTGCTGTATGCATTTTGTGGTATTTTACAGTGTCGTTTGAGAAACCTTTTTCATGATGGGTACACGCTTTACACACTGCTACTGCTACTGTTACAGTTACTGCTGCTATTAAAATCAAGCAAACAAACATAGTACATATGTAACTATGTACAATGTACATACAGTCATATTTCATGGTGACAATTCTATGCATTTCCATACGTGCATATGAAAATACAAAAATACTTGGGTACTAAGCGTACACCATACAGCATACATAGATACATATGTATATATATGTATCTAAATATGTATGTAGTATATCTGTATGCAAGTGTTTATTTGTGTGCTTCTCTGTTATTTTATAAATGTTCACAAAGAAAGAAAAAAAAAAAAAACATAGGATTTCACACTTTTTAATAGCATAAAAGTTTGTTCTTTTTTAATGTTTTTTGAAACGATTATCTCTATGAAGCGTAATTGCTGAATGTAGAAATGCTCCGTGTGGCATAGAGAAATACGCAAAATAACGAATATGAAAACATGAAAAAATAAATTGTATGTAGAGTCGCTTCCGTTATTGTGCCCACAATTGTTTGGGGTTTACAGAATGCGAGGATTGCTCTACTGAATACATACTGCAATTGGTAAGCATTTGGGAAAAGGATTAAAGCGTTCACTTGGTGTTAGTTGTCTCCACAATGGGCCGTTCGTTTTGTTTCTTTATAAGCTTTTGCAGCAGTGTGCATGGCTGCACAAACACTAAGCAAATGACAACGCTTGTGCTACGCCAGAGAGTAGTGTGAGTGGTCTACTCGCAATACTGTGTGTCATTTGAATAGGACCAAATTATTTTTTCTTACTCACATGACAATGTATGATGAAAAAATCGTGTTACAACCACCCTTTAAAAAAATAGGACTTAATCGTTAGCAAGTATATGGTGAATAACTTAAAACATTAATTTTTTTATTTTACTTATTTTTAATTACATATGTATTATTGTTCGACACTTGCATAGTGCTAGTAGTACTCATTCTAGTTTGGTTTCATCAGTTACATCAATACTAATAAGTGCTCTAATAGAATATCGTCAAAACCCAAGTTTTAGTACATTTTATTTTAAAAATTTTCTTGTAAATTTTTCTTTTTTCATATAAATATATACGATAATTCAAAAACCGTGCAGTTTTGGTACAACCAGTGCCGAAAAAGTAAAATTTTTTACGAAAATTGGTGGAATTTGTAAATTTTCTTTGCTATCCCTGCTAGTGCCATAGAATAAATACATGAAAAGGAAGAAGAAAGAAATGTGAACGAAAAAGTACTTTCGTATCACATATTACATATAAATTTTTACAAATTTTAATCTTTAATAATAAATTTTAAAAATTTGTTTAATAATTTTCATAAACTGCTTATTAAAAATAATTATTAACATTTTTAGATTTGTTACAATAAATAAAAATTAAATGTAATTATGAACAACTTTTTTAGTTTATATTATTAATAGTTGTTATTATAAAATTTATATTTTACGTAAAAACTGACAACTTTTTTAACCATGAAAATCTTGATAATACATAGTTATGTAGGGTCATTGATAATAACCCATAACAGCATTCTAGACTCATATCTGTAACACTTTACAGGGCATATAAAGAGTGAGATCGGAAAGTTCTTAACTTCAATTTCCGTGCTCTGTTTTTGGCCTCTAAATTTTTAGCAGCATTCCTGTCAAGAACTTTTTGAGCCTTGTATGTTTTTAAACCTGCATTAGCTTTAAATTTTGGTACCAAATAGTCCGAGCACGAGTGTTGGGAGCTCTTTTGAAAATGATTTATATTTATTGGCTATAGAAACATCATGTGTACCATTCCTTCTACATGAACCAGGTTTTCTATCAACGGACAAGTTCTCCCGGTACTGTTTACTAACATTGGAAACCAGGGACCGAAAATAACAATTATTCTTGAAATTTCAAAGGAAAAAAGCCATCACAAGAAAATATCGGAGAGTCAAGTCAAGCATACCATTTTGATAGTTTTCAACTATATTTTCATAAATTAACATGATTTTTAAATGCTTGATTTTTATTTTTTTATCAAAAATAATTGTTATTTTTTGATTTTTATTTTTTTTTGTCAGAAATATTTGTCTAACTTTGATTATTTTTTTTTTTTTTTTTTTGTCAGAAATAATTGTTATTTTTTTGTCATACATATTTGTCAGACTATGATTTTTATTTTTATAGTCCGACAATTATTTCTGACAAAAAAAAATAAAAATTTCTGACAAAAAAAAAATAAAAATCAAAAAATAACAATTATTTTTGATAAAAAAAAAAAAAATTCAGAAAATAACAATTATGTTGTGATTTTTATTATAAATGCCATAATTGTTACGGTCCCTGTTGGAAACAGTTTGACGGCCAACTTTTTGTAGAACCAAGTTGGGTTTTGTTGAAAATATTTAATAATTTTAGTACGCACTTTTTTCTGGTCACTCATTTTAATCAGATTAACAACAAATGAATATAATTGACATTAAACATAATAATTGACATGTTTTATAAAGGTAACTTGAAAAAAAAAAGATCTCACTCCTTATTTATTTAGTATTTCTACCCTTTCCAACCACTCGTGGCGAATGAGTGATTACGCATGTAACACCTAGAAATATTCATTTATTCTGGATCCTTTAGGTCGGACCGTCTGTTGGAAAAACGCTCGCATCAAAAGTACGAAACCGATATGAACAATTTATATGAAATTCCTTATTGCAATTCTTTTAGACAGTTTATAATTAAAATGTTTCTTAATTTTCATAAAATATATTGAGATAATCCGCTAAAAGTCTGGTTCATCGGCCTTCCAGTTAATTCTTTAATTTCCTTCTAAAGAAGACATTTCATGTTTTAAGAAAATGTTGAAAAGTAATTTTTTGCTTTTTGATTGCAAAATATATAGCTTTGATTTCCACACTTTTTTTGTCGAAATCCGCAGATGGCCAGATGTTATATATAACTTGTGTCACTTTGCGTCAATTCAGTATAAAATATTTGTTTTCTGACAAGCATTTCAGATATTAATTAATAAAACTTTAAGGTACAGAATGATTTTATAAAAAATAAAACTACCATTAAATAAACTATAGTATTTGTAAAGAATGTGTGTATATAAAATCAATATTTTTAAAACAAATATGAAATAACAGCAACACATGTAAAACTCTTTATACTTAAAATTTAAATTAATTAAATGGTTTTATTCCAATAAAGTAAAATGTACTAAAATATGTACATATGTACGTGTGTGCACAATTATCACGACTATAAAATCTATAGCGGTAACATAGTTCCAATATCATGATGTGATTATATTTTCAAATAAGTATTACGTTTACATACAAAGCTTTATTTATGTAATAAAGTAAGTACCTAGCAGTTAAGCATGTAGTAAATGAATCCTTTATTGAGAGTAATTTTAAATAATCTCAGATCACTTGGCTGACAATTTATATATTTTTTGGGTCATTTGACATGTATGTGCTCTTTGTAGTGCAGTTAGAAGTAAATTGGTTACTTTATACATCCCATGTAATCTGACGTGAAGGCAGTGTCACTTAAATGTCTCTAAGTAATCTAAAGTGTAGTCACTTTAAACGTTTATATTGTACTGCACTGTTTTGTGAGTAATTTGCTTAATATAATTCTCATACAGTTTTTTTTTCTTTTTGCCATGTAACCTAGCACGAAGTCAATTTTCACATTAATGTATCTAATTAAGCTAGAAAGTAGTCATTTTACCCAGCAGATAAAATTTATTGGAGAGTTGTTTATAAGATGTATTTTTAACTGACTATATGAGGTAAATTCTCAAGAAATCAGTTAGGTAACTAGTAGGGTATTCAATTAATCGGGTTTCTGGATTAATCGGTCAATCGAGCGAAAAATTAATCGGGGTTTAGATTTAATCGGTTAATAATTGGTTAATTTTAAATTAGTCGGTTAACCAAATTTTATATTATAAATAAAACCACGAATTTTGTGTACTAATTTAAGCATTTCAACAAACAAATAAATATTAGCAAAAAAATATGGTATTTGAGATTCTTTTTAAATATACACATGTGAGTTTTTTAGGATTTTGGATTTGTTAGATTTTTAATACTTTTAATAGTTTCACTAAGTTCTGATAAAAGACTCGATTCAGTAATGTCTTCAGTTTCGTCTATTATCATGTCTTCCTCCGACTCATTAGGACAAAATTCATCATGGAACATTCTAGAAAAAAAGGTCATTTCCAAAATCCATATATTCAGTTTTTGAACTATACTTCAAAAAACTATTGCTAGAAGTGTTTAAAACTATTTTTCTATATACTTAAAATACAAAAAAAAACAAGTAAGAACGTATGGTCGGTCAAGCACGACCAGATAATACCCTACACTAAGTAAATGACCAAAAGCATTTTTCTTTCAAAATTTCAATAATTTATGTTCGTGAGCAATTTTCGGAAGTGGGCCTTATATGGGAGCTATGGCAAATTATGGACCGATCACCACGAAATTTAGTCACGTGATTAATGTTTATATGAAAGTTATTTATGTTGAATTTTATGTGTATACCAACATTTGTAGGAGATTTATGCTCGTTAAAGTGATTATCGGAAGCAGACCTTATATGGGAGGTATGACTAATTATGGACCGATCATAATAAAATTTGGTGACATGAATTCCCTATATATAGAACTTATTTGGACAAAAACTTGTGTAGATACCTATATAAACTAATCATTTATGACCGATAAAGTCCAATTTCGGGAGGACATTTGTACGGGGGCTAGGTGAAATAATGAACCGATTTCAGCCAGTTTCAATAGAGATCGTCCTTGGGCAGAAAAAATGATATGCACCAAATTTTATCGAAATATCTTTAAAATTGCGACCTGTACTCTGCGCACAAGCTTTACATGGACAGCCAGCCAACCAGCCAGCCAGCCAGACGGACGGACGGACGGACGGACGGACGGACATCGTTTAATCGACTCAGAAAGTGATTCTGAGTCGATCGGTATACTTTAAGGTGGGTGTTAGACTAATATTTTTGGGCGTTACAAACATCTGCACAAATCCATTATACCCTCCCCACTATGGTGGTGTAGGATATAAAAACTAATTTCGGTTTATCTACACAAATTGATTGGTTTATTTGTTATTTGAAAATCGGCAATTTTAAATTGTTCGAACAGTTAACCGACCAAAATTAATCGATTGAATACCCTAATATCTAGTAAGGTAATTGACTCTATGTAACCGTTATGTGAATATAATGCTTTAACTACTTTGGATCAGCTATCAGACATTCTCAGTGCATACTTAGGACATGCACGTATTAACATAACTAAAACTGCTGGATACATATAAAGGTGTTAGGTATTTTATTGTTACTATTAAACATACACTGCTATTATAAGAAATACAAAAATATTGTAGAACATCGAATTATAATGGTTTTTGTTGAATTTATCTTTTTAATAGTCTTTTAACTTGGAGTCTAAATTTATAAATATTAACATCGACCTATACTGTTTCAATCAAGCATGTATTTGGTTGGAAAATGTTAAATTATAAGATGTATGTTTAGAAATAACGTTATCAAAAAATAGAATTTTTAAAAAGTAACGTTGTTTTAACATAAATATTGAATATTTTAAATTTAAATAGAAACATTTACTCTGTTGTTTCTATTTATTAAGATGCCTTAGCCACTCAGAAATAGCGTCCATTGAGTGGCCACTTCAGTAGTATTAAATTTGTTTTCCGCGCAATGAGTGGCTAAGCAAAGTGCCTTACTCAGTGATTACAAAGTAGTTTGATTAGAAAGTTTACAATGACGGACGGATATTGCTTAATCAACTCAGAAAGTAATCCTGAGAATATTGGTATACTTTAAGTTAGGTATTGCACGTTACAAACATCAGCACAAACCAAATATACCAACCCACTATGCTTGTGTAGGGTATTAAAACATTAAAGTGAAACGCGCTAATCGCGGGTATTAAGCGAGTTTTAACAACAAAGCACTGACTGGCACAAATGCGGCTTTTTGGGTTATTGAAAAGTTAATGGCCCATAATCATAGTCAAAAATAAAGTATATTTTAAGAGAAATAAAGTCGTCTTTACTTAAGAGTGGACTTTAGGTCTACCATAGACAAGTCAAAATATACTTCTGACGTTAAAGTCGACTGTAAATATAAAACTAGCTGAAGTTGTTTTTAACTCATTTAACAACAGCATGAGCTTTTCTTCGCCATGTAAAAAACTTCGACAAAAAGTCAAAAATGTATATGTTGCAATATATTGGCAGAGATTTTTCAATTATTGAATATTGAACCAATAAAATTAGTACCAAAATATAATAAATTTGATATTAATCTTTCCTTTTCTATTTTTCCACCACAAACTGCTATTTTCCTTAGTTTGTTTTTTTAAAATTTTCTAAGCCAGCTATTCAGCGATGCCACTTGTCTATATTTTGTTGTATATTGAAAACATTTTCGACATTTGAGGTGACACCCAGTTAAAGTCGGTTCAATTTAAAACATACTTTAATTTTGACTATAGTTAGAAAATAATAAAAAGCGGGTTTTTATTTTAAAGTTGTTTTTAAAAAGAACCGTCTTTATTGTTTGACTATGATTATGGGCCAATGTCTTTAAGAAAAAGAAGAATTCAACCATTTATATAAAATCTACGCAAACTTCCAGACAGATTTTGGCAATATTGTCGCATGGTTGTGAAATCCTTTGATTTGCTGTTGCAAAAATCCACTTTTATCATATTTATTCTTTAGAAACCAACTAAAAATTAAAACATTTTTTATTCCAGAGCAGCTCCGCTGAGCCACCCATTGCGTGGCCACTTCAATAGTATTTCATATGCTTGAATTTGTTGCCTGAGGATATTTGTGTTTAATGAAAGTAATGTTAAATTAGTTTAAAAGCAAAAAATTCACACATCATTCGAAAAATTACTAATTTTTCCAAGATGTGTGTGTCAATATTGTTTGATCTTTTATTTACTGTTATTATTTTGTCTGCTAAGCTCTAAGACCTTACAAATTTTAAACCAAAATTTTTACAGACTTGTCTTTAAATTTCTCCAGTTGTGGCAAAAAGTTAACAATTTATTATTCACTTTTAAACAAATAAAAAAATATCGATTTATTTTAATCTGATTTTGCGATTAATATCAAATATATAACTAGTTCGTGATTAATGATTTACCTCATAGGCTAACGTCATGTTAAAGTTACTTATAAAGTATTGATATAGAACCGGTCGCTCTGATGGTACATCAAATAAAATTTGAATGGAACATATTATTTTAAAAATTGCGTTCTGTACGACCTTTATATATATATTTTTAACGACTCATGTTGGACCACTGTTATGCATTGTGCTGGTTATCTTGGTTGGTTTTAAATAGATTTGGCAAACATTTTGTATAGTCAAATATTTTTACTTTAATTTAAAAAAAAAAAAATGTCTCTTATCTAATTTACTACGATTTTAAATTATAAAATTCACGTTCAATGTTTAAAAAAACTTAAACCAAATCAGACTGCATTCAGAAACTGAGCGTTCGAAGAACGGGAAACTCCCAAATTTGATGGCTGATACAACAACAAAATACATTGAATACATATACGTATTTTGTTGTTGAAACGTTTTTGGCAGCAGCCTTAGTTTTTTGTCTCTCAGTAACCCTTCTATATATATGGACCATTTCATGTCAAGTGAACCAACTTTTGAAATCGATGTATTCCGATTCGGATGAAATTTGCACCATGGTTGGTTCAATTGGATAGTAATTCAGACACAATTTTTCGGTCGATAACTTTCTGAGTTAAAGGCGGTCAAAATTTGACATTTTGGCCAAGCAAGTGTTTTTTCTCATCCATGTAACTTACTACCTATCGTTCTTAGCAAAATTTGTCCCAAATAGTTTAGATAGCTATTTCTTCAATCTATCGGAAAATAAAAATAAAAAATACATATTTTTTGTATTTTTTTTTTTAAATAAAAAACTTTTGACTTTTTTTTCCAAATGGGCCCTTTTTTTCAAAAGAAAGCTTAGATATTTTCCTTGAGCACCTAATTGATCGCTTAGTGGAAAGCGAGTGGAATATCTATCAAAATAAATGTTTTGTAACTCAAAACATAAAATTTTTGACTTTTTTTGCAAAATGGGACTTTTTTTTAATTTTTTGCTAAAAAGAAACCCTAGATCCATTCATTTAAAAGCTTTTTGGTCGCTTAGTGGGATGCGAGTGGGATATCTATCAAAAATAATATTTTGTAACTCAAGACATACAATTTTTGACTTGTTTGCAAAATCTAATTTTTTTTTTTTTTTCTAAAATGGGCCCCTTTTTTAAAAATTTTTTTTTCCTGAAAAGAAAGCCTAGGTCCATTGCTTAAAGAAGTTTTTGGTCGCTTAGCAAAATTCGAAATCTATCAATATAAATATTTTTTAACCAAAGTCATGCAATTTTTGATATTTTTTTGAATTTTTTTTGGGCCCCTTTTTTAAAATTTTTTTTTGCTCGAAAGAAAGCTTAGGTCTAGTCCTTTAGAGCTTTTTGGTCTCTTAGTGGGATACGATTTCAAAAGTTGGTTCACTTGACACGAAATGCCCCATATATATATCCATACTATACCTATCAACTGAATTATATTTCCATGTTTATGGCTTTGCCACTGAAACTACTATTAACTACTGTTTAATGATTCATTATCAATAAGTTAAACGAAAAAATGGAAAAAATCTAGTCTTAAATTAAAATGAAAAATAAGCTTAAAATTAATATGAATAAAGTAAATTATTTACAATTGAACTGTCCTATTGGGCAGTGTTATACACTACGTTACAAATATCTAGTGTATTTATTCTCCTATTAAGAAATAGGAGGTTTGCGATCTCATTTGGAAGACCAGATTCATATAATAAAAGAAGATCTATCGGCGACATATATAGCAAATTCTTTATGGTCTCCAGATGTGCCGTACTCTCAAGGCATCGCTGGACAAGACTGTTCTCAAGAGAACGAAATGATCGTTAATTTAATTAAGCTTTTTATGCCTGTAAACATATTTGCTAATTATTACACGTAGATATTAATTTGAAATTAATGTCAAGTTACTCTTCAGGTAAATTTATCTTTAACAAAAAGTGACAAACAATAAATGTAACCGGGAAACTACTAAAGACAAAAAGCAGTTTGTGGTGGAAAAATATAAAAGGAAAGATTAATATCAAGTTTATGCTATTTTGGTTCTAATTATATTGATTCAATATTCAATAATTGCAAAATCTCTGCCAATATCTTATAACATAAATTAAAATGATAATCTGCTTTCTGAAATATTATACAACCTTTCTGCGATGAAAGAAATCTTTTCAGATCTAAGCCAGATTTTGATACACCCCAGAGGAGAAAACCTTAGCGCCAGGCAGAAGGCCGGCAATGCAAAAAACTTTTCTGAGCGAAGCTAGTTTTTGATACACCCCAAATGGGGAAACCTTTACACTACGCCATAGGACCGCAATGCAAAATATATTTGGTGAGCGAACTTTTGTAGTTCTTTATTTCATTGGGAGTTAGATTATATAAATAAATTACTTCGGATTGGGAATTATTTCATTTCTATTAGAATTTATTTAATTGAGAGTTATTTTTAAAATTATGAAACCACCGATTGTTAGGAGTTATTTCATTTTACCATTTGGTAGTTATTTAATTTTTCAAGTTTGGGAATTATTTCATTTTTGATGGGATTTATTTCATTGGGAGTTATTTTACGGTACCGCAAAGAAGAGCTGATGCTGTTGTTAAATTAGTTAAAAACAGCTTCAGCTAGTTTTATATTTACAGTCAACTTTAACGTCAAAGGTATACTTTAACTTGTTTGTGGTTGACCTAAAGTCCACTCTTAAGTAAAGACAACTTTATTTCTCTTAAAATATACTGTTACGTTTTAACTTTTTTAAAACGTTGGTTCATTTCCTTTAAATAAAACGGATGCTTTTGTTTAAAATTTGTAACAACTATTTATTTATTTATTTGAAATGAACAACAACAACAGTTCAAATAGTTACTCAGTATCTTTATACATGTTTATCAATTCGCAGAAATGCACACACACTTTATAATGTACAATCTCAAATGTACACGACAGTTGATAGTGGCAACCTCTGCCACTATTTATACACGCGCCATCTTTCGGAAATCTTCTACAATGCTCTTAACGGACAAACTATTATGTTCAAATTCTAGAGCTTTCGATGTCAATGTTAGTAGCTTAAACATTTAGTGTTGCCATACTTATAAACAATGCTAATAATCGCATGCTATCAACATTGTTGATAAGTAGAAGCTTCTACAGATGGACGTGTTTATAAACATGATGAATGCTGCAGGCGGTCGTTACAGACTGTTAAATTCAAATCGCTATTGCAAAATTGTAACTTTATTTTTGACTATGGGCCATTATTTTTAACCAATATATTGGATTTTTCACAAAAAAAAACAGGTTTGTAATCGATTTTCGGGTTACCATTATCTGATTGGCATATTTTCATTCCAATTTATTTTAGATACTAAAGAACACAATATTAAACACATACAGATCCCTTTATTTTTAAGAGCAGAAATAATGGACACCCTATTGTAGATATGAAAGTAGTTAGTAACAGTTTATAGGAGTCTGTTTAGATGCGCGAGCGATTTGTCTTTGGTTTTTGGTCGTTAGAGCGAGCGAGCATATGGTGGCTGTAGTGGTTACTTGAGGAATGTTGGTGTCTTCTGTTGTGGGAATTGCACAATAACAGAATCGCATACAAAAGTGTTTGCTTTCAATTGCACAAGGGTTTTGAAGTAACTAGGTGCCGGTTTTTCCTCTTCGAATCTACTGCAAAACACAAAGCCACATACTCGAAAGTACGTAGGTACCCACGTATGAATGTACGTACTACATACATATGTATGTATGTAAACTTAATACAGTAAAAGCACTCACAATCAAATAAACGACCAAAAGTTATTCAAACAAATTTCAATTAATTAAACTAAATGGAAGTGGTTTACATGGAACAAATGTGTATTGTAAAGAAATAAGTATCTATAGATAAAAGACAAACATACAGACAGACAGACAGACACTCATGCACAGAAATGCACTGGAAATCCCACATTCTAACAAACAAACATACAAACATACATATTCATTCATGCATTCATTCATATGTACAAACAGAAGCCACTTAAGGGTTTCTCAATCAGATCGTCATTTTAAGATGAAGAACTACGCACATACATACATATCTACACATAATCTTTAGACCAGTCCTTAGTACCAAAATGCGTTTTTTTCCTGTATGTGAATATACTAACATATGTAAGTAATTCATAATTTTAATATACCTGGATTATTTATTGCATCGGTAATTGATTGAATATTGGAAATTGTTGGACTTATCTAAACTATAATATGTATGTATTTTAGAATTATTGTATGCTATTAAGGGCAGGTTTAATGTAGCTACATATCAAGCCCTTAACATCAAATTATCCTAAGCGACAAAAGACAAAATTTACAAGAGTATATTATGGTTTAATCTATGTTACATATTATTTAATCTATGTATAACATTGTTTAATCTATGTTCACTGCTTGTTTTTATAAAAACAATAATAGTCTTCGCCATAAAATAATTTCCATGCGATCATTTTAGATTATGGGCATGGTTCGAACAAATGAAGCATAGATTTTAATAAACTTTACTGTTAGGATTAAAAAAAAACGGAAAACAAGTAAGAGAGCTATATTCGGCTGTGCCAAATCTTATATACCCTTCACCAACTTATACCTTAAAATAAAATTTAAAAATTTTTTTTTTTCAAAATAGTTTTTTTAAAGTTTTTTCCAATTTTTTAAAAAAAAAAAATTTTTAATTTATTAATGAAAAAAATGTATGACAAAATAAAGTTTTTCCCGATTTTGACCATTTGTAGGTCCAACTTTGTATAGCCTTATATACATCGTTGCAATGGACTTTGAAATATCTATCATTAGATATCCATATTTTCTATATTTATGTCTTAGTAATCGAGATATAGATAAAAAAAATAGGCCAAAAATAGAGGTGGTCTCGGATTTTTGCCCATATCTCCGTTATTTATGGACGGATTTTGCTGATTTTAAATAGGAAACTTTTCGAAAGCATGTCTGCCAGAATTATTGAGGATTTGGATCCCGAAGATATCTGGGGTCTTCAGAAAATTGATTTCAACAGACAGACAGACGGACATGGCTAAATCGACTCCGCTATCTATAAGGATTCAGAATATATACTTTATAGGGTCGGAAAATTATATTGTGGAAATTACAAACGGAATGACAAATTTATATATACCCTTCTCACGAAGGTGAAGGGTATTAAAACTGATGCACAAGGCACACTGAGGCTGTAGAAGGAGAATTTTTACAAGCTTTTTGGCAGGCGATGAAGTCAACTTAGCTTGATTAGTACTTTATTTCGAGTAGTAAAACGTGTCGGCGTATCGAACAGCACAAAACTTTGTGAGACTACAACTTTGAGGTTGTTAAAGTCTTCGTTTAATTTACTGCCCTATATGCGTTGATGATGGATTCAGAATTAGAATGAACAAGATCTGAAAACACTTGGTGTCTCCAATTGGCATACATATATAATTTTAGTTTCTTTTTTGCATTGCTACTTTTGGACATTGTTTTATATCTCGGCTCAATATTCTAAAAAATAGATATTGTTAAAATGTATTTGTTGAGATATATTTTTATACTAATTTTTGAAATAAATATAAAAAAATATTTTTAATTAAAATTGTATGTTTGGTTTTAGATGACGCAGAACAATTTTAGATATCGTAAAAGTTTATTATAAGGACCTTCCTAATGTGTGTATGTATGAATATAAATATTTTGTTTATTTGGTCGCTTTCTTTTTAAACATTTACCTGTTTACTGTTTAAGTTTATTGAATGCTGCTACCCATACATGATTCAAAGTAAAAAATAAAGAAAAATATCGGCTTTTGAACAAATATTTAGAAAGTAAATTGGAAAATAATACTACATCAAGGAAATGTATAGACGAATATTGTATTGTACCCAGAATTAAGATTTCCTTTTTCTTTATTAAATAAAATAATACACCATATTCACTACATAAATCAAAAGTAGATTTAAAGTCAATACAAAACTATAGACCCCATTAACACTAAAAACTTAACTTAAAGTTATAGTGCTAACAAAAAATAAATCTTAAGTTAAGTTTTTATTGTAAATGGGTATATAAGTACATAGTATTAACATTCGACCAAAAAGTATAAGTTCTTTAATATATTTACCTTTTTGGCTCGAAATTTTTATTTTAAATTCGTTGCTACACAACCATAGAGGGGAGGGTATATTGGGTTAGTGATGATGTTTGTAACGAGCAAAAATATTGTCCCAACACCCACCTTAAAATATATGTCTGCTCAAGATCAGTTTCTCGATTAAGCGATGTCCGTCCGTCCATGTAAACCTTGTAATCAAACTACAGGCCGCAATTTAGAAATTTGGCACAAGCTTATTTCTTACCCTAAGGCCGAAGCCCATTAAATTTGGTTAGAATCGTTCCAATGTTTCTCCTAGCCCCCATACAACTGCCCTATCTGAAAATAGTTAAGCTATAATAAATATCTCAGTTATATACATATCCAAACTAAAATGTACCGATTTTCGCGGGATTGTCACGCTTTTAGTCATGAAATCCGGCGTCCCGCTCGGGATTCGTAATTCCCGCTTTTTTTTTGATATTCCACCCCTAATAACTACTTACTTCATATCTAGTTTTAATATTTATTAAATATGAAAAATTATAAATTTCTCTCAAATAATCACTTCTTGCTTTCAACAAGCTTATCTTTTAAACGCGGTTTTTGTTTTTAATATAAATGGTAAATCTGTCTTTTATTCTCAATTAGTTATTGAACATTAAGCTTTGGTGAGAAATCGGTGTGCTTCAGCGATTATTTCTTTTTGCTTCAATAGTGTCGAATTTTGTGCCAACAAAGTTTCATATGAGGAAAGTTTTGCTTTACTTCTTTAATTTGTCATACACCCAATATTATACAATATATATATTTTTTATTTTTTGTATGGACAATTTCCAAATCTGGTTAAAGTAGCAAACAAACGAACAAAACATGTTACTTATTTTTGTATACAGGACGAAATTATCTTTAATTTAACCCTTATGTGAAAAAAAACACCTTTAACAGGGTTACAGGTTACATATTATTGAGCAATATATACAAATTCTCCATATTATGAAATGCAAAAAAAAATTTAAGTTTAGCCTAACGTCAATTCAATAAATGGGGATTCCCATTTATATACACAGTACTCAAATAAATTCAGCAAGTAGAAAGACTACTCAGTATTGTGAGCGTATATGTAATATTTTTCATATAATTTGTATGTGGTACCCGGGTGCCCTGTCACCCTGTTAAGGGTGTAAAATATAAAATGATTTACTACTTCCTCCCAAGTCGAGACACAAATGTGTCCATTATAAAAAATAAATATAACAAAAAGTTAGGAGTTCTCAGAAAGTTTCAAGCGGCTAGGTATTCAGCATACATAAACAATTGCAATTAAATTACAAAAAGTTACCCGGGTACCCTGTCACTCACATAAGTAGGGTATTCAATTAATCGGGTTTCTGATTTAATCGGTTAATCGAGCAAATAATTAATCGGGGTTTAGATTTAATCGGTTAATTTTAATTATTCGATTAACCGAATAATTTCTATTTTAATTTTAAATTGAAAATGGAACCACAAATTGTGTGTACTTATTTAAGCATTATATGTATTAATAAAAACAAAAACAAAATCATAAAAAACAAAGAAATCATAACAATTCAAAGAAAAAAAAAGTAATAGCAAAAAAATATGGTGTCTGAGATCCTTTTTTATACACATGTGAGTTTCTTTAGGATTTTAGTGAGATCTTCTCTTAAAAAAGAATATAATTTAAATGTTTTCCTTTTAAACGATTTTTTCATTAGTTTCAATAAAACTTGACTTGGAAAGAACTCTCCCACTGACTGATCTAATTTCTCATATAAAATCCTCAATTATACCATTGGATCCCTTTTTGGAGCTTTTAGATGGAGAATACTTTTAGTAGTTTCTGATAAAATACTTGATGAAACTAAAGACATAACTGAAATTCTTTAGTTTCATCTATTATCATGTCGTCCTCCGACTCATTAGGACAAAGTTAATCATAGTACATTCTAGAAAAATGTTCATTTACAAATTGCTTACTTTCAATTTTTGTGCTATACTTCTAGAAAACCACAAATTACACAGATATGAATCGGCTCGCAGTAGAAAACAAAGATAAGAAAATATCAAAATGGTTGTGGTTAAAAAAGAGGAACAAATATATATCACACTTGTTGCCTATTGAAAATTGTATTTTTTCTTTCACTCTGAAAACCTCTTTTCATAGGTTCGATATTACTTTTTAGAGAACTGTCATTTGTTTCATATTATTACATATATGATCTGTATGGAAAACTATTGCTAGAAGTCAATGTTCATGAGTTAAGAAATAAAATGTGTGTGCTTAAAACTATATTTCTATATAAAGTGAAAAAAAAAAAAAAAATAAATTTCAATAACAAAATACATGCAATACATTCTGATGAACTAGATTTTGGGCAACAGACTTAAGTTTTTGGCTCTCAGTTAACTTTTCTTTACTTTTGACAAAAAATTGAAAAATGATTCTGCAAAAAAAATCAAAAATTTTATGTCGTGAGTTAGAAAACATTTGTTTTGATAGATGTCCCACTAATCGATTAAAATGGTCTTAAGGAAAAGCTTTCCTTTAAGCATTTGAAAAAAAGTAGATTTTGCAAAAATAAATAAAGTAAAAAATTTTATGTCTTGAGTTACAAAACATTTATTTTGGTAGAAATCCAACTCAAATCCCACTAAGCGACCAAAACGCTCTTAAAGGAAAAGACCTAAATGAATCTTATATACCCTTCACAAAATTACACTTTAAAGTAAAATTTAAAAAATTGTTATTTTTTGTAAAAAAATTTTTTTCGAAATTTTGTTTAAAAGTTTTTTCCAAAATTTTTTTTTAATTTAAAAATTTATTTTTTTTAAATTTATTAGTGAAAAAAGAGTTTTTTGTGAAAAAAAATCGGATTTAAAAATATTTTTCCCGATTTTGACCCATTGCAGGTCCAACTTAGTATAGCCTTATATACATCGTTGCAATGGACTTTGAAATATCTATCATTATATATCCATATTGTCTATATTTATGACTTAGTAATCGAGATATATATCAAAAATAGGCAACAAAAATAGAGGTTGTCTCGGATTTTTGCTCATTAAATAGGAAACTTCTCGAAAGCATGTCTCACAGAATTATTGAAGATTTGGATCCCGAAAATATCTGGGGCCTTCAAAAAATTGATTTCAACAGACAGACAGACGGACATGGCTAAATCGACTCCGCTATCTATAAGGATCCAGAATATATATACTTTATAGGGTCGAAAAATGATATTGTGGAAATTACAAACGGAATGACAAATTTATATATACCCTTCTCACGAAGGTGAAGGGTATTATAAAGGAAGGGTCCATTTTTAAAAAGTCAACAAAGTTTTGATTTTGCAAAAAAAGTCAAAAAATGTATGTTTTCAGTCACAAAACATTTATTTTGATAGATATATAATTCGCATTCCACTAAGCGTCCAAAAAACTCTTCAAGGAAAATATCTAAGCTTTCTTTTGAGCAAACAAAATAGCCCATTTTGAAAAATTTTGTCGGAATTAATATCCATTGGACAGCGATTTCAATAGTTGGTTCACTTGACATGAAATCCGCCATATATATTTATACCATTTTTGGAATCTTAAACAATCATAATTTTATAAATATGGCATCTAAATGTTTAGAGTATGAAAACTTAAGACATCATAATATCTTAAAGTGATATAATAAACATGTTTGCAACATTTATCTCAGTAGACAGAATATTTTTTCAGTTAAACGAAATATTTTTAAATTAAAAAAAATCATTTTTCAATAAACCATTTTGTGTGTGTAGTCGTTATTAATATTGACGTCAGTTTTGTTTTTTGCTGCTGTACCTTTTTATTTCCAATTACTTTCATCAATTTTATAAACATATTTACTTATACATATGTATACAATTTAAATATTTATAAAAATATGAAGTCTTAAAGTCAATATAGCTTATTTTTTTCCAGCTAATGGCAACACTGATTACAACGTCCATGGACATTATAACATTGAACGTTATGATCAGGGCAGGGAGTAAGTTATTTATTCGTTTCAGATAATTTTAAAAATATTGCCACCGATTTGTTAGTGCATATTTTACTAATAACTGCATATTTTATTTTTTTTTATGTAATTTTTATGTTTGCATTGTAATTTTTCTTTTCTAGATTTTATTAGAATTAGAGAATTGCAAATTAGCATCTCAAATAAACAATCTGAAATTAAATGTTAGAAGATAGGCTACGAAATGTTTTTAAAATAAATAATATTAACATAATATCAAATGGAAAAAAATATATTTTATGCAAATTTGTTTCGTATTCTATCATATTTAATGAACTTGTTCCGTTTTAGATATTGTAATACTGTAAAGTGAGCGCTAAAGCATACAAATATGTACTTGGATGTTAGAAATAATAAAACATTGAGTACTGCGGCAATATTTGGGAAATAAATCATTTCTTTTGAATTATAAAGTATGTATAAAATTGAGAGTTTACAAAAATTACTGATGAAAAAACTTAATCTAGAAGCTTTCCTAGAACTATATAGTTCCGTTGGTAACAATTTCGAACAATAGTCTTTGATCAAAGAAATGGTTCCAGATAACGCTACTTGTCAAATTCTTATCATTCGTCCTACTGCCAAACTAGAACGTTGTAGAACCAGTTGTGCATATTTTATTCAAAACAAAATACAAAACTTTAGGCATGAGTTTTGCTTAGATAAATAATTCCATATTTTTGTTTTCACCATGTCAGATGTAATTAAAATGTGAGATATGTTTCAGTCTTCAAACGTTTTTGTAAAATTGCTATGGAAGTTATTGTATTTTCTTCAAAGTGAATTTTATGTAATATGCGCGAAAAAATGGTCAAAATCTTTAAATTGTGTCCAAATTTCATGTCAAACAAAAGCTTGTTGGCTTTTAAATTGTCATGGAAAATACAATACTTTTTTTAAACATTAAACATGTTCAATAAAACTGTATGAGGCGAATATTTCAATTTGCCTATTTGCAAAATTCCAATTACTTACGTTTTTATTTATAGAAAAGCGTAGAGTGACGACATGTGTTCATGATACATGATAAAAATCCCCGAAATGATACATTTTCTGTTTGACAATAAACATTCTCGATGCTAAGTTCGGATTTTTTCACTAGTTAACGAATTATTTAATGAATAACATAAATAATTTAACCCTGTTAACTAAAACTATTTTATAAAAATAAAAACTATTAAAGTGTACAAATGTTCATGGGGAATAAAGTGTTTACTATTTAGAGTTTAGATAATCAGTACTGTCAATTCCTGAGAATCAAAACATTGTTTTAAAGCAAAATTCTGTGTCTGAATGAGGATCTAAATTAACAAAATACAGGAACTTTTTCTATATGCTATAAAAACCTTTCAAATAAATATTAAAACGAATGTTAAAATTTGGAAACCAGTTACGAAGAAATCCAAAATTATACGTCAGTATTTTGTGTGTGGAATTAAAAAATATTTTCGAATAATTAGCATACAAAACATTTCGAATCACTTTTCTTTTCACATATATGAACTTCTTCTGTAATTGTCTTACAAACAGGGTTCCCAGATTTGTTTGTGTCTTATCCCCAAAAAAATATTTTTTATCCCCAAAAATCCCCAAAACACAGTTTTTCTTATCCCCAAAAATCTCCAGTAAAAAATATTAAAAATATGAAATTACACTATAAATATAAATAGAACGAAATGAAATAAATATCTGTTGCAGTAAGCAATGCAAGTTTTTAAAGCAAGAAAAATAAGCTTTTGCATATTTTATAAATTTAAGAAGTGTTTTTTTTTTGCTGATCCTTGCATGAATGTGCATATTACGCACTTCGAATATAATTTGTTAAAGGAAATATTACTTTTGAGTTGTTTACCAATCGAATATTGGTTTTAGACCTAATAATAAGATATACTTTAGGTGCTTATAAAACTTAAATACGATTTTGCTACTTCCGTTCGTTTGTCTGTTCGTTTAATTTAGTTTACAAAATATGATTATACCCTTCACCTTCGTGAGAAGGGTTTGTAACTTCCACAATATAATTTTCCGACCCTATAAAGTATATATGTATATTCTGGATCCTTATATATAGCGGAGTCGATTAAGCCATATCCGTCTGTTTGTCTGTTGAAATCAATTTTCTGAAGACCCCAGATATCTTCGAGACCCAAATCTTCAATAATTCTATCAGACATGCTTTCGAGAAGTTTTCTATTTAAAATCAGCAAAATCCGTAAATAAATAACGGAGATATGAGCAAAAATCCGAGACAACCTCTGAAAATTTCATCAAAAAAAGACAATTGCATGCTTTGACAAAAAAGCAAAAAAACGTTTGTTTGGATGTGTGTTGATTTTTATTGCTTTGTGTATTTTGTTTTTTGGTGTTTGCAAGGATGTATATAAGGCTATAGTAAGTTGAACCTACAATTAGTCAAAATCGGGAAAAATATTTTTTAACCCGATTTTTTTTTCACCAAAAACTTTTTTTCACTAATAAATTAAAAAAAAAACATTTTAATTAAAGAAAAATTAAAAAAAAAAAAAAAATTTGAAAAAACTTAAAAAAAACAATTTCGAAAGAAAACAATTTTTAAAAATATGTTGTTTAAAAAAATTAAAAAAAAAAAATCTTTTTTTTAATTTTATTTTAAAGTATAATTTGGTGAAGGGAATAAAAGCTGAATATAGCTCTCTTACTTGTTTTTTAAATAAGATAATTTTATTCATGATAAAACAATAACCAGGTAGAATCAGTAGGGAGAGTTTAAAATTGTATGCCTTGTTATGTCAAATATGAGAAAATGAAAAAAAATATATATGAACAAAAATAAAGAAAATTTAAAACTCAACGCCGCAAGCTGTACTCCATTCTTTAATTTTTTGTTCAGGACATTTTAAAATTCTTATATCCTTTTGTTCAAATGAAGATTTACACACAGCATATTTCACACGCATATTTCTTGTTATATGGTTTAAAGTTAAATTGATTTCATCACAAAAATACTTAATAAACTTTTTTTAATTTTTGATATTTTATTTTTATTTTTTATATTGTATGTGTAAGTCTGACAATTCAAGGCATGAACAATTGAGAACTTACTTTTCTACTGATTCTACCTTGTAATAGTTATATTATGATTTTATTGTAGTTTGTAACCAAATTTGTTATTACAAAAAAATAAATCGTAAACATTAACTTCGATTCTAATATCCATATCTATGATGTTGTCTGCATATTTTCAAGTTTTTTTTTAGCATTATTGCTAGCATTTTTAAACTTGCCCTGATAATGAGACTTCGACCATTTCATAAAATAAAGAAAGTCATTTGACAAATCTAATTACTTGTGGTATACTGTAAACATACCTTAAGGAAATTTGGGACTTTATCTAAATAATACACATTTTTGAAATCAGTATTTTGTCTTCACATTTTATAATTTAGTACAAACATTCGCTGCTTTACTTATGAAACTAAAACTCAGTTTCTTAATTTAAATACAAACATCATAAGGAATGACATGAATACTCACTTCTCGACCATGAGTACCTGATACCCATTTAAGTACTGACGAATACCGGGAAAAAGTATGAATCTAAAGAATAGTGTGAACTAAAACTTATAAAAACTGGGCTCATGTATTCGTGAACACATGAGCTGATTTTCTTATCGAAATTATAATAAAATTTACTTAATTTCTTACAGTTTTAGTCGATAACGAATGTGGTAATTTTCTAAACCGCATTATATATTGGATTTATTTTAGAAGAAGTAGTTTTTATAAGAAAATAACTCTTTCCAAGCCACCTCTGGCAATACTGCTGCAGACATTAAACAAAAGGAGAAATTATAAAAAGGTCTAAGTTGGCATCACTGATTATAATACATTCAACATACAATTGAAATGCATTATATTCTCTCACTTACTTGTAGTATAGAATTAAAATATACATATGTATGTATATTGTACCTACTCGTACAATCAAGTATTTTTTTAAGTTGAATGTCGGTGACCATCATCATCACCAGGAACAATAAACCCATACATACATTCCATTCCATCACATACTAATTCATGTATTCTGTATAAACGTGTGTGTGTAGACAAATACTATAAGGACGGTCTCCCGTTTGGAAACATGTAAAAAACCTAATTTAACGTCAACTGATTCATGTATGAACATTCGAAAAGTTGGCTTTAATTGTAAGAGAGCTAAAAGCTTTACATTTGCTGACATACATATATGCATGCACTAACGAACATACATCCCAGCAGTTTTACAAGTAGTCAATGTATTCCATAGAGCTAATTTTTGAGATTAAGATAATCACCCTTATTCTATTTGGAGTCGTCGACATCGTCGTCAATATTGAGTTAAGAAATGGTATATGTTTCGTCAATATCGATAACTAATGGTTACTATTGATAGGATTTTATACTTTTATAAGTTAGCGTGGAGTCAATTGTCACTTTAGTATATCCATGTAGTCTAGAGTGTAGTCATTTAATAGTGTTGCTAAATGTCCCGATAACACGGGACAACACAAAAATGCAATACCCTTATTTTGTGTAATTTATCGAAGCTAACAAAACCCTATTTGGGTTTTGCTACTTTAGCTGCACGGATTCGGATTTTATGGCCTCATGTATATTTTGGCTAAAACTTAATTTTTCCGAATAACTTGCAATTCTTCTCTCGGTTATTTCTCGGAAACCAATTAAAATTTGGGTTTCCTTTCTTCGGGTTAATTGTAGCTATAAAAAGAAAAAATGTGCAATACAAACTAACCCGACAAAAACAGCATCTAGTGCAATGGTGCGCAGCCCAAATCACACGTATTCTTATGCTCTTACATTTTAGTAGTCGTTGTCCACTCAACGAGACAACAACGAATACGCATGAGTACGGGTGTATGATTTTTTCATTATTTTTTAATTTTTTGTTTATGTTTGTTTGTAGGTGCACTGAACAAAATAAAGAATTGAATGTGTTGGTGAGAGAATTTACTTTTGCGCACCTCTGATCTAGTGCCTCAAAATTGCTTAAATGTCGAACATTTTTAATTTTTTATATCTTTTTCACAATTTTTGGCCCATAGCTGAAAATTCAGTAAAGTAATCTTCAGAAAAAATTATTCCTTGTAATATAATCCATAATACATCTAAACACTGTGTACTGTAAAAAGCTTTTTCATATGTTCTTGCTGTGTTTTTCGACATTTTTTTCCTGCTGTGTTTTTCGACATTTTAGCAATTTAGAGCCTTTAGATGCTTTTTTCGTGTTAGTTTGTTTTACATTTTTTTCTGTTAGACTATAGCCAAAATAGTGCCAAAACAGGAAAGCAGAATTCCAATTGGTTTCCGAGATATAACCGCACCGTCTCACAGGGGGCCAAAGATATTAATTTTGCGGATTAATTCAAAAAATAAATTTCAAATTTTTTTAAATTTGAATTATTTGTGGAAGTGGTTTTCTTTTAGTTTTTGTATTGGAAGTGCAAAAAAAATGGACATAAAGTTATTAGTTGGGCTCAGTTGGGCAGAGAAGTTAATATAATTTAAAAGCCTGGGCAGTTAAGCGTTGTTTTAGAAAAAATTGCGCCTAATCATAAGTTATATGCAAATTAGTAACAGCATCACGGGCTAAGTCTACCAACAAAAAGTTCTTTTGATTATGGTAAAAGTTCTATCACTGTCGTTATTGTCACTGTTTTTTTTTTTGAAGAGATACAAATGTCGTGATTAATTATACGACAGTCACGTGTGAATCAGCCCTGGACGTGGATATATTCACGTATTATAATGCGACAAACAATAATAAAATTTTACCAATTACTTTTCTTTATTTCAGTTAAGTTTAATTTTCCATCCGTTGAGATTCTAATCGTGAATAAATAGCATGCATGGGATTTTAACAATTTAACTTCTTTAAAAGTTTTTTTTTTGTGATTAATTCGAAGTTTTCCGATAGCAGGCAATTTTTCTTAACAAAAAAAAATAATGTTAGCGATCGCGAGAATTTTAAAATTTTATATCGGGGGCCAATTTTCTCTAACGTTTACATGTACTTTCAATGATATTTTCTAAATAAGTTAAAGAAATCATTGAAAATCAATTCTTAAATAAATCGTATCAAAAGTCTTTAAGTGACCTGCCACTTAAAGAAAGATATCTTTTAGTCACCCTCCCATCAATAGTTAATATAATGATATCATCGTAAAACAATATGCTAGTTTTTATACCCTTCACCTTCGTGAGAGGGTATATATAAGTTTGTCATTCCGTTTGTAATTTCCACAATATAATTTTCTGACCCTATAAAGTATATATATTCTGGATCCATATAGATAGCGGAGTCGATTACGCCATGTCTGTCTGTTGAAATCAATTTTCTGAAGACCCCAGATATCTTCGGGATCTAAATCTTCAATAATTCTGTCAGACATCCTTTCGAGAAGATTGCTATTTCAAATCAGCAAAATCGCTCCACAATTGGCTGAGATATAAGGAAAAAACCAGAACAACATCGATTTTTTACCTATTTTTTTACCTATATCTGGATTACTAAGATATCTAATGATAGATATTTCAAAGACCTTTGCCACGACGTATATAAGACCATAGTAGGTTGGACCTACAATGGGTCAAAATCGGGAACCCAGATTTTTTTTTTCACCATAAGTTTTTTTCGCTAAATATTAAAAAAAAAAAATTTTAATTTAAAAAAAATAAAAAAAATTTTACATAAAAAATTTAAAAAAAAAATTCGAAAAAAATTTTTTTCCAAAAAATGAAAAAAACAACTGGAAAAAAAATAAATTTTGTTTACCTAAAAATATTTAAAATTTTTATTTTGAAGTATAGTTTGGTGAAGGGTATATAAGATTCGGCGCAGCCGAATATATCTCTCTTACTTGTTTTTACCTATATATATTAAGTGTGTGTCACTTATGTGTTTCTCTAGATATAGGAGATTTAATAATTCATTTACCCAAGTAAAATTTTGCGAGCATCCCTATTGTTGTTGTTGAGATAGTACAAAATCCGTGGAAAAGGGCATTTGATCCCACTGTGTTTCTTCAGAAAAATCAAGTTTTACCCAAAATATACATGAGGCCATCAAATCCGATCAGCAGCTCGATACGCGCTTTGAATATGTCTAATAAAAATAAGAATTTATGCATAGGTGAGCATTAGTGTTGCCAAACAAATTTTACCTCCTGGCCCCAATCTGTAAATCAATGTCCTGTGAGGCTATCAGATTTTATGATGAACAAATTTCCAACTGACTTTTTTTAAACAAAACATTTTCTAAGCAGCATATCATAAATTTTTAAAGTGATGAACAAAAAACCATTACATCTCCGATTTAATCTTTAAACGGAATGACAAATACATTTCCGACTTAAGATTTTTATTTTTTTATTTTTAACTTATTCATCATTATCAATCAAACATCTGATTTTGGTATTTTTGATGTTACGTTATTCTGTATTTTAGGTGACGATACTTATATGCTTTGAAAAATTAAACGTTTTCGGTTCGGACAGATTCCATCCGATATCGATATAAAATATTTTCACTTATCGATAAATTTTCTTTAGATAAAATTTTAAGACAGGAAAACTTATTGATTTAAATAATACAATACTGTATTCTGTATAATACTGTATTCGTTGTATTGGATTGTCCAAATTTCGGAAAATTAAATGATGATTTTAACAGAAGTCATTGCGAAACTAAGGAAATGTTAATTCAGTGCCTAAAAACAGTTTAATATTTGTTAACTTTTAATAAAGCTCTTTGTTTTTTAATTTTTATTTTTTCTCATTTTTGTTAAATCAAATTCAAAAGTGTCCTGGGAATAAACAAAGTCCCGAAATACATGTCCAACCTACAGATACACATAATAAAATAAATGAATAGAAAATTCATTTTTAGATACATTTAGTTTATTGTGCTAAATTCCCAATTTAATTATTGATAAATTGACTGAAATTTATTGTTGGGGTGTATGGGGGGCTTAGGCCAGATCATCAGGAAACCTTTTTTCCAAAAGCCTTAAGAAAAGCTAAGGATATTATTATTATACAAATACAACTATAGAATTAATGAGAATTACAAACACTCGAACTTTATTTGTATAAATATCAAAGCTTTAACAAAACACCTACAATAAACATTGATTTAATCTTTTCTTACATTCCCTATTACAATTGGATGGATTTTTCCGACTCGAACTATAGTTTTTAAGTGGGTAACGAAAACAGAAATAAAACAACTTGCTTTATTATTTTCGCAAGAAAATCAAAAGTTAAGTTTTGATACAAATTTATCATCAAACAATTATTTTTGGGAATACAAAATTTGTTTTCAGTAAGATTTACTCAAACTATTAAAACTCTTTCCCACGAAAGTCTGTTCCAAATTAAACATGAAATCCCTTATTTTGGGAGAAACCCTTTCATCTGGCTACAATGGTAAGAATATAGCAGTCGGAAGATGGTTTGTTTACAAGAAACTGGTTATTAAACTATATCTTTGTAACTAATACGTGAGTTCCCTTAGAATGATTCAACTACTAAGAACATAATATTAAACTGTCTCTTTGTAGCTGGTATCTGGTTGGGTTATGTACAAGGAGATGTATTTTAGTCTGAGTATATGAGGTCAATTAGATTCCGCTTAGAACACATACATGCTGATAACTAGTTATGTTGCCAGTTAGGTAGCTAGTAAGGTAACTGGCTCTATGTATTCGATTTGTGAGTCCCACGCGTTGACTACTTTGGACCAGCTATCAGACAGGCTCTTTGTCATCTATGTTGGTCCTGCTTTGGTTATGTAACTAGTCACGTAGCTATTTACGGGTCATGTAAATAAATGATTGGTAAAATCGGGACAGTCACCCAGAACTGCTGGTATAGCTATGTGTGTTTGTGTGTATGTATATGTGTATGATGTATTCGTAAGGTAAAACTATTTATCTGAGTTCCTTATGTTACAATATGTCTGTTAGTATGGATGTAGTTGTTGTTGTGATAGTTGATGTTTTGTTTTTACTCGAGTCAGCTGCAACTTAGGTCCAACTTTAGTTGTAACCACAAAATCTGGTTAAATGTCTCGTAACCCATTGTGGGTTACCATTTTCTTTTTCTGTTTCATTTTTTTGTTTTTTTGTGTTTGTACACAATTTACTTTAGTATAGTTTTGGCAGAGAATTCATTAAGGTCTAGGAAGAAAATAAAAATGGAGCTAAATTTAGTAGCAGATTTTTAAATACAAAGTAAATTAACTTAAAAAGTTTTTCTTTTCAACTAGAACATGTAACAGATGCATTAAGTTTTAACGAAGAAGAGATGTTTCTTTAAGATTTTATTCTTCAACATAAGAAGTTGTATATTTGTTTATGCATAGAAACATAAACGAAATATGTATGTTTGTAGAATACAGTTCTCCACAAAATTGAAACTACACAATTATTTATCAACAATATAAGCAATCGTTGGTGTATAAATACATACTCGTATTAATTCATAAGATATGTAGCAGCGGTTACCATAAATATATATCACAAAAATACTTTTTCTGTATTTTTTTATACCTTTCACCATGAGTGGCAAGGGTATATATAAGTTTGTCATTCCGTTTGTAATTTCTATATTTTTCATTTGCGACCCCACAAAGTATATATATTCTGGATCGTTATACATATATAGCGAAGTCGATATAGCCGTGTCCGTCTGTATGTTGAAATCAACTTTCCGTAGACCCCAAATAACTTACAAACATAATTGATACATCATTTTACATACATCAATTTTTTTATATTTTTTTCACTAATAAATTTAAATAAAAATTAAAAAAAAGAATTTCGAAAAAAAATGTAAACAATTTTGAAAAAAAAAAAAATTTTAAAACAATTTGAACATTTTTTTTTTTAAATTTTGAAAAACTCTTTTGAAAAAAAAAAAAAAAAATTTTGTTTACCTAAAAATATTTAAAATTTTTATTTTAAAGTATAATTTGGTGAAGGGTATATAAGATTCGGCACAGCAGAATAAAGCTCTCTTACTTGTTTAAATTCTAATTAATTTTAAGTTGAGTTAAATTATATTTGAAACGTGCTGTGAAGAGCATTTTTTATGCTCGAATAATCTCTGTATTAATATGTTTCAGAAAGTAATAAAAATATTGTACATTTGCAAAAATTTTATTCCAGAGGCTAAGATTTTGTATGTGGGTTTTTGATAAAAAAAAAATAAATTTTCTAATAATCAATTTTAAAGTCACCTATTTTTGTACCCCTACAATTGTCCATACAAATTGGGTCTTATTTCATAATTTGTTGTTATGAATTATTTCATTATGAAATAACTCTATCATGAAAAACACAACTTTTCTGGTTTTTAAAATTTTGCATTATTCAGGACTTTATGATAGATAGAGGGTTTTGATTCTCAAATATATACAATGTGTATGTATGAAAATGTTCAGATAGAGCATAGATTACAACTAGATGGGTAACTGAGAGCCAAAAACCTATGTTTTTTATTTTTTTAAAAATAGTTTTTCAAAATTTAAAAAAAAAAAAATTAAAAATTTTTTTTTTTCAAATTTGTTTAAAATTTTTTTCGAAATTGTTTTTTTTTTTTAATTTTTAAATTTATTTTGTCTTGATTGTAATTATTAAAGAAATCATTATTTAAATTTTCTCCATCTAACGGCTTTTTTACGATCGCATCGTAGATGATAATATAATAGTACACACTTTTTAATTCCAGTTTTAACCATAGAGAATAGACATAGAGCGGAAACTCTCCTGTCAAAGACCTAACTCAGTTGTCAGAACCTATGTCAGAACCTCAGTTGTCAGAACCAGAATGTATTAGTAAAAAAAACTATGTGAAAACAAAAACAACACTCGTATGTGCGATTATTTTGAGTAACTTTTTATTTGAGTTTTTTTCTAGTTTCCGCTCTATGTTTCTCTATGGTTTTAACCGTTTATTTTTATGCCATAGACATTAATTAATTTTAAAAATGTTCAAAAGAGCGTTGAATTGATCGATAATTATTTTATTATTTTTCTTAAGGAATTTCAAAAGCTTTGTATAATTCTTTGAGCCAAATAATAAAGTTCTTCAGGAACATATAATAAAATAATTATCGATCAATTCAACAGTTTTTACGCTCTCCTGAAAAATTTGCAATTCCCCTTAAGTTCTTTTGTCAAAAGTCCACAGATATTTTCCAAAAACAAAAAGGTAAAATATTTTCATGGTAATTCAATTTAGAATCGGCTTTGTATGTAGGAGCATAAATATGTTTAAAATTACATTTAAAGATACTGGAATTACCATTTTACTCTCAAGTGAATCTTCAATCATCTATTTAGATTTTTATTTATATTTTTCTATTTTCTGGTGTTTTTTACGTTCTTAAATATTATTTCAATTAATTTTAATTTTTTCTCAGATGTCAGAAACTCACCACCATTTCATTATTGCTTTCGGTAATGAATTTCGAATTAATTTGTATTGTACTCAGTTATTCAGTTAAGTTTTTTATTACAAACAATTTTATTATTACAACAACAATTATTTTGGATTTGAAGCGATCGAAAGTAAATTCAATTCAGTTGTAATATTCGAATTAGTTAAATTAAAGTTACCAATTTTTCAATTTTTGAAATTATGATTCGATTGCCATTGTGATTTTGCATTTCTAGACATTGAAAATGGGTTGTGTTTATATGTTTTCTGTGTGTATGATTCAAATTAAAAAAGTGTATTTCGTATGATACAAATTATAAGCAACTGGAAGCATCGAGAAAGTTTAATTAAAAGACCGCACTTCTAATTATTGTATATTAATGCAAAATATAAAACATACTACGCGTTCTTATTTACTTAGATACAACTTTTTTCCATAATGATTATAATTGTGATTTAAACTTACCATAGAACGAATACAATACTTCCGATGTTGCCCTCATCTGTCGGATTGTATGCTCTGCCATTGTGTGGTTCTGTGAATCTCCTGTAATTATTAATTGCACAAAATTGAAAATTAGATAAAGCGCTATTATCTAAAACAAATCTTCAATAGATAAAGAACATTTTTATTGGAGACAATAGAACCATTGTCGCGTTTATACCGATCATTAATTTTCAGTTGAAATGAGCTGAACATTTAAAACTAATGGAGGATACACATATACTTAGTATAATGTTTGTTTTTGATATACAGACGTACATTCTTAGCAATTTTATGTTTACTCACAACATTTACACATACATATATACATAAGAACAAAACTATGTACATAAGACCTGCACTTAAAAATAGATTTACTTTGGATGGGTGTTATTTTGTTCCTGAGTAGCTAAACTAACTTATTTTAGGACAATCGGATAACGAGAATCAATGCCGGAAGTTAATTGAATGTTTTAAAATTTAGTAAACAATGGTACGTTTTTTAATCATCCGGAAATATAAAAAACTACCGTTCCAGCAAGGTATACTTAAGACGTTAAAATCAAAGGAAAAATAATCAAGTTATTAACATTTTCCCACACAATATATTCAACATATATTCACCGCATTGTTTGCCTTGTTTACACACTTTTTTTTTGCATGCAAAAGCTCTGTAAAGAATTATTATCTACACAGAATTGAGGGTAAATTAAGCGTAAACTAAAAATGTTTGCTTAATATGTTTATGGTTTGCTAAATTGAATACCAATATCTTGGTTATTTTTCATTTGTCATCCATGTTTTATATCTTGTTGGAAAGATAATGTAGATGTTAAGGATTATTCCAGAAAAGTTTTATTTATTTTTTTTTTTTCAATTTCATTTTTATACCCTTCACCTTCGTGAGAAGGGTATATATAAGTTTGTCACTCCGTTTGTAATTTCCACAATATAATTTTCCGACCCTATAAAGTATATATATTCTGGATCTTTATAGATAGCGGAGTCGATTAAGCCATGTCCGTCTGTCTGTCTGTCTGTTGAAATCAATTTTCTGAAGACCCCAGATATCTTCGGGATCCAAATCTTCAGCAATTCTGTCAGACATGCTTTCGAGAAGTTTGCTATTTAAAATCAGCAAAATCGGTCCACAAATGGCTGAGATATAAGGAAAAAACCAGGGCAACCTCGATTTTTTATATATTTTTTGACCTATATCTGGATTACTAAGTCATTAATATAGACAATATGGATATCTAATGATAGATATTTCAAAGACCTTTGCAACGACGTATATAAGACCATAGTAAGTTGGACCTACAATGGGTCAAAATCGGGAAAAAATTTTAACCAGTTTTTTTTTCACCAAAAGTTTTTTTTCGCTAAATATTAAAAAAAAATTTTAAATTTAAAAAAAAAAAATTTTAAATTTTAAAAAAATAAAAAAAAATTTACATAAAAAATTAAAAAATAATAATTCGAAAAATGTTTTTTTCAAAAAATGAAAAAAAAAACAACTGGAAAAAAAATAAATTTTGTTTACCTAAAAATATTTAAAATTTTTATTTTGAAGTATAGTTTGGTGAAGGGTATATAAGATTCGGCCCAGCCGAATATATCTCTCTTACTTGTTTTTTATTGTATCTTCATTATTTAATGAACTAATAACAAGTATTTCAAATCTTATATCTAATAATTATAATTTAATTAATCCAGCCAGTGCCGGACGAAAAATTGTTTATTCATTGTTGCTTTGATTAAATAGTCTTTGGATTAGGTCTGCGTGGCCACGGTTATCTAATAAGTTGCGGGCCAGTGGGTTTGGGTGAATTTCAAGTTTTTTTCAAATATTTTTCCCCATTTTTCGTGATCTCAGTTTTTAAAAGGGGCACGTTTAGACCTTTGTGTATATTCGCGTTTTTGATATACCAGGGGGCATTCTTAAAAACTTGTTTTGGCGTCTTTGGATTTTTTCTACATTTGTCGCTGAGGCCGTACCCCATAGCTGTATGCCATAACACCATATCGGTTTTATGATCATGTTATAAAGTAGAAGTTTACAATCTAAACTAAGCGTAGAGTTTCTGCCAATGAGCCAATTAATTTGAATTGATTTCAATTTCATTTGAGTTAACTTTGCATCTATATGGCTTTTCCATGTAAGACGACGATCGAGATGTATTCCGAGGTATTTAACTTCCGATTGTTTGATTAATGTTTGCTTATTGATATGAATAGGGGGGCATGATTCTCTACGCAATGTAAATGTTATATGTGTACATTTTTGTTCGTTGACTTTGATTTTCCATTGTTTTAACCATTTTTCTAATTCAAATATGTGATTACTGAGGGTTTTCATGAATGCTTAGAGTAGCAGTATCATCAGCAAATGTTGATTTATGAGTGCGATTGTTAGTTGGCATATCAGACGAATATATCAAATATAAAAATGGTCCCAGGATACTGCCTTGGGGAACTCCAGCTTCAATGGGTTGGGGACTACTTAAAAAGTCTCCTTCTTTAACTTTAAATGTTCGACCAGTTAAATAGCTTTCCAATAGCTTATGTGTGTTTGCGGGTAGATTTTGACTCAGTTTGTATATTAAACCGCATGAGAAATGTCGATGAAGAGAGTGGAACAATATTTATTTTCCTCAAACGCTTTTCTTACAATATTTACAAGTCTATGGGTTTGTTCGATAGTACTGTGTTTTCTTCTAAATCCAAATTGATGATTCGGAATACAATTGTTTTCAATTAACATCGGGTACAACTTGTTCATGAGTATCTTCTCAAATAGCTTTGATATATTAGACAATAGGCTGATTGGTCTATATGATTCTACTTTTGTGTGATCTTTTCCCGGCTTAGGTATCATGGTAACCAGTGAAACCTTCCATTCTGGAGGATAATATTCAAGGCGTAATATAGCATTAAAAATAAAAAGAATTATTTTTATTACTATCCGGGGTAGCTCCATAAGCATCTTGTTACTGATTTTTGTCAATACGAGGTGCTTTCTTGGAGTTTTAATCAATAATAGCGTTTTCGATCTCTCGAATCTCAAAACGTAGGGGTACGGCTGCTCCAAAATGGGGTACAACAGGTGGCAACTCAATAGTTTCATTTGATGTGTTCGGGGTAAATACTTGCTTCAAATGATTAACAAACAGATTCCCTTTTTCAGTATCATTTCTTGCCCAACCGCCACTTGAATTTCGCAAGGGGGGCTTACATTTAAATATTAACATTTTTTGTAGGAATCAAAAATGAATATATTTTATAGGGATGGGTCTAATAATTTACATACACATGTTTGTATGTATCATTAAAAATGAAAATGGGAACTATTCGCAAGGAAGAAATTAACATAAAATTGCATTTAGGTACTCCAGTTATTGTGTAGTAATCATTATTATTTAGTACATGAAAGTGCTGCAAGTACTTGATGTAACTATGTAGGTATGTACATACATATGAATGTGTAAATGGATTTGTGTTTGATTGTAAGTTCTCTCTCACTTACATACATATTTACATGCATGTATAATAATAACAGATAAAAAATATGTACAACATTTCCCACCTTAAATGCTCAGTACATACTTGAGTAAACATTGTATAAAATCGCATTATGCGAAAGCGAAGGTCATTCAAATTAAAACCAAAAACTACTGCAGTTTGTTCTTCAAGCACACAAAAACAAAAATTGACACAGTATGATTACACTTGTTGGTTTAGTTGTTGTATGGAGCGTACTCTAAGAGGGAGAAATATGTACATACATGTTCGTATATCAGTCTTGGGAAGACTGCGTGTGGTGCACTTAAAATTCTTTTTCTCGCACAAAGATTTTTATGTTTTATAATTATTATTATAATAATAATAATTCATTCATTCCTCGAAGAATTACCAACATTTAAGAGTTTAACGCAGTCAATTCAAGTTTTATTTTAACCATTTTCCCTAGAAAGTAAACATTAATGTTTTGACTTTTCACCATGATCCTGGTTGTCACATTTCATTTCTCTTGGCTTGGCGTTGTCTCATGTATTTATTTTTGTATATGTACAGTATCCTATGTAAGTTGTATGTATGTATGTATGTAAGCCAGTACAAGTACGTATGTATGTATAAATATGAATGCATGTGCTTACATGGGAATGAAACATATTATAAACCACGTTACTTACTAAAAAGTGGCTTGTCTGACAAAAGGATGAGTGCTTAAAATAACCCAGTTAACAAGAATTATGTCGTAGAACTTTCTGTCAGAAAATGTTGCTCTCATATCTTACGAAATATTGATGTAGTACCAAAAATGTTTATATAGTATTGAATAGGTATTTTAAATGCCTTTAATTTGATACCAAAACGATCAAAAATAAACATCATTGTAGCTGAATTTTATTCTAAAAGAAAACGCTAAATACACTCAATTGTATATCATGAATTTTTGTATATGTATCTTAGGGTTCCTTCTAGGAAATAATTAGTGGGAATATTTTTATTAGAAATTTCTTTGTCTTTGGCAAACAATTTCGGAAATGTTTTTATAAGATTTCTTATTAAAATTCCAAACCCATATAAGATAGTAATAAAACAAATATTTTAAATATTTGGGATATTCAAATAGGTCACATTGTCCTAATATACATATTATGATAACTTAAACTAATTGTTGTTGTGCTTCAAACAAAAAAGTGTTATTTATAACAAAACTTTTTTGTTTGAAACACAAAAAAAATTTGTTTAAAGTAGCAGACCGTTTGAATCCCCTAATTGTAAAACAATTTAATTTGCTAGTGAATTGGTTAAAAATAAATTAATATTTGATGTATCTTAAAGGATTAATGTTAAAGATTAACCCCCATATGCATAAACAATTTATAAATTTATCAAAGGTTTATAAAACAAATTTTGTATGAAAATTTAGTTTGGGGGTAAAAAATAACAATATTTAATAAATATGATGATCAGGGCACAAAAATATTTTTAAAAAACAAACAAAAATGCTTAAAAACTGGAAAACATTCCAAAAACAATTAAGGCCTTATTCATAATGAAATTTTAAATTTATCAAAGGTTTAAAAAAATTATTTTGTATGGAAATTTTGTTTAATAAGCCTTTTTTTTATAAATTAAGGGGGTTAAACTTTTACCCCCATATGCATAAACAGTTTATAAATTTATCAAAGGTTTATAAAACAAATTTTGTATGGAAATTTTGTTTGATAAACCTTTGATAAATTTATAAACTGTTTATGCATATGGGGGTTAATTTTGTTTTTTCTTTGTTTAAAATTTGTTTTACTATTGAATTATCAAAAATTCGTTAGGAATTTGTAAATAGGTGTCTTGTCCTTCTTTTAGAGTAGTATGTATGGTATTAGTGTGACACATGGTATAAACAGCACTGAAAATCGTAATCAAAATAGAATATATTAACCAGTGCTGAAAATGTTTTGAATTTTTATATCCTTCACCTTCGTGAGAAGGTTATATATAAGTTTGTCATTCCGTTTTAAATTTCCACAATATAATTTTCGGACCCTATAAAGTATATATATTCTGGATCCTTATAGATAGCGGAGTCGATTTAGCCATGTCCGTCTGTCTGTCTGTTGAAATCAATTTTCTGAAGACCCCAGATATCTTCGGGATCCAGACATGTCAGACATGCTTTCGGAAAGTTTCCTATTTAAAATCAGCAAAATCCGTCCATAAAAAACGGAGATATGTGCACAAATCCGAGACAACCTATGTTTTTGGCCTATTTTTTATCTATATCTCGATTACTAAGTCATTAATATAGACAATATGGATATCGAATGATAGATATTTCAAAGTCAATTGCAACGATGTATATAAGGCTATACAAAGTTGGACCTACAATGGGTCAAAATCGGGAAAAATATTTTTTAACCCGAATTTTTTATACAAAAAACATTTTTTTGTCACAAATTTGTTTCACTAATAAATTTTTAAATTAAAAAGAAATTTTTTTAAAAGAATTGGAAAAAAATTTTAAAAAACAATTTCGAAAAAAAAAATTTAAAAACTCCTAAAAAAAACTTTTAACGTTTTTATCCATTTATGCACAATTCTTGGGAAAAGATTTACTATACATTTTATAGACATCTAGATTTACCGAACACTTGAAATCCGTACATATTTAGACAAATTTAGTAATGCAATACAATTTCAGCTTTTTTTAGATCCATAAATAGTGAGATAACGATACCCACTCTCTTCCGAGGCCAACAAACTTAAACTTTTTATAGCATTATAACAATTTTATTAAAGAGGTTCTTAAAAAAAGATAACGACAGCTATTGATGATAATTTAAAGGATATCTATATATATGATAGATTTCCTTAAATCTCCGTGCCTGCAATTTCAGTTCTCTACTCTAGAACAATTTTCACAAAACAAAAATACCTTATTCAATTTTTGTGGATTTTAGAAAGAAACATTGGAAATTAATTAATATCATTTCCAAGCATAGTGAAATATTTCAACACCTAACATTTCGCAATATGTATTTTAATGAAACATTTCAAATATTTTATTCCTTTTATATACTTTACATTCGGCTGTGGTCGGGCAAATTATATAAGTATAACTCGAAAATTGTTAAATTTTATATATTTTTAGAAAAATGTTTCTTTATATACTTACATATATATTTGTTTAGATTAAACCGAAACACTAGTTAATTTAATGTTATATTTGTAAGAGTCCGACCGCAACATTTATAAAGAAGGAAGATAGATTATGGAATTTAAAAAAAGAAAAAATCTGTTTAAGATGAGTCTACATAATTATTGGAGTTCGCAAATTACGTTATTTTGTAAACATACCTCTTCATGATTGATTGCAAGAAAAAGTGTTTACTGGGAAAGCTGTGAATGTGTATGAGTAGGTATCTGTGAGAACGAAATTCAGTTGTATCCACAATATCTGAAGCAACAGCAAACACACACAAGGGGACACTCATAATCAAAGCAATCAACGTTTGGACGTTTTTAATACTTTTGTTTTATCCCTTTGAGTGTTATGTCAAGAGTCCTTCCAGCAAGTGAAACTTTCTAGCTGGCAATCACATGAAAAAGTTCAACAACACGCAAAACTCTCTAGAGATATTTTCATTCGCTGTAACGACAACAACGATGATGTAGCTCCACAATAAGCACAAATTGAAATTTATGCGTGTGAAATTTTAAAACGAGAATAGCAGTCAGTCTCCAACTCCATATTACATGACTTGCTATTCCAGACACATTGGGAATTATCGCTGACCCCCTCACTCTACGTCATTACGCATTTCAATTAGACCGCTGAGTCGAGTGGCGAGTTGACAGCATAAAACTTACAACCACCGAAAATTTCCTTCAGCGAGATAGATGTGTTGCAAGCATGTTTACCACAACATTTTCGGGGTTTAAATGTCATAATTAAGCACAGCAAATTTCATTATCATCTGAATATCATTTACACATCATTTGCATTTGCAATTTACATACAATTTCACAAACATCAACGAAATAAACTTTTGAATCCAATCACAAATGCACACATACACACTCACTCACTCACATACGAGTATCTATGAGTTGAGTAGATGCGTATTCCAACATGAGTGAGTGCCAGTGTGCACAAGAAAATATTATTTGTTGAGCAACAAATTAAATCATTGAATTGAATTGCAATGAAATGAATTGTGCTAAATAAATCATACACAATAATTGACAAGTTCACGGCAACGACAAATTCTTTGGAAAATCAATAAAAATTATTTGATCCTGATTACAACTTCAACAGTGCGTTGTTAATGAATTGTACCCAAATGCTGTGGTTTTTAATTTTTTGCTTCAAAGTTTACATGAAATATATTTCCTGTGGTCAGTTTCCAGCTTAGTTATTTAAGAGTTTAATATGAGTATTGGTTACAAACGTTTTTTATGTATATTTTTAATATTTACATACTGCACAATAATTGATAACAGTAACTTAAATTTAAGCGTAAATATTTGGAACTATCTTTAACTTTTCTCTGTCAATCTAAAAGCTTTCTTTCGACAACCTGTAGTTCTTTAGGTAAGGTCAGACACAGCTAATATTTGACGATTATCGTCAAATATTTCATTGTCTGAATCTGACCACAATAAAATTTAGAATAAACAACAAAACAGATGATTTTCGTCAAACAAATTTATTTGTTGGGAAACAAAATATTTTCTTAATGTGAACATAGTGTGACCACTAGCTATATAAATACATAAAAAATATATAATTTGAGCTCACAAATCCTTTTAAGGTTAACGCACTTATTTCGAATTGTAAAACAATTATTTTATTAAAGTTTTATTGAATTTTGTTATCAGAGAGTGAATTAAATTTTTCACTTTTTGTTTGAGCAAACTGCTCCGAAAATTAATCAGTAAATATATTTGCCGTGTGGTCACACTATATCAAATACTTTCATCAAATAATTGTTTGATCAAATAGAGCAAACAAAGAAAATTATTTGCTCAACATGGCGGATTAAAAAGGAAATTATTTAAATATTTTTGGTACTAAATAAAAAACAAAATTGCACTACTTTTTATTCTTTAACTATAGTACATATCAATATTTCTTGTAAGTTTGTTATTTAAATTATTTTCACTAAAAAAATGGCATCAATAAATGAAGTCTTCTTCTTCACATAAAAGTCATTCAGCCTAGAATGACATACTGGGAGAAAAACTAATTGAAGACATGAAGTCTATGTTGCGATTTTTGCATTTTTATGCGATTTATACATTTAACATCGTTTGATTATTTTTTATACATGGAGTTTTTCTATTTACAAAATTTAAAATTGCTCAAATGTATGGAGTATTTATTGAATTTAAAATCATAGCAAATAGTTAAGACATACATAAATATTATGATTTGATTGCAATTAAAAATTCATTCTTAAACAGTATGATCTGTTTAATTTTTTTTAATCCGAATATAATATTTGTGAACATTCTGAATGAAAAGTATAGCTTCATCCAAAGTATAACAAATAGTCCGACTCTTTTTTTCAATATTACTCTCTCACATAAATGAGTTCCGTGTGAATTCAACACCCTTGTGAAAAATGTACACATCAAATGTCTCGAAATTTTAAGAAAACATGTTCGACTAAATACAGTTCAATTCTCTTTAATTCTTTAAAACACAGAATTTTATAATTTTATTTTACACTTCTAGCACATTTTCATTTCGATTTGCGTCCAATATATAGTCAGGTACTGCTATCAAATAGTGTGACTACTTGCATATACTTTGGTTTCAACATTTTAAAAATATACTTTTTCTTTTTAACAGTTCGCTTATTTGATTATTGATAAAGTTCATCATAGTAATATTGGTTTTCTTTGAATAATGCGATTTTTAGGTCTAAATCCAAACAAAGCCAAAACAAAAACAATAAAATTCCAAAATTGTTAATTATATTAGGGATATTTTGTAGATTTTAAGTACAATTATACCTACAAATTTTAATACGTTCATAGTAATATAATTTAATAAATAAACTTTTAATAATTATATTATTAAATTTTTCAAGCTTGAGTTCTTTTCGCGATTTGTTTTCATTATTTAGCGATTTTTAATTTAATATATAGCAACACTACTTTTGCGATAACACATGATGCAACAGCTGTTATTTGACGCTGTTTGATCTTACAAATGAATTGCAAGATCAAATAAAAAATTACCCAAAATTGAGGAAAATATTGGTCACATTACATGAAAGTTTTCTTATCGGCAAATAAATTTGTTTGACCAAATTCAGCTGTTTTCTTGTTTGCCGTGCAAAAATATTTTCTGTTCAAACTAGGAACATAAAATATTTGACGTTTAAATAAAAGTACTGAAATTTCACAATTCTTTCAAATGTAAAGCAAAATCTAGTAGTATTTTACTTTCTAGATATGTATTTTTTATTGATGAAAGATATTAAAGTTCTTTTACAGCTTTATTTAATAATTATTTAGAAAAATATTACCATAAATGTGACCACAAGACAAACATATTTTCCCCTTCGTGTGTTTGATAGTATTTCGGTGTAGTTAGATTAAACAAATATGATTCAAAGATTCAAAGATTTATTAAAAAAAAAAAATCGATTCTGCTCACTATGCTGTGCTATAGTTTATTAATGTTTCAAGTTTTCGGACAATATTTATAAATTTAATGATATAGAATTTGACGGTTTGGAAAATTTAACTTTGACCCAAATGCATGCAAATATATGCATATTACTTACTTATGTAAATATGTTCTTTCTTATAAAAACTTTTAAAATTATGCTCACCAAAAATTATATAAAATCACAAAAACAATTTGAAAGCACTGATAATTTACATATGTATATTGAAGTTTTCGCTTTTGATGTTATAAAACACGACTAAAAAAAAGTGGAGGGTAATGTGGAGTAGTATTTAATACATAAAATTCATGAACTAGCTAAGCCATTTAAAAAAAATTTTCAGTATATTTTAAATAATAATACTGGCTTCGAGGGGTAAGAATTAAGAGAAAAACTATGTAAAATAATTTCAAAGTTTATAATAAATAGAGAATGAATGAATGATTGACAAAAAAATGTTGTCCACGAGCATTAATTTCAATACAAGAATAAAAAGCCAACATATCAATTACTCATGAAAGCATGTACGACAAAGCAGTGTTATCATACCTTCAATAGTTTCTGAAAAAACATTGGACCCATAGTCCATAATACCCGAAGTTACTATATATTACTAACTAGCTTGACCCGGTGCGCTTCGCTACCCCTGTCGTAGTCTATGTTGGAAATTTCAATAAAATCGTTTCGGCCGTTTAGTATTTATTGTTTAAGAACTAAAGGTACCAATTTTACCGGTTTTCCCCCTGTTTACCCCTTTCTGGTCCAAGTATTGAAAAAAGTTATAGCCTATTGACGCTTCCAAGTAAGGATCTATCTACGTTCCAAATTTCAATAAAATCGATTCAGCCGTTTAGGCGTGATGCTCAAACAAACAAACAAACAAACTTACAAAGACATTTATATATTTATATAGATAGATTAAGAACTTTCTAAACTTTAGGCGTCAGCCATTACATACATGGACCATTTCATTTATACTATCGTTTTTGATCCGCAAACGATATCATATATGATAATTTATATCGTTTGGTTTATTTTGATATTGTAAATCTTCCATTATTTACCAAATAGTTTAGTATATTTTCAGCGAATTTTCAAAATTTGTATATAAATTAGTTTATTGATATGTTTTTATTGTATATCGAGAACAACTTTTGAACCCTTAGGATGAAACCGAAAAAAGTTAATTTTCAACCTCCTTGCGATATCACCAATATATCATGGAATTTAGATAAACAAAATTGATGTCAAAGAAAAAATAATTTTGTGTAGAATACCAGTACAAAAATGTTTTTTTTAATTTTAATCTCCATTTATGCAATATTCACCAATAAGAAAAATAATACAGAATAACCAAAAACCCATATATGTTTTATCAATTACATTTTTCGCAGCAACAAACCAAAATGTAAATTTAGTTCCACTGTTTAAGTTTTATATATACTTAGTTATAACTTATTTGTATTAAATTTTATTACAAAACCAACATTTTTAAGAGATTCATGCTAGTTAAAGTTATTTTCGGAAGTGGGCCTTCTATGGGAGTTATGACTAATTATGAACCGATCGTCACAAAATTTGATGGTGCGAGTCCGGCTTTTATAAAACTTATTTGTGCTGAATTTGGATTGGATATCTATATAATTAAGATATGCCTTTTTAAATTTGTTCAGCTAGTAAAAAATTAATTTAGCTATTAGCCATTTTTATATCGAAATGTTTAGGTTGATCTTGAATTTACTGATACTATTGTTTATGTTACTTATGTTCTAAAACATTATTTTAAACCAAAATTTTTTTAAACCCTTGTCATTGGTGGTGTAGTATTCAAAAATATTATCATTTAAGTATAAATAAGTTTTATTAGTAATATCCAAAATGGAACAAGTTCATTTGGGTTAGTTCCTTGACCTTTTGCAAAGCGTCTAAATGGAATTAATTTGCCACATAATAGGCCAACACCATGTCAATATGACAGGTTTGTTTCATATAAAGTGTTAGAATTAGAACCGGTCCATATCATGGAACTAGTTCTATGTCAGTTCCCTTCCCACTATGGTGTATATTTATATCAAATGAAATTCGATTTGAAAAATTGCAAATTGTAGGATTTAAACGGATATGGTAGATTTTTTGCAAACATTTGGTAGCATCAAACATTTTCCAATGGCAACACTGATGCCCGTTTTATTTACTTACATATTTGTATGTGCTCGCGAGTATGCTCTTGTATTCGAATTATATTTGAAAGGAAACAAACAATGTCTGACGTTCATACTAATTCTCAGCAAAATATTCAAGTACGAGTTCATTATTTGAATTGTTTTTGTTTTGAAATGTAATTGAACGCGAATGAGGTGAAGATTGCAAGACAACTTGAAGAAATTGTGAGATTTTGTTTGTGTTTCTCTCTTTAGCGTGTTGTTGCGATCGTATACGAAACAAATCAAATAAAAATAAAGTTTGTCTACAAAAACAGACACGAAATGTTTTAGTACTCACATCACAATCAGTTAAAAAGGTTTTGTTGTAGTACAATACGTAAGTACGTCTACACATACATATGTATGTATGTAGATAAAATCGAAATGAATTTTTTTACATTATTTATAATTGTAAATCAATTGACAACAAAGCATATTTGAAAACTAAACTCACAGAAGTACATATAACATACATTTACGGTATTTGAAACAGTGTTGTTAAGTATATTCTAAGTAAACCCTCTAAAAGTGAAAAATATACCCTCAACCATAGAGAATTATACATAGAGACGAGACACTCTGATTTGTTAAACTAAAATACAATAAATCATATGTTTGATACAACAAAAAAATACATTGACTGGCATGTATTTTGTTGTTGCAAGAGTTAGGTTTTTGACAACAGACTTGTGATTAGTGTTAAAAACACTTAATATTTTCAACCCCACTTCAAATACGCAAATGAAAACTAATAAAGTGTTTTTAGTCTAACACTAACAGTTGCCAAAAACCTAACTCATGCAACAACAAAATAGATTTCAGTCAATGTATTTTCTTGTTGTATCAGACATACAATTTATTGTATTTTTGTTGGACAATACGGTGTGTATCGTCTCTATGTGTAATTCTCTATGACCTAAACCATAGAAAAACACATAGAACGGAATGAGAGAAAAAATATTCTCTTTTCACACATATGTGTGTTACAATAACCAATTACATGGCAATACATTCTCATCAATTAGGATTTTGACAACAGAACAGTTACCTATCTAGTTGTCATCTATGCCCTAAGCCCTGATTTTATACAGAGATACCAAAAAGAAAACTTATGTACACATAATCACTTTATAACATAAGTATACATATAAAAAAAGATCTAAAGATCTTTAACAAAAATATTAAAATTTTGTTGATTAAACCAAATAAGCATTAATTAGAATTCTGTCAAGACGTGGAAAATCCTACACTTGGCAACTCTGATTCTTTTACGACAACATATATGTATTTAAATTTGAATATTTAATTTTTGAAGCAGACTTTGCGGTCATAGTGTCATTATTTATGGATGTTTGAAATTGTCCACTTGTGTTCTGTTTTATTTTAGTTAAATTTTGTGGGTATATTTTGCAGTGTACAATTATTTATTTCCTGTTTGTGGAAAAAATGATTAGCTTTAACTGTAATCTTTAAAACTTCAGTTATTATTTCGACCAAACAGCACACTTTTAAAACGTCTTTGGTTTAAAATATAATCCATATAAATGTCTTTGTAAGTTTGTTTGTTTGAGCATCACGCCTAAACGGCTAAATCGATTTTATTGAAATTTGGAACGTATATAGATCCTTACTTGGAAGCGTCAATAGGCTATAACTTTTTTCAATACTTTTACCAGAAAGGGATAAACAGGGGGGAAAACTGGTACCTTTAGTTCTTAAACAATAATCACTAAACGGCTGAACCGATTTTTACTACGACAGGGGTAGCGAAGCGCATCGGGTCAATAAAATTATAGAAATATAAAATTGTTTATATTTAAGGAAAAACTTATTTGATAAATAAAAGCATTCACGCACTCCACCTTAGATTTTGTTTAAAACTGCATTTGCATTAAAAATTTTTGTAGCTTTTTTATTAAAATCTTTAATAAAATCAGGAAATTTAAAAAAAATTGCCAAAAATTTATATTTTTTATCTTTGCTGGAATTCATCATATATTTAAGCGGTCTTTAAAGTGATATTCGGAAGAGGATCTTATATGGGAGCTATCACTAATTATGGACCGATCATAATAAAATTTGGTGACATGAATTCCGTGTCAATAAAACTTATTCGGAGCAAAATTTATGTAGATACCTGTATAAATTAAACATTTATGACCAATAAGTCCAATTGTATGGGGGCTAGGTGAAATAATGAACCGATTAGAGCCAGTTTCAATAGGCTTCGTCCATGGTACGAGAAAATTATATGTACCAAATTGTATTGAAATATCTTCAAAATTGTGACCTGTACTTTGCGCACAAGGTTTACATGGACAGCCAGCCATGCAAACCTTGTGAAAGTGATTCTGAGTGCATCGATATTCTTTAAGGTGGGTGTTAGACTAATATTTTTGGACGTTATAAACATCAGCACAAACGCAATATACACTTCCCACTATGGTGGTGTAGGGTATAATCAGGACATTTGAATTTTGAAAATAAAACAGCTATTTTTATGAAATAGATCAGAAATAGTAAATAAATCGATTATTAATTATCGGTGAGTTAGGACTGTGTGCTTTAAAGGTAATAATATATATTATGGATCCTTATAGTTAGTGAAGTTGATTTAGCAATGTTGAAATTGGTTTTCCGAAACCCCAAGATTACCTACGGAACCACGTGTGGTATCAATATATTAGATATACATAGGTATTGTATTGCAAATCGTCGCATAAATGTATGATATATAACAAAAACCTATTAATAATTCCCACGATTCTTTACCCAAAATGTGTAGAACTAAAATATTAAAATCTGTCAAAAAAATGATTTGTAAATATAATGATAAAAATCATCAACTAAGGCTCTTGAAGGCATTTTTCATATCCCGCACAAAATCTTAACTCTAATATAGCGATGTGAGAACAAACAACCTATAAATTTTAAAATCGTTTAAGCTATTTTGAGGTACGAAACGAAATATAACACAATAGGTTGCAACTGTTTGTTATTGAAATAATTTTGCAATTGACTGTGAGCAGTATTTTAAGCAACTTTACAATGCTGTATGCAAATTAGGTAACAGCTGATATACAGAATTATTGGTCACGAAAATTTACAAAAAGATGTTTGATTATTTTGTGAAATTGTTTTAAAATGCCACGAAATAACCCAGAACCATTTTTATTTCATATGGCTTCCACTTTTTAATACTTTATTTAGAGTTGTCGACTCCATTACTTGAATTTTGTTTGACGATACCCTAAAAAAAGTTCCAAAAAACCACAACCAGGTGGTGCAAATCTCATAAAAACTTTCTATCACAAACCATCAAAAAGTTACGAGGCTTCAAAGTTATTTTATAACAAGAAAATAATAATTGGTAAAATTGTGATAGAAAGGAAATATTGCTACCGTTTTGCTAAGCTAAATATTTTTGCTCTTTTACTTAGTGTAGGGTATTATATGGTCGGGCTTGATCGATCATACTTTCTTACTTGTTTTAATTTATTTTAAATAAATCCATATTGTACTTCAATGTCACATATTGGCGCGAATTGCCTTCTTCAATTGCTGCAGTAGAACACAATAAATATTGGTGTATTGTTAACATATATATTGGTGCCTATCAGACTTTCACATGGTTGTCGTACCAGGGTTGCATTTGATTGGGCCTAATAAGCACAATATGTTGTGGTGTGGCGCCATTTATCTGCATTCTGCTGTTTTTCCAAGCATTAAACAGTTTTGATGTTTTTTATTTATTGTGCAGATTTTACATTTTAATTTTTTACTCCAAATTTTTTTATTTTAATTCCAATTTCTGAAGCCATAATTTTACACCATTTGCTTAATATAGAAGTGGCAAGGTTTTTATTTTTTGCACAACTAATCACAAAGGAATTCACACATTTGTATGTCTAAGAAAGTTATGTATACATGAGCCAATAAATTTTGAAATCACACGATTGGCATATAAAATAGAACAATAATTTCTGCATTGCGACAATCGTGTGATCCATAAGATGATATAAGTAAATGCAATAAGCAACAATCATTCGCAGCATTCGGAAAGCATCAAAATAAATGATTTTGTTTTATAAAAGGCTGAGAAAAAGTGCTCCATTTAATTTGTATTATTCTCACCCGTATTTACAATAAAAATTTAACTAAAAGTTAACACAAACTAAAATTTAACAAAAAAAAATAAAATTTAATTACAACTGAACTCATACACGACCTGTGTTTAACAAGAGGTTTATAAATATTTCGAATGAAAAATTTCTCTTATACAATTAGTGTTTATAAACCGATTTTTTTGAACTGGTTAATTTAAAATGTTGATTTTCGGTTAATGGGTTTTTATCATTCGGTTTTTAAAATTTGTCACTAAAATCAATAAATGAAAAAAAATAATTCAGATCGATTTAAAATCTTGATATATAAAGCTTTTTCCATAAAATTTTTCAAACATTAGAGTAATTCAAACTTGTTCTGAATCAATTCCACATTTTTAAACTATTAAAAATACTGAATGATGTAAAGAAATAATTCAAAAAATTTATGTTGTATCTTACTAAAATTCATTAAAAACTTACTGATGAGTAGGGGCGGATTTATAAGCAAATTCATATTTTTTCTCTAACATTAAAATACCGTGTAGTCTAATCGAATCACACATTTTTCTATAAAATGGCATCGATATTTTATGCCATATTTAGTTGATGATGCATATTTTGTTATATTTTACTTCAAAATGCCTATTTATATGCATATTATCCCAATTTTTAATAAAAATATATAGTTATTGTCATTTGGAAATATATTGTCTCGACAAAAAGTATTTTGTCGAAATTGGTATACAAATAACATCAAATGTTGTTGACAAACTCTATTCGACATTGAAAAACTGGCAGTAAGTCTCATTTCTCTATCATAAATTGAAAATTATCATTTCAAAACATTTTGTATCAAAAACATTTTTTTTTTTTTTGCACCGAAATTTCCATTTAACCCATTGAATAACTAAATAACGAAAAAATAATGGGTTCCATTTTAGCTTTAATTAGTTCGTAAACGTGTCTCTTATTAATGTGTTTAGATTAAAACAAGTTCGGTTACAGCATTTATTTGTTATTGTCTTTGAAAATTGACAGTTTTATTGGTACTGTGTTCAAGAATTGTTAAAAAATTTGTCTTATGGTCGTGAAAGGGTTAACAATTTTCATTACCGAAAGATTTTGTAACTTCACATACATACAAGGTTATCCCCCTTAATAGTTTGGGTTAAACGCAAGTCACATGATGGAGGCTCTATGGCTATATCCATCGTTTGCTCAGAAGAACAATTACAATTTTAAAACTTTAACTATTTAATTGTTAATATAAGTTATCTGCTGGTATGTTTCTGAGCTAAAATATAAATGCATAGTTTTAAAATTTATACTTTCCTATAATAAATGCATGAAAGTCACTGAATACCCTTGGCAGGGTAGAAAATGCATTCCAATTTGCCAATTGTCTAAATATTCAGTGATATTCTTTGAATTCTTACAGATTAATTATAATAAATTAATTAATTAAAAAATTTACTTTCAAATTACAGTGAGACCTCGATTATCCGTAATGGTCGGGACCGGGAGCATTCTGGATAATCAATTTTCCCGGTTAATTGAGTACCAAGTTTTAGTATTTTTTTATTGACAGTTTTTCGATAATGACATTTAAAGCTCCATATTGTGCACTGATCCATCGGTTGGATCAAAGTCGTCCAATTTGGTGGGATAATTTTCACAATAACGTTTTCAGCATTGAAATCCTGCACGTCTGGATCTTGTCCAATGGCAGAATGATTTTACCATCAGGTTAGTCTCTCCTTTGAGACCTTGTGTCAGTCTATGAAATTTTCATTATGGCAAGCCATACTTCCCTCAAGTAAACACTTTCCATTCTCCATAATCTCATTGGAGATGTCGTTTTTTTCTTAAATTTTGAGTGGAATATTTTAGACCTTCCATCACTGTTAAACCAGAAATTGGAGTTCCTTTTGTTTTTTCATAATGTCTAACACTCCTCATGCCAAAAGCTATCGAAAAATCGAGGGAATTCCCCTTTTTCGTTTTAAGCACATTGTGTTTGATTGTTCAAAAATAATCGAAAAAAAATTATAATCCCGGATAATAGAGATAATTACGGTTAATCGATGCAAACAAATTTAAACCGATCCAAAAACATTTTCTTTTTCATTAGCGGATAATTGATGTTGCCGGTTAATCGAATCACGGATAATCGAGGCCTCACTGTATATGAAATAATAATAAACCTTAAAATTGAAAATTAGGCACAAATGTCTGTGAATGAGTTAGAATTCACAAAAGGTAATTATAGTGGAACCTTTCTTTTGTATTTTCTATAATAATGGACACAGAAATATGAAATTAGACATTCATGATTCTGAGTAGGAATACAAAATGTGGGTCTTTATGGTACTGTTTTTATTCTAATAATACTTTTTGAATGAGCTAGAATCCACATTAAAATGAATCGATAAACATGAAGCTAGAGACATGTTTTCCTAAATTAGTATTAATTCACAAAGGGAGATTTAATAGTACTATTTCTTTCTTCCAATTGGGGTGGCGAAGTGCATCGGGTCAGCTAGTACTCCATACATTTATCGTATATTTAAAAGACTTTGTTACAAACATTTTGCGTTATTTTTTTTTTTTTAAATTAAATAAATAGTCATTTGAAGTTTAATTGTCAGGAAATACTCGTAATCAATATGTTGTGTCATGCTTTATCAACAGGTTTCCTTGCCTAGCCTGCGAAAGGTTTCCTGCTATATCATCTGAAGCAATTATTGTATACAATTTAAAAAATTGGATTAATAATTGGATGAAATTTTGAATTTTTCTACTGAAAATAGAATAAAAGTAAAAACCGAAGAATAATTGTCGGTTTTGGTTTTAGGCTTTGAAAAACCGCGGTTTCGGTTAAAACCGAACTGGAAACTCTAGATATATCTTGATATAACTTGACCATTATGTTCTTTACCATATTTTTATACTTTTTGATAATATTTTCATATTTTCTTAACGAAAATCTCACACTGATTAAATTATGTTGTGAAATCTAACAAAGATATAACAAAACAGAGCCTGTTTGTAAAAATAAAAAGTTTTCGGTTTCAAGACTGATTCCAACTCATTACGACATACATTTTTTTTAAAGAATATGTATTTAGATATCCGTTGAGATCTCCAAAAAATCTTCTTTTTAATAATATTTAATATTTGGAAATACTTTTGACACTGATCTGGATAATTGCTAATTAAACAACTTTCTTTTGATAAATTTGATAATTAATTTATAAAAATTATTCACATTCGCATTTTTTCTAGTAAAAATAAAGAAAAACTGAAATAATTCCGCATATAATGAAAAACCGGTAAGCTGGATTTTTACTAAAACCGTAATGCAGTGGGTTTTTTTATTGCCATTCTTTTCTTTGGAGTAATTCCAGAACTATTTGTTAGATCAATGACTATTGTCTGAAATAGTCTTCTAGCTACATGGAAGTGCTATAGATCAAATATAAATTACTTCTAAACGTTATAAAAGGACACTATTCCAAAGATAAGAACGTTTGTCTTGAAATCAAATTTGCAGAAAGTTAGAAAATTACATAAATTGCTAAAAAATACTATATACATATGTATTTTTTAGCATGGAATGGAAATCCAAGGGTGCGTTCCCTTAGGTTTGTCAGAGCCGAGCATTGGCAGAAAAGGTGATACACAGTATCTTCCTTTTCTTCATTATGGCAGCTTCTACAGTAAACATTGTACCGTAGGCCCATTCTTCTAGCATGTGCCCTAATTAAACAGTGTCTTGTAATAAAGGAGACAATTTGCCTTATTTGCTCACGACGGTAATCCACAAGTAGATTCGTCCTGCTGGCATCATATGCGGGCCAGGTCGACCTCGCTGTAGTATAGGAAGATTCATTAGTCCACCTGTTTTGTGCAGTCTCATATAGTATCTGCTGAACAGCCATCTTGCATCTAACAAGGGAGATACCAGAAAAGGGGTCGATTGCCTCATCATTCATTATCGCACCCCTTTTCGCCAAAGCGTCTGCTGTACAATTACCCTGATTTCCATCGTGTCCAGGGACCCATATAAGCGTTATCCTATCTAATTTAGGGATACCCGGCATTCCTCGGATAATCTAGATGTCGTGGGGACACACGCTATTCCGTTAACGGCAGCCTTGCTGTCAGTAAATATACATATATCACCAGATATTCGATAATACTTCAGCCAATTGGATGCACGTTTAATGGCAGTAATTTCCGCCTGAAGAGCAGTACAGAAGTTAGGTAGCCTAAAGTAGGATTTTATTCCAAAGTTTTCAAAACCTCCACTGACCCTTTTCCCCTATTAGAGCCATCTAATACCTTTCGGCATAATACCCCAGTTATAACCAATTGCCTTTTTGCAGGAGTAGATGGCCACATAGGCCTTATTAATCTTGTTCTGAATGTTCAAATTTCTGGAAAATCTCTTATCTAGAATGATGCCAAGATACTTTGCATTATCCCTGATCTCAAGACTGACCCCATTCAGTCTAGGTGGTCTAAAGTCATCGATCTTATACCTCCTAGTGAAGAGACCAAATTCCGTTCACACTAAGTCCACTCGATATACTCCACTCACTCAGTGTACGTAATGCCGACTCCATACAACTGGATATTGTATCCAGAAATTCACCAGATATAAATACTGCAACATAGTCAGCATACGCGACTGTTTTGATCCTTCTGTGGTCCATCCTGACCAACAGGGTATTCATAGCCTGATTCCACACAAGTGGAGATAGTACACCACCCTGCGGGGTTCCACGATTGGCCACTTTTGAAATACTTATGCCACCTAAGGTGGCACATATGACTCTATAACCGAGTATCTTTCCGACTAACCGGCGTACACATAGATCAATCTGAAGTTCGTCCATCGCAGATAGGATGGCGTAGAATATCCAATATAGAATATCAAGAAAGGCAACAAGTGAATACTCCTTACTACTAACGAATGTAGAGCTGATTCCACAGATCTGTAGGCATGCTGTAATTTAGAGATGAGTTCCGTCGGAATGGTCATTCCCAGGTATACGTCAATCACCCTTTCTAGGGTTCTCAGCAAAAAAGATGCAAGACTAATTGGTCTGTAATCCTTTGGTTTAGTATGAGTCGCCTTAAAAATAGGCAAATTTTGATGAAAAATTGTATCATTCAATACATTTCCTATGAATTAATTCATAAAGAGATACAATTTATTTTGATTTCGAAAATGAAATTAAGAATTAATTCTTTCGATCCTTTTGTCACGTTAAATATACCTTAAGCTGTGCATACCCACAACAGCTATCCAATCGAACAATCAATAACAATCTACATATTTAAAAAAATTATATTACAATTTTAGTCTACGATGTAGTATCCTGTAGATCGTTTCTATATTATATGTGAACAATATTTTATTATTTATTTACAAATCCTGTTTTCAAACACACTGCGAATGAGAGTAAATAGTTTGTTCAATTAATCGAAAAATTTCTTAAAAATAGTTATTCGAAGAATTTAAAAATTACCATTTTCGAATAAGGAATACTTCGAACAATTTTATGAATAATAATCGAATAAAACGACTAAAAATATTTGTTTTGATTTAACATATTTTTTAAAAATGTAATGTAATAATAATGTCCTATTATAACGAATGGATTTCACACAATTTACGGTAGAACCCTGCAATTTTCAGTAGAACCAAAACAAACCTTTTCTTAGAAACATTTAAAAATAAATTGTTTTGTGTCATCCTGTATTTTATTTAGATACTGTGATACTGTTTTTGATAAAATAAATAAGACTGATAGAAATTAAAACTCAGAAGAAAGTAATATTGAAAGTGATGGTGAATGTGATATATTAAAGGTGAATTTAGACAATACAACAGTACGTACGACTTGACGAATAAAATAATTCTTATTTTACATTATTTAAAAAAAATTTTATTATTCGAATAATTTTAAATATGTAATCGAATTATTCGAATAAGTTGAAATCTCTTGTTCGAATTATTCGAACAAAAGAAAATCGAATAATTTGGATACCCTAGTAAATAGTTTACTTTGTATTTAAACTGAAAAACTTAATGACTCTTAGGGCCATTATTAGAACTTGCCTTTATGTTCGTAATAGTAAAAGGTAACTTTAAGTAATAGAAAAAGGTAGCCTCAAAGTTAACTTTTACTATTACGAACATACAGACAAGTTGTAATAATGTAATAAGAATTTTAAAATTTTTTTTTTATTCGAAAACTTCAAATAATCTGTAGAAATGGGGCACTGTTAAGCGATGAAACAGGCATTTAGCTCTTACGTTTGGCGACTTTGTATAAGTCGAATTGTATCTAAAAGTTTAAAGCAGCGAACTAAAATGTAAAAAGAACGAAAAATGTGTACTTTGCACAGCTATCACAATTACTTATACATTAAGATCTACAGTGTAAGGATTATGTACTCTATGAGTTGCAGTCTTAAGAGTTAAAATCTTTAATCATTTTTTTCCGAATAATATTACTATAAATATTATAGAACTAAATTCAACATACATATGTACATATATTTTTGTTAAATATTTATTTTCGGTAGTATTCAGAAAATCTTAAAAAAAAAAGGTTTTTAAACCATTGTTAGGCTAAATTGGATATAGTAATTGTATTCATACTCATAAACCTCTATTAAGTATACGGATTTTAAAGTTGGTTCGCCGTCCGTTTTACAATATTTGTTTAATTTTACCAAAGAATAAATTTCCCCTATCGGAGATGTGGACAGAATCATTGTTTTCATAATTAGAATTTATGTTCACATTTATATCAACATACTTCAAAGGTCAGCTTTAAAATAAATAAAACTGAAAATGACCGACGGCATTTGTGTCAGTACAAGCGTTGACATCAGCACAATATACAGTATTTTATGTAAGTGTTAATTAGAAAAAAACAAGAAAACTAATACTAAATGTTTATACATTTAGTATTATTTGGATAATTAACAATTTAAATTCTACATTTTACCATGAGAAGTAAATGACATGCATTTGTATGTATGTACGAGTTTGGTACATGGATTGTTTTTATTTAGTTATTAACAATTAAGTTGTTGATGAAAAAATTGTGATTATAGAGAGTGAAATAAAATCTAGAGTATTTTATAGTATATAATTTTTTTATCTTTTAAGCACTGCATGTTATCATAGGAAATGTGTGCCGCGAGCGATTACTTGCTAGAAGAGACAACACTTTTGTTTAAAAATATAAACAATATTTAAATAAATTTATACCTACATATGTTTGTACGTTTTTTTTTTATTATTTATTTTTATATATTTATATGTATTTGGCGTATACTTAAGATACACACATACTTATACTTAGCATGTGTGCGTAGGTATGAATTTTTATTTATTTGTATATTATTTTCAAAAAGTGTCTTTGAGTATTTAAAAATAACTCAGTGTAAACAAAATGATTGAGAGTGATCAAGCAAGCCCCCAAAACATAACATCAATTAATATTGCCATATTTTTAAAAATATTAATATAAATAATATTTTTTTATATATTCCATATGTAATTGAATATTTATCCAGTTATATTGCAATGCTAACTAACCATTGGATTTGTGGTTTGAATCCAAAAATTGAGGAAAAAATATACCCGAGTTAGAGTAGGGTCAAGATACACAAAACCTTTTAATTAAAAAATATATATTTTATTACCAAAATATTGGAACACAATATTAAAAATTAAAGTTTATCAAAAATTCATTTAAGTAGTCATTTTGTCCTAAATTTTCTACGAAATATTTTCCCTTGATTTTTATCAAGACACATTCCCTTTAAGTTGCCATAAATTATAATAATATTCATTAGACGGGATTCGGCGGTCTTTGTTTTAGGTAACATATACAATAAATTTTTGTTTAAATCCAAATTTAAAGAACTAACACGGGACAAAGGTAAGGACCAAATGAACTATAGCTATTTAGTTAAGCATACTAAAATATTTTTAACAAAATCATGAGCGAAGAATTGTTAAACTTCTCGCGCTTCTCTCAGGAAAACCATACTGTTTTACGTTATACAAAAGTAGATTATTAGCTATAATAAAAAAAATTAATGTCGCTTTATTCTGAAGATACAAGTTTTTATAATTTTGTTTAACTAGATTTGAGATTGGAAACACTGCGCATTGTCCTAATGGAGATTGTATCATTCCTACTGCCAAATTATAATGAAATACAATAACATTTTGGATCTGCCATTATTAAATTAATATAATTTTTGGATCATAGTACTAAGTTCAGAATTCTTGAAGCCAGCGCATTTTCTAATTAATTAAATGTATGGATCAAACATTTAAATCTGAGAACAAGTAAATTGTGAGAACAATTTGATCCCTAACAGAGCTTAACCATAGCAGCAATTAAATATGTTGGGCTAGATGATAATTTTTTAATCAATAATTTTGTATTTGAGTACGGAATACTAATTTTTTGAGTGGACAGCGCCAAGCTACTTTGTTAAACCTCTGCAAAAACTTCTTCGGACGATCAACCAACACTTTGTAAATCCTAAATCATTTTATCAAATACTAGCTTGACCCGGTGCGCTTCGCTACCCCTGTCGTAGTCTATGTTGGAAATTTCAATAAAATCGTTTCGGCCGTTTAGTATTTATTGTTTAAGAACTAAAGGTACCAATTTTACCGGTTTTCCCCCTGTTTACCCCTTTCTGGTCCAAGTATTGAAAAAAGTTATAGCCTATTGACGCTTCCAAGTAAGGATCTATCTACGTTCCAAATTTCAATAAAATCGATTCAGCCGTTTAGGCGTGATGCTCAAACAAACAAACAAACAAACTTACAAAGACATTTATATATTTATATAGATATATAGATTAAATTCGTCAAAGTAAGGCGTAGAACTTTACAAATAAATTGAAACATTTTTTTTTTAAATCATTGTTTTCACACTATTGATCGGGTGACATTATATTTCAGTACATTAGTTTATATTACGAATTCTTACGACTTTTTGTTATTGAAAAAGCATTAAAAACCGTTAAATCTTTAAAAATATGCAACAAATTCCAAAAATTAAAAAAAATGTTTGGCATCTTTATTAATTTTGTACTAGGTACGTATTTTTTTTTTTTACAAATTGATTGTTAATATTTTTTTTATTTTTATTCTAAGTAATTGATAACCAAATGTTCAATAACAATAACATTTAAAGATTGTATTGTAGCAAAAATACACTTTTTTAAGTATCAAAAATATGTACCAACATATTTTACAAATGTACGTAGGTGACATTTGTTGAGCACAAGAACAAAATTATATTGAAAATACATATGCTTTTATGTAATCAAATTTATTAAAAACCTGCACTTAACAAACTAGAATATAAATTATTAAAATTAATGCTTAACTTATCCAATAAAGTAAACAGTAAAACAATTTCTTAATGCACATTTAATTTATATATTTAAAGGTAGTTTTAGATTATATGTACATATGTTATTCCAATTGAGACATTTTTGTTTGCTATCATTGTTTAACACTATACAATAACAAATTTACAATAATTGATCTGGTCAGAGTTATGTTACGACTTCTACTTTAAAAAATATTAAAATTTGCCCATTTTCTGTGAAAATGATCTGGCAGCCCTAGATCCGTGTCTGGTTTGTATTTACACTTTATTATCGCTCTCTTTAATGGTAAACAAATCAATGAATGAATGAACTGAGACAAAAGGTAAATACTCGTATTAACAATTACAATAATATAATACAAGCTCCTCTTAAGAGATCATACAAATTTCTTATAGTTTGTTTGAATACAATAAATAATATCCATATAAACATGCGAAAATCGGCATTGTTGTCAACTTTATAATTTTAAAAAGCACTAAATACAAGAAAAAACGCTTAGATTAAAAAAAGCACTAACAAATATTATACAGTTATCAAAAATTCATTCAAATTTATTAAGTTTCACATTTTATTTAAGTTTTCATAAAGTTCCGAATTTCTAACATATGATAAAATTATCTATAAATGCACTGATATATTTATGTTTATTATTAAATAGGTATAGAATTCACATCTGCTGAAAAATTAGTTAAAAATTCTAAAATGTTAATGGATTTGAAATTTACGAATATTACGATTTCATTTGAGTTTCTAACCAGGTTATCTACCGCTACCCCTAAAATAAACTTTTTCCTCAAAAACCGTTACGGATACATAACTCCAATTCCCGTTATCGCTAAAATATCTTATAAATAAAAAAACATTATCTGTAAAATACCGTCAATTTTACTCTATAAATACGTATGTACATTAGTGTGTCCCAACAATTTTATTTTTATTTTCTTGAGTGCTCAAGCATAATTTAAAAGCTTATAAGGTAAAGTATTTTTGAAGATTTTTCGGAAGAGGTTTAGAGGTCGCTCAAGTCCAGTTTTTGCCAAAAATCAGTCAAACTTTGTCAAACCCACATTTTCTTTACTTTTGAGGAAATATTTTAAAACAAAAATGTTTAAGCTTTATTTTTGTGTGCAAAAACTAATAGTTGAATTGGCTCATTAAGGTGCTCTACATTACAATTTTTCGTAATTTTTCCATAAATTTAGTAAAAAACGTTTTAACATTTTTAATGAAAATTAAAAAAACTGACAATCCAGTTTGAAAGATTCATTAATTCTTCCAATATTTATAAATTCTATTAAGAATTTAAGTCAAAGTGAAATTACCGTTATCATTAAAATGCCGTTACCGCAATAACACGCATAACGTTACCAAAATACCAAGGTTGGCAACCGAAACGAATAACGGTATCGGTAACGGTATCGGTATTAATTTTATTTTTATTTCGGTATCGGTATCGGTAACGGTTTTTAAATTATATCGGTATCGGTATACCGGTATAAAACTAATATATCGGTATTTATACCGGTATAAAAATTAAGTACATCAAACCTAACAAAAACTTATAAAAAATCGAAATATATGAAAGAGGTACAAAAAAATACAATATGTCAAAACAACAGGTACTTTGTTTTTGTTAAAAGATAATTGAATTGTCAAAGTTGCCTGTTGTTGTTTTTGCTTGAATTGACAATCCAATTATCTATACAAGTGAACAAAATAATCAGCTGTTCTTCTGAGGTCACCTGCTATAAATTCGCCTTGGTATGTAAGTAAACAACTAAGACAGAGTTGCATTAGTTGAACATCAAGCAGGGATGGACAAGGCTCAAATACTATTTTCTACTAGCAGCAAAGTTGTTAAATTATGTAATTTTAACAATTTTGCAAAATTTAATTATAATGCCGGTATGATATCAGTATTGAAACTTGTATGATACCGGTATTGATTTGCAATTGATACCGGTATAATAAAGGTATTGATACCGTTATGATAACGGTATTGTACCGGTATGATACCGGTATTAAGGGAAACGGTATTTGAATACCGGTATTTTACCGAAATAATTATTTCGGTATCGATATCAATACCGGTACTCAATTTTAAACGGTATTTAATCGGTATCGGTATTTATAACGGTATCGGTTGCCAACCTTGCAAAATACTGATACCGTAAAAACACCATTACGGAAATAGTGGTAAATTTAACGACAATCGGATAACGAAACCCGGGCCGGGAAATCGATTGAAAGTTGTAAAATTGTGTCAATTTTTTTCATTTATGTTTTAAAATTTCTGTAATGACTGGAAAATTATTTTTTTTAAAAAAATTTAAAATCAAATTTTGTTATATTGGAGAATAAATGTAACGTTTTAAAAAGAAATGTCAATCCCAAAAACGCAAGAATCTAGAAGGTAAATGTTGTGTATCAAAAACAACCAAAAAGGCAATAAATTGTTTATTTTAGAAAAGAAATTAATTCCTCTCAACATAGGTACATATTCTTTGGAAGAATAATAAAACAGAAGTCGAAGAAAAGCATTTTGGTTTCGTTATTTTGTTGAATCGAATTTAAAGGAAAACTTATTTAAATTATCTTACTGATCTTATTTATAAGCCATATGTTCGTTATTTGCGGAACATAAAATGTTTTCTTTAAAAATATGTACAGTGGTTAAAAGTCAAACTCGTACATTCTACTTTTTTATTTTTTATTTTTTTCTTATTTCCAGCATCTTTTTAACAGCTCCATAGAAAATGTATTCGTAGTTTTAACAATGAAACAAAAAATGTTCATTAGTACTTTTTATGAAGACCCTTAGCTTTAATCACCATCTCTAACATCTTAGGCATGCTTTCCACCAACTTGCGACAAAAGGCCGGTTAAATTTTTTCCCATTCCTCGGCAAGAACACGTTTTAATTCTGGTTTTGACGAAATATGGTGTTTTCGTACTTTAGTATCAAAACAACTCCAAAAATTCTCGATGGGGTTAATATCGGGGCTTTGGGCAGGTGTCTCCATAACATGGGGACAGTTATATATCAACCAAGACTTCACATTGTAAGCCTTATACTTAGGATCGTTGTCCTGGTAGAAATGGTAGCTGTTGCAAGTTTCTTTTGCATGAGGGCGAGTTGGATTTAAAAATATCCAAATAAACCTTCTGGTCCATTACTCCTTCAATAAAGTGTAGTGTACCAGATCCAGCTGCCGAGAAAGACTCCCATACCATGGCATAACCTACTCCATGCTTTACAGTTGGTTTTACATTTTTTGAAAGGAGCTCTTTATTGCATTTTCGCCACACGTATGGTTTTCCATCAGAGCCAAATACGTTGAATTTGCTTTCATCAGTGAATAGGACATCTTCCAGGTTTTAGCTAATTTTAAACGTTCTTTCTTATTCTTTTCACTAAGTAGAGGCATCTTTCTGGCTCTTCTACCATTTAAATCGGCTCTGTGAAGGATATTTCTTATTGTTTGTGTGCTTGCTTTCTTTCCTGTAGTATTTTCAGCTATTGTTGCAAGCTTTGAGGCACATCAAATGTACATCTTTCTTCAGCAACGGTAATCATTTTATTATGGGCTTTTTTAGGTTTATTTTTTATTTGTTTTGAATCCTTGTAACGTTTAAGGACGAGTTGAATAGTAGAATGGCTTCTATCTAAAATTTTAGCTATTTCGCGAAGAGATTTTCCCTCTTCGAAAAGTTTTATAGCTAAAATTCTGAATTCTTCACTTGTTTGTCCACACTGTCTCCCCATTTCAATTTTTTGATACTATTCTCCAATTATACACTAAACCTAATCATTAGACATATTTCTTCTGACTTTAGAATCAATGGTTATTAATAGAAACATATTTGTTTTAAAGAAAATAAAATGTACGAGTTGGGCTTTTTTTATTTTTTAATATCCATTTTATTAAAACCACTTCAAATGACCATATGGTAATATAATTAATCTAATAAAACTTAGAATCTAACAAAAGGTATTTTCTGTACACATATCCTATATTTTTCTCTTTTTATCTGCTAAAACTAAGACGATATTTAAGATTTAATTGTAATAATGTTTGTGTACGACTTTGGCTTTTAACCACTGTATGTACGTAATTTTCTTATATTAGAGTTTATAATTAAAACATTTAATAAGTGTTAGCCCTATCCCGAAATATCCCGTGACCAATATCCCGTAAATACCAATACATATTATAAATAAATTAAGTGTCACTGAAGGTTTTTTAAAAAAACGCAGACTCAACATTTTTCGCGTCGAAATTTTTAAAAAGTGCTAAAAGCACTGAGTTGTTGACACCGCTGATAAATACGAGTGAATACGTATGTATTAATTTATGTTGTACGTTCGAACGTACGAATTATGCATTTCAACGTTCAGTGTTGAGCATTAACATGGGCTATAAAGAGAATTGTTTATTTAAATGCAAAATGGTGCAGTTAGTAGTTGGTTCTTTCTTTAGTTGTTTTTTTTTTAATTGCATTTCTCAGGTATGCACATGCATGGATAGTCAGCAGATTCAATAATACGAGAAAAATACATATAAACAGGTTTGAAAGTGACTTACACTTGTATTTTAAATTTATACACCAAGAAATATAATAATAATTTCAATTTACAAAAAAAACTTGAACACAATTTTAAAATCTCGTTTATTAAAAATTTGTTTTTTTATTCAATAACTTATTGCGCCGTTTAATTTTTCTCAAACGGTTTTATGTTTGAATTATATTTTTTATTTTGTTAATACGAATTCTTTTAATTTAAAATTTTCCGAACCGCTATATATAATATCATAAACACTCCGCAAAACAACCATTCGGCGCGAACGAAGCAATAATACTGAAATAACAAAATAAATTGTTCTTGTTGACGATAAAATATGTGTATTTAAAACATGTTGCAGCAACATATTTCCCATGCATAGGTACACACTAGTCAACTTGTTTTTACAAACCCACCGAACCCCCCTCCCAAACAGTTATTAAAACAACAGGTTGTTCGGCAACATTTATGTTTGTTTTCTACAACAAAACGAAAGTCATTTGGCAGTTTCGTCACCATTGTGCTTGATGGGTGGTTAGGGGGAGTAAAACAAATACAAACTAACCTACCACAATAAACATTATTCAGTGCTGCCAGAATGATGAATTTACCAACATTTGAATTCTTAACCAAAATATGTTTTTATGTACCTATTTTTTCCCTGATAATTTGATTTTAAATTTTCATTTACCACCATTAACACAAAGTCTGGTCATGCGTTAACTTATAGTTATACTATGTATTTGTTAAAATAATTGTCAGTTTATTTTATTTCAAATTAAAATTTTTATTTACCCCATTAACACAATGTCTGTTCTTGCGTTAACTTATAGTTATACTATCTGTTAAAATATTTTTTTTATGAAAATTGTCTGTTTAACATTAGGTTAAAACATAACTATATATTGCACTATGGCCGAAAAACCCTATGTAGCGAAAAAAAATATCTCCCGACAAGCTAGCCTAAATAAAAAGGGGGATTTTCAAAAAATAAAAAAATTAATGCCTACAAAACTATATTTACTATATAATTTACCTTTATAATTTGGTACATACATTTCTATAAATCTTAGAGAAAATTATGAAAGTCGTGTCAGTTTTTTTAGTGCGGCTCCCATATGAACTTACCTTTTGCAAAAGGAGCATTAAATCGTAAAGCTACGTATACACGGTTGTCATATTCTTACAATGTTTTCAGAAAATGTTCAATAAATGGTTAACAACCATATATTTCAACATAAGTTCTCATGGTTGTGTTAACCAATTTCTGAGCATGTTTCTGACAAACTGACAACCGTATATACGTAGCTTAAGTTTGCAATTATTTGCTGAAAAGGTTAGTGCTAAATAGAAACATTTACAAAATATCTTTACAACAGTTAAAAATACACACCTCGAGAAATATATTCCATATTCAAAGATTTATTATATTGAAAGTATATTTTAGAATTGTTAAAACGAATTAGAATAAATGTATTTATCTATTATCAGCATTTTATGAGTAATTATGGGTTGTCAATTGAACACACAATAAAAAATTTTAAAAATATGAAAACAAAAGTGTAAATGTTTACAAAATTGAATTAGAAAATATTTATCCCAAAGTCTATATTTGAGGGTGAATTTGCTTGTAAATTACGTCTAAAAATATATCGATTTGGCTTTTTATTACATTTTTTTAACTAATTGGATTGTAGTCATATGTTCTTCGTTATAATAATCAAGGTTGGCCATCTCCAACTCTCAATTTTAAAATACCATTATTATAATAATTCAAAATGTTGTTATTGCTAAATTATAAGTGTCATGTTCCCTTTAGATCTGCTTTGAATTTATGTTTGATGTTTCCAATTTTTTTACATTATTTAATCAATTCAAACTTATTTATAATATATTAGCGGCATGTGCTAATATGCAAAAAAAAATATAAATCAGCAACCAGCGATTGGCTTTCAGCCTTGTTAATAGTTATGGCGAAAGCCAGACGCACTGCGAACTATAACCGCAGGAAATCGAAGGGCAAATCAGTTTAAATCATTGGAATTCGTGGTATCAGCGCATTTTCCCCTTTACATTTGCCGCTGAAGACAGTTTCATCCATTAAATTTGGCGATAGTTTTTTAATAGCATGACTCAAGACCTGTTTTTCGCACGGCACGGTTTCACGCACGGTTTCTTGCTTTAGTGTTCAAACGCGGAAAAATGTTTACACACCTACCAAAATAACTCAAAATATTTTTTATCGGCTAGCAATAAGATTAAGGTAATAAATACACAAAATTTCCTTTTTTTTCAACAAATAAACTAAATAGCGGTATTCACAATGTAGAGTACTTGGCCTGGTTATGTAGTAAAAGAGCACAATATCAAAAAAACAAAAAACAAAATACATTAAAAATATAAATGTTTGTCAATAAATAGCTCTTCTGCTTTTTTACTAGGCCAAGTACTCTACATTGTGAATACCGCTAATATGTTTTTTTTAACCGTAGTAGAACACGAAGGGTATCCGCTAGTAAAAAATATTTTTGTAAAAAAAGCACCAAAAAGAGTGATCAATTTGACCTCTTATACGTTCAAATTTCTAAAAAGTGACAAAATCCATTTGAAATTGTTTAAATTCGCCTTCCGGAGATGTAGAGATTCCAATTTTTCCAATTCTTACACTCTTAAAATTAAAATGTCCAAAAATCCCTTCTTCATTGATTTACACATCCCATCTTAGTGGATCTACATACAAATCTTTAAGACATACAAATTTTCAATATAGGGAAGAAAATTATGTATGGGAAAATTCGAAAATCGGCTTCACGAATTGACCGAATGAACCTAAAGCTACGTACACACGGTTGTCAGATTGTACAATATTGTTAGAAAAATGTCTAACAACCCTGTGAACTTACAATTTTTGACTTATAACGTTGTCATAAAAAGTATTGTCAGTACATTGTAAGACAATACTATTGTCAGACATCTGACAATCATGTAAACACCTTACGTTGCCATTCTAAGATCATTATCAGAAACTTTTTATTGTCATATGTGCGAAGTTTATGCATCTGACAATGGCATCATTGTCAAATAAATTATTTCTATTAGCACCACTGTGCATATGTATTTAAAATAAACAAAAGTGAAGCAACCGTGTGAACTGACAATTTTTGTTGGCAGATAAATTTATTGTTCTACAATTGTCTGACAATGAAATTGTAAGGCATAGAATAAACGCATAGAACGGAAGGAGAGAGGAACAAATTACTCTCTTTTCACACATACGGGTGATACAATAACAAAATACATGCAATACATGCTCATGAATTAGGTTTTTGACAACAGACTTAGGTTTTTGGCTCTCAGTTACCTATCTAGTTGTTGTCTATGTTGTAAGGTTTTCTTACAATCGTCTAAACTGACAATTTAACTTTTGCTAATAATATTTCATTGGCAGTACATTGCGAGCACATTGCCAGATCTGACAACATTGTAAAATCTAACAACCGTGTGTACGCAGCTTAATGCAGTGTTTTAGGTTTCTAAGACAGTAGTAAGGATAAAAAATAAAATATCTGCAACAACATCAATCAACTGAATGAAATATTTGTATTTTTACGCTCTATGGTTTACATTCGGGTTGTGTACGTGTAAATTGACGAAAATATTCGTACAAGTCGAAGGAAAACTTTAAAGTTTCTATACAAAATTCGGTTTCTCTATTTTCGACTCTGAAAACAAAAGTCAAAATCAGAGATATCTACCGAATAAAATTTTCAATATACAGGAATCCAATTTCAGTAGACTTCAACTTTGCTTTAGTACAGAATTTCTCTTTAAAGAAATCGTATAATTTAGGGTATATGTCAATGGATAAATGTAGAACCTTAAAATAGTCCAAATGTCGATAAATCGTCAGAATCTGGCAACCATGGTTATAAAGTAGATGCTTTTTTTTTAATTTGTGTGCGAAAGTGTGGTTGCCTGTGCCTATGCGGACAGACACTGGTAAACACATAAGACAGAGGATGTGTAAAATGTAAACTTTTTGGCGCCAAAGTAAGAAAATATGCAACATGTAGAAAATATGATGATTTTGTTTAGCTCTCTTTCACCTCTTCTTCAGTCATGTTGCCGATGTCCTCACTAAAAGTTTATCACTCGAGTGCCAATGATGGTAGATTTGTTGATGATACTTCTTTACTACAAACATACTCGGATATTCAAACGTACACAAATGATACTTAATTCATACATACGTACATACATTGGAACATATCCTTATGTATACATATGTATTTATGGATGCGTGTGTGTGTTCATTCCAAAACATTTACCATTGAGTGAGTGTTCGTATAAGTCCAAAGTCATAAAGCTAATGACCAAGTCGTTTATGCTTCTATAAAATCTTTTACTGGTTATTGTTAGTAATTGTCAAAGTTTTTAATGTTGAGATAAAATCTTATCAGGTAGAATGATAATTAGTATTTTATACACATACATGTGTATGTATTTACATGAGTGTAAGTAACAATTCTGGCCCGATTATACCAAATTTGGTAGTTCTATTTTAGATAAATTGCCTCTACTAGCTGGTTAGTTTGTTTCGATTTTTAAAATTTGTACCGAAGTAGTATTATAATATTATTAAGTGCATATTTATACATTATTCTTGTTACTTTGGTAGTAAAAAGGGTTCCCGACAATTTAATTTCATTTTTGTTAATAACGGGAAATTTACAATTAACGTAGTTTTTAGCACATCCCAGCAACCATTTTGTGAATTTTGGTAATGGCAATTAGTTACCATATACATTATTTTGTATTGAGTGGTCGTTATGTAGCCTATTTTGCATTTAGCACACCTTTCTAGTGTGTTTGACTGAAAAACGAGACGTTAGTGATTCAACACCAGTCGAAGCCATTATTTTTTTTGTTCATATTATATTAGTTTATTTGTTTACGTTAAAACCATTAATAACTTATGATAAAATAACTCATGAATACTCATACATGGAACAGTTCCCAGCAGTTCTAGGAGACAGTCCTGAACTAGTGGTTTTACCCATCATTTAGGGTGGGAACTAGTTACTTCAATAGCTACGTGACTAGTTATTTTAACATGTGCTTGTCCTAAGCAGGGGGTCAATTTAACCTTATTGACTACAATGAGACTGTCTAATAGCCGGTCCAAAATAGTCAACGCATTGGATTCACATACTGGTTAAAAAACGTTAGTTACATTACTAGCTTCGTAAGTGGTAACTTGATCAGCTACATAACTAGTTATTTTAACATGTACGAGTGGTAATTAGCCTCAAATAGTCAGCTAAAAGACATATAAACGATAGCTTGTAAACAAACCTTTCTTCGACAACTCTCCAATGGATTGCTTCTGGAGGGTAAAATAACTTCTTTCTAAAGTGCAGTACAAAATAAACGTTTAAAGTGACTTCATTATAGGTTACTTAGAGACACTAAAGTGAATATTGACTTCATGCTTGTTACATGGTATACTTAAGCAAAAATACAAATTAACTGTATGAGAATTATATCAACACAATTTGTATTAAACCAGTTTGAACGAATTACTCACAAAACGTTTGAAGTGACTACACTCCAGATTACTTAGATACACTTAAGTGACTACTGTCTTCACGCTAGATTACCTGGGATGTATAAAATAACCAATTGTCTTCTATCTGCACCACAAAGAGCACATACGTGTCAAATGACCAAAATATATAAATTGGAGTCAACCAAGTAATAAGACATTTGTGACGATTACTGTTTATAAGGGATACATTGACTACTTGCTTAACTGCTGGGGTTAGTAAGCAGCTAAGCATTCAAACACGAAAAAACAATCAGCATGCCGGTTTGATTCACGCACAAGGCAATTTTTTTCTGTCTTATTAGCTACATATTCTTGGGATGAATGTAAGTATATTTGTAAGCGAGACGCATGAATTTTGCCAAACAAAAATAACTAGTGTTTCAGTCAAATAATAAGTAGTTATGCCTTGGCTGCAAAACATTGTCACTCAAAGTACACACTTGTAAGCACACACAATTTTGTAAAAATAAGCGAATTCACTTAATTGTGAATAAATTCCAAAATAGTCCTTCAATTTTTATGATCGATATCTCATTTTGTTTCTATTACATGTGGCTTTGTGATAAAGCAATTAATCTAAACAATTTCTGCCGTTTTCGATTTTTCATGATTTCTTTAAAACAAAAAAATTCTATTTCCACATAAAAAAAAATATTTTTTTTTGTTCAATTTCTTATTACAACTCCGAAACTACGAGCTGATTAAAACGAAATGTATAAATTCCAATTGTTTAAAGCTTATTTTAATAATTTCAGACTAGCCGTTTTTGAGTTATCATTAATTATGTGGAGAAACGTCTTAAAAAACTACTGGACCCACAGTACATCAAAAAGCCAACACATTTTTTTAAAATTTGTGTATTAAATCGTCTATTTGATAGTGTAGGATATTCTTTAAGATATCACTTTATATGTAGGTATATGTATATATAAAAGCTTCTTACTATTAATGATTTTGGTTTCCTTCCACAGGTATTTTTTGTATGTTTGCAACTCTCCAACTCATTCCAACTATTTATACATTGAATTATTGTTTGCCTTAAATGTTGGGAGATTTTGCAAGCTATTGTATAAACTACGTCCTGGAAGATATTGCAATCTGTGTTCCTCCAATTCCAGTTCCTTGGAGAATACACCACATTCTGTTCCATATAGAACTTTAGAATCTTCGATGAAAACAAATAACTTCAAAAAACATAGTTTGCCCAGCGTGGGAAAAGTTGTATAAATGTTATTTCGTTATATAATTTATTTCCATGTCATATATTACTTCAAAATGTCTGACCTTTCGAGTTTCCTGTGATCCGGTTTGCCTAAATCTGATAAGGGTTTATGACTAGTGGAGGGACATTAAAGATTATCTTCAGAGCAGACATTGGTGGTCTTCTCATCACCCCTGTTAGTGCATTTGCATGTAACCTATGGATACATGTGGAGTACACAGACTTCACAGCAATAAAATAGTTTTGGTTTAAATAATTTTGTCATTCCGATAAGCTTCTGATATGAGCACAGTGTATTCCATCTCCCTATAAATGACGCCTAGTTTGATAATATGAGAATGACTATATTCAATTTGGAAATATTAAAATTTGTTTCTTTTGTCAGTGAAAATCACCAACACCGTTTTTCTTGGATTTATTTTTTTTTGATTCTGATACCATATCATCTGCATATGTCAGTTATTTGAATGAATCATATCTGTATATTAACGTTTTACAGTGATTTCAATTGTACTTATTTGATCAAATCATGGTTCTGTATACATAACTAATTTGTATTTACCTACAACATTAGTGTTGTCCAATGTCCCGATTTTCGCGGAATTGTCCAGCTTTTAGTCATTGAATCCTCAAATCTAATACTTTTTTGACAACAATATGTTTAAGAACAATTGATTTTGATCCAACTTCATTTAATAAATAATGCATTTATGTTGAATATACTTATGTATATTTAAAAAACACAATAAAACAATTACTTAACTGATATGTATTTCCTGTGTGTAAATATTCATAAAAGAGTTTTTGGGTAACTTTGTGTACTTAACAAAAGTTCGCAGTTATTTTTCAACCGATGTTAAATGTAAAAAAACCATTTCTGTTGATTTTTGTATTAAGTACTCAAAACAATTGAATACAAAATTGATGTCGTTCGATCTATCCATCTTCTGGTGGAAAAAACAACAAACAACTATTTTGAACATGTCATTATTTTGTTACAAAAATCTATGGTTATGATGGGGCGATCTAGGGCTCTAATGATTCTAATTTATTATGGTCTGATTTTAAAATACAAAATATTTGAAACGAATCTACTTATATATATAAAAATGGTGTACAAAATGTATAGTAATTCATGAAATGAGAACGGCTCGGCCGATTTCTGTAAATTTTTTTTTAAATATTCTTTTTCAATTTATCTGAGATATCATAAAATTTAGATTGCAGGAAGCAAATAATATTTTCACCGCTTTTTGTAAAAATAAAACTGGCAACCCTATACTACATACATATTTGCAATATTGACTACTTTTACATTTAATTTAACTGTGTTGTCAAAGCAATAGTTGTTGTTAGAGGGTTAAATAGAAAGCTTTTCAATAATATGCAAATTTTTTTAAACAAATAGATCAACAAATTTTAAAATTATTTGTATCTATTGCCCTTTTACAGGCATTTTTCAAAAAAAAAAAAATAACAAGTAAGAAAGTATGGTCGGTTAAGCCCGTATACTCTTCACTAAGTAAATGAGCAAAAACATTTTTCTTTTAAAATGTCAATAATTGATTTTCGGAAGATTCTCTCATATGAGAGCTTGACTGACCGATCGCCATGAAATTTGGTCGTTTGATTTATGTCTGTATGAAAGTTATTTCTGTTGAATTCTATGTGTATACCACAGAGATGTGCATGAATACCATTCAAATGACATATTTGTTATTTTGCAAAAGTGAATACTGAGTTTTCACTATACATAAACTAAACGAAAACTGTCATTGCATATGAGTTTGTTTGAATTAATTTAAGACAATTTTCAATATTTTTTATTTGTGTCAAAATTAGACGGAATTTAGTTCTTGAACCACGCGCGAAAACTTATTTAAAACAAATTAACGCACTGATTTTGTACTATGCATTGAGGAACGTTGAAAGTAACATTATTTAAAAGGAATTCGGAGCAGACTTCACCATTAATTACATTGATCATAAATGTTACATTAAGCATAGTTGTTCTACTGTGTAATGTAGGCAATTTTATTAACTTAAGTCTATCAATGTATGATGGAAAGTTTAGTTCAGGATTCCAACGTAAACCACGTAAACAGAAGAGTAAGAATTGTTTTTGTACAGATTCTAGTCGCTGAACATGAATATTATAATAAGGATCCCAGATAACAGAGCCTTACTAAAGACATGTAAAGTTGTTTTGTGATGTAGGAGTCGCTAAATTCCTTAGCCCAACGTTTTATAAATGCAAGTACACCTCTGGCTTTATTTATTGTCATAGTAATATGTGAAACAAAGTTTAATTTGTGGTCTAGTAAAATTCCAAGATCAAGAAAATTTTCAACAGAATCAAGCTGATAATTGCCCAAAGTATAGTTGACGGAAATGTAATTACTTCTTGAAAAGCGCATAAGTTTACATTTTTTTTAAATTTAATTCCATTAGGTTTGGAATGCACCAAGAAAAGAAATTGTTGAGATCGTATTGGAGATAAAAATGATCCATATATTGAGAGAAGCTCAAAAAGATTTTGACATCATCCGCATACATTAGAATGTCGCAAAAATTTAAAACATCCGGAAGGTCATTGATGAACAGGGAGAAGAGAATAGGACCAAGGTGGCTCCCTTGAGGGACACCAGAAGTAACCAATATATTTTTGGAGAATTTATTATTGAACTTTACACATTGTATTCTACCTAAAAGATATGATTTTATCCAGTTTAGGCTGCGAGATGTTAAGCCCACAAGGTCCAGCTTTATAAAAAGAAGGTTGTGATTAACTTTATCAAAAGCTTTACTAAAATCGGTATAAACGGCATCAGTTTGTTTTCTTTAGACAAAGCCTTGGTTTACATGTGTTGTAAGATGAAGGACATTCGTTGTCCTGCATTCGTTTATTGCCAGATTTAAATAAAGGAATAATGTAAGAAGACCTCCAAATTTTAGGAAAATATCCATATTTAATGGATGAGTTGAACAACATTATGAATGGTTTTACCAACGACTGAGCACAATATACAGCTTGGAACACCATCAGGGCCATAATTATACGAAATTTTTAGATTATTTAAACATTCCAATAAATCAACAGTGATGAATGAAAACACAACAAATGCATGTACATCTCTGGTATATCAAATTTTTTAAGGGATTTATGCTCGTTAATATGATTTTCGGAAGTGGGCCTTATATGGGAGCTATGACTAATTATGAACCGATCATCATAAAATTAGGTGACATGACTTCCATATATAAAACATATTTGGAGCGAAATTTGTGTAGATACTTATACAAATTAAGCATTTATGACAGATAAAGTCCAATTTCGGGAGGACATTTGTATGGGCTATAGTTGAAAAAATGGAATGATTTCTGTCAGTTTCTTGGATCGACAAAATTATATGTACCAAATTTTATCGCAATATCATAAAAATTGCGACATGTATTTTGCGTACAAGGTTTAATCGACCCAGAAAGTGTTTTTGAGTCAATCGCTATTAGACTAATATTTTTCGGCGTTAAAAACCTCTGCACAAACGCATTATACCCTCCCCATTATGGTGGTGTAGGGTATAAAAATATATATTTTTAGAGATGCTTTAAAATCGGTCTAGCTCACAATAATTTAAATTAACCTGTAAACATGAAAATCCGCAATTTGGGACTTAATATTACATTTTCTTTATTTGAATGGAACTTATTGAATTTTCAACATTAACCCGCCAATGGTGACACACGGTCTGTGAAACCGGTTGTGTTATAAAATTCCAATAACTTTATTCTCTGTTATTATTTGTTGCAATTTCGAGTACCTGTCGCACTGCGTCATCATTAGCGGGTTAATAAATCTAGAAACATTAAATTAGACTCATGTGGTCTCTGATGAGTGAGAATCCATAAAGGAGGACTATCATCAAGTTGTTCATTCTTCTAATGGTAATTCTTGAATTGTCTAAATTAAGAACTTAGAAACGGGAAGAATATGGTACTTTGAACATTGAAACATGAATGTTGTCATAATCGTGCTTTAGTTATAATAACATAAATATTGGCAGTTATATTAAATTGCTTTAATTTGTTTTATTTAAACAATTCCGCTTACAAAGTAGCAAGTTAAAAAGATGCGAGTATTAAGTATTAAATGCTTTTACTACACACAGAATGAAATGGGAAATACTAACTTTTCTGAATGGAAATTAGAATTGGGTTTCTAAGTTTTGATGAGAAGTTGAAAACAAATTTTAAAAATTTTAATTAAAATATGTATATGTTTGTAGAGATAAAAGACTGTGTGGAGTATTTGAAATAATAGCGCATTTAAATTAATTAAATTAAAAGTCTAACGTTTACCCAGTGGGTTTAAAAATAAAAAGTACTAACAAGATAATGCAGAAGTGATTTATGATAAGCAATAAATAAATATTTGTTAATAAATTAATCCACATGGGGTTTTCACTACTGTTATTAATAATTGTTGGGTTTTACTTTGTGTCATAAGATAAGACAAGTAATAGTATAGACAAATAAATTTACTATTGGAAATCCTCGCTAAAAATACAGCGTATATTCTTTATAACCCTTTAAAGGTAAGGTCAGACTTGGCAAATTAGTTGTCACCTAGATGTTTCATTTGTTTAATCAAACGTACGTCAAATAATCTATGGGTTGATTTTGTGGTCAAACTGTGCACATTTATTTTAATCATATTTGTTTAATCAGACTATAGCAAAATAGTATCAAACACAAGAAGCGGAAAATACATTTGTCGTGTGGTCACATTAATAGTAATAATTTTTTCTAATTAATTATTAAATAATGCTTCAAAACAACTTTAATTTCTTTCATCGATAAATCAGACATTTCTTGAAATTGAAATATTAATATATTTTGCTTTACATTTGAAGCACGTGTGAAATTTCAGTGCTTTTCTTTAAACGTCAAATATTTTATGTTTCTAGTTTGGACACAACATATATTTTCAAGACGGATCTTACTATTGAAGAAATAGACCATACATTTTTAATCAGTGGAATTCATTTATATCATGTGACCAAGATTATGGTATAATAGAAAAAATTCTTTAAAGAAATACACGTTCCAGAAAACTGGTAATTAAAACGGCTCGAACAAGACAACAATTCAAGATAATACGAATGAGTGCAACATAAAATTTCGGTTAGTAACACCAAGGTGGAGAGGTTGAAAGCGCAGTGGCTAAGATTTCATAAAATCCATAAAATTTAAACTTTTTTGCAAGTCTTCTAACAATGAAGATATCCTCTTTAACGAAGTCAGTGTTAAAAAAACCAGTCAGTGACCATAACACAACCAGGGGTCTATTTCACTAAGCTACAAGTTCACAATTACAAGCGTTTTTGCCTGTAAAATTGTGAACTTGTGAATAATTGTGTTTCATAAAAATACAATTACAAGTTTGTGGCTACAAGTGAATTGTACAAGTCTGCAAGTCATACTTCTACAAGTGGTTTTGTTTCACGAAACTAAACCCTCAGAAAAAATTTTACAAGTTACAAGTGAATGATTAATTGAAATAAAATTTGATTTTTAACTATTTTTTAATAAAAATTATTTCAAACATACATGATGAATCTGATAAATCTTGATGAATCTTTTATACGATTCCAGTGATGAAAGCGATAATGGAATCACTCCATTTCCATTATGATGGAGGTGTGATAACAATCAAAACAAATTATCGATATACATTAGAGTACCCATAATTGCAAAAGTATTTTTTTTTTTCGCTTTTTGTCGCTCCCCGCACATTTTCCGATAGATTGGGTTAAAAAAATAAAAAATTTTTATTAAAATGTGTTATATTGCGTTTTTACAGGATATTTTAGCATTTTGAGTACAATTGTAGAAATTGTAATTTACAAGTGCAAAAAGCTACTAGTGTTGTAAAAATTTTAATGAAACACAACTCATCAGCACTTGTAAGAATTATACTTGTGATTGTATCTTGTAAACTTGTAGAATTGTAGTTTAGTGAAGTAAGCCCCAGATGCATTGGAAAACCGAACATAGGTGAAAAAAAGAAAATGGACTTTCTTAAAGAACTTGCTTATTATTTTAAATTGTACCAAAATATTATAAATACAGAAGTGGTGTAACGCCTTCGTGAGAAGGGTATATATAAGTTTGTCATTCCGTTTGTAATTTCCACAATATAAGTTTCCGACCCTATAAAGTTCGTTTAGCCATGTCCGTCTGTCTGTCTGTTGAAATTAATTTTCTGAAAACATCAGATATCTTCGGGATCCAAATCTTCAATAATTCTGTCAGACATGCTTTCGAGAAGATTCCTATTTAAAATCAGCAAAATCCGTCCATAAATAACGGAGATATGAGCAAAAATCTGAGACAACCTCTATTTTTGATCTATATCTGGATTACTAAGTCATAAATATAGACAATATGGATTTCTAATGATAGATATTTCAAAGTCAATTGCGACGATATATATAAGGCTATAGTAAGTTGGACCTACAATAGGTCAAAATCGGGAAAAATATTTTTTATCCCGAATTTTTTTTCACAAATTTTGTTCACTAATAACAATTCAAACAATTTGAAAAAAAAAAAATTTTAAAATTACTTGAGTTGTTCTGTATTCTCATGAGAAGCAGACGTGTTTTTTTATTCGCTCCGCGATTTAAGTGGTTTAAGTGAAAATTTAAATACAAAAGAAAAAATTAAGCGATTGGACGCAAAAATAATAATAAGTGTTTAATATACATAAACAAATAAATATTACAATATATCAGAAAAAAAAAAATAGAAATTTGTTTAAAAGTGTTTTGTTTATTTTCTTTTTTCAAATTTCTTTAAATTACTGTGAGCATATGAACTCTCATAATGAGAGTAGGCTCAGTTTAAACGGTAGAAATGCCTACATATTTCTGAACGGGGAGGGTGAAAATAGAAGTGTAAATAAAAATATAAGAGATCCAGACTTTAACAAAAATTATTTAACCGCCAAACCGATTGAGAGAGCGCGCTCTTGTTCCCCCGTGATACAATTACACGATAATAATATTGCACACACATTATCACCTATAAATTCTTGTTTAGAACAAAGCATAAAAGAAAATAAAAAGTGTTCTGGTACAACAACAACAAATACTGCAGTAATAACAACAGTGTCAACTATGTTAAATACACAAGCTTATGATAATCCACTAACAACACCTAGTGAGAGTTTTAATGTATTTAACACTGAAAATACCGTAATGGAAGATAATGGTACATCAAGAGGTGCTATACCTAAGGTTGGAAATAAGATAAGTAAAACTAAGTCTCCAGTTCAAACAGGTATGCTTAGATATATAAGAATTAATAAGCGAAATTTGAGTCCCCAGAAAAGTTTGCCTTCTGAAAAAAAGCAGAAAATTACTGATAACCCCTTGAAAAGTAATCGTTTTGCTCTCTTGAGTGAGGATGATTTTAATCACCCAAAACATGATGATAAATCTATCCGAAAACCGCTAAGACCACCACCAATATTCCTTCGTGAAACTAGCTCCAATAGCTTAGTAAAATCATTTATTGAACTCATTGGTAAAAATAATTTTCATATTGTTCCAATAAGAAAAGGAGGTGTGCAAGAGACAAAAATAGTTGTATACACTGAGGATTGTTATAGAAAAATCTCTCAACATCTAAATGACAGTAAGAAAAATTTTTATACATATCAACTCAAAAGTAGCAAAGGCTTGATAGTAGTCATAAAAGGTATAGAGTCCAGTGTAGATACAAACGAAATCAAGGAGGCCCTGGAAGAATTGGGCTATCAGACAAAGAATATAGTCAATATATTTAATAGAGACAAGGTTCCTCAGCCAATGTTTAGGGTTGAGTTAGAGCCTGATGATGGGAAATTAAAGAGAAATGAAACTCACCCTATATACTCTCTAAGATATTTGTTGAATCGTAGAGTAAATATAGAGGAACCTCTTAAGCGTAATCGTCCAGTTCAGTGTAGTAATTGTCAGGAATTTGGACATACACGAAATTATTGTACCCTACGCACTGTATGTGTTGCATGCGGAGACCTGCACTCCTCGTCACAATGTGATATACTTAAGAATGGTCTCAGTAGAAAATGTGGTAACTGCGGTGGAGATCATTCCGCTAATTACCGCGGATGCCCAGTCTACAAGGAGTTATTAAAAAGATTAAGAGAGAGGCAAAAGCTATTGAGAGGTGAAATAGTTGAACCAACACCTACAAATTCGGAATCTACATCTAGACCACTAAGCTCTGGAGTAGTTTTTTCAAATAAAAATATAAATGCGGCTCATCCAATATTACAGCAAAATGACCAAGGAGCTTCAATTAATGCTGGAGCCAGCTCATATGCCAGTATTTTAAGATCGGGTTATCAAAAGCCCAGTGTCCCCCAAAATGTGGGAGGGTTGGAAAACCTTATGCAAGCACTTACTGAGAATATTTCCTCTCTTAATCAAAATATGACTAACTTCATGTCATCCATGCAAACCACAATACAAGAGCTTCTGAGAGCACAGAACCAAATGATTCAAATTCTATTAACAAGAAAATGAATTTTTTAAAAATATGTTTCTGGAATGCAAATGGTTTAAACCAGCACAAATCGGAAATTTCCCATTTTATGTTAAATAAAAGCATCGATGTGATGTTAATTGCGGAAACACATCTTACAAATAGATATAACTTTAATATATCAGGTTACTCGTTCTATTACACAAACCATCCGGATGGTAAGGCACATGGCGGCACCGGTATCATAATTAGAAACCGTTTGAGACACTATGCCCTAGATGCGTTTTCAAAGGATTATATGCAAGCAACATCTATTCGCCTTGAATACCCAGCTGGAGAATTAACTCTGAGCTCTATATATTGCCCACCACGTTTTTCGATGACCAAGGAAAAATTTGAAGAATTCTTTATAACACTAGGAGATCGGTTTCTGGCATGTGGAGACTACAATGCCAAACACACATATTGGGGTTCGCGATTGGTGAATCCCAGAGGTAGACAGCTGTATAAAGCTCTAGTTGATCGCAAAAATTGCTTAGATTTCGTGTCCCCTGGACACCCAACTTATTGGCCAACTGATCCTAGAAAAATTCCTGATCTAATAGACTTCGCCATATGTAGAAATATTAGTCGAAGTACAGTATCCACAGAGGTATCCTATGATCTGTCTTCTGACCATTCTCCTGTAATTATTACTTATTGCGAGAGACCCAACAACCCAAGATTTCCTAAGGACTCTTTGTGTTTTAAGACAAATTGGCTAAAATATAGGAAATATATCAGCAGTCATATCCACACAAATCCTAATTTACAGTGTGAGGAAGACATAAATAAAACCGTCAATGACTTCACGTCATTGATGATTTCGGCTCTGGAACACTCTAGGTGCCAAATCCCTCCGAAAACTAATACACCTATTTCAAATTCGGATATTGAAAGACTTCTTCTCGAAAAGAGAAGACTCAGAAGAGAATGGCAACATAATAGATCACCTGCTGCAAAGCAGAGGCTGTCCACAGCAGTACGAAAACTGAAAAGAGCCCTTCATTTAGAAGAGGATCGCATAAACGAAAATTATATTAAGAGTTTGACGAGCACAAAATACACAAACTTCTCTCTTTGGAAGGCAACGAGGAACATTAAGCCACCGGTAGAGGCACAAAGCGCTTTAAGAAAAGCTGACGGAACCTGGGCACGAAGTGCTATAGAAAAAGCAACAATATTTGCTGAACATTTAAGTGAAGTATTTCAACCTAATTCCACGGCAAATGAGTTCGAGCTCGAAGAATTTTCGGTTTCAACAATGGCTAATGCAGCCCAATTCGATATTGGTCCTGAGGATGTTAATAGAGTAATTAAGAATAAATTGAACTTGAAAAAATCACCGGGATATGATTTAATAACTCCATCATTGATTAAGAACCTACCAAATGTGGCAATAATTGTGCTTTCTATATTGTTTAATGCGATCTTGAAACTTGGAATTTATCCAAAAAATTGGAAAATTTCTCAAATAATAATGATACCGAAACCGGGTAAAGATTTAACTCTGCCATCTTCTTATAGACCTATTAGCCTACTCCCTTGTTTGTCGAAGCTGTTCGAGAAAATATTCCAGGAAAAGATCATACCTTTTTTGAATGATGGAAATATTATCCCAGTACACCAATTTGGTTTCCGTGAACATCATGGCACCATTGAACAAGTCAATCGTTTAACTGGAGAGATTAGAAAATCTTTTGAATTAAAGAAATATTGTTCTGCCGTCTTTTTAGATGTTGCCCAAGCTTTTGACAAGGTATGGCATAAAGGTCTAGTACATAAAATAAAATGTTTACTACCACTATGTACTCATAAATTGCTGGAGTCTTATCTATCGAATAGACTTTTCAGAGTTAAGTTCAATGATTATGTGACGAGAGAATACAAGATTAGAGCTGGCGTTCCACAGGGAAGTGTACTAGGACCTACGTTATATTTGATTTACACCTCTGACTTGCCTACGTGCGATGAATTAACAATCTCTACATTTGCGGATGATACCGCCATTATTAGTTCACACGAAAACCCACTCATAGCATCTAGTCAACTGCAAAATTATCTCGTACGTGTGGAGACATGGTTGAAAAACTGGCGAATAAAGGTGAATGAGCTGAAAAGTAAACATGTTACGTTCGCTCTAAGGAGAGGAAATTGTCCACCTATCACACTCAACAACGTTAATATACCGCAGTCTGATTATGTCACCTACCTTGGTATTCATCTTGATAGACGGCTTACTTGGCGCCGTCACATAGAAACCAAGAGACTTCACATGAAGCTAAAAGCCTCTAGCTTTCATTGGTTAATCAGTGATCAATCAAAATTAAGCCTTGAATATAAAGTCATCCTGTATAAGACCGTTTTAAAACCAATTTGGACGTATGGAATTCAATTATGGGGAATGGCTAGCAACACCAGTATTGATCTTATACAGAGGGCCCAATCTAAAATTCTTAGGACCATGACGGGAGCACCATGGTATATAAGAAATGAAAACATCCACAGGGACTTAGATGTGACATTGGTAAAGGAAGAGTTCAAGAAAGTCCGCGAGAAATATATTGTTAAGCTGCAAAACCATCCCAATACGCTTGCAAGACAACTTGTGCAGATCCAACCCCGATCCAGGCTCCGTAGAGCTGATCTACCACCCCGCTAAGATGAGTGCCAGTTAACCATGAAGGCTCTCTTGTTGGAGAGCAACTATTTTTAATTTTAGATATAAGATTTGAATACTTATTGTTAGGCCTATAAAAGGCAGATTCGATAAACTAATAAAAACGTATAAAAAAAAAAAAAAAAAAAAAAAAAAAATTACTTGTTATTCTTTTGATATAATTAAATTTTAAAGTGTTTCTTCTGGAACTATCGAATTACTTTGTTAGCTAAAGTTTTATGATTTCTTGCGAGGTTATATTTCCTGACATTAGAGTGTTATATTAGGGTGGTACGAATAAAGATCTGGTGGATAAATACTGGAACGGGATACTTGAGGTCAATGACCCTTAGAGCCAAACATTGGTCTTCCCGAGAGAAAAACATTGATATATCATATTTTAGGATCCAACTGTAAATGCCAAAGATATAACGAAAAATGTAAAAAGGCGACACCTACGTTCGGCAAAAAAATATAAAATTTTTTTTTATGCAGAACTACATTATATTAATGGGTGTACGGGGAAATTTATTTTTGAGGTACAGTCTAATGTACACATATGGCCAAAATAATAAGTACATGTGTTTTTTCCGCATCTTGTGATGAATTTAAAATGTATATTTATTTTAAATGAATTATTGTTTTTATATTTAGTTAGTTTTTGTTATGTTTAACATAAAACACAAACTCTTACGCCCTAATAACATAAACTAAATTTTTTATGAAATGAAAAATAAAACAACGGCAGGTATCCAAAGGTATTACATACCCCGATTTTCGAACAAAATAGCAAGTTGGTCTTTATTTTGAAATGTTTGCTTACTTATTCTGTGTTTCAACTACCCACAAAGGATTTTAATTGGATTTAGATCCGGTGACTGACTTGTCCAGTCTAGAAGACTTATCCTATGTTCCATCTAAGTGGCACATTTTCTTCAGCGTATGACAACATTGTGTTCTACAACATATTTTTGTATTCAAAAAGTGGTTTACTATCGGTAATACGATAAATGGGACCAACATTATACCACGAGAAACTTCCCAATACCATATCGTTGCCACCATCGTGATTGACGGTATTTTTTGTTTGACGTTACTGAAATTCCTTATTCTGAGGACGACACACATTATGACCGTTATCATTTCCAAACTAATTTATTTTTGTTTCGTCGCTGCCCAATATATTATGCAACTTCTTCTCACCAGCTGGTTCGCACCAACACAAATGATTTTTTGCGAATGACAGTCTGGTCATAAGATTTTTGTTCCGAAGCAGAGGAACGTTTCTGTCAATTCGGACCGGTAAACTCTTTTCCGGACGTTTCGATCAGATATTTCATTGTCTATATTGGCAGAAGTTTCTCTAGAGGATATCTGTATAGTCACTGTTTTTTGATTAAATGCTCTTTAACCAGAAACAGGTAGGGAAACTGGCGGAATATATCGTGAAAATAGTATAAGTCTCCTAGGCAGTCACAGGATCTAAATCCAATTGAAAACCTTTGTGGGTAGTTGAAACACAGAATAAGTAAGCAAACATTTCAAAATAAAGACCAACTTTGGGATTTCGTTAAAAAAACGCGGTATGAAATTCCTTTGGATACCTACCGTAAACTAATATGCAGTATGTCGAGAAGAGTACATGTCGAGAAGAGTACAGATATTAATAAAACTTAGAAAAATAAATCAAATAATATTCAACAATAAATTTTAATTCAGGGATTTAAACAATGTACTTATTATTTTGGCCATATGTGTATATGTATGTGGAAAGAAAAAAGAATTAACAATTGAAATGATTTTTTAATAAATGACTTTTTTTAATAATATAAAATTGTATATGACGGACATTTTTCATTTTGTTACCTAAATTTTTTAATAAATTGCAATACAATTGCATTATCTAATGATTCAGAATAACAATTTTTGTATAATAACTATGGTATTCAATCGACTAAGCGTTAATCGGTTAACCGATTAATTTTATTCGGTTAACTGTTCGAACAATTTAAAATTGCCGATTTTCAAATAACAAATAAACGGATTAATTTGTGTCGATTAACCGGTTAACAGATATTTCTTCTTTTTTGCACTTTAACATATTTTTTGAATTTTTTTTTTTTCGTTTTAAATCAAATACAAATGTCAAAGTAAAATTACATATTTTTTCGAACATCCAAGAAATATGTTTAGTGTGTATAAAAACTGATACATCTAATTTACATGTATTTGTTGGATGACGACATGATAATAGACGAAACTGGAGACATTACCGAAACGAGTATTTTATTTAAAAAAAATTCAAAGAGGACTCCAATGGTATAATAGAGGATTTTATATGTATAGAAAATACAAAATTATTTTTTTTTTTTATCAAGTTATTATGTTTAATGTCAATTATGTTCATTTGTTGTTAATCTGATTAAAATGAGTGACGAGAAACGTACTAAAATTATTAAATATTTTCAACAAAACACAACTTGGTCCTACAAAAAGTTGGTCAAACAATCAAAAGTCAACAATCAAAGTGATTCCAATGTTATTCAACAGTATCGGGAGAACTTGTCCGTTGATAGAAAACTTGGTTCATGTAGAAGGAATGGTCCAGATTATGTTTCTAAAGCCAATAAATAGAAAGCATTTTTAAAAGAGCTCCCAACACATCCGGTAGGAAAGCGGCCGGTTAGCTCAGTACTTGGACTATTTGGTACCAAAAGTTAAAACCAATCCAGGTTTAAAAACATACAAGGCTCAAAAAGTTCCTGATAGAACTCTGCTTAAAATTTAGAGGCCAAACACAGAGCACGGAAATTGAAGTCAAATTTTATAAAAAAAATATACCTGCTGCATAATCAGTGTTGCCAATTCTAGGTGAACAACAAGTAAGAGAGCTATATTCGGCTGTGCCGAATCTTTTATACACTTCACCAAATTTTACTTAAAATAAAATCTATAAAAAAATTTGGTTTTATGAGAGCTATACTAGTTATGAACCGATCGTCACAATATTTGTTGGTACGAGTTTTTGTCGAATTATCTTTGTAATTGCGACCTGTAGTTTGATTACAAGGTTTACATGGGTGGACGGACGGACATCGCTTAATCTACTCAGAAAGTAATCCTTTAATACTTTACGTTGGGTTTGGGACAATATTTTGGCACGTTACAAACATCAGCACTAACCCACTACATGGTGACAAGCTCATTCAATTTAGGTGAATCATGCTTGATTTAAATATAGCCGTGGCCGAAAAACTCCAAAATTAATTCTCCTAAAATATTTATAATTATCCTATGCAGGCCGCTATTGAAAATCAACCAAATCATTTTAGCACAAACAAATTTATGAATCAAAAGAAAACAATTTTAATGTCTAATGATGTTATTGTAATCTGTATATGTGTTTGAAATGTATATATTCCTATACATATGAGGAAAATTAAAAATTTTGATGAATCTGGTTAAAAATATTTAACATTTTTTTTCTTATGATACGAACACTTTTTTGTAGATGTATACTAAAGTTGACCGAGATGCGAATCATATTCTTCATCCGATTGTATTCATTAGCTAGCCTAAACTAATAATGATGAAGAAATCAAAAACAATAACAGCAACAAATGCAAATAGGGCTTAAAATATATGGGATAATAAAAATTATAATTATGTGGCAAAAATATTGGATAACACCCACCGATCGACTCAGGCTGGCTGGCCATGTAAACTTTGTGCGCAAAGTAGAGGTCGCAATATTGAAGATATTTCGATAAAATTTGGTACATAGCTTTTTTCACGAACCCTATTATTTCCACCCGAAATTGGACTTTATCAGTCATAGCTGTTCAATTTATATAGGTATCTACACAAATTATTCGTTATTTTAAAATGGTCATTAAATTGTTCGTAAGAAATTATTCAATTAATCGAACGATTATTACTCGAATGAATACCCTAGTGTTTTGTTATTGCAAAATGTGTTTTGTTTTTGTTACAATAAAATTTCCACTCAAAGTACACGCTTGTGCACATAAAACATTGTGAAAATGAACGAATTCACTTAATTAATAAATTCGAAAATAATCAATCGATTTTTATGATCGATATCTCATTTTGTTCCTATTATATGTGGCTATGTGATAAAGCAATAAACATGCTATTTTCACGTAAAAAATATATTTTTGCTTAAATTTGTTACTATAACTCCGAAACTACTGAGCCGATTAAGTTTATTTGAATAATATTGGACTAACCGTTTTTGAGGTACGATTAATTATATGGACAAAAAAATTCACAATTTTAAATTTGGACCATATTTGTATTACTATAACCACAATACATCAAAATTGTGTAGTGGTTTAAAAAACCTCCAGTTTTTTTCGATTTTGTTGCCCTGTGTAATAATACGTATTCTCAGCTTTCAACAATTTACTTGCATGTGTAAATGAAGGCTTACCTTCAATTCGGAACTTATTGATATTTAAAAAAATCTAATAAATTAAGAATAGGTTTTAGAAAATGATTTTACTAAAATTTGGGAAACGTTACATCACCATTCTATACGATGCCTTTGTAATTAAATGCGATCTTTGCAAAAGTTTTAAAAATTCAATTATTCCATTGTGAACGCTTTTCAAACTTCAGGTATGAATAAATTGACTAAATGTCACACTAATCCGTCTTCATTTTTCAGCATTCCAGTTTTGTACTAAATGTTATACTAATCCGTCCCGCTTTTTGCTTTAGGGCGATTCGTATTTTACCCATTTCTATCTGCTTCCCAAAAATAAAATTTTTTATAGCATTACCAAAACTGCAATAAAATTAATTTTGTTTTTTTTATTTTGTTAGACAAATTCTAAGAAAATTAGGAAGTTTTATTGACCTTAAGGTGAAACCCAATGTATTCAAAAATTGAAAACTCATCTGTTTCAAAAACGAAGGTCAAACGAAGTTCGTGAGAACAATTACAGAGGATAAAACGCTATTTTTTCAATTTTTGTAAAAATGTTACCATTAAATAATTACATGCGCAATTTAATATAAAACAATCGAATTGTGTACGTAATTGTCGTTGTAATAAGATATAAAAGACAAAAATTGGTTCAAAAATGTTAATGTTATTAAAAATTCCCTAGGCCGTTAACGTGTGTCAGGCCACTAGAACAAGAAATGTAGGAACAAAATGAACATATTTTGAGAAATATTAAAATAAAAGCTAATTTTTACTTAAAATATATCATAGTTCTCAAAATATGTTCATTTTGTTCCTACATTTCTTGTTCTAGTGGCCTGACACACGTTAATGGCCTGGGGAATTTTTTATAGCCGAACAGGGCAATATCGACTCCGCTATATATAACGATCCAGAATATATATATTTTATGGGGTCGCAATTGAAAAATATAGAAAATAAAAATGGAATGACAAACTTAAATATACCCTTACCACTCATGGTGAAGGCTAGTACTTTAGAAGTTCTTTATCTATGTCCATTAGGTATATAACTAATTTTGGCGAAATTTTTGGCATACCACCACGTGATGGCCCATGTTGTATAAGTAATGAAAATAATTTTTTTAGGTCATTTGGAATCAAGAACATCACGCACCAACACCATTTTCTAAGATAAATCAAATTTTATTTTCTCTGAAAAATTATATTAATAATTTTATATATTTTTTTTTTTTTTTGCAAGTGTGAGGGATACTTCGCGTATTTAAAAATTATCTTTTGAAGTATGTCCGCATTTATTATTAAAATAAAATATATTGTATTTCAAAATAATAGAAATATTTAATGAAAAACTTTATTGCGTTTGGTGCGTGAACTTTTTTAACAACCGCGAAAAAATAATACCGTGGTTTTTTATATTTTTTAATGCTCTATTCGACTATGCTATGCCAATTTCCATATTCACAAAAATTGTCAATAGTTATTTCCCTAATGTCCATTTAATTTCTATCGTTGCCACTGTGCACAACGTTATTCGAATTACGTATTTTTTTTTTTATTACAGCCTTAAAATATGCTACACATTTATTATATTCTTATTAAAATGTTTTCATTATTTTCAATTTCTGTAAATGTAGTAATGATAGTAATAATTATTTTATTATAGTATATGGGGTATTTTATTACTACGTTTATACGCACGGCTTATTTGCAAATAAAAATATTGCAATTAGATAAATTTGTCGCATAAACAGTGAACTAATTTTTTATTTGCGAATAGCTAACTCACGAAAACAATTCCTGATTAACGACAATATTTGCTAATAAGATTTTAAACATTGCCATATGTTTAAACGATTTCAGTTTATTAAGACGTTTTTCAAATATTTCATTGTGTTTTTGCATTAATTGGATTGCAAGACGAACAAGAAATTTAGATTCTTTAATTTTTGCATTTAAAAATATAAAAAATTTATCATATTTTTTTCAATAACATTGCTACTAAATTATTAAAGTTATTCAGATACAATTTGGGCAAACATGTCTTTTTTATCATTCATGTAACGTATTACCTATTGTTCTTAGCAAAATGTGTCCCTTTCGAAAAAAATTAATATATGTGGAAAATTGGCAACCTTGCCTGTGAACTGTCAAGTTGTGCAAACAAATTTTTTTTTTTATAATTTTATTCTTATACCATGAGACCCTGTTTGCAACTGACACTGCTGTTTATCTAATTAGTATCTGCGTGGTATATATTTTGTTTTGATTATAGTTGCTGCCATATGACCAGTTCAGCTGTTCTCGTTAACTACTTGTTCTATTATTTTGGTTCCTCCTTAACGTATGCTGTAAATGAGCAAAAAAAACACTAATTCAAAACAATAATAACAATAAACAAACGTCTGAAGTCATGGATATTAATGTAAAGTTTAGATTAATTAGATTCTAAACGATGCATTTTTCTGGATAACAAGCTGAATGTTGGTAAAAAAAATGATATTAATTTCATTAAATCAGATATTGATGAACTAAGAGAAGATTGCTGTAAATTAAGAAATGAAGTAAAAATGCTTTCCTTACGTATTAAACAAATTGACCATAGATCGTGTTCTTCAAATATTGTTGTCAATGGAACTGTTAGTACCTCTACAACTGCTGTTAAATCCGTATTCAATGATTTATGCAACAATCAATTGGGAGTAAATGCAAGTGTGGTATCTGTGCGGGCTTTACCATCTAATAATACATTCAGGGACGTAACAATTATAAGATAAACGAAACTCACCTGCAAGCTGTTAATGTTTTAGCTGCCAAAAACAAATTGTAAGGTCGTAATATTTTTATTTAAAAATACTACGCAAGGTCGTAATATTTTTATTTAAAAATACTACGCAAGAGTTGAACAACATGTTCGTTACACTTTAATAGCAAAGCACTTTGTAATGTTCTACATATAGTGTTGCTAATACATGTTTCTTGATTTCAGTTTTTGCAAAGGGCACGTTTAGATCTTTGTGTATATTCACTTTTTTGATATACCAGTGGGCAACTGTGATCATTCTCAAAAAACTTGTGTTGGCGTCTTTGGATTTTTTACATTTGGCGCTGAGGCCGTGCCCCATAGCTGTATCCCATAACACCATATCGGTTTTATGATCGAGTTATAAAGTAGGAGTTTACAATTTAAACAAAGCATAGAGTTTCTGTCTATGAGCCAATTAATTTGAATTGAATTCCATTTCATTTGAGTTCACTTTGCATCTATATGACTTTTCCATGTAAGGCGGCGATCGAGATGAATTCCGAGGTATTTAACTTCCGATTGTTGAATTTATGTTTGGTTATTGATATGAATAGGGGTGCATGATTCTGACATCTATTTTCCAAATACGGGAAGTATCCCTCACACTTGAAAAAAAAAGTTGCAATTATTTATATAATTTTTTAAAGAAATTTATATTAAAAAAATAAAATAATAAGATAAGAGTGGGAAGGTTTTCAAACAGTAACACGTACCCCTGTTTTGACTTTAGAAACTTTTCAATTATTACGAATTTGTAAATCACTGTTTCACTTTGCAAAAATGTTATGTGAATTCGGAATTAAATCATATAGCAATAAAAGTGATGCAGTACATACTTCCATTATGTAAATCACCAAAAACTTTAAATTTAAAACTTATTACTTTAAATAATTACGGTCTAATTCATAATAAAACCTTATTGTAGATTTAAAACACAAATTTGTTAACAAACACTTTAGCTTTATAAACCTTTAATAAAGGTATTTTATTCATAAACGTTTGTTAAAGCCACAATAACTAATGTACTGTTTTTTGTCTAATCTGGCAATGCTTCTCAGTTATTTCCCCTTTTTCGTTGTTAGTGTTGCTTGCAATTAGGATAAAATATTCGTTAATTCTCTTTTTTTAATTGTTTGTTTTTAGTATTAATACATTTTTGAAGATAAAAAGTAATTTTTAGATAAAAAATGTATATCTGATTCTAGTAAATTTATATTAAGCTAAAATTTATTAATAAACAAACGTGTTTATATATTTTATTTCAATAATTATTAAAAGTATTCGAATGACGAATATTCTGTGATAAAATAAACATCACTGTTTTATAATTTGTTTTATTAATTTATTTTTATTGTCATTTTGTTAATTTTTAACAAAATTATATGAATTTCTACAAGGAAACACATAATTTTAATTCCGGAATGGGTATATTAGATTGTGTGGACCTTCTTCCACAATGTTTACACATTTTATTACTACATGGAGTTACAGGTTAAAAGAAAACGACAAAAATGGCAATCAAACTCACTTGCGTACCTCATATAGCTCACTGCCGGAGGAATTTGAAACAAAATCATATATTGTTACATTGGAACATATTCCCCAGCGGAGTTAAAATTACGTTTGTCAATTGCAATAGTATCGTATATTATTGCAAATTTATAAAAAAATATCTTTAAAATACCCTTTTTTGCAGATAAAATGTAAAAAGAATACCTTAAAGTTGGTTTATAGTAGTGTTGAAGCTACAATAAATATTTCAAATTTATGAAAGGTTTATAACAGACTTATAAGACTATTAAACGTTTATGAATACAGTTTTTTATTTTTTTTTTTCTTATTAACGACTTATAAAGCAGTTTTAAGTTATTATGAATTAGACCGTTAAATTATACATATATTTAAAATAAAAAAATTAAAAACTTGAAAAATTTTGGTTTATTTTAGAAATTGGCGTTGGTGAATGATGATTTTGATTTCAAATGACCTATAAAAATGATTTTCATTACTTACACAACATGTTGATAATAAATTCCTCAATCCGGAAATTAAAATTAATAACCTTCACTGCCAAGATGGACCAGTGCGATTTATTTCAGATGCATCTAGTAGAATAAAGGCTCCTAGTTTTGATGGCAGCACACCATTTAATGTTTTCTTGTTCCAGTTTGATACAGTGGCCATCAGAAATATGTGAAACAACGAAGAAAAAGTTATAGCTTTGATATTGGCCTTAAAAGAAAATGCAGCGGTAGTTCTTGAAAGCGAGCAACTGAAATTGTTATGATGACATAATGGAGGCGCTACAACGTAAGTACGGTGACGAACATAAAAAAGAATTATACCGAATGGAATTGCGTTGCGGAGTGCAGAAGGCCAATGAGACACTACAAGATTTTGCGTTGGAAATCGAGCGTTTGCTACTGCTTACTTATCCAGGGGGAAAACAATCCATTTTTGGACCATATCAAGATAGAGCCATTTGTTAATGGCATTCGCGATTCAGAAATAAATCATGTTGTTTGTGCTACACTTAAACTATCATTTGCTGAAACCGTTTCATTCGCGCTGGCTCAAGAAACGGCGAAAATAATTTCAAAGCCGCAAATATGCGAGGTGCGGAATATCGAGGTTATGGCTGAAAATGAGTGAAATATAGTCGACGAACTAAAAAAAGTTTTGGTGGCGTTTAATGAGAACCAAATCCAAAGATAAATGTTATAACTGCGGTAAATCTGGTCATATTCAGCGAAACTGCAAAGCACCAAGAATCACCTTTAAACTAAAACGAGCTGCACTATGGAGCAAGAGCTAGCTCCCACAACTGAGGGAACCACAATCTCCATATCAGTGCAGTAGTGGATACATCAACAGTCAGAAGCGCATTTTTACTATAGACACAGGAGCGTCGCAGTCTATCATTAGAGCTGACTTAGTAAAGAAGACAATTGAAACACTATGCGGGGTAAGTCTACGCACGCTACTGAAGAGTCTGCCACTGTTTATGATAAAGTAAATGTGAAGTTAACCATTGCCAACGTTTGCGTAAATCATGTATTTATTGTTGCCGATATTGTGGACGAAGTAATCATTGGTGCTGATTTCATGATTAGTTACGGCATTACTTTGGAAATGGGACAAAATGTTTAATTTGGTGAAATGTGGAAATACCCCTTGACGTCGGATATGAAAATAGGACTCAAGTAAGAAAGCTAGTTACCATCGAGCATCAGAGACTACCACCACAGTCAGAAACTGGAGGCTGTAATCAATTGCGAGAAAAACTCGGAACCTGCCAATAAGTCCACCAAAGATTACGAGCTGCTAGCGGAATATGCGGGGAAATGGGTAGAAGGATTAGCGCCGCCTGACAGAAATAAGGCTAAACAACTTCTGCCGAAACATACCTCCGTCTTCGCCTTAAAAAATCAAAGCCAAGGTAGAACGGCAATTGTAAAGCATCTAATAAATACTGGCGAAGCGAGGCCAACAAATCAGTCGTATTTCCCTAGCAAAACGAAATTAAGTGAAGGAGTTGGTCAACGAAATGGACCCGAACGGTATAATCGAACCATCTTCAAGCCCTTGGAGCTCACATTATATTTTAGTTAAAGATGGGTAACACGGCTTGTATTCCATATGTATTGGGACATTTATTCGATATACATGCGATTCATAATTTCCACGTTCACACGTACATATATAATTGCATGTGACATAACCTCTATTAGTTTATATGTTTGTTGTTTTTAACAATATATATTTTTAAAACATTTTTAAATCACAATAAATATATATTTAATGAAATGAAACTTATTTCGTTATGATTTTTCTTTACTCTTTTTTGTTTTGTGTTTTTTATTTTGCTCTCACGCAGTGTTGTATTTCAAAATACACATGTTAAACACACGAAAATAGAACATGCTCTAATTGCCAAAAATGTCATAAGGCATACACATGTATTTTACATACACAAAGTTTCATATGTATCACACGGTATGTATATCGTCGTCCCGAAGTTATCTTCACGTATATCACAAATTCCAAAAAAAAAAAAATGAGTTAAGACCATTTTCTGGGGTAAAATTCTATAATTTCTGAGATATTGTGAAGCTATTTTGTTGTATATCCATTTTTGTTAAAAAATTAATGTGTTATAATACCGTATGTGTAATTTTTGTGGATATACAATAAAAAGTGTATGAAATTTTGAAAATATAAAAATCTTGTGTTTAAAATATATGACAAATTTAAAAAACAAAAAAAAAATATGCTATTTTTATTATAATAGGCATTTTGATTCGTTCTATGTTCATGAATTATACAGCATAGAATCTATAATGGTTATTAACAATATTATTGTAATAAATTAAGAAATAGAAACAAGAACATAATAACTCAAAATATATCACTCGAGTTTAAAATTTCGTATTAAAAATTTAGCTGAATATTACAAATTTACATTAATAGATCAGAAAATAATTTAACATCACTATCTGGAAGGTATACATATAGGCCAGGCGTGCCCAAAAGTTCCTTATGGAAGAGCAAACACCAATACATTTAAAGAAAAACTAATTTGTATGCAATTGTTTTTGTTGTAAAAAAAAAACATACAAAGAACACAGAAAAAAATACACAATATTTTAAACAATACCATACGATAAACAAAAACATTGATGATCGCTGTCGTCAATATTTACCAGCAAAGCATACGAAAGTGTTGTTGGTTTTCTCTTGCGTGTATACAGCGAAGATCGACCAAAAAACAAACAAGACAAAGTTGTTTGTGTATTTCATATTGCTAGTGGTGAGTGCTTCATTGAGTATAGAAACACACAGCCTATAGCTAAGAGCATTTACAAAAACAAATGAGCACCAAGAGTATAGGGCTTGGGCACCATTGATATAGGCGTTCAATATCTTTATTTTTGTCTTGATATTTATTATTGTGCATGTACTTAATTCCTTTTCAAAAATTGTATCTGAATTTGGGAAAACTCCACTTCTAGCTCGTTTTTTAAAACTTGATGATTGAAATTCGACTTCACTTATAGAATTTTATAGAATTTTTAAAGTGAGCTTTTTGGATTAATTTTGTTATCGAAACTTAATTTTAGGAGTCGGTCTATTGCACTATGTACAGTGTAAACCTCTTGAATTTGCTAATGTCCCGGCTCTGAACATTTCGAAACAATTGTTTTCAAGTTACTTCTTTACAAAATGTCAAGGAAATTTTATTTATGTTTTGCGGCACACAGTAGTCGCTCCTAAGAATGATATGCTCAATATTATAAAATCTTGCAATACATTTTCCAAAATTTTAATAATAAAGGGTTTTTTAAGCTCGACAGAACTTGCGAATGGTGTTAACCCTCAAACGAACTGTCTGTCATACTGCGCTCACTCTGGCAAATCATTATAAGTAAATTGACGGTTGAACAACGCTACCAAATTTACTTTGAAAATCAGTCATTAGTTCGCGCAACTTTTAGACGACTGTTTTATCGAAAAATTGCGTTCAGCAATGAGGCGTTTTTTGCGCATATGGAGTGAGACCAATCCACACCAAACCGTATAGACTTCATTACATCCAGAAAAATGCAACATTTGGTGCGGCTTACATGTTGGTGCCATCATCAGACCTTATTTGTTCAAAAATGAAGCCGGAGCTCGCATGATCAATGATTTTTTGTTGAAAATATGGATGGCATTTAGCTGGGCGAGATGTGGTTTAAATAGGATAGTGCTACGTGTCATACGGCGACCACAACCATCGATATATATTCAAATCTAAATTAAGCGATAACTTGATTTCGAGAAATGAACCTGTCAATTGGCCTCCAATATCATGCGATTTAACACGTCTCGATTATTTCCTGTGGTGGCACTTGAAGTCAGTGGTATATGCTGATAAACCAGCAACAATTTACGCATTGGAGGCCAAAATAGTTCATGTTATTCATGTCATACCATCAATTCAATGCCACAATGCTCGAAAAAAGTGGCCCATAATTGGACGTCCATAATGCGCTTCATCAAAAACAGCCATATGCCCGAAATCATTTTCAAATGTTAATGCCATGTATTGATCTTTTGAATAAAAATTTTCTTTGATTAAAATTTACTTTTTTGTGTTATTATTTACAATTTCAATTCTTTCGGGTTTAAAAAAACACACTTTAGAACTAGCCCTTTCCTTTCCGAGAGACCACAAAAATAAAGATTGGTAGTTTGTTTAATTGCTTACTAATTAATGTTAATTTAGCATACTGCAAGTATAACCCATATACGTGAAGATAATTTTGGAGAAAAAACTGAGCGCAGTTTTTATCAGTACATTTCCACGCATGTGTCATAAATTAACAAATATTTCGTAAAAAGGCGTATACAATAGTTTGGAGCTAAAAATGCTTATAACTTGAAAAATTTATTCCATGTCTTTGGAAATTTTTACACTAATCAATGTAGAATTTCAAGGACTACGTCACACAAAAATATCGAACCACTTTTTTCGACGCAATTTTTTTATATAAATCGTAGAAACTTTAAATTCGATTTCCCAAAAAAAAAAATTCGGCAGTTACGTGAAGATAACTTCGGGACGACGATATATGTATATTAGGGTAACAGCCGATTTTTTTTTAGATTTCAAAGAGTGCCGGGTGGAATATTGTGACACTAGGTCTAAAAGATAAGTACTGAAAATTTGAGCCAAATCGGACAACGATTTCGGGACGCGCATCGAGGTCAAAGGTCAGATATATGCAAAATTTTACTATTTATATGAAATAAATTTGTAAAACTCCTTAACTTTCTGCATTATGTTACATAAATATGTAGATTTATTTATATTAATAAAAATTACAGTCAAAAAATTCTTTTTGAGATTAACCCTATATCTCCTTTGGGTCAAATTGACCCACAAACTCTATTATCGTTAAAATTCGGAAAAAATGCAAATTTTTCAGTTTTTGTAAAAATTTTGCTCCTAAATAATTATTTTTGAAATCGAATGCATAAGAGTCGAAATGTGTACGTAATTTTCGTTCTAATGAGATATAAAGGATAAAAATTGGTTAAAAAATGTTAAAGTTATTAAAAATTCCCCAGACCATTAACGTGTCACAGGCCACTTGAACAAGAATTATAGGAACAAAATTAACATATTTTAAGAAATATTAAAATAAAAACTAATTTTTACTTAAAATATATCCGTATTTACATTCTTATGAGTTTTTGTCTTTGTAGAATACCGCTAATCTATTCTCAGGGATGGCCAAAAAAAAATATTTTTTTTAACGGCAGTTTCAAATCTCCATTTTCAAATTATTAAAAATTTTGTTAAACAAATTTCAGAATTTTTTGATCATCACATTGGGGTTTATTGAGATCATAATAGAGAATAAGAATATGAAAAAACTATGTCCATACCTCTAACAGTTTTTTCGTACCTACGATTTAAATTTTGTGATTTTCGAGAAAAAATATTTTTTTGGCCATAATTTGGCAAATGAGAGCAATTTCCTTACTGTTATGAATTTTAAGTAAAACCTCTACAGAATCTTATAACACATATAATTCTAGATATACTATGAAAGTCTTACTAAGATCGGAAAACGTTAACCCTTGAACCGTGAAGGTCAAAGGTAAAATGTTTCAATATTTGGAATTTCTAATGTAAAGATGCCGAAATGTTATATATTTTTGGGCCAATTTTAATGAAACTTGAGAAAAATATAACATAAAATCTAAAATATTCAATAACAGTGCAAAAATGGAATATAATATAATTTGGGGTCCAAACTTTTAAAATACATAATAAATAAATGTTCAATAATTAAAAAGTACACCTCTTAACAAATTGCACAGCACAGAAAACAGTATAAAAACTTATAACAAAACATTAAACAAGGCATTTTTAATATTACTGAAAAAGGCGCAAAAATGCGTAGCCAAATTAAACAGAATCGTAAACTATATACTTTTTTTTAATATATGGGGCATTTCATGTCAAGTGAACCAACTTTTGAAATCGATGTATTCCGATTGGGATGAAAATTTGCTTAAAACACCTGTAGTAAACCATTGCTAAATATATATAATTTAATAATGGTTCAACCCAACTTTAAACCTATTTTAAAGTCAAATGTCAGTATTTTATTACAATTTATAACGTTTTGTGAAAGATATTTAATCTTAATTTGTTAAATAAATTATAAACAAATTAAATAAATAAAAAACAATATGGATACTTTTTTTATTATTAACTCCTTCAGCAGCATCTATAAACAAAAATAATAATGAAAAGTACATAAATTGGTATAAACTGCACTTACCTTATCCTCTTCGTTCCAATTTTCAGATCTTTTCCTTTTATCTTCATATTTTTTCTCAAATTATTATTTTTGCCAAAAATATAAATTTTGTTTATAAAATAGTTTAGTGATGTGTAAAATATTAAAACAAATTTAAAGAAAACGTTACTCGATTACTTTCTTTAATCAGAATATAATATTTTAATTACATTAGTTGTTTTATTTGATTTATATGTTCTTTTTATTAAATAAACAAATACAACCCCATTTTTATGTTATTAAAAACAATTATTTTGTATAAGAGCATAAGAAAATAATATTAGAGACCAATATCAAATGAATAATCGTTCATATACAACATTAAGGAAACATTTACAGAATAAAATGGTATTGCCAGCATCAAATAAAAAAAAGCATTAAAATGTATGTTAGTTACAATACTGTTTTTGCATATACTTTTTTTTGCATAAGACTGACAATGTTTGCCTTTTTTGCAAAGGGACTAAATTTGAAAAAAAATTAAATTTTGCAAAAAAAAAAATAATAATAATAAAAATTGTATGACTTAGGTTACAAAATAATTATTTTGATAGATATCCCACTCGTATCCCACTAAGCGACCAAAAACCTCTTAAAGGAATGGACCTAAGCTATCGTTTGAGCAAAAAAAATTAAAAAAGGGCCCATTTCGAAGAAAAAAAAAACATTTAGAACTCTAAATTATTTCAACACAAATTACAAAAACACGTACGAAAAGCTACTTCTTAAAAATTATTTTTTAAAATACTGAACACAATTAACGGACATGAAATATATTTAAAACAAAGCCAATAGCATCAGTCTTTATATTAATTTTTTAAAATTTTAATTAAACACTTTTATAAAATATAAATCCACAATTGAACTTAACTTTTGCACGTTTGTTTGTTCTCACTTAAATTGTTTATATTATGGAAGTAGCGTTATAAGTTTTCAAAACAAATCCAAAGTAGAAAAATTTTATAATTTTAGCGACTAGTTATTCCCTTATAAGATCAATAGTTTAATACAATTTTTTTTTATTTTTGTCGTATGGGTGCAACCACTGTGCATTGTCAATAACACTGTGCAACAAGAAAATCTTTCCCGAATGAGACCAACGGGAAATTAAAGTAGATAATTAGTATACCAAAACCCCCAAAGGGTTTTTAAAAGTTAGCTCGTGTTTTAAAGTTATTCGCCTTTAAAGTTCAGCTTTTTTGAGTAAAAATTTTTCATATATATTTTATGAATAATCTATTGAAGTAAGTCAATATTTATATAAAGTAATTTTAGTTGAATGTTCTAGTCCTAATATACTTAAAAATCATTAATTTTAACACTTTTTGCAGACTTATTTTTTTATTTTTATAGTTTTTGGTACTTAGATACGCAATTACCAATTTTTGGAGAATTGCTGAATATTGCTGTTAAAGTATTGAGTAGTGAGTATCGTGTATCGAGTATTTGCCATATTGTTTGAGTACTCAATACTCAAAAGTAGTTACTCAATACTTTTAGACTTGTATTTTTACAATTTAATTTATTTAAATTTAACGGTTATGGTGCAAAAAATGCATCTATACTATAAATACAACTCAAATCAATATTAGAAATGCAACTCTTAGCGTAAACAATTTTCAAATCAGAATAAAATATTATTAAAAAAACTAGAATAATAGTTAAAAAGTTCAAAATATTTATTGATATAATCTTGTAAACCTAAAATGTTTCTAAAAAGGAGTGATGTCTGCTAATACATTACCGAAAAGCAGAAAAATATATCGTTTTTAAATTTAAAAAAAATCCGATAAAAGTATCGAATAGTATTGAGTACCCAAACGAAAAGTGTTGAGTAGTATTGAGTAATCAAAAGTAGTAGAATGTTACAACACTATTGCTGAACAAAGTATTAAGATGTTTTAATTTTTTGAAATCAAATCGTAGTTACCTGTTATAATAGTGCAACTTTTTGTGAATTTGTGAACCATTATTTGTTAATAAAGTGAAAAGAAGTTTTTAAATAAAGTTAATTACTAAAAAAAATATTTTTAATTTAATAAAGTTTGTGAAATTTCTTGCAATATAAACAATTTTTGTTACGTTTGTGGCCATTTCACACCACAAATGTTAAAACATGGTTCGTTTACAGAAGAATTTATATCTGCTTATGAGACATATTTCAACCATCCAGTTATATCAAATGTGCCATGGGCTCCAAATATTGTTTGCAAAAAGTGTTATACTAATCTAATGAGTTGGATGAGCAAAAGGATTACAAAGTTGCCGTTTGGTGTGCCGATGATCTAGTTAGATTCTAATGGGCATAAGACTTCAAATGGACATTGGTTACAATGCGGCTGAGTGGAGACTTTTTAGTGATAGCTCCAAAACCAGTTTAAAAGCAGTGTTGCTCCATCAAACAAACTCAAAATCATCGGTACCAATTGCCTATAGTGTAGAAACGAAAGAGACGTATGACTCATTAAAAACTATTCTTCAAGAAGTAGACTACAATAAACATCAATGGAAAATATGCTGTGACTTTAAGGTGGTAGCAATTCTTCGGGGATTGCAATCTGGATACATTAAATACATGTGCTTTCTATGTGACTGGGACTCCAGATATAAGGGTGATCAATATGCAAATCATGAATGGAAGTGTAGGGAATTAAGCAAACATGCGAATGCCAACGTCATTGAAGATCCCCTGGTACCTCAAGACAAAGTTTTATTACCACCATTACATATAAAACTCGGCATAGTAAAAAGTCTTCTGAAAACTGTGGTTAAGAGGGATGAAGTTTACACTACTTTAGCAAAAATTTTCCCCCGACTCACTGAAAGTAAATTAAAAGAAGGTAAAACATTTAAAATAAGTATATTTTTCTTGAATAAAATATATATTTTTTTATAACTTTTCTTCCTTTAGGTGTTGTGAATGGTCCAGACATTCGGAAGCTGGTCAAAAATCAGGAATTTGATAATATTTTAAATAAAAACGAATTGATTGCTTGGCAATCAATCAAAGAGGTTATTGGCGGGTTGTTGGGTAAAAATAGGTCTGACAGCTATCAGAGATCTGTTAACGCAATGATGAATGCTTTCATTACCTACATCATCATCTAGACTACTTCGGTCAGCAACTAGCGACCGAATCAGATGAACAAGGTGAACAGTATCACCACATTGCAATGCCATTTGAAATGAGGTAATTTTTAATATACATATATTTTTTTTCCCAATACATTTTAACACAAATTTTGCAGATATCGAGGAAAAAAGTCTCCCGATGCTGTATTAGCGGAAATTTGTTGGTGGAGCAAGAACTTGTATTACGATGATGAAGGAGAAGAAAACACAGGAAGTGAACTACAAAATTTATATACTTCAAATTCTGGTTCTACAGAGCATCCACCAGAGCAGAAAAGACCTCGAACTATATAATGTAGTTCATTTTTATATAAACTATGTAAACAAAAATACAAATTAAATTTTAAAAATTAAATATATATGAAAAATTTTTACTCAAAAAAGCTGAAATTTAAACCCTTTGGGGGTTTTGGTCTACTGATATGTTCTACTATCACTTCCCGTTGGTCTCATTCGGGAAAGATTTAATGACCCGAAATTTGATGCACAGTGTAATTTTTCTTTTGAAAAAAATTATGAGTAATGAAACTTCTTCCAATAAACGAGTTGGATCGTTATCATGACCTTGAAATATTTTGTTGAGTATGTACTTGAACCTCAAGTAAAATAGACTTTAAAAATATTAAATACAGATGAATATTTTCATCATTGTACATTTCACATAAAATTTTAGCCATTCATTAATATAGGCTGTATCGCAATGCACTTTGAGCTCCTCCCACTGCACAGTTGGTAAATTAAAAAAAGTGGAAATAAATCTGTAACTTCTAACTATAGATAAGGTATAGCTGAGTTTTAGTTTTGAATTTGGACTTTAAACACTAATGTGAGGCAGAGCCCCAATGCCTTCATTAAAGATGATACCAAATTTTGGTTCCCGATCTGATTTGTTAGATTTGTATTAGGATTTAAATTAAAAAATTTTAAAAAGTAGTTTTTCTCAATTTTTTTCGCAAAAACTACATAGTTACATTAATGTTAATCCGCCAATGGTGACACACGGTCTGTAAGACCGGGTGTGTTTAAAAATTCGAGGAACTTTATTCTCCGCTATTATTTTTTGTTGTAATTTTGAGTAGCTGCGGCACTGCACGTCCCCCAACATCAGTTCACGTCATAACTGCTTAGTGAGCACGCATACATAAATAAATATAAAAAGAAAAATGAAGTTTTAGTAACTCATTTTGAAAAATCTTCATTTGAAAACCACACATAGCACTCATCGAATATGACTCTTGTATGACCCAATATGTTCTTAAATATCCTGCAAATAGAATTTATAGCGCGGATTCAAAAATTCAATTTTTGGAATTTTTGAAAAAGTATTTTTTTGGGAATTCTCAATAATAATTCACAAATTTCTTTCTCACTTTTGTAATTCAAAAATATATATTTGAGCAAAATCGGGAGAGAATTGTATCCGCTATTAGCAAAAATCCAGACTTAGGTTGGTAAAATACTTGAAATTTTAATTTTCAAATGTAAATATCGCATTAACTACACAAGATAAAATATAGTTCAAGGAATTTTTTATGTAGCTCTCTTCATGTAGATTCTATGTATATAAAAGTCTGTTTTTTTTTTACTGGGACCAGCACTCAGGGGATGACCCCTACTCATGCAATGCATTGTGTTGGAACTAGGAAAATAGGTTATGGGAAGGAGGATAGAGGGAGTAGTGTTTGTGGATATTTGATTTGAATTTTCCTACATTGAAAGGGACAGGAAATACTTCGACAGGAAGCTTATTCCACATACGGACGGTACGGCTAAAAAACGAATTTTCTATGTAGTGTGTTGTGCGATCCACTGACCAATCGACCACGAATGGATGAGCCCCCGATGATGAACGCGTATTTCGTAAGAAACTACGGGTTTCGGGAACGAGTTCCCTAATTTCATCAGAACACATACCATTGTAGTAACTATAGAACTGTGAAACACAAACCACATTGCGATGATGCTCCAGAGAATCAATAGAGCTGGATACCCTACTGTCACCGATAAGCACCTTCGCCCTCTCCTGTACGCGGTCAAGTAATTCCAAAATAGACTTCGAAGCACCGGCCCATACATGAGAGTTGTATTCCATTTTGGGTCGGATATAAGTGGTGTACATAGTAAGGAGATCAGATGAAGTGAAGTATTTCTTACACCGTCTTAGAAAACCGAGGCACTTGAATGCTTCTTTCGACACTTGAAAAATGAGTTTTGTCCAGCGAACATCACACTGAATTTGCATGCCTAGAACATCGAGAACTTCTGATTCCTAAATGTTTACACCACCCATAGAAACAGATGAAGCAACATGATCTGTCGTGCGTTTATGTGTTAACATATAGCATTGAGTCTTACGTGCATTAAAATCGACTCTGTTCGCATAACCCCATTCAGAGATTGTCACAAGATCTTGGTTAAGTGTATCATTCATGTTTTGCCTCATTGCCCTAATCTCCGAAAGGCTTGGCCTATAGTTGAATGAATATGAATGGCAAATGTTGCTGTCATCTGCAAAATAATAGATAGGGTTGGATGTTTGACTTAGAAGGTCATTTAGAAAAATAAGGAATAGAGTAGGAGAAAGAACGGAGCCTTGTGGTACCCCTGAATTAATTTTGAACTCATTTGATGAGATCCCATCTACAACAACTCGTATAGTGCGATCTCTGAGAAAGCTCGATATAAATCGAGAGAAGTCATTACCGACACCAAAAGCAATAAGTTTCGATAAGAGCGCACCATGCCACACCCTATCGAACGCCTTAGAAATATCTAGAGCCACTACTTTACTTTCGCCAAAACGGTGAATGGAACGGCACCACTTTTCCGATAGGAAGGCAAGCAAGTCCCCCGTAGAGCGTCCTCTACGAAAGCCATACTGCCGGTCTCTAAGTAAATTGTTCGACTCTAGATATTTCACAAGATGGTGGTTAACCATACTCTCCATAACTTTGGAAAGTGCAGAACAAATTGCTATTGGGCGATAATTTTCAGGGTTGTATGCCTCTCCCTTTTTTGGAATTGGCGTTACCGTGCCGGAGAATATAGGAAATTCTCCGGCACGGTATAATATGCTGAAAAGGTTTGCTAACGGACGGGCTAGCGTCGAAGAACACTGCTTCAAGACCAGTGCTGGTATACCATCCGCTGCCCCGGGGAGCAGCAAGAACTTTAGCTCGGAGGCGTTGCTCGTGAAGAGATTTTTCACGTCTCAGCACTTTGGCACACGAAGATCTCGCCTTTTTGCGCAGCGATTCAGTTTCGGCATTTTTGTTACCACACCAGATTCTGAACGCTTCCTCTCTGAATCTGATTGCAGTTTTGCACTTCTGATTAAACCAGGACTTTTCCATAGATTTAATCGAAATTCGCTTTGTAGGAATGAAGGTTTTCATCCCCATCATAACCATATTTTCGACCATTTTCGCCATGGCATTGACATTATTGTCCATGAAACAGAGGTTCCAATTGAAATGCCGAAAAAAGTCGTTGAGCTCAGCCCAACGAGCCTTTTCGTAAATAAAAGTAGAACGTTTCGTAGCTGGTTGTGAAACGTTACGAAGTTTGGAGAGCGGAAAGGAGGCGGATATGGTGCAATGATCCGAATTTACCAGAGGTGCAAAAACATCTACTTCATACTTGTCAGGTTGTGAAGTTAGAAAAAGGTCGAGGGTGTTGTTGGTGCCCATCAACACATGAAATATGTGTTGGTTCATTCACTAGTTGCGCAAGGTGATTGTGCGCCGCGAATAACTCAGCATATTGGCCTTCTGTGGTTGTATGACTCGAATGGCGAAGCCAAGAGGAGTTGTGAACATTGAAATCACCAGCAACAACAATTTCACTGTTAGGACAACTCTCAAGAATCTTCGATATGGGGTCGGAAAGGGCATCGAAGCTAGATATAGTAATATCCCTTCCCGCGTTTGGACTTCTGTAGAGAAACCCGAAGAGCAAATAGTGTGCCCTGATTTTGAACTCAACCCAGAGACAGTTAAATTCTGCATCATACGTACCCAATGATTGCTGGTACTGGTACACAACTTCATTGCGAATGTACATGGCAATTTTCCGGTGGAAATTAAAAAGGGATAGAAAGTGATACCCTGGTATCTGAAAATTCTGTGGATCAGCATTCTCAGATACCTGCGTTTCACATAAGGCGAAAACATCCGGCCCATGAAAACAAACGTGAGCATACACAGAGAAAAAAATTCGCCCTTAACCCGCGTATGTTGCAAAAGTCAAGTATTACAATAATTCAAATAAATTGTCTATTTTAAATGATATCAAAGACCAATGGGTTAATTGTTGTTAAGAAGACTGTTTAGTGACCAGTGTTATACCTTCGTCACCAAGCAGTCAAACAACAATTAACAATATAAAAGCCTTTCAAATCGGATCGAGAACAATTTGGCATAATTTTAAATTTTTCATATATCCGACATACCCCACTTTGGGACTTGAAAGGTGGAAGTGTCTTGTTTCGATTAAAAAAATAGTTTTCGGAAGTTTTCGGGACAGGATGAAAACTTAAAATTTCTGGTAAAAAACACGTAACTTGTTATAGAATTTTCTCCAAAAAAAAAACTATTGCATATTTATATATTAATTTATTAAAAATTGGCGGGAAAAATTAAAAAAAAAAACCATATGATATTTTGGATTGGCAATTGATTATTTGACCATTGTATAGTTAACAAATTGAAGAATACGTCCCGACGTTTTTTCTCCAACCCTGCACTCGTTGCTGATATCACCGGTGTTGACGAAGATTTGATAAATCGTTTCCGAATAATATTACAAATAATAACGTATGGTCAGAAAATCAATTCGGAAAAGTTCAAAAACTACATTTGGGACACGTTGAAAAGTATGGTTGGTATTTTATGCCGGCCACTGTCCATAAAATACTTATACATGGAAAAGAAATCATGGATGCAACGGTTCTTCCTATTGGTATTCTAAGTGAAGAAGCAAGAAATAAGGACTACAGAAAATACAGGTTAATGTTTTCTAAAAATTCAATGGAGTTTTGACAATCACTGAAATTTTTCGCCGCTTACTGGTTTAATCAGACCCTTTTGTAACTAGCTTAAGACATGAGCCATCCAAGAAGGACTTGGAATATGACGATGTAGTCAAAGCAATTATAGATTAAGAAAAATAATGTTTTTTGTCGTATGCTAATCGATATTTCCAAAAAATTATTTTCTATGAATGGGTTTCATGGGCAAACGTATGTACAAAATTTTAAAACTTCGATTTGGATTGCATGGGCGGTATGCGGTGGGCTTGGCCGATTTAATTGAAACACGTCATGAGTTCTTCGTTTGGTTCAGAAAATATATGTACCAAATTTCTAGACTTTTGCTTGGATAGGAACAATTTTATGCGAAAAAATTGATTTGGATTGCATGGGCAGATGTGTCCAGGTTTTACGTGAGTACCTGCCGCAAGGGTCCAAACTCACGGTGCTCAACACCGGGTAGAAACAATGCGTCCACCATCGCCCCCATGTACGACAAAATGCCACGACATGAGTACCAATTCGATATCATGTATTTGGACATGAACCTCCCCCTTGGTGAGGAGCGGAGCACTATCTAAAACTCCTTCCGTTCTATGGGTCACGGCAGCCGGTTGCAATGCAACTCCACCCGCGATTTGGGTCTAAACCACAGCCACCACGAAGCTCCCCGAAGGGCCGCACCAACTGTCAGGCTGGAACCGAAGTTCCAGGGGCTCCTTACACCCGTGGTACCAGAATTAAGCCTCCGGTCAGGCCTCGTAGCCGACTACTGGTCACCCAACAGCAACAAACATACAGCAACATAAAGAAACAAAGAACAACACAAGAGCGACGCTTTGTGCCGCATCGTGCGACACCGGCAAGGGACTACACGTACAAACAATTACAACAATAGACAAAACCCCCTCATGGGTGGCTTCACATTTCAACGCGCGAGAAAGAACAGGTAGCAGCAACAACAGCAAAACAGCAGGGAGAAGTGAGAAGACGGACCAGACGATGTACACTACCTGTGCTAAAGCACTTTGGCAGTTGAGCACCACCACAAATAGTCACATCAGGAGTTACCTCCGCTAACGTACAGTCCTCCTACGATTGAATACGCCCCTTGCGTATTCACTTAACCTTCTAAGCGTCCGACTGTCCTTTAGAGCCCTACTGCAATCCTATCCCCCCTCTGAATGATATATCCCCAAATCATCCAAACTTCTAAGTAAGTACATGTAACTAGTCCTCCGTCCCTCGTCCACAAATACATTCCGGCGAATCTGACAGACCCCTTTTCTGCAGAAATGCATTCAAGGAGCCATGTCCGGTCAGTATGAAACCCAAACTCAAGCCGAAGCCAAAGTTTGGGCGTTCCCTAACAAAAGTTGCGTAGAAACTCGTGAGTGACCCGCCCGTTGTTACTGTTCGTCCAGCGTGAACGCCACCTTGAAACAAGGTGATCGTCCAGCAGGAGTTTCGTCCGTCTTGAGTCCAACCCTACCACATCAGAAGCAGAAATCCAGTCATGACCAAGAAGTGGCAACCCCTTCTTGACTTTAAAAACAATTACCGTAAGACCATCATATATGGTACGCACAGCACGTCTGCCAAGACCCCAGTCACTTCTAAGAATGCGTCTGATACTACTTGCAACGATAGTCAGCCTTTCTCGTACCACAGAGAGATGAACCAAAAAGTTCATTCTCTCACCCATCGTAATTCCAGATATTTGACTTGAGTCACGTATCTGAGACTGGCGCCTACCACAAAAGCTTTCCTACCGCTAAAGTAACTACTCCATAGGGAGAGCTCCCGACAGCCAACTAAACGTAGTCTATCGAGAACCTCTCTCCAAGAAAGATAATCAAACGCACCCTTAAAATCAACAAAAATGCCAAGGACATATTTGCTCGCAGAGTTTGCAACACTAGACTTGACATGGTGCCACGCGTCCTCAACAGATTTCCCCTACTTAAATCCGAACTGAAACTCAGAAGCCACCTCATTGTAGGACTCCCGCAGTCAATACACCATCATCCTTTCCAGCACTTTTCCAAGTACCGGAAGCAGGCTGATGCCCCGATATGAGCGAGGATCACTCCTCACCTTATCGGGCGACTTCAGGAGCACAACAACTTTAGCCTGCTTCCAAGCCTCAGGGAAATAGCCCTCACTGATACACCTCCCAAAGACTGACTCCAGATATTCAGGTATGGCCTTCCAGATGCTTTTACACATCTCTCCAGTCATACCATCAATACTCGGAGACTTCCTACTTTTGACACGGTATATGCTATCATCAACTTCCATTCTCTCCAGTGGCGGAGGACCAACAATCTCCCCATAGGGAAGACGATCGGCCGACTCCGCCCCCGGAAAGAAAGTTTCAAGCAAGGCGTCCCTGCTTTGCCTCCATGTCAGCAACGTAGTGTCGCCAACCCGAAGACCCGACAAGTCCGCCTGTTGCCGTTTACCCCTAAGGATACGGTAAACCTTACCCCAGGGGTCATCCCTGTTGTCCTGTACGAAAGTACGCTACTCGTCCTCCTTCACACTCACGAGTCTGTCCTTGTAGGCACTCAAGGCAGCCAGATAGTCAGCTTTTCGCTGAACCAGATCTCCCGCATCAGATCCAGCTCGCGAGTCCACCACCTGACCCCTCCCTGACGAGTCTTGCGACAACGACCAAGGAGAGTATCATTAGTGGTACACATCCACCGATCTATCAGGCTGACTTGACTGTCAATAGTAAGATCCCTAAAGTCGTCAATTGGAACATCTAGTACTGCCCACCGAAATGCGTCAGCATAGTTATCCCAATCGACGTCGCGTAGTTTCCACTTGCGTGGCAAGTACGTCCCGTTCGTTGCCCGTTGGTAGGAGACCACAATCTCAATGAGACTATGATCGCTCACACCAAAGTCATCCCTAGTCTTCTAGCTTAAACGGTATTCCGTCATTGCCCCCACATTGGCTAACGTCACGTCAATGTCAATACATCCTCTTGGACCATCAAAAGTGTACATCTCACTAGGATCATTGAGAACAATGAGCCGCTTTGTGACCAGCCACTCACTAAACATGACACCTCGCAAGTAGTTCTGATGAGCAGAAGCATTCCTGCCCATCTTGGAGAGCCACATGCGATAGCATGCGTTAGCGTCTATCCCTAGGATTATAGTTGAACTACTATCCAGTAGTAGTACCGAATCCATGTACCATAAATTGGATTCAAGAGGCCCCCCAAACCTACAGTAAATGGTTGTCAGTAGCATTCTGCCAAAACCGCCCTCTACGCTAACGCAAACTCCCCAATCACTCCTACTTACAACCGTACAGTTAATGTTACTGTCCTTTATTATAATTGCCCCCCAAGTCCGTAAACTCTCGCAAATCCCCCGGTAGACCCCTGATGTGACCATCCGTGATATACAGCTCCTGCACGAGTGCAAAAGTCGCATTCAGGTTGCACATCGCCTGACCTAGTTCACAGATCACCGAGTATGCCCGCTGGCAGTTAAGCTGTACAATTTTTATATCCGTACCCTCTATTTTAATGTCGTGCGTTCGCCCTGGCTACAATGGCGCCATAAATCGGGCAGGCTGCAGACATCATTAGATGCCCAGCTGGGAGCCCCTTAAAGGCACAATTCCTACATCTCACTTCGTTCTGCCAGCGTGAGGCTACGTGGCCGGCCGCGCCACATAAGCGACAGACGTCAGTGGTCATCCTGCAGTCTCGTACTGGGCCGTACTCGACATTTACTGGGCCGCCACTAGCCTTCCAAGGGCCAGTCACCAGGCGAACGTTCCGCTTAAAGACCTCCTCAGACATCTTCTGCTTCAGATTCATCTAGTACAGCTCCGTCATCCGGGGTAATCTCCGGATGAACACGCTTTACGACGATCCTCTGTCCAAGCTTATCCCTCACCGACACCTCCAACCCAACCTCACCGAACTTGGTATTCTTCGCCACCTTCTCCTTCTCAGCTACCGACGGGGTCCGAATGACCGCTGCGCCATCGCGCATAGGCCGCAAATCGTGCACACGCACACCTAAAGTGGGACCAACCTCGTTCCGCTCCTTTTCGACGACCTCCTTGGATGAGACACTCTTCTTACCCTTCACCACAACGGACCAGGTCTCAACAGGCTTCGGGGTAACAGCAACCGGAGCAGCAACAACAGCCACACCAGTAGAACCGCCACGCCTGGTCATCACCGGAGCAGGGGGTGCCATGGGAGCCCTAAAGGCCGCCAACAGCCCCCCAGCCCCCAGCCCCCAGCCACCTTGCCACCCTCGTATACCTCGAGGCGCCCCTTCAGCCGCTCATTTTCTGCAATAACGCCAAACAGCAACGTCTCAAACCTGCTGGAGTGTTCCAAGACACCCTTGGCCAGCTCAGCACCAACACCGTCAGCCATCACCAACTCCAGCAAAGCCGCACTCACTGCCTTCATTTGGCCAACTACGCCGGATGCGACATCCGACACCTCCATGCAAGTAGCAGCACCAACACCAGCAGCAGGAGCATCAGCAAGAGCAGCATCAGCGGCTGCAGCAGCACGTTTGGCCTTAGGGGAGCCAACCTTGTACCTCTTAACATCTTCCTCCATCTCCGTACTTGAGAGCTCGCTCTCCGTATGATGAACAATACGTCCGCCCGCCGGTGGCAGCCCCCTTTCGCACCCGTCAGTCGTCGTGACATCTGACGCGTCACCCTTCGCCCTCGGCCTCTCGCCCTTCTTTTTGCCCGCAGGCGGCATCTCAGCCACGTTGAGCGTGGTCGATTTTGATAAAATTTTATTTTTTCTTAGTTTGGTCTTAGTACCCGAAATGAGGACTAAGGCATTTTTAATAATGTAGGTGCACTTGATTCTATGTAATTTTAATGAAGGGCAATTAAATTTATTTTTGCATATTTCTCCGAAGTGATCGGTCATATCAATTGGTCGTGACTAAAACATACATAATTATGTTTCCTGTTATAGAAACATGGATTGTTAGTAGCAACGTGTTCCACTGCATTTTAGAATTTGTGTGATTGTTTTGCACATATAACTTTTAGTTTATTTCACATTTACAATGTTTGCAGTAGGCTTCCTCTTGATTTTTACATTCACAGATCCATTCTTTAAATTTAGGATTATTAATCCATTATTTTTGAAATTTTTTTTTTTCATTCGTTTTGAATAAATTTAGGAAATTAGGAACATTTGCACAATTAAGGGGTTCATTGTGTTCAATTTATCATACAAGAATTGAATTAATAAATTGCGCAATTAATATTTAATTTAATTGCGTCACTAATTGAGGAAAATTCAAAATGCTACCCTAGCCGCAAGTATATTTACTGAGAAGTATGTTCAATGAAAGGAAAAAATTCTGTACAATGGCAACCCGAATATCAAAAAAATAAATAAATAAACCAAAAAGTAAAAAAATTGCCGGCGTACAGTGGCATAGAAAAAAGATGGAAATAAATCTGTAACATCTAAACGAATAGTTCGCTTTTAATTAAATTTGACATGCGTAAAGAGCAAGTCAACACTTCCCCTTAAGTTTTGAATTGGCGCGGCCAGGGGTCCCCAAAGTAGGACGCCTCAGGTATGTTAAATTTGTAAAACGGTCCTATTTCTTCGTATATAAAAATGGGTGGAATCAGAACAGTGGAGTGGTATCTCCCATACTAAGTATATAGTTATTTTAGTTTATCAAGTGAAATTATGATAGTCTTCAAACTTTATGTAAATTATGTTGATGCAGAAAGGGATGTGCCGCCTAGAGTTATGTAGCTCATGAATGACCTAGTTTAATTGAACTATTCATTCAACTGAGCGAAGTGAATCATTCATCATACTGAGTGTTTTCAACTGAGCGGTTTTTAGTATGCAGTACTAATGTACTTATGAAAGAGCTGCTCAAGTACATTCATTTGTCGTCTTCAATGTTTCACTTCACTCGTCAATGTTGCATTCATTCGCCCACTAACATTTTATTTTTTTTTTTTTTGAGTTTTTTATGTTTGTATGTATATGATCATATACCACCATGCTCTGCCGCGTATATATTTTTGATATGGTACAACGTTTGTGTCAGGGATGTTAAATGGGGTTTTAAATTTTGTACCACCCTTCAAAAAAAATTCTACTTGTTGGACCTTCGCAGTACCATTTTTTTTCGTTTATTAGAACATCAAAAAAAGTACATAAAAATTCAATTGTACAAAAAAAAAAAAAAAACAACATTACATACATTATATGTATGAATAATATAAGGTATGAGACTTGATAATCTTGGCACATGTAGTCTGTTTCTTTCCTTAGTTTTTATTATATTTTGAAAAGAAAAAACTCTTTCCACATTTGCAGACGAATGTGGAATGGATAAAATTCCAGCAACGACTCTCGAAATGTCTGGAAACATATGGACATTCATCTCATTTTGTAAATTAGCTACTACCGACCAAAAACTACAAATGTTTTTTTATTTTTTTAACGACTTCAGTCGCTCGACATCAGCTAAAGCTCTAAATTGATTATTGATTGAATCAAAATTTGCAATTTCATTAGGGAACATTTTTACTAGAAGAGGTACCATACTACTTGTTTTACCTGAAATAACATTTTCAGAAGTAAATTTATGGAACCACATTAACACTTCGTTATTAAAGTTGACTTTAGTTCTTAAAACTTCGCAAAATTTTATATAAAATTGTTCGGCATTTTCTTTAATTTCTTTAACAATATTAATATTGATATTTTTTGTAGAAATATATAAATCCACTTCTGTTCCGCAATAAATATCTTCAAAGGGCATGTGATTTTTTTAGAGGTCTACGATAGATATATCACATTCATCCAACACATTTTTTCTCATGATATTACGTGCTATCTGTCGGAATAAAAAAGTTAACCTTTATAAAATTTCTAAATTTACCATGTTAATAATTTTAAGCGCGTATTGGATAAATAAAAAAATGCAATTTAAAATCCTGATGAAAGAAACAATAATTTCTCGTTTCTGGCATCCTCCTCAAAATTTTCTAAGGTATTGCAGTGGCTCCAATTGTCCCACAATCCGGTCAACGACTTCTTGCCGGGAAAGCGATCTGGTTGTTGAATAAATATAATATGAATATCAGCCTCGAAATATTCTTTGAATTTAACAAATTCGTCTCTTCGACTAGCACTGTTGCAAAAATAGTAGTTAATGTCTCTTATAAATTTATCCATTTCGTTCGGAATTCGTAGTTTTGCGGCGGCCAAAGAAGCTAAATTTAAAATGTGGCAAATACACCCATTTTAACTAAATTTTTAAATTTAATTTGAGCTCCATTTTGAGATCCCATCATTACCGCGCAATTGTCCGTTGTAATGCCAACCATATTTTGAATGGGAATATTTTTTTCACGTAGCGCTTTAATGGTGCTTTCATATATACCATTTGCTGTTGAGTCCTCTAGCTGCACCATCTCTAAAAATCTATCCCGGCATTGACCATCAAAAGTTCGAATAACTATAGCTAAGTTTTTAGAAATGCTGCAATCTGTACTTTCGTCTATCACTATGGAATAGTAATTAGTTTTGCAAAAATTGAAAATTGATGTGGTATTTTCAAGCCCAGTTGCTAACCTTTTTGTCTATAAATATTAATTTTTTAGTAATTTGCGAGTCGTTTATACGATTTTTTTATTATGTGGTTGAGGTGGTCCAATGTGATAAATGGAATGCTATGCTTAGCTACAAATGCACTGAGCATTATTTCTAATTTTCTAACTGACTTGGCTATAGGACATTTGGCGGCGATGGTCAAAAAATTATTCATTTTTGGGGTAGTTTTCGTGGCATTCATGTTTTTAACGTGGGCATGTCTCTTTATGTTGGCAACACCACCAATAATGGGAACTCTACAGAGAGTACATCTTTTGCCTTCTCCGTCATTTTCTTTTTCTAGCCATGGAAATAATTTAACCCAATCTTCACGAAATGGTACAACACGGTTTTGTCTGCTTGCTTGTTCTATAAAAAAATAAAATTAACTTTTAAATACCTTGATAATATGTAATATCTTACTCAATTTCATCGGAATACATTTCTAAATATAATAATAAACAAGTATTTTAATTTTTATTAAAAAATAAAAAATAGTTGTTAATAAATACAAGAAACACAAAAATATTTTAATTTCTTCAGAACTTTAATAAGCTTAGCAAAACAAACAGGTGTACAGCTGTCTATTTTTTTTCTTCACGTATATGGAGGCCAAAACAGTCAAATTAGTAGCGGTCTTCGAACGGTTGACCATATTCGCTATTTTTCAACTTTTTTAAAAAATTAAATAAAAACACATTTTTTATATCCATTTAATTACTATAGTTTTATTTAAATATAAAATCTTAATATATAAAATCAAAATTTTGAAGAAGGAATTCATATCTGAAAGCGATTCTTCAATGCATTTTCATAGAGTTGGATTGTTGACCCTCATTGCGTTGTTACTTTACTTATTCAATTCAATTCAGTTTTCATTTCATATCTTTTGTTTGTTATGCAATTCTAAATTATTTGAAAATAAAAAATTAAATAGATTTATAAAGAATTTTACATTGTGGTGCATGCAAAATTTATTTTCCCATATTATTTTGATTATTAATATTTAAATACATATGTGTATGTATAGTTTTTTTTTGTCGCGTGCCATAATTTAGGTGTAATTAAAACACCTTAATATTTAAAATAAAAATAAAAAAATAATAAAAAATTATTGTTGTTAGCAGTTTTTTAAATATGTACATAGATTCAACTATGAGAACTTGTCAAAGTATACATTTACATATTTTGTTTCTGTTCAAAGTTGGTAACTTAAGGTGTAACAAAATACTATGTTTAATTCTGTTGTGCACAGTGGGGCGGAATCAAAATTTTTTGGAAATAAATCCGATCGGGACAAAATTTGACATGGGCGTAGCCAAGGAGTATTAAGTTATTAAAATGGAGCCTACAAATGCTCCAGGGGCGGCGCTTTTTTTGTTTTGTTTCCCATCCGATTTCAAAGATTTGTATATTTTTGGAAAGCGTTTGGCTAGGACTTGCGTGTGCTACTTATCTCTTATATATATGGATCAAATTGTTCCTAATATTTGCAATCCTATTAAAATGTTGATACAATTTTTAGTTTTAGAAACTCAGTAAATATGTAATATGCAATAAAATCATTATTTATTGACAAAACTCATTTACAAAACAAAATTTTCAACGTTTTTTAAACTTGTCATTCTAAATAACAAAGTATAAAAAAACTTGTCAAAAGGTCAAAGGGCATCCCGCAATTCTTAAAAATTGGAGCGAAAATCCCAAAAATGGTATTTTTTACAATTTACAATCATAGGGTCCACATTTCCTTCGGGGCTGGGGAAATACTTTGGGAATAAATAGGGATTACAACAAGGTTTCCAAAGCTGCTTTCCGTTTTCTGATCCCATGAACATGTGGCCCAAAGTTAAAATTTTGATAAAAAATAGGTCAAATTCCGAAGGGCATAGGGCCGACACATTCGAAAAACAAGACATGTCTTTTATACCAAAATGTTCTCCGTAAAGGTATCTTACGGAAACACATACAATTATTATATGTCCTTAAAGAGTTTTTTTTAATAAAAAAAGAGTTAAGTCACCTTTTCGTCCAAAAAACTGCAAAAATTTACTATTTTTTTAATTTATAAATTGAAAATCGTTTATTTTTGTATCCATAATTGATATTGCCTTGAAATCTTATGTATGTTATTGGTAATTTAGTTGTCTAACTATGGCAAAATTTTAAAAGTTCAATTTTGAAATGCCTATGACTCGGAAATTATAAGAGATAAGTAGCACACGCAAGCATGTTTTTTCAAGAACTAACCGCGTAAGCTGTAAACATAGGCATTACAGCTTACGCGGTTATTTGCTTATTATTAGTGTTGGAAAATAATACAAATTTCTTTAACACTAAATAAATACTTTTGAATCGCGATAGCTTCCTGGCCTACCGACATATGTGTGTAATATGCTTAGTATACACAACATGCAACTTATTGGAGTATATTCTTTGGCGGAACTCACCAAATATCTGCCGACGCACTGTCGTATTATGCAAATGAATGTACTTCTATAATGGGCAGTTGTTAAATAGAACTTGTACGTTTAGAAATTATATCGTTTAAAAATATATTTTCAGAAGATATTGGACACTAGTTTTTCATCAATATCAGGGATGTCCAAAGCTAAAACTGTATTTGTGTTTGTGAGCGAAAGAGAGCTCCACTGAAAGAAAAGTTTAGTGAACTAAATAAAAGATGTCAATATTTTTAAGGCTTTATTTGTTAATATTGATCAAGTCAACAATCTTAATCAAATTGTCTGATACATATTATCATAGCTTATTAATTGAGAGTTTGACATTTATCATTTTCGACAAATTTGTGAAAAATATTTCTTTTGCTTAATTTATTACGTTGTTTAGATTAAAATCATTTGAAATCTGAAAAAATTTGTTCACAGAAGTAAATTGAAGTGAAAAACCTGACAAAACTTCAATGATTTTTTAAAGTTCGAAATATATTAAACAATCCAATATTTCATTCAGTAATCATGAAAAATAAATTTAAAAAAATTAAAAAATAGCAATACAAACACTTAGCGTGCGCATTCGTCGCTGTCTCAATGACTACTAAACAAAAGATAATTAGAATATGTGTGTTGTTAGTCAGCGCGAAAGCACTATAAAATGGACACCATTGCTGTAAATGTAAAAACCTTTAATATTTGCATCTATGAAGAGCAAATTACATACATTTCATAAACACAATTTTAAGTATTTCAATATTTAAAAATAACCAACTCAAAAGGGTGTTCACGGTACACAGAGGTTATTTTTAATTTTATAACCAGATAACCCAATAACCAAGCAACCGTGAACATCCTTATAATTTTAAAATCATATTTAATACTTAAAAAATAAAAAAATATTGTTTTTCATTCTATTAAGTATTTTACAATTTACAATTGTTCAAACATGATTTAAAATATTGCATTCATGGGCTGTCCGAGACTACAATTTGCATTATATTGCCAAAAATCCAAGCTAAAATTTCCATTTCCAGTTCTTAAACTACATTAAAAAGAAAAAAAGGTTTACATAAGTATTCCTCCTTTTGCATTCTTATTCATTCCGGATTATTTGTACTTAATTTAATATTTGCAGATAGAAAAATCACTTATTTAAGTAGAACCATAGATATTTAATTTCATGTTTCAATATTATAGAAAATTAAAAAGAGCCATTAAAAGACCCCTTTAAGTGTTCTCTCTTTAATCTAAAACATTTGATTCTCACTCAGTCACGACTATATGAGGACGTCCATAATAACATAATAATTACACTTTTTAGGTTTTTAGTTTTTTGACTGAATCCAATTCTACACATTTTATGTAAACGTTGTTAAAAATTATAATAAATGTCAATAATTTTATTGTAATTCAATACCAAAATGAAACATTTCCTATATCCTACTGTCCTTAATTAAATTTATGGGATTATCAAAAAATTCCGTCATGTACAATACAAAGTTTGGGAAAAAAAAGTCATGTTCGACTAATAATATTTATCATAAAATTCATTCCAATTGTGAATTTCTTTTTTCTGTGTAGTTTAATGTTTATTAAATAAACTTTATTTATTCGTTGTAATGAAAAAATCGAAAACATTCGATCACCATTTGAGGATTGTAACTTTTTCAGTGTTAAGTGTGTTTAATTTCATGATTCCAGGTTTATTATTAGATAATATTTTAAACGTACCATTGCAATAAAGAAAAATTACCAAAATGTCCAAAATTATTGATTCTCACTCACTCAACACCATGTTGCTTAATATTCAGCTTAATTATAAATAAAAAATCCGCGGCATTTTTTCTTTTTTCAATATTGTATTTGAATAGAAGAAATTGGGGAAAAAATTACCGAGGATTTTTTTATTCATGATTGGGTGGTTTATGTTTCTGGGTTCATAGTTAAAGAAAATTAAAAAACTAACATTAGAAGGAGGGAAAAGGGCCAATCTGTTGTTTCTTATTTATTCATGACTATATTCGTTTAATTTAGAATCATTGGAAAAGAAAATACAAAAATTGCCATTCGAATAGGAAAAAGTACCATCAAACGTTGGATTGTCACTCAAACAGAACCATATATGCTTAATTTCCTGTTTCTAGGTCCATTATTATAGAAAATTCCAAAAGTAGCATTAGATGGCAAAAAGTTCATTACTATAAATGGATTACAAAAGTACCATTAGAATAAAGAACAATTACCCACTTTATCATTTCCAATCGATCGCTTCGTTTTTATTTTCCTTCAATTTGGAGGCCGATTTTGGGTCGATTGCTTCAGCTTTAGCCATTTTTCAGCTTGTATTAGTTTCGACTTGTCTCGGACCATATCGTATTCGGAAAGTCTGATGGTATTACCCCCAGCTGTACAATTTGAGCCACATTACTATACGAGGGTAGAGGAGTTTTTATCGTGTTTGTGCTGTTGTTAGGATGTATACCATCTGCAGTTGCACTAGCTACTCTCTTAGGAGGGTTTGGTTTTTCGGGAGTTGACCCGTCTGACCTACTTCTCTTCCTGGGTATCTTAAGTTCATGCAGCTTTAGGCACATTATTCTTGCCTCCTCGATGTCCATGCCTTGATCAATATATAGCCTAAGGCGTTTTCGTGCTGCCCCTGGTGCTCAGTAGCAACGGTATCTGCGGATGTAGAGGGTTTCGTGTTTGGCGTTGGATCCTGTAACGCGTCTTCTTCACCCGTTGGGATAGATATCCCAGTTGATTTGGGACAACACCAATTGTCCATCTGAAAAGAAATAAAATTAATGGGGAGAGCAGAACATCATACAACAGAGCCCCTTGTTGTTGATGGGCAAAAATACAACCGCATAATGCCCTTGTCCAGAGGCCACATTAGTGCCATTCATTCCATGGACACGGTATAGAATACATCCGGAATAACGGGATTTTATCGAGCGTCCGCTCTAGATCCGCCATGTTCTACTTTTAAACACAGAGACACCTCGTGTAGGATACTGCACTACACTGCGCATATTCGGTTATTGAGTTGCGTAGCGGCACTATCAACAGATTATATATGAAGCGCATTCCGGACCATGCAGCAGACGCTACTATTATAATTTTTTTTTAAGATTTAACCATATATTGCTTTTTAAATTGTTTGCATAATATTATCAGGTATCGCCATGCAAACATAAAATAAATGAAGCAATCAATTAATTGCGGTACCCCGTATACTATGGATATTCTTACTTATTGTTTATACAAAATGTATTTATATGAAAAATGTAAGGTGAAGTGATTTATAAAATAACCCCCTTAAGCATAGAAAATTATACCTAAATGCATATGTCTTATACAGCAACAAAATAGAGTTAGGTTTTTGACAATTACGTCTCGTCACTATGTACCTTACACCCTTAAGTCTGATATCATTACGGTATTGTGTTTATTTGTAAACCATTTTCGGACTCGCTGAAAATCTCAAATTGTGTTGAATTCAAATGAACAAGTTTAAATGATGACTCGAATAAATACTGCATAAAATGCAAAATTGAACATGTAGTGCATACTGCATAAATATATTCGTATTTATGAATATAATTTCAGAGAGCAAAAGATGGAGTCATGAGGCCTTATTTTGAAAATTTCAGGCCTCCCATTCCAAACAAATTTCTTTGCCTTTTTCTTTTCTGTGAACAACATTTGTGATTTGTCTGTCCTCTTTTTCGAAAAATTTTCAACGCAACCGCATATAAGTTATCAAATTAAATTCTAAAATTGTAGAATAATAAAATTTTTGGATAGAAAATTTTTCCCGACAACAAAACGGCATGAGATAAAAATGCCACAATGCAAGAATGGGTAAGGCCTTGGTAAGGTGGATATGTTACAGTGTCAATTTGATATTTTAAAAAGTATGGCCTGCATATTGTGAGCCTTTAATTTTAACCGCCGTGTACATCACATATGCATGTGTATTAGACATGCCCTTTACAAATTGATTTGCTTTGGATTAGTCTTATTTTCAGAAAATATAAAAAAAAATTGTTTTTTTTTTAATTCCTATTTAAATAATATTTTTAAACGTTTGAAATAAATATTAAATAAGTATAAAGCAACAATTTCGAATAAAAAATAGCAAAGATATATGAGATTTCTCTGATACAAAAAATGCTGTTTTTGTTCAATATATGACGTGGAAAAATTGTAATAACTTTGTTATTTTTCATTCGATATTTTAATGTTTAATGTTTAATACCTTGTTAATGTTTAATACCTTGTTATGAACAAAATAAGACCCATCCAAAGCAAATCTATTTTTTAAGCGCCTGTCTAATGTTCATATATGTATGTATATGTATGTATTTTTATATACTTACATGGGTATCTAATGTTACTCGTACATTTTGTATTCTAGCCAAATGAACATACAAAATGTATGATTTCGTAATATGAACACTTTATGTACTTAAAGTGTAAAATTTAATATCAAAATGGAATTTTAGATTTTGCTTCCAATGAGATTGCTTATTGCACCAATTTGAAAACAATTTATTTTTATGATAAGCATTGAAATTGAAATATGCACATATGTACATTACATATATATCTACATCAATACAAGTGTTTTTTTACCCACATATCTATGTTAATATGTATCTACATTAGGCATGCTCTTAAAAAGTAGTATATATATGTCCTTGTGAGGATCTATTAAGTGCTATTAAGTGTTAATTTCCTTATTTGTGCTTTTATTATAAATACTAGACTTCATGTTCTATTTTTCTTATTATATTGTCATATTAAAGATTTACCTGCAGTTAATTGGCCTTATAGGCTTACGACTGACATTGAAATAAATAAATAAATTTTAGTATTTTATATCTCATTAGAATGACATTGGACATGCTCTTATAAAGTACACATTTCTATTCTTTTAAATTAAATTGCAAAAGTAATTTTTTAATGGCAAAATTTTTACAAAAACAGGAAAAATTGAATTTGTTTCCCCTTGTAAATGCACCTCAAAACTTCAGCGGACTTGCGTCACGGCTTAACCCCAACCAATTCACCTAAAATTTTTTGAGACTGGGATGGGAAATGGGTGTGCGACTGGGAAAAATCAAACATTTGTTTGTTAAGGGCCACCCTACTGGATCATACTTAATAATATTTGCATACACTGCATTTAAAGGTCTTTATATGAAGGATTTGTACAAATTTAACCCAAATAGGCCAAATAAGTAGATAGCAGGAGATAGTCCCTCAAAACAATTGCTATCATAGAGAATAATTAATTATTGTACTTTTGACTTATAAATCTAGTTGAAATACGAAGAACCTTGAAAATTCGTATACTTTTGTAAGGTATTTTTTCACACTATTTTGCAAAAGGATCAAAGACTTTGGTATAAAGCTGATTTATAAAAATGTTTAAATTGTGATATAAACCTTAGTATTGCATAGGTAATATTACAAATATATTGGTACAAAATTTTAATGTCATCATGTCTAAAATCGCGTTGTTTTCATAGTAAAACAAAATTCGTGATGTGAGAACACTGTATGTAGTATGTAAACAATTTCATATTTATATATTTCGTATTAAAGTTTCAAAACTATTAAATTTAACTATTCTGAAACTAAGTCCGATTTCAAATGTTTATGTAGATGTATTGCTAGATTAAAGTGTTTTTTGGGTGTTGTATAAGCAATATTTTAAAGGTTTGAAAGTTATTTAGTAAAAATAATTTTTGAAAATTTTAATTTAGTGACACCGAAGCTTTTAAAAAAGTACCTAAAACGAACCGAGCACTAACTCAATATTTTGTTGCTTCCATATTTTTAAAAAACACTAAAAACAGTGCTAAGAGCACTGAGTTGACAACACTGTTAATCGGCCCACTCTTTGCTTTTTTGAACAACTTGTTTAATACTTCAATATAAGTATATGTGAACAATTGTACATAGCACGGGTAAAATGTTTTCAAAATTCAATCAATCGAAAGAAGAACATTAACTACTCAATTGTATGTATATCAACAAACAAAAAACAAAAATTTTGTGAAAATTAGCGTATTCACTTAATTGTGAATAAATTCGAAATGAATCAATCGATTTCTCAATTGTGCTTGAATTTAAATATAACTGTTTTAACGGCTGGTTTAAAGTTGCATAGTGCCTCTCAAACACAATATTTGGTTTATTTAAAGGAAATAAACCAACTTTCAAAAGGTGAAAACGTATCACTATTATATGTGGCTAAGCAATAAAGCAACAAACCTGAAAAATTGCTGCCGATTTGAATTTTTAATGATTTTTTGAAAAAGAAAAAAATGCTATTTTCACGTAAAAAATATATTTTTTGCTTCAATTTGTTATTATAACTCCGAAACTACTGAGCCAATTTAAACGCAATATATAAAAGTATTATTAATGTGGAGAAACGTCTAACAGAATTTATAATTTTACTTAAACATTTAAAAAAAAATCTATTCATAGAATTGAATAATTTTACCAATTTTGTACTTAGGTAGCCATTATGCATCAAATCTATATACATAGTTGTTAGTCAAGCCTTTTTTGCTGTTGACCTGTGTTGTGTGTATACACATTATGAAAATATAACTTTTGGTGTCGCATGCTTAAAAATTTAAACTTTTTCAAATTACCGTAAAAATGTAGAAATTACCTGCCGACCGTATGGAGGTCTAAATGACCGTACGGTTAACACCACTGCTTTATTATTATATTGTTACGTTTTTACCTTTTAAAAACGGGGTTTATTTCCTTTAAATAAACCGGATACTTTTGATTGCAAATAAAAGCAGTTTCTGTAGTTTAAAATTGTAACAACTCTTTATTTATTTAGAATGTACAACAACAACATAATTAAATAGTCACTCAGTGTTTTTATACACGTTAATCAATTCGCAGAAATGCACACACACTTTACAACTTACAAACACACATGTACACGACAGTTGATGTTAACTCTAACAGCGCCAATGATCAACTCCACTCACGACTGCAGCCTCTACCACCATTTATACACACGCCATCTCTTGGGAATCTTCTACAATCTTAACGGACAAAACTCGTATGTTCGAATTCTAGAGCCTTCGATGTCATTGCCAGCAGCCCAAACACCTAGTGTTGCCATACTTACAAACTATGCCAATAATCGCATGCTACTGATGGACGTGCCTTCAAACATGATTAATGCTGCAGGCAGTCGTTACAGACCTTTAAATTCAAATCGTTATTGCACATTCGTAACAATATATTTTTTAGAATTTGAAAAAGGTAGGTTATTGTCATCTTTGAGATGGGTTATCCAAAAGTAATGCTTAGTGTTAGGATACACATTTCAAAACTATTTTTTTCGTTTCTGGTACCTTTTTTTATAAAAAAATAATAGTTTTCTTTTATTTCTGACAGCCGGTAGGTTTTAACAAAAACATATATGTATGTATATTAAATAAATAATTTGTTTGATGTAGAAAAATTGGTTATTTTTCACTCGATATTCATGTCTCATACATTTAAAGAAAATTTTTAAATCAAACAAGTATGAGAGCTATATTCGACTGTGCCGAATCTTATATACCCTTCATCAAATTATACTTTAAAATAAAAATTTTAAATATTTTTAGGTAAACAAAAAGAATTTTTTTTCTCAAATATAAAAAAAAAAAAAAAAATTTTCAATTGTTTTTCAAAATTAAATTTTTTTTTTTTCTATTGTTTTAATTTTTTTTTCGAAATAGTTTTTTTTTTAATTTTTTTCCAATTTTTTTTTATATTATATAGATCAAAAATAGGTCAAAAATCGAGGTTGTCCCGGTTTTTTACTTATATCTCTGCCATTTGTGGGCTGATTTTCTCGATTTCAACATACAGACTGTCATTGCTATATCGACTTCGCTTTACTTTGTGGGGTAGCAAATGAAAAATGTAGAAATTACAAACGGAATGACAAACTTATATATACCCTTGCCACTCATGATGAAGGGTATAAAAACGAGTACCATTATTTATAAAATTTTAGAATTTTCAATCGATTTCGGGCACAATAGCTATTTTTAGCTAATAATGACAAAATAAGATCCATCCAAAGCAAATCCATTTATTATGGGCACGTCTAATCTATATAAGTACATACGTATGTATGTATTATAAATGCATTTCCATATTGTATGAACTCGTATTAGTAATTTAATGCAATGAACGTAACTGGTCGTAAAAGGTGAATAGTAAGGATGTAGCGAATGTTAGATTAGCCAATAATAATAAATATTAACAATAACGATTAAGTACATTAAAAAATTCAAACTAATTAATCAAATGCAAGTTCCTTTAAAGCAAAAACTAAATAAAATGGATCATGGTTTTTACAGATATAAAAATAATTTAATCTGCACGCAAGTGGAAGAAATGATCAACCAGCTTGACATCAGCCATCACATAATGATGGACTTTTCATTTTCTCATAATAGGAATGTGAAACAATGGCAAATTTTTGTTTTTAATCCGATTTGAAAGCTTTATATGGAATCCATTTAAAAAATATCTACAAAAAACCACATTATAGCTATATAAGTACTATCTATCAAAGGTAGGGTTGCCAAATAAGAAATGTCAAATAACTGGACGATAGAAAAAATCTACATGGATTTTTAAAAACTAACTGGACAAAAAAGTGAATACCATAAAAAAAACAAAGAAACATTCTACGCCATATTACATATCTTCTATCTATATACACAGTCTTACAAGAGTTTACATACGTTTGAAATTTTTCTATTTTTTGGAAAATATATAATTTTATTAAGAGTTGAAACTACATTTTTGTTTAATGCAATTAAAATATATATTTCCATCATTTTTTATAATATTTTGTTGGTATTTTAAATAAATAACAATAAAACACGAGTAATTGGTATCCTCTTAATCTATCTTCTACATCTTTATAAATATATAAATGTCTTTGTAAGTTTGTTTGTTTATTTGTTTGTTTGTTTGTTTGTTTGTTTGTTTGTTTGTTTGTTTGTTTGTTTGTTTGTTTGTTTGTTTGTTTGTTTGAGCATCACGCCTAAACGGCTGAACCGATTTTATTGAAATTTGGAACGTAGATAGATCCTTACTTGCAAGCGTCAATAGGCTATACATTTTTTTTAATACTTGGACCAGAAAGGGATAAAAAGGGGGAAAAACGGGTAAAATTGGTACCTTTAGTTTTTAAACAATAATTACTAAACGGCTGAACCGATTTTTACATCGACAGGGGTAGCGAAGCGCACCGGGTCAAGCTAGTATCTATATAAATATATAAATGTCTTTGTAAGTTTGTTTGTTTGTTTGTTTGTTTGTTTGTTTATTTGTTTGTTTGAGCATCACGCCTAAACGGCTGATCCGATTTTATTGAAATTTGGAACGTAGATAGATCCTTACTTGGAAGCGTCAATATGCTATAAATTTTTTCAATACTTGGACCAGAAAGGGATAAAAAGGGGGGAAAAACGGGTAAAATTGGTACCTTTAGTTTTTAAACCATAATTACTAAACGGCTGAACCGATTTTTACATCGACAGGGGTAGCGAAGCGCACCGGGTCAGGCTAGTAAATATATAAATGTCTTTGTTTGTTTATTTGTTTGTTTGAGCATCACGCCTAAACGGCCGAATCGATTTTATTGAAATTTTGAACGTAGATAGATCCTAACTTGGAAGCGTCAATAGGCTATAACTTTTTTCAATACTTGGACCAAAAAGGGGTAAACAGGGGGAAAACCGGTAAAATTGGTACCTTTAGTTCTTAAACAATAAATACTAAACTGCCGAAACGATTTTATTGACATTTCTAACATAGACTGTTATTTAGAAGCATCAATAGGCTATACCCTTTTTCACTACTTGGACTTTAAAGTGATAAAAAGGGAAAAAGGGGAAACAAGAAATTCCGGTATTAACTATATTCATTTATTTTTTTATAAAATTCTTACAGATATTTTTTGACTACGATAGGGGTAGCGAAGCTCACCGGGTCAAGCTAGTGTTACATAAGTTTACATACTCTGCAAAAAAATGTACCGTTAAAATTTCCGCAACAATTTTTATGATGCTTTGTGTAAAATCAGTGGTAGAAAGTTTACTTTCACCAAAACTGATCACACTGGCAAAATAAAATCAAAAAGAATTTTTAGTGGATGTAAATGGGCAAAGGCAAATAAGCCTGAGCCATTTCGAAAAACCGTCATTAAGTTGAGAAATGATGGCAAATCGTTGATGAAAGAATGGAGCAAAATTACTCCAGAAATAACAAAAAAATTGGCTTTGTCCATGCCAAATAGATTATCTGCTGTAATTAAAGCCAAAGGAGGCCACACAAAATATTAATTTAATTTTTTTTTATCCCGTATGTAAACTAATGTAAACTAGCTTTTTGCAAAAAAATAAATTATTTTATGTTTTTTAGTAGGATTTAATGAAAATAAATTAGTTTTGTGTTTATTTTATCTCAATAAATCCGATATAGCATAGAAAAAGTAATTAAAGACATTTTCACAAAATATTTATTAATAAAGATGAAATATATTAGGGTATGTAAACTTTTGTAAGACTGTGTATATAAAAGAGTAACGTTACTGACTAACTGACAGACTGATTCATCATCGCACAGCCCAAACGACTGAAGCTATAATCATAAGGTTTTAACTGTTGGTTCCTCCCTCCCCAAAACGAACCACTAAGAAGGGATTTTTGGAATTTCGAATGTTTAGGGGATAAAAAGGGGTAAATTTGGTAACCTTATATCTTCAAAACTAATAAAGACACAAAAAAACTTACAATATCATGTTACTCCATTTAAAAAAGTAAGCTGACAGGTGTCTGGTACTTTTTCAAAATTCGGACATTTTAGTTGAGAAAACTCTATTTTGGTACTTTTTTGGCACTTTTAAACCAATAAACATACTAACAAATTTTAAATCATATCCTTTACTTATAAAAAAAATAACAAACACAAGTTTGGTACTTTTTGGAAATTAGAACCCTTAAGGGATAAAAATTGTGTTAATTGGTACTTTTTTCATAAAGTATGTGTTGCTACAAATTAATATAGACATATAAATATTTTATTTTAAATTTTAACACCGCAATGGGGATAAAAAAGGTACCAACAAGGGGGTAAAAACGGAAAAATACATTTTATTTATCATTTTAAGCCAATTTTGATAAATTTTTAACATTGGTTCCTGGATTCATGCAAAAATTAACTAACAGAGTGCTATTTGGAACTCGACTGGCAAGCTGAATATTTGTCTAAATACGGGTAAACAGTTTGGTACTTTTTTTAAAACTTATTTTTCTTGAGCACATTATCACAGATTTTAATCGTTTGAGGCATGTCTTTAGCATAAACAATTTGGGAAAAATGGAATATTTTTAAATTTCAAACTTTTTACCTAATGGTACTTGTTTTAATATTTTTAATTATTTCACTTATCGACATTAAAGTTAGCTGATATGTATCTGAGTGCTGTTAGAGTTACTAGTAGGGGATAATATTTAGGCACCAAAATGTGAGAACTGAACTATAGGTTCTTTTTTGTTCTTCTAATGGTACTTTTTGAATTTTCTTTAATAATGAAATGAAGCATATATGGTAATAAGTGAGTGAGAATTTAAGGGGGAGACTTTTTGGTACTTTTTCTTTATTCGAATAGTACTTTTTGTAATTTCTTCACCAATGAACCTAGAAACATGAAATAAAGCTTATATGGACCCGAGTGAGTGGGAATCCACAAGTGGCTGCCTTTTGGTACTTTTTCTTTATTCTATTAGTACTTTTTTGAATTTTCTATAACAATGGACTTAGAAACATGAAACTAAGCATATATGGTCATAAGGAAGTGATAATTCAAGGGGGAGTCTTTATGGTACTTTTTCTATATTCGAATAGTACTTTTTGTATCTTCTTCTCCAATGAACTTAGAAATGTGAAATAAAGCTTATATGATCCCCACCGATTGGGAATTCACAAGTGGGGCTTTATCCTCCTTTTTCTATATTATAAAGGTACTTTTTGAATTTTCTCTAATAATGGACTTAGAAATATCAAATTAAGTGCATATTGTTTTAAGTGAGTGAAAATTCAAGGAGAATACTTGCTACTTTTTCTTTATTGTAATGGTATTTTTTAAATTTTCTATAATAACCTAAAACCATGAACATAATATTATATGGACTCGAGCGAGTTCGATTCTATAACTGGGAACATTAAAGTGCTTTTTCAGTATTCTAATGGTACATTTTGAATTTTCTATAATTATGGACCTAGAAATATAAAAATATATGCTTCTCAGTGAGTAAAAATTAAATTGGAGACTTTATGGTACGTTTTTTTACATTCAATTATAGTAGAGTTTCCAAAAAAGCGAAGAATTTCAAAACCGCGGTTGTGGTTTTAAAAAATTTAAAACCGATCGCTTTCGGTTCGGTTTTGTGATAATTTATTAAATATTAAGTGTTATAGAAACAAAATCGGTTGATAAAATAGGAAATGCTATACAAATTTAAATTCAAACTTTACGGGTGTTGAAGATGGTAAAGGAAAATTGGTACTTTTTCTTTTAATGGTACTTTTTTAATATATTAAATTAGTTAGCTTATATATATTATAGTAGGCTAAAATGCTTCTCAGTAAATAAATAATCAATAATAGGCTGCTCAATTGTATTATGATACCAAAAATTTTGAACCAAACCAAACTAAGAAGTATTTTTTCGTTCTCCAAATGGTACTTTTTGAATTTTCTAATATATTGAACTTAGAGTAAGGAAATTACTTTGATTTAAAACTTGACGGTGGTTCAAGTGTGGAAAATGTGGAAATTTGGTATTAAATTATTTTACTGATATGCTTCTGAGTAAAGAAAGAAAGTCACTAAGCCATCTATATGACATTGAGGATACAAAAATTATTATTATTTTTTCGTTCTTCGAATGGTGCATGATCCTGACCGAGTAAGAATCACAGGTACTTTTTTCCAACTAATAATACTTTTTGACTATTTTATAAAATTAAACCTAAAAATTCAAAATTAGGCACACATAATTCGGAATGAGTTAGAATTCACAAAAGGTGACTTTAGTGGTAAATTTCTTTAGCATTTTCTATAATAATGGACCCAGAATCATGATGTTGAGTGGGAATACAAATATGGGTCTAAGCTAGAAACTAGAGACATGTTATCCTGAATTAGCATTAATTCACAAAGGGAGACTAAATAGTACTATTTCTTTCATCCTATTGGGGTGGCGAAGCGCACCGGGTCAGCTAGTATTAAATAAAGTTTCTAAAATTATATAATTAAGTTTAAAAAAATCACGTGTAAATATTTATAACTAGAAATGCGGAGGAAATTACATAATATTGTTGTAATTATGCTTCCAAAAATACGGTGAATGGTGAAAATGAGACCAGGTAGTGCTGATTAAGTTAAAATTAATAACACCACAAATAAAATCTCCTCCTCCTGCAATTATTAGAACCACTTATCGGTCGTTCTCTTTCCTTTTTTTCTTAGCAAGTTAGATATTTAAACCTCGACTACAAAATGGGAGGCGGTAAAAAGCAAAAACGTTCTACTATTCTTAAGAGTTTATACCAACAGAAAAATACAATTTTGAGTAACGTTTCGAGAATTAGGCGTTGTATTAAGGACAAATCAATTTCGTTTAATCAAAATGAATTGCAATGTCGATTAGAAATTTTAAAATCGATATTTTAGATCCCTCGAACAATGAAAGGTCCGATTTAGAAAATTTATGCGTTTCCACAAAAAGTATGCTTCTGAGTTATTTAACTCCCAGAGAACATAGTTTCGCTGAAAATACTCTCAGGTCATCATAGCCGACTTCCAAGTATGAAGTTGCTTAAATTTAGCAGTAAATATGCCGAATATAAGAATTTTATTAGTTTATTCGAGAGTTTGGTAGATAGTGATCCAACTTTAACTGAAATTGGGAAATTTAATCATTTAATATATATTTCTATCAGGTGAAGCTCTAGGAACTACGAAATCTTATCAGATAAGCGAACAAAATTACTCCAAGGCTCTACAAAGTTTAAATAGAGTTTATGACAATCCATGTTTAATATTCCTTGATAATATTACTAAATTGTTTGATTTACCGAAAATGTCTAAACCTTCTACAACTTATGCCATTTATGGTTCACTTTTATCAATCGGAGATAAGACAATTACTAATGCGATAATAATTCACTTAGTAATAACAAAAGTAGATCCAATCACTAGATCCCAATGAGAAGAGTAACTTGATTGTGACAAGTTGCCCTTATGAAGTGATTGTGAGGTAGCTTTGAACAAAATATACCAACCAGAGATCGAAAATAACTCGTCCATATACCAAAAAAACCAAAACTCAGAGTAACAGTTATAAAATGATTTTTATTTACATGGTTTCGTATGACCTTTATTAGTTTTGGTTGTTTTTTAATGGTTATATTAATAACTGTTACTTCTCTTTTATTTGCATACAGTAACATATTCTTAGTAATTTTTAACAAATTACGGAAAAAAATACGATGAATATGAAGTAATGCAGTTTCAAAAAATTCAATGATTTATAAATTTAAAATATTTAAGCGTTGATTTGCATCAAATGAATTTCTGCGATTTATTTTTTATGTTCGCGAATAAAAGTCACTAGCTGACCTTTACGAAAAAAAATAAATTATAAATCACTCATCTAGGTTATTTGTGTTTGTTTCTTTTCTGTTTTTCTCAACCCCTTACCTAAAATGTTCTCTAATAAATCACTCTGTCAGTGATATAACACAAAAAATTATTTTTTAATGGCTGAGAATGAGAATTTACCATTGAAATGAAAGTGAACCCGTTATTTTCGGTCTCTGATACCAACATATTTCAGCTAAAGAAGCGTCCAGTTCGAGATACATATTCTAAGCTTATTAACAAAATATTTATTTTTTACATAAATAAGTAAAACCCTCACTATTCAATTATTTACACTATATTATGTTTTAATACATATTTGTTTAATTTTTAATTTTTGTTTTTTGACATTTGTTAAGACCAATTGTTGTTTTTGTAGAACTGCCACCACCTTGTATGAATTCGCCTTGCTGAGAATGTTGCAAATTCTTATCCTAAAACGCGATGGCAACCCTGCCTGAGTAGACGTATTTATTTGACAGCTGGTCTTTTTTATTTTTCTAAATATATTTTTATCGTGCATTTTGTTTTAATAAATTTTAAATTACTTATAGTTTAACTATATTAATGTTTAACTACAGTAATAAATAAAAATTTAAACAATTAATAATTAATCTTGCCGTTAAAACATCTTATAAGTTGCTGCTGCTGTTGTTGTGTTGCATTTGTTTTTTTTGCTGATCATTTGTGTACAACAAAGATACATACACACATATTGCATACAAAACATAATTCTGCTGCCATTTTATAATAAACTTAAATATCACTTATTTTTGTTGCAACAAAATGCCTTCCAGCAAAACTTGTAAGTGTGGTACTTGCAAACTGGTCATTGGAAAAACTCAAACTAGTGTGTTATGCAAGTCCTGCAATTTATGGTTCCATGCTCAGTGTTCTAAGATTAACGATGATACGCTTAAAACGTTAAAGGAGATAAAATCAATTGTTTTTCTTTGTGACATATGCAGCTCCAATCCGCCATCTAGCTTACAAGAAATGGAAAAAAGACTACATGATGAAATTCTTAGCATTGATAAGAAAATTGATAGGTACATGCAACGTAAACAGGATGATTTTGATAATCTTAAACGAGCTTTTACTGAAGCTATTCATGAGTTTAAATCGGAGATGTCATCATATCGTAAAGAACTACAAACTGATATTATTAATTGCAGTAAGCTTATAAGTCAAGTTGATGCTTCCACATGTTCCAAAATTATGGTTCTTGAAGATGAGAACAATGTACTGCATAAACGTTTGAATCGTGCTGACATTGTTGTAATTGGTTTGCCTAGTGGTCTTTATGATTTAATCAGTGTAACTATCAAAATTTGTTCTAATTACGGTATTACTGCTTCCCGTAGTGATATAAATAACGTTTGCTACATGCACAACAATAAAGCTATGTTAATAAAATTTAATAGCGTACATTTACGGGATAATTTAATGAAGGAATACTTCAAAACTCGTTTGCTGAAGGTGTGTGATGTTGTGGGCGGTGATATTGATAATCGTGTATATCTCAACGATAATTTTTCTCCTGCTGCTTCTAAACTTAACCAACTGTGCCGCCGTTTGCTTCAACGTAAAATTATATCTAAATTCAAAATTCTTAACACTGATAAGGTTAAGGCTAAATTAACACTTTCTGATGGAGATGTGGTAACCTATAATATTAAAGAATTTGCTGGATTGCTGAATCTTGATGTGGCTGAATGAAAATTGTCTTCTTCTTTAATATTTGTATTTTACATATGTATGTATATTAGGTATATAACTAATTTTGTTCAGTATTATATATTTTTTTTTATTTTGATCTCTATTTACTTAAGACTGGCTGTTAGTTAGTTATTGTTAATACATTTGAAAAATGTTTAATATATTAGAAAGTTATCTTTATTTTTCTTATTCTATTCGATTTCCCCACGTAATGTTTTTCAATTACTTTGATGTTTTCTGATAATAATATTGGTCCGTTGATTAATAGGAGTACTCAAATTAAAAATATCTTGTTACCATATAGAAATGATTTCAAAGTAGCGCACTTAAACTGTCAAAGCATTAGACCTTCTGCTAACTCTTCTAAGTTTGACGAATTCAAATTTCTTTTAAATGGATCTGCTATGTTTTTGCTATTTCTGAAACATGGCTTAAACCTCACATTTCTTACCGCTCTGTCCATGTCCAGGGCTACACATTTTGTCGTAATGATCGCCTTGGTTCGAGAGGTGGCGGTGTTGGTATTTTTATTTCGAACCATATAAAATTTAGAATTGTATTTAAAACGTCTGTAGCAGGCTCTTGTGAGTCATTATTTTTAGAAATTTACTTCGGTAGCTTGAAGATTCTGTTTGGTGTTGTTTATCTGCCTTATGGAGATATTGACACTTTTGAGTCTGAGCATTTTCAACTTCTCTCTATGTATTCCAACATAATTATTGTCGGTGATTTTAACTACAACCTATTTGACAGCTCTTAGTCAACTACTTTTCGTTCCTTATGTACTAGTATGGGTTTGAGTCTTATTCATAATTGTAAACCTACACACTTTGATGTTGCACACCACAGTACGTCTTTAATTGATTTTATGTTAATTAGTGATTCCTCTGCTTTGCTTTTTTCAGATCAATTTATATATACTGCTTTGTCCCGTCATGCTGCAATTTTTGCATGTTTCAGGTTTAATATTATCCATGTAAATGAGTATATAGAATACCTAGATTATAATGGTACGGACTGGAATGGGATGTTAAGCTTCTTATCTGACTTTGACTCGGGTGATATTTATGGTACTTGTGATGTCGACACAATATGCTCACATATTGGTTCATTATTACAATCTCTACTATGTTTTGTTCCTAAAGTTAGGAAAAGAATAAAATATAATGATGATTGTTGGATGAAGTCTAAGAAAGTTGTTTTAGCTAAATCTTTAAGAGATTTGGCTTTTTCAGCATATAAACATAATAAGTCATCTGTAAACTGGAGAATATTTTGCAAATACCGCAACAGGGCGAAAAAAGCTATTCGTGTTGAGAAGAGGCGACACTTTTCCAAGTTATTTAACAGACTTGATTCTGCTGGCATATGGAGAGTTCTTACTAATTATGGCTGCATTGGCAGTGATGTTCCTAATTGTGCTTTTGATGTTGAAATGATTAATAATTATTTTTAGGAGGGGATGGGAGTCAAAATGTTGATTTTGGTCACCTTCAATTCTCTGAAATTGGTGCTTCCTTTAGATGTGCTGATGAATATGAAGTGTTAATGGCATTAAATAAGGTACAATCAAATTCTATTGGAACTGATGGCATTTCTATTCAATTTATTAAGATGATATTTCCATATGTGTCAGGTCTATTGCTTCATTTGTTTAATTCCATTTTGACCACATCTAAGTTTCCTGTTGGTTGGAAAACCGCTCGAGTTTTTCCGATACCTAAGTCTAAAGTTATTAATGGTCCTGAGGATCTTAGGCCAATTTCTGTCCTTCCTGCTCTTTCTAAGGTAATGGAACATCTTTTAAAGGACCAAATTTTGGAGTTTACATCTAAAGAAATTTACCACTCACAATATGCTTTTCGCCGAGGTTATAATACCACTTCACTTCTTCTTGATCTTACAGATTCTATTAGAAAAGACATTAATGATAATAAATTTAGTATTCTCCTTTCATTGGACCTATCGAAGGCATTTAACTCCATTAATTATCAAAGAATGATTGATAAACTTCGGGTTGAATTTGGATTTTCTACGTCGGCCTGTAAACTTATACTATCATATCTTAATGATCGATCGCAGTTTGTTAAGCTTAACGGTGTCGAGTTTGGTACATTACATCTTCATTCTGGTGTTCCTCAGGGCTCTGTTTTGGGACCTGTGTTGTTTAATATCTATGTCAATGATTTACCGAGTCTAATTAATAGTTCTTTATGTAAAACATTTATATATGCAGACGATGTGGCCTTACTATTTAGTTGTAATCGAGATTTTGCTGATGTTCTGCGTAGTAATATTGACTATTCCCTTCAGCTTGTCTTTGATTGGAATACATATAATTTCTTAACTATTAATGCTTTAAAAACAAAAGCGATTATTTTTAGTCCTTTTGATAGATTTAATGTTAATCTGGATCTTTTTATTGGTGGTGTGCGAATAGAATTTGTTGATCAAATAAAATTCTTGGGAATCATGTTGGATAGGAAACTAAATTTTGCTGCGCATATTAGTCTTACTGTTTCCAGGGTTTTGCAGACTTTACGTAAAATATTTTCTACTAATGTATATTACCCTCAACATATTAGATATAAGTTGGCATATTCCCTTTTAATGTCTCAAGTCACATATGGACTTGAGGTTGTATCAGGTACTAGTTCTACTGATCTATCTAAAATTAATCGTATTGTCAATACCATTGTTCGTTTTGTATACAATGTAAGTCGAAGGGATCATATATCTATTTATGTTGAACAATTTTTAAAATGCACTTTTTCTGATTTTGTTATACTTCGGTGCATGATTGCTTTTCATAAGATAATGAAAACTGGAAGTCCATTACCGTTGTTTAATAAATTTACTTTTAGTAGATCGACTAGAAGTCCCCAGATTTTGGTGCCTAGAATTAATAATTCTTTCTATGAGAAATCATATCTAATTCGAATTGCTCGTTGTTGGAACTACCTACCAATTGAGTTGCGAATTTTCTCACATTCCAATAATGTTTTCCGAATTAAACTTTTGAATTTTTTCGCAAACGATTGAGCTGTTTAATGTATATTTATTGTACAAGCTTAATTTTTAATTTATTTTTCTTACATGTACTACTTGTCTTCTATTGAGTACTATGCTCAGTGCTGCTATTGATTTGGACCTTTTGTTTTTTTTTTTTCTATAATTATTGTTGCTTTTTTAAATAGTTCTTTAATTTTTACATTACGGTTGGGGAATCGTTATAAATAAGAAAATTCAGATTAAAAATTTATTTGTGTTATTTATTGTAACACTTTTTTAATTTAATTTAATTTTTTCTATGCATAGGTGTTATTTCTAAGTAATATGTAAGTTTGGCCTTGAAGGCTTTGTATTACTTGAATAAATAAAATAAATAAAAAAAATAAATAATGTGTCTTCAACTTCAAGAGCTTTTGTTAATCATTCATCTTCGGCGAAAGGTAATGTAATTTTAGCAACAGCTTTAGTTCAGATCAAGAATATAAGTATCTGGTCAGTATGTTTTAGCTAGAGCTCCTTTGGATTCCGGTTCAAAAATAATTTCAACATCAATTTGGAATTTGCCAGATAATATAGAATTCGCTGATCCATATTTTAATAAACCCCAAAGAATAGATATGTTGATCGGCGCTGAGATTATCTTTGAATTACCATGCATTGGTCAAATTAAACTAAATCCCAATATCCCAACACTCCAGAAAACACTTCTAGGATATATAGTTTCGGGAAAATACAAAGAATTAAAACATTTTAACAAGAATGCATGCTATTTAGGTACACAAACTGAAAACGAAGATTAAATAATTCATAGATTTTGTGAATTAGAATAAATTCCTAGAGAGGTAAATGTTCTATCAATTGAGCATCAGGAATGTGAAAAAAGCTTTTCGAAATCTGTTGAGCGATTGCCGTCGGGCAGATTTAAAGTTGCGCTACCTTTTAAAGCAGATCCAAATACTCTGGGTCTATCTTTTGAAACATCTAGAAGACGATTCTTATTGTTAGAACGTCGTCTATCAAAAGAACCACATACAAAAGAGATGTACAATTCTTTCATGAAAGAGTACATTATTTTCGGTCATATGTCTATTGCAGATAATAAAGTACCCAATTTGTCTCACTATTTTATACCACACCAATGTGTATTATGCCCGCAAAGTTCTACTACAAGGTGGAGCAAAAGTAATCCTCCTATCAGAAAATGCTATAAATTTTGCGATTGGCTCCTAATGTCAGTTCTATTTTGACATTTGTACAGTAAACACATGCGAAATACACGTTAATAAACAATGTTACGCTACACTGCTTCAGAACGAGGAATATTGCTGACTATTTATTTGACCAATAATCGGTCGGTGACTTTGGCACAACGTGAATTTCGTCGCAGATTTCCTGGCCGTCCTGGTGAAACACTGCGACGTTTAGCCACTCGCCTCGAAGAGACTGGCACAACACAAGATGCTGCCAGGCTTGGCAGACCCCGGAGTAGCCGTTCTGCAGAGAATATTGCTGCTGTAGCCGAGGATGTCATGGAAGCGCCGTCGACCAGACGATGTGCCACGCAAATGGGTATCAGTCGACGGTCTTTACAGCGAATTTTGGTACAAGATTTGAAGATGTTTCCGTACAAAGTCCAGACGGTGCATCAGCTGTTAGCTGTTGACCGCCAATCGCGTCTAACATACGCTCAAGCCATCCTTAATCACCACCAAGAGGAAGATGATTTTTCATCAAAAATAAACATGAGTGATGAGGCCCAATTCCATCTTGCGGGTACGTAAATAAGCAAAATTTACGCTTCTGGGGCACTGAAAATCCGCGTGTAACCCACAAAGAGCCATTACACCCGCTCAAAGTCACTGTATGGTGTGCTGTTTTCGCTGGAGGAGTCATCTGACCTTTTTTCTTCGAAGACGTCGCGGTCCAAACGGTTACTGTGAATGGTGAGCGCTACAGAGCAATGATCAACGAGTTCTTCTTGCCGCAACTTGATGAATTGGAATTGGAAAACATGTGGTTCCAACAGGACGGTGCAACGGCCAAAGTGATGGAAAATGGCATAAAAGGGGATCAAATGACAATCAACTGTGGCGGCGGCCATTTACATGACATCATATTCTCGACTTGATGTAAAAAAAATTAAAAGACCAAATAAAAATAATCCACAAGAAGAATCAAAGTTTTTATTTATTTTTTTTTAATTACAGCCAAAAAACATCGGAAGTTTTAAAACATCTACACAACTTTCTCTTAACGATCTACTAATGATTGTTTCTACCATTCAAGAGGAGTTTTATTCAACACTTCTTCTTTTTCATATGCATAAATACGCTATTACGGCTGACATTGAAAAATGTACCGTCAGGTTATAATTGATGAGGCCGACAGAAATTATCAATTAATATTATGGCATGAAAATTAGTCTCAAAATATTGAGATTTATAAATTAAATCAGTGACTTATAGCTCCATTCTTGGCAATACGTTGCCTTACTTATGTGAGCGAATTATTCGAAAAGTATTGTCATTCAGAAATACAAGAACTATCAGGCCAGGCCATATAGCGGAATTAACTCCCGAACAAGAGTCACTTGAAACAAAGAAAACTTATGTGTTTTTTGATATAGAAGAAATCGAAATTATTCCTATTGCGAAGATTATTGAAAGTTACTCATCATACAACAAAATGATTCGAGTATTTTCGTATGTTTTTCGCTTTCTCGATATCGCTCGAGGAAAGTAATGCCACAATATAGGTATACCTACCGCCAAAGAGATTAATTGGACTTTTTTCCAGCTAATTGAATTTATTCAAAAAAGAGAATACACTGAAGAGCTGAAAAGGTTAAGCAAATCACAAGTTTTGTCTTCAAATAAGCAACGATTGTAAATTGTGCACCAATACAAAGATGAATATCGCAATTTATCACTACTTAGGGTTTGCGGGCGGTTGCTAAATGCACCAAATGCTCATGATGCAAAAATTCCGATTTTAATGCCTAAACATTCATATTTTAGGCTTTATATTTACGAGACTTGCTTTGGTAGCCATTTTCCATGATACAATTTGACTGATAAATGCCAGGGAAGCATGTTCATGAGTAGTTCGCAAGCGTATTCATTGTTTTCGCTACAAACCTAAACTAATGAATCAAATAATGGGACATTTTTCCGCCGCTAGGGTGAGAGGTCTACGCCCATTTAAAGTATGTGGTGTAGATTTTTGCGGCCCCAAATTCTTCCACTCTATGTCTTCAAAGGTTCGTCGGCAGGAGAGGGATCCCAGAGCGAATATACAGCGACAACGCAACCAATTTTGTCGGTGTCAGTCGAGAACTGCTCTTGTTCAGAGAAGTAATGCACAGTGGTTTATAAACATTTTTTTTGGAAATAATTCGGTATCTCGGGAACTATTGGAGATGATGTTTCAAAATTTCACATGGTTGGACCTGAGGTGATTTTGAGTTGTTTCGCATATGTTCTGCTTCCTAGCGTTTATGGGGCCAGTACGTAGCTCCTCAATGTTGGTCACCTCGGGTCTCAAAATTTTACAAAAAAAATCGCCAAAAATCCATTTATGACCGAAATGAGCTGAAATTTAAAATATAAAAAGAAGAACTACAAAAAATACGCTTAAATGTGTACTGTATCACTATTAGTGGAAGAGATATTTAAGTTTATTTATTTTTTTAAATTTTACTTGATCTTTTTATGGTTTTTTAGATATGACGGGCCAACGTATTGTTAAAATTTTATTTTTAAAATATCAGCTATATTGGTGATAAAATCTATATAAATATATAATAGATTTGTTTATTTGTTTGTTTGTTTGTTTGAGCATCACGCCTAAACGGCTGAACCGATTTTATTGAAATTTGGAACGTAGATATATCCTTACTTGGAAGCGTCAATAGGCTATACATTTTTTCAATACTTGGACCAGAAAGGGATAAAAAGGGGGAAAAACGGGTAAAATTGGTACCTTTAGTTTTAAAACAATAATTACTAAACGGCTGAACCGATTTTTACATCGGCAGGGGTAGCGAAGCGCACCGAGTCAAGCTAGTTCTAAATAAAATAGGAATAACTTGCTAACAGTTATCTTGTCCCTATAAAAAGTAACACGTTCCAATGTAAAAAGGGCCGTATCTTTTACGTTTTTCCCAAAAAAAAGTCTTTATATTTTTTCTTTTGTAGAAAAAATTTTTCTTCGGGACTATACACAATTTGTATATGATCCAGAAAGAGAACTTAATGCTAAAACGTGTAAAGTACAATTTGGCTCACTAAAGCGGACACAACACCCCCAGGTGCAGGGAGTTGTCAAAATACAATACAGCTACCCTGCTCAGTTCAGTGGACGCGCATATGCTTTTCCACCAGGTAGAAGGAGATATTTCTTCTATATTGCTCCGTACAAAAGTTCTTGCCCACAAATTGTCTCTAGCTTTACAGTTCGCCAGATCTACCATTACATCTATATTTAAATTTTTGCTCATATCGTAAATAAATTGCATTACAATTAAATATTCAGAGGAACTTAAATCATGTCCTTGGCTACTGGGGTCAAGGAAACTAGATGCTAAATGTATGGGTTTAACCGACATCACAGTGGGGGATCTGAAAAAAAAAGTGGAAATAAATCTGTAACTTCTAAACGAATAGCTCGATTTTAACAAAATTTCCCATGGCTATAGAGGAGGTGTTGATAAGTTTAAGTTTTGAATTTGGGCTTAAACAACGAAGGCGGGGCCGAGCCACAATGCCCCAAAGTGGAGCAAATGATTTTTATATATATGGAATGTACTAGACGAGATCTACAAACAAATCGTATTTGAAAAGTAAAATTTTATTTTTTTTGCCTACCTTGGTCTGCTATTTTGCTAATAACGGATCTAATTCTTTCCCGATTTTCTTGAAGTGCCTTTTTTTATTTAACAACAAATTTGTTAATAATCTTAAGAAAGAAATGTTAAAAAATATTTACTGAGTCAAGTTATGTGCATTCAAACTTTAAAAAAATAAAAAAGTCGTTTTTCCGCCATTTTTTTTCGAAAAAAGTAACTACATTAATTTTAAATTATACAGAAAATGAGAAAAAGATAAATAATGTGTTTATATTTTTCTGAAAGGTAACATTTTGGGAAATATTATAAAAGCAAAATAATATCAAAATTTGTATTATTGCGTGGTCCAGGGCCTTCCGAAGTAGACCTATTTTTTATGAAAATTTCAACTTTAGACAACATATTCTAAAATCGCATAGCTGCTTTCAAAAAACTAAGACCTGTATTGTATGTCCCAATATGTTCTTCAATATTGTTCAAAGGGATTTCATAGCCCCGAGCTTGGTGCCTTCAATAGATACAAAAATCAGAAAAATCCCAATTTTGGGATTTTTTAAAAGTTTTTTGGGAATTGTGGGATTGTCAAAAACAATTCACTAATTTCTTTTTCACTTTTGTATTTTGATCAAAAGTTTCTATATAAGTCTAAAGTTTCATTAAAAACGATTCATAAACAAACTTTTTATTGCATTTTAAATATTGAAATTTTCCAGAAAAATCAGCTACCATTTTTTATTCCCATATTTTTGAAAAAAGTCTTCTATCATTTTTTTAATTTTTTATATTTTTGAAAAATTTTACTTTTCAAATGCGAATAACTCGTAAACTATAAGAGATAATATGTGGCTAAAGCAATGTTTTTTATAGATCTCGTCTAGTACATTCCATATATATAAAAATCTTTCAAATCGGATCGCAAACAAAAATTCGGAATAATTTTTAATTTTTGATATACTTGGGGCATTGTGGCTCGCCCCCTTGATTTTTTAAGCCCAAATTCAAAACTTAAACTTATCAACACCTCCTCTATAGCCATGGGAAATTTTATTAAAATCGAGCTATTCGTTTAGAAGTTACAGATTTATTTCAACTTTTTTTTCAGATCCCCCACTGTGCAACGCCTGATGGAAAATCAAAAACATTTTGATTTTTAGCACGCTTGATGTCACTTTTTGATAGTGTATGGTGTTTTCTCATCAATCACGAAGGCATTTACAAACATATTTCAAGGTGTGTGGTTGATAAGTGTGTCGGATGAGACAGTAATACGTAATATTTGAATATTTGAGCCAGATGCAATTAAAATTATAATTCTATGTTTATTTATTTAGGAGATGTGTTATTTCTAGGCTTATTTGTTTTGGAGATGTAGAGGTACGAGTTTTACCCGTTTTATACCCCTTAACTATAGAATATGATATAGAGTATATTACATGGTGAGGCTTGATCGACTATACATTCTTAATTATTTTGGTATGAAACTTGACGTTTCATATCAATGCAATATTTGCTAAAATTGAAAAGGAGGACATCCCATCGGAAGTCGTTTCTGTAACACATATCCTTTATACAAAATTTTAGAAAACAAAAAATAAGCACTTTGCAATATTATTATAATTGCAAATATAAGCTATCAGTAATTTAAAATGTTTAACAATAATTTATTTAACACTATCTTATAATACACACACATATTAAACACTATAAAAACTCATTCATAATACAGTTGACTTTAAGTATAACAGCGTCTGCTGTTAGACTTATTCTTCAGAAAAATTTACATTATTCACAAATTTCGCTGTAACACTAAATGAAAAGAGACAAATTAATAAATTAAATTGCAATTCAGAGTATATAAGATGTACATTAGGGATATAACTATTGACATATTTTGCAAATTGGCATAGCATAGTCGAATAGAGCATTAAAAAAGATAAAATACCACGCTATTATTTTTTCGCGGTTGTTAAAAAAGTTCAACTATTCCGAAATACAATGGCCCATAATCGTAGTCAAACAATAAAGTCGGTTCTTTTTAAAAACAACTTTAAAATAAAAACCTGCTTTTTATTATTTTCTAACTATAGTCAAAATTAAAGTATGTTTAAAATTAAACCGACTTTAACTGGGTGTCACCTCAAATGTAGAAAATGTTTTCATACAATATACAACAAAATATAGACAAGTGGCATCGCGAACAGCTGACTTAGAAAATTTAAAAAAAAAAAAAAACAAAAAGTGACAAACAATAAATGTAACCGGGAAGCTAAAGAAAAAACAGTTTGTGGTGGAAAAATAGAAAAGGAAAGAATTTTATTGATTCAATATTCAATAATTGCAAAATCTCTGCCAATGTCTTGTAACATAAACATTTTTGACTTTTATTCGAACTTTTTTACATGGCGAAGAACAGCTGATGCTGTTGTTAAATGAGTTAAAAACAACTTCAGCTAGTTTTATATTTACAGTTGACTTTAACGTCAGAAGTTTACTTTAATTTGTCTATGGTAGACCTAAAGTCCACTCTTAGGTAAAGACGACTTTATTTCTCTTAAAATATACTTTATTTTTGACTATGATTATGGGCCATTGTGTTTAGTATTTAAATATATTTTAAAATCCGGATTTTTTAAAAAAATTATTAACATTCATGTTCATAAACATTTAGAAGAAGAAAATTTTTCAAATACAAAACGACGACACACAAATGCATAATATAGTGTATCTAGCACCCATTTCAAATACGAACTCATATAAATATTGAATATAATTAACAAAAATAAAGCCAAAATGGATTAAGTGTATTCTCCAGGATATGGTTAAAAGCTTTGTATGCCATACAAACTTGGAGCAGTCTAATAAATTTATGTTTTTACTAGTTGTATGAGCTTTTGCCATTCGTTCAAATAAAATTGAATGTGTTTACGTTTATGGAAATTTTCATTTCGTTATGAATGGGTATTAGTAGAATTCATTTAACAATTAATATATTGTAAATCTATTATACATATGTGTTTACATTGTATATATACAATAGTACAGATTGAAAACTGTTCAATTCAGAAAATTATTTTCAAGAGTTTCCCAGCAGTTAAGCAAGTAGTCAATGTATCCCTTATAGAAAGTAATTGTCACTAATGTCTGACCACTTGACTGATTCCAATTTATATATTTTGGGTCATTCGACACGTATGTACTTAAGTAGTGCAGAGAGAAGTCAATTGATTACTTTATACATCCCAGGTAATCTAGTGGGAAGACAATTGTCACTTAAGTGTCTCTAAGTAATCTAGAGTGTAGTCACTTTAAACGTTTATTTTGTACTGCACTTTTTTATGAGTATTTCGTACAACTGGTTTTATACAAATTGTGTTGATATAATTGTCATACAGTATATTTCTTGTTGCTTAAGTATACTGACATTTCATGTAACCTATCGTGAAGGCAATTGTTATCGAACTGTCTTTTTAACTGACTAGTTGAGGTCAATTAGCACCCGTACATGTACAATAACTAGTTATGTAGCTGATCAAGTTACTAGTTAGGTAGATAGTAAGATAACTGACTCTATTTAATCAGTATGTGAATCCACTGCGTTGACTACTTTGGACCTGCTATTAGACAGCCTCACTGTAATCTAAAATAATCAATTGACGCCCAGTTAAAATAACTAGTCACGTAGCTATTTCTGTTGTCACCCTACATGATAGGTAAAACTACTAGTACGGGACAGTCTCCTAGAACTGCTGGGATGGGACAAGTACAAACATCCATACATGTGTGCACAGGATATTTAAATGCTACAAGTTTTGTTGAAAAGCTAAGCTACAGAAGTAAATATGTACCTACATTAGACTTGCCCTTAAAAAGTCGATTTGGTTTGGATAAGTCTAATTTTGTTCTTTAGAAGTTAAATTTAATTGCTGAAATATCCGGAAATATTTTGAAAGTTGTAAAATTGGGCAAACAATGGTTTTTAACATTTGAAATAAATCTTATATTCTAGAAAACAAAATAGTAAAGTTATTGGTATTTCTCCACTTCATATATTCAAGAAAAATTACAATGTTCGCATTGTTTACCTCTTTTTGCATACAAAAGTTGTGTAAACAATTATTTTCTACACAGTAAGAGAGTAATATGAGCATTAATAAGTAGTTTTTGCGAAAACCTTTGTTAAGATTTATTTTTATTCGAAATTAAAGTTTTACCTTGTTAGACAGAAGATAAGATAGATTTCTATCAAACATTAAAAAGTATAGTATAAAAAGTAAAATTTTTGACGACATTGGTACCAATGTTTACATAATTTTACAACTTTTTAGTATTTTTATTAGCCTAAAATCTTGCAGCAGTTAGTTTTAGCTACTAAAAAACAAAATAATACCCAAATATAAATTTTTAAGGGCGGGCTTAACCTACATGTGTATATGTTCCATATAAAGATTAATATATTTAGTATTAGTAATATAAATTTGTTTAGCGATTAATTGAAACTCTAAAAAACCGTTTGTTCGACATTAATCAGATGGAAGTACGTCCTTTTGTGCTTAGACGAGTATATTTAAGTCACGTTCTTATTCGACACACTTTTATCTTCAAATCACTTCCTCTATGTGTGTCTCGGAAATGAACACGTTAGATAAGCGTATTGTTAATAAAATGAATAAAATCTACTTTCCGTTCTATGCTTAGGAAGAAATACGTAAATGAACAAAATAAACTTCAACAATTTAAATCAAGTGTGATACAGTTCTGCGTATGAATTTAATAGATATCATGGCAGAGCTAACAAGCCACAATTATTAGAAAGTATGTTCTCAGTTATAATTTCCCTAAAATGTCAAATACATACAAACTAAAGAGAACTGAAAAAACAATTAAAGCAAACGTCAAAAATAAAATAAAATACATTTTAAATTCTACCACAAACTAAATAAAATGCCAAATTAATAAAAAAATATTTTTTTAGTTTGTGCGAATTGGACGTGCTTCGGTAAAGAAAAAGTGCTAAATGTGTTAAAAAAAAAATTATAAAATAATGTGTGTTAGTGAATTTACGTGTATAAAACTTTATTCGACAATTTATAGTCAAAATTTCGAGACTTTTCTGTTTAATTCTCTCACAAGTGTGTTGAATTCATACTGAACCCGTATATGTGAGAGAGTAATTTAAAAAATAGAGAGTCGGACTACTTGGTATACTTTGGTAAAAAATACCTAAATTTTTCATATTCAATTCTAATTTAAAATTAGTTTTAGCAAATGCTCTTTTGAACAAAACTATAAGAATTTTGTGAAATGTCCAACAGATAAAATAGAAGATTTGAGCGATGCAAGTGGTATAAATCTAATGAAACAATCTAATATTTTAATTTGCTTCGTTTTTGTAGTAGCATATAGGATTATACAAATATGAAGTTTTTTTGAGGATCGGTGCTTTGCCTTTTTAGAATTTTTTACTCAAATCTGAAATTTTTTTTAAAAATTGGCCAAGTTTGGATAGGTCTGGAGGGGTGTTGTGTCCGCTTAAGTGAGCCAAAATTTACTTTATTCGCATTTGCATTAAATTCTCTTTCCGGATCATATAAAAATTGAATATAGTTCCGAAGAACATTTTTTTTCTACAAAAGAAAAATATATGAACCTTTTTGGGAAAAAAACTTTAAAAATACGGCACTTTTTACATGTTTCAACTTTGGATGCGTTTAACTTTTTATAGGAACAAGATAACTGTTAGCAAGTTTTTTTATTTGATTTAAAATTGATCACCAATATAGGTGATATTTTAGAAAAATAATTCGACCGTCCGTAGGCCCGCCATAACATAAACATTTAAAGATCGCGCAAAATTAAAAAAATAAATAAACCTAAATATTTCTTCAACTAATAGAGATAACCTACACATGTAAGCGTATTTTTGTAGATCTTCATAAGCAGTATTTATAATTTAAATTTCAGCTCATTCCGATCATAAATAGATTTTTGGCGATTTAAAAAAATTGAGACCCGAGGTGACCAATTTTGAGGCCCAACGTACTGGCCCCCATTAGCGCAAGGAAGCTGAACAACAGCAAATCAACTTGAGAATACCTCAGCTTCAACCATGTGAAATTTCGTAACAACATCTCATATGGTTCCCGAGATACCGAATTATTTCCAAAAAAAAAAAACGTTTATAAACCACTGTGCATCGTCAACACGGAACTGCAGATCAATACGATTTCAATTTAAAAAAGAAACATCTCAAGTTTGCGTGGACGAAAGAAAGTATTTAAAGCAGAAAATTTACATGATAAAGTGCACAGAGTATTTGAGATCTCAACAGAAATTATTAGTTGAACACAAATTTCAACTTACTATAGTTGATGGTAAAGTATGCAATGCATTAAGCCAAACGTCATCTACTAAATGTTACATATGGGCAATTCCACGAGAATGACTACCACGACTGAAAAAACAAAAACCCTTCAAACTTTTTCAAGATGATTTGAATAGAAGAAAACACTAAAATGTTACTATGTAAAAGTATTTAGAGCTTATTACAACATTTTAAGTGCAAAAATAATAGTTTAAACTGAATTTATTTAATTTTTTAATTTAATTGGTATGTTTTAAGCAAAAATTGCGGCGAAAACTAAGCTCCCAATTAACATGTAGTATGAAATGAATTAGACTCTGATTGTTTTTTTTTTTTGCTATTATGAAATTGTTTATTAGAACCGAATATATATTTTTTTGGTTTTTGTATACATATATTTACAGAATATACATTGTTTTACTATAAGAGAAAAATCTATCACGTACGGTATGTCACGCACGATATTAAATTGTATTTATTATAAAATCATCTAAAGATGGTTTTTATTTAAATATGACGGATTGTAAAGGAAAAATATTTGGTTTAGTGTAAGAAATTAAAAGAAAACCTAACGCCTCTCACGATTTCCAAATTTTCGCATATTTCTACATGTACCTCAAAATGACTTCCGTTTTATGTCACGTACTATACCCTTATTTCGCTCGATATTTTGGACAACAATGTTTCGAAAGAACTTATTATTTTTTTAAAATATAGTACCCTCTGAATGGAACATAAAGATCTAATTATTTTTCAATTACTCTTATTTTTGCAAAATCTATTCCACTCTATAGGCGTACAAATGTCACGTACGATGGCATGGAATTGCCCATATGCAAAGCTACACCTAAAGAAATGAATGATATAGAAGTATGACTACAAAAAGCGGTTAGCAAAGAAACTTATCAATTCATGTCTCCTACAGATTAGGTCTAAATAAGTGGCAAATTCGATCAATTTATAGAAAGAAAAAAGCTAATTCAATACAAGTTTAGATCAGAAGTAGTATTAATCGATTTTTTAATAATCCTGAGTTGGCTTTAGAAAAGCTTAAGCTATTATACAAATAAAACTAGATTTTCTAAAGCCTTTTGGGAAAAGGTTTCCTGATGATCTAGAATAACCAACCAGTGAAATGCGCATAGGAACTAGCTTATCCCCTAACAATAAATTTCAGTAAATTTATCAATAATTAAATTGGGAATTTAGCATATTAAATCTAAATCTTACTAAAGTATTCCCATAATAATTTTGTAATAAAAATATTTATATTAGTTTATTTTCAACATTTACACAAACAGAAATTATTAATGATGTGGCACGTATGACATGTTATTAACATTTTTAATAGATTTAGCGCGTTTCAAAAATTTTAAACTCAAATTTTTATAAGTTTACTACTTTTTTATTCTGTCTAAATACAAATCCAGATTAAAAAAAAAACTTCAACACTTTCTAGGCAACCTTTGGAGTTTTGTAATTCGGTTTAATTTGTTTGTTCTAAATCGATAGTACTATCGATATATAATCAATAATTATCAATTATGGACACTACTGATAGTTGTCCATCACTACTCTAAGGTATTTTTTGAACACTATTCATGTAAAAATACAATAATATTTCACAATTGCTTTTCAAGCAAAAAATGTCCTAAAATAATACTACTTTCTATGCTATGTTTGTTGCATTATCGTAACGAAACAGTAGAGACCAACGCCGAATGCCTAAGAGTCAGTTAATCCGAGTCGCAGAGTCGTGATATATTAGGACACTATGACAATATGACTGATAAGAGACCTTGTGAATTGACCAATTGTGTAAGTTTTAAGAGTATATCTTTATTCTTACTATTTTTGTCACTCTCTTCCATACAAGTGCAAACACTGTGCATCGGTAAAGTGTCCATTATAATATTAAATAAATCAAGTAATTACACATTAAATGAGTGATATTAAAATAATCATAATACAAATAATAAGAATTTAAAAAGATATGTGTAATAAAGAAGAATGATCAAATATAATAAAAAGAATGATAAAGTTTTATGAAAATAATAATAACTAATTTAAATAATGTCAGATACAATTTTATTAATCAAATAAAATTAAAAAAAAAAATAAATATTTTCCCAAATTAAGCTGAAATTACCAAATGTCTGAGATTAATTTCGAGAAAAATTTTCTTAGGACATACTGTAATTGGGGTTTTCCACCTCTAGTAAACAACTGAAAACTTTACTTAGATTTGTTTTCCAAATTCTTGTGTTCAGTTCAACAATACGCAGCTTCGAGTTCTTGAATTTTTAATATTTAGAAAAAACAGCACAGGACCAAATGTAAATTTTTACCTTTGACCTTAAAATTATGTATTTTCCAAAGATAAATTATGTAATTGTATAAATCTACAACTAAAATTTCGTAGTCTTATCACAACAGTCACATAAGGTACCAACAAACACCAATCTTTACCATATTTTACTCCTTTAGCTTGGATTTTCCAAATGTATGTTGTTGATGAGTTATTGTGTCTTCTAACATATTGGCATTTATTCAACTCTGTGTGTATCAACTAATGTTATTATAAAGAAGATTATATCGTACTTTTGTCAGCGTTTGAGTGTTGTGAGCCAAGTCTTCGTGAAACCATTTTAACGCAATGAATGGTAAAGTAAAAATTGTATTTGTTTATCGAATATAAAACTCAAGACTTGATTTCGGAAGATCAGGCATCGTGTATGAATCTACTGTTCGATTGGAAGTTATAGGATTAACTTTTTTATAGACCAAAGCCATAATTTCTGATGACATTATATGTGTATATTTTTAAGCCTAACAATCATGATTCAAATAAACAAACTTGAAAACATGTCTCCTAAGCTTCAAAACCGATTCAAAACTAATCTGCTAATTTGGACTATTTCGGTAACGGTGAATTAGCGGGAACGGTATTATGGTTTATATCGGTAACAGTAGTTTAGCTGTAACTGTAATTGGTTTTATTTCGGTAACGGCAATTTATCCTGAATTAATTGTTAATCAAATTTACAAAAAACCAAACAAGTTGACAAAGTATGTAATTTACATATTATATTTTAAAACTCAATTATTAACATCATCAATTTTTATTTACATATATAACTTTAAATTATTTATAGAATATCGGTAAGGGTAGTTTAGGGTTAACGGTAGCGTAGCGGTAAGAGTAATCAACCTTTATTTATAGTGATTGCATATTTATAAAAATTGTTTGATGTGTACAAGTTTGATGTGCCGTATGATATGTGCGGGTTTAAGGCAATTAATATTAAGTATACGTTGTTGTGAACTGCAGAGGATTGCAAAATCCTCTTTCAATGTGATTTCTTAGATATTTATGGAGTTTTTCATGACAAATTTGTCATTTCATTTGGAATTTCTATAACGTTAATTTGCTAACCTAAACAGTACTTATATTTTATGTAGGGAACGGACTTACATGCATTTATTATTGAAAAATAAGCGCCTAAAAAAATCAAATTATGACCTAAAAATTAGTAAAATATTTATATTTTTGAAGAGAAATATAAAATAATTGTTAAGCGTTATCGTCCAGATCAGTGTAGTAATTGTCAGGAATTTGGACATACACTAAATTGTACCCTACGCACAGTATGTATTGCATGCGGAGTCCTGCACTCTTCGTCACAATGTGATGAGATCATTCATCTAATTACCGCGGATACCTGGTCTACAAGGAGTTACTAAAAAGATTAAGAGAGAGGCAAAATCTGTTGAGATGCGAAATAGTTGAATCAACACCTACAAATTCGGAATCTACATCTAGACCACTAAGGTTCTCAATTCAATATCACAGCAAAATAACCAAGGAGCTACAATTAATGCTAGCCCAGTGTCCCCCAAAATATGGGAGGGTTGGAAAACCTTATGCAAGCACTTACTGAGAATATTTCCTCTCTTAATCAAAATATGACTAACTTCATGCATCCATACAAAAAGCAATACAAGAGCTTCAGAGAGCACAGAACCAAATTAACAAGAAAATTAATTTTAAAAATATGTTTCTGGAATGGAAATGGTTTAAACCACCACAAATTGGAAATTTCCCATTTTATGTTAAATAAAAGAATCGACGTGATGTTAATTTCTATATATTGCCCACCAAATATATCAATGACCAAGGAGAAAGTTGAAGACTTCTTCCTAACACTAGGATATCGGTTTCTGGCATATGGATGCCAGGTACCAAACATACATATCCTAGAAAAATGCCTGATCTAAGTATCCACAGAAATATCTTACGATCTATCTTCTGACCATTCTCCTGTAATTATTACTTATTACGAGAGACCAAACATCCCAAGATTTCCTAAGGACTCTTTGTATTTAATGACAAATTGACTAAAATATAGGAAATATATCATATATCAGCATATATCAGTGTGAGGAAGACATAGATAAAACCGTCAATGACTTTACGTCATTGATAATTTCGGCTCTGGAACACTGTAGGTGCCAAATCCCTCCAAAAACTAATACGCCTATTTCAAATTAGGATATTAAAAGACTTCTTCACGAAAAGAGAAGACTCAGAAGAGAATGGCAACATAATAGACCACCTACTGCAAAGCAGAGGCTATTGACAGCAGTACGAAAACTGAAAAGAGCCCTTCATTTAGAAGAGGATCGCATAAACGAAAATTATATTAAAAGTTTAACGAGTACTAAATACACAAATTTCTCTCTTTGCAAGGCAACGAGGAACATTAAGTCACAGTATTTGCTGAACATTTATGTGAAGTATTTCAACCAATTCCACGGACAATTAGTTCGAGCTCAAAGAATTGCTGGTTTCAACAATGGCTAATGCAGCCCAATTCGATATTGGTCCTGAGGATGTTAATAGACTAATTACAAATAAATTGATGTTGAAAAAATAACCGGGATATGAGTAATAACTCCATCAATGATTTGGCATAATTGTGCTTTCTATATTGTTTAATGTTATCTTAAAACTTGTAAAATTTAAAAATTTTTTAAATAATAATGATAACAAAACCGGGTAAAGATTTAATCCTGCCATCTTATTATAGACCTGTTAGCCTACTCCCTTGTTTGTCGAAGCTATTCGAGATAATATTCCAGGAAAAGATCATTTCTTTTTTGAATGATGGAAACATTATCCCAGTACACCAATTTGGTTTCCGTGAACATCATGGCACCATTGAACAAGTCAATCGTTAGAAAATCGTTTGAATTAAAGAAATATTGTTCTGCCGTCTTTTTAGATATTGCTCAGGCTTTTGAGAAGGTATGTGATAAAGGTCTAAGTAGTACATAAAATCAAATGTTTACTACCACTATGTACTCATAAATTGCTGGAGTCTTATCTATCGAATAGACTTTACAGAGTTAAGTAAAATGATTATGTGACGAGAGAACACACGACTAGAGCTGGCGTTCCACAGGGACATGATGTAATAAGTAAGGTGAGAGCGTTTTGACAACAAACACAATTGCTTAATTCACAACAATTTGTATCGTGTATCTTGTATTAAATACACTTTTTGTTTATTTGTTTGTGAACACCCAGTGTATGTTGTATGAATGTATTTTGTATTTTAAAAGTCAAAAATCAAATAAATAACCCCCTGTCTATACCTGATAAATTTGTATCATGATAAACGCCAAAATGGTTGTCAAGATAAAAAATTATCAGGTATAGTCACCATTTATTAGTATTATTGCTTCGTTATGACAAAATTGTTAGTGCTTTTGCTCAGACAACTTTGTCTTGACAACAAATGTCATAAATTGTTATGATAAATATTTGTCAAGTATAGACAGGGAGTAAATAAATCTAGAAAAAAAAAATGAAAAATAGAAATGAAATAAGTAAATTAATGAATTTTTTGCGAAAACTATAAATATACTGCTGACATTAAGTAAAATTTTATGTATTTTTATTATGTATAACGGTATTTTCTATAAAAAATATTATGTACAACAGTTTTTCTATAGAATTTGTTAAGGATGACAGTGTTTTCTATAGAAAATATTGTGTACATCAGTACACTTTTTTTAATTGAAAATGAGAACTTTTCAATTCAATTCAGAAAATAACAATTGGAATTGAGATTTTTTATTTGACATTCAGAAAATCCAAATTGAAAATGAGATTTTTAATCTCAAATTCGGAAAAGGACAATTTGTAATGATAATTTTCATTTATAATACGGAAAAGAAAAATTTAAAATGAGAATTTTCGTTTAAAATTCGGAAAAGGACAATTGGAATTGAGAATTTTCATTTAAAATTCGGAAAAGCTCAGTTTAAAATTATAATTTTTTATTTGAAATTAGGAAATTATCAATTGAAAAGTTTTATAAAATTAATAATAATAATAAAGCATTTAAACAATAAAAAATTCATGACAAACGGGCATATTTTGCATTTCAATTGCTGCTGCATGAAAAGTTGTCGGGTGCTGAATAGCTCTGCTGTAGTCGCCAATTTGAGCAATGGCTTCATCTATCAAACTTTCTAAGTAAATTACATAGTCGCGTTCTATCACGTTGAGTGGAAAAGTGTTAGGTACATTAATTTTTTATTTCACAGCGTCTTTATTTTTGACCATATTGTTTCAATGGGGTTGAGTACTGAGGAATATGGGCTGAACCTTAGCAAAGTTGCTTTTGAGTTTTTGAATAATCTCTCAAGTTTGCTCTGACATAGAGCATTGTCACAATCTACTACTAAAACGTTGTTGCCCAAATCCTTCCATTTTTGAAAAACATCATTTACATGCTCATTTGTAACAGTCGCGTTAAAAGACCTCTTATTTTCAATTAAGCTTCTCTGAATTTAAAGTTAAAACTCTCAATTTTACTTGTTCTTTTCCGAATTATAAATGAAAAGTCTCATTATCAATTAGGGTTTTCGGAATTTCAAATGAAAATTCTTAATATCAGTTGTTCTTTTCCGAATTTCAAATGAATTTTAAATGAAAATTCTCATTTTCAATTGTTTTTTTTTTCGAATTACTGTTGAAAATGGTGTAGTTTCTATAGAAGATATTGGGTATAAAATATTTTCTATAGAAAATATTATGTATAACAGTATTTTGTGTTCTACAGAAAATTTTGAGTATAACGGTATTTTCCACAAAAAAGATTGTATACAACAGTATTTTCTATTGAAAATATTGTTTATAGAAGCATGTTCTATAGAAAACATTGTTTATGGCGTATGTAATTTGTTATATTTAATTAAAATATTTATTGATTTTGTATTTTAAATTTTATTAATATTTTAATTGATTTAATAATAAATATTGTTTGAATATCTATTCAAAACCAATTTTTTGTTTGTATGGTTTTATAAAAAGAAGATTGTTTGATATTTGTGTGGAATTTCAAATAAAATGTTTCATTACTAGTTATAATATTTTAATAAGAAAAAATATATATTTTTTTTTCAATAAAATATTTACTCATTTTAGTGTTTGATTTTTTGATTTCAATAAAATATTCAGTTGACTTTATGAATTTTGTAATTAGATATGAATTTTTTTTTTCTGTGTATTAAACACTCAAGTAACCAACATTTTTATAATTTTTTTATTACGAAAAACATATGAAAAATTTTGTAAAACTTCGAGTTATTTGCCAAATAGTTTCGTATATTTTCAGCGAATTTTAATTTTTTTTATATAAATTAGTTTATTGATATGTTTTGATTGCATATCGTGAAAAAATGTTGTTGAATTTTACCATAGGTCAAACTTATAAGGATTAAACTGAATAAAATTACCTAAGCTTTCATTTGAGCATTTAGGAAAAAAATTTAGATTTTCCAAAAAAAAGTCAAAAATTGTATGTCTTGAGTTACAAAATATTTATTTTGATAGATATACCACTCGCATCCCACTAAGCGACCAAATAGGTCGTCAAAGAAATTATCTAAGCTTTCTTTTGAGCGAAAAAAGGGCCCATTTTGAAAAAAAAGATTTTGGAAAAAAAATTACAAAAATTTTTTATTTTTAATTTTTTTTCCGAAAGATTGAAGAAATAGCTATCTAAACTATTTGGGACACATTTTGCTAAGAACAATAGGTAATAAGTTACGTGGATGAGAAAAAACACCTGCTTAGCCAAAATGTAAAATTTTAACCCCCTCTAACTCAGAAAATTCTCGACCGATCTTATTGAAAAATTGTGTCTGAATTACCTTCCGATAGAACTAACTATTTCATCCCAATCGGAAGACATCGATTTCAAAAGTTGGTTCACTTGACATAAAATGCCCCATATATGTATTACAGATTTCTCAATCAAAGCTTTTAGGTCTTCCATTGGAAGTAAAAAAATTGTGTTTTTTGTTTTTTTTTTTTTTTTTTGTATTTTTATATTTTTGTTTTATCAAATGTTAAAAAGTTGCAAGCAAATACGAGAATTGTTAAACCAAATCAAATTAACAGAAATTCCACCATTGTTAAATATGTATATAGGCATTTCCTCCGATTAGTCAACCAGGATCGAAAAATAAAATGTTGATAATCATCGTGTTTTATTGAAGAAATTTCGATATAATTTAGTACATATAATTTTTTCGGCCCAAGGAAAAACCCTATTGAAACTGGCTGAAATCGGTCCATTATTTCACCTAGCCCCCATACAAATGTCATCCCGAAATTGGAATTTATCAGTCTTAAATGTTTAATTTATGTAGGTATCTACACAAATATTGTTCCAAATAAATTTTATATATACCGAATTCATGTCACCAAATTTTATTATGATCGGTCTATAAATAATCCTTGGTCCCATATAAGACCCACTTCCGTAAATCACATTAACGTTCATAAGTCTAATAAAAATGTTGGTATGCACATAAAATTCAAGATAGATGACTCTCATATAGACATTAACTACGACCTAATTTCATGGTAATTGGTCAATAATTGGTCATAGCTCCCACTTCGAAAATCACTCACGAATATAAATTATTGAATTTTAAAAGAAAAATGTTTTTGCTCATTTACTTAGTGTAGGGATTATTATATGATCGGGCTTGACCGACCATATATTCTTACTTGTTTGTTAAGGAAATTTGAAGATATTTATGGGAAATTCGCGACCGGTACTTAAGCCAATTAAACAAAAACCAATAGAGATATTTTATTGTGTAAGTACCGGATAGAGACCTGCATTAATACACATTTAAAATAAATTAATCGCTTTTAAATATTCCGTTCCATTTCGCAGATTTTTACATTTCACTACTGTCAGCCAAAGTTGACTTCTATTTTGTGTACGTTCGTTCCCACATGTTTAAAACTATCATTATGAAAACTTAAACTCGATGAAATCCATCTTTTGCAACAAACATAGAGCTACCAAAATGCTATCGAATCGCAAAAAAATGATAAGAAAAGTTTTGTTTTCTATATTCTTTGGACATCAAATGCGTACGAAGGTACGTGGAAATATTTACTAAAAGCTAGAACATAAGCAAAATCTTCCAAACTATGTATGTTTTACCATTGTTTGTTCCAAAGATTTCACTTTCATTGGAAATTTTTAGAACTTAAATTTATACAATTTTTAAAACTTTTTTGTAAGCATTTGCTGAATTTATTTTTGTTTGACATTTTTATCAAATAGACATTTTCTGTATAAAATTGCACAAAATTTAAAAGGTGGGTTCATGAAACACGTCACGCAAATTTGCACAAATGGGAAACTTAAGCTTTTAAATGACTACCCTTACTATGTTTCAATTTTATGTTGTTTTTACTTTACAAAATTCTTACTGATTTAATTCACATTCTTCACTTTTGTAATAAAAATTCACGCCACCGTATATGACAACTTGTATGGTTCTGATCAGAATAAACTGTAGGTTTCTTTTTTAAGTTGATCAAGTTTTATCGGTATAACTTGTTCTCAGACTGGAAGGTTAACGAATTGTCTCCCTCGAGAATGGTTGAAGATAATTTTGATCACTAGAGGTTTTATTTCTGATAAAAATTTTTTTTCTCTTCTTTATCATCAACAAAAAAAAATGTGTTTTGTTGTGAGTTTTATGCCAATTATTCCAGTAAAGGTTTCTTTCTGTAGTTTTAAGCAATATGTAAGACAATTTTCCGCACTATGAGTTAATCTGATGGAGGAGCTGTAGTTTTTGGTAATTTTGCCTTTAACATTGGTGTACCCAATACTGCAACCAATGTGAGTACTCCGAATTTTTGGCTTCTATCGGGACGTATGGACAAAAACTGGGTTAAGTATTTAATCAATTAAAAAGTAGAAATATAATGGTGGTTTCTTTTCTAAAAAAATGTTGCCTTATAAATGTGTAATATTATTATCATGTGACACACACCCTTGCAAAATAAAACATTTTTTTCTATTAGAATGGAACAAAATAATTTCTTGATTTTACACTTAACACTAATGTATATTTAGCGTGCCAAATATTGAATTGGAAATTTGTATTAAAAAGCGATATTTAACACTGTTAAAGCGACTTTCGACATTCAATTCTGTGTGTTTGCCAATAAGCATTAACAGCACTGATTCTCAATAATAGAAATCAGCTATTGTCAAATATTTTTTGCATAAAAAAGGAACTTAAATTATGATTGAGGGTCAGATGTATAACATATTTACCAATTATTTATGCAACATATTTAGAAAGGAAAATGGCAACTTTTCACCCCTGCGCCAATGGTAACATAAATGAAATATTTTTATCAGAAAAGAAAACACCATAAGTGAATTACTTCATTATCTTACCTTTCCGAAATTTAAATTTCATTAAAGGATGTGTTATCTTCATCAGGTCACAACAGAAAAAATTAAAAATCACATTTTACTAATCATCTATATTTTTTGTAAATCACGATGTCTTCCAACTGCCGTTAAAAATTTTTATTAATCCTATCTACAGTTTTTCTTTCTTAAGTATTTTTTTTTTTTCTTTCGTAGTCATATACAGTTTTAATCGGTCAAGCCCCTCCTAAAATAATTAGTTGTTTGAATTTGACTGGCATTATTGTTTTTTTGTAAAAGTCTCAGTATTTTTTTTATTGCAACGATATGGCAGTTTTAGCAAATATTCAAACCATAGAATAATACATATTGGGTGAAAACTAGAATCATAGGGAATATATACACAGAGCTGAAACTCTCCTGTCAAAGACCTAACTAAGTTGTCAAAAACCTAATTGGTGGAAATCTATTAGTAAAAAAAATCTAGGTAGTAATGCAAAACGATGCATTAATTAATAAAAATAATACATTGCATACAAGATTTCATAAAATGAATTTCAATAAAAAAAAACATATTCGCTTTTGGTGCGGTCGGTAATTTTTATAAAGATCGCGAAAATACAGTATACCAATGGCCAATATGGCTATGCTCTGTTAAAAGTCATTCCTCTAATGTACATATACGATATTGAGAGGAGATAGCTGGTGACGGGAGAGGAGAGGCAACATCAACAGCCGAAATTTAATGCATTCATACAACTGTACATGAATGAATGAATACACTACAAATACATACATATAACAATAATTGAAACGAAACAGGCACGCGTCCTCGAGGACAAACAATGCATGTCATTTTGTGGAATGCTTAAAAGCAGTTGGAGAAGAACAAAAAAAAGAAGCATAAAGACACATAGAAACATACACAAATATGAGTATAAGTACTATTTATGTACTACTGATGCAACTGCTACTAACTACACTTGCGAATATTCAAATATGTATAGTATTGTAGTTTGTCCTTTCGTTACCAACATCAACACTAACCATACACACCACACAAATCTCCCCCTTTGGTGTTTTCGTAGGCACTGTGGCGTCAACATCAATTGTGTATATTTGACGGTGTCTGTTCGTTCGTCCGTCCGTCTGTACATTTGTTTGTTGTTCATATTTATTGCATGTGAATGTACAAGATGGTTGTGGGTGTTTGTGTGTAAAATAAGACGAAATATTTTTGAGTCTTTTGTTTGTTCGGCAAATGAAGTCGAAAATGAATGGAAATGAAGATGAAGTGGTTTAGTCAACAAACGTTTAAGTTGACGTAAAGATCTGCTGATGGTTGTAAATGGAACACAAATATTTAAAAAGGCCTTTGTAGGAACAGTGACTATGCTGCTGATGATGACGATGTGGCAATTGTCTTCACTCCACTCCACTTCAAGTACATATTCATATTATTTGCACACAAAAAACATCTACAATTGTTGTACTTTTTCTTTATTTGCATCTTGTATTTGTATTTGTTTGTAAATATGTAACTATGTACTATGAATATATTTAAGAATGTATGTAAGACTGGCAGTTTGCTTGTATTTTTGTCCTTTTACTTGTCTATTTATACCTGTATCATTTATTTAGACATTTAGTCATTCAAACACTCTCTTCCATACTCATTCGCTCTGTTAGTCAATCATTCATTCACTGACTCTTACATACAAACATACGTATTACATTCATTTATACAGTCTGTCTGTCTGTCAGTCATACATTTTTTTCAGTCTATACATCACTTTGGCACAGTAGAGAATTTTCAATAAAAATTGGAAAGAAATCTGCAACTTCTAAATGGATTGCCTGATTTTAATATCACTTGACTCGGTAATATTGAGTTTAAGGCGACGCTTGAATTTCGACCAAAACCACTGGCATGCTACATATTGAATAATAGTGGCTACATTGGATTAAGAAGACCTAAACCAAATACAATAATAAATAATGCCAATCTAATCACAAGAACTTTCAGGTTTACTTGACAATATTGTTAAGTTTTTACCTTTTAAAAACGTGGTTTTATTTCCTTTAAATAAACCGGATACTTTTGATTGCAAATAAAAAGTATTTTTAGTAGTTTAAAATTTGTAACAACTCTTTATTTACTTAAAATGTACAACAACAACAGAATTAAGTAGTCACTCAGTGTCTTTATACACGTTTATCAATTCGCAGAAATGCACACACACTCTATTACGTACAACCTTAAATGCACAAGACAGTTGATGTTAACTCTAACAGCGCCAATGATAAACTCAACTCATGACTGCCAGCTCTTGCACTATTTATACACGTGCATCTATCGGAAATCTTCTACAATGCTCTTAACGGACATACTAGTACATTCGAATTCCAGAGCCTTCGATGTCATTGCCAGCAGCCCAAACTGATGGACGTGCCTTCAAACATGATGAATGCTGCAGGCAGTCGTTACAGACCGTTGAACTCAAATCGTCATTGCACATTCGTAACAATATTTATTAGATTTAAGATAAGAAATACTTATTGTTAGTTCATTATGAAACTGAAGATACAACAAATAAATCTATTGTGGCGAAGTTGAGTGATTGGTTTCCGAGGTCAAAATAAAGAATTATATTTATTAAAATATTCAAGTCGTTGTTATTTTTATAACCTTAACCTTCGTGAGAAGGGTATATATAAGTTTGTTATTCCGTTTGTAATTTCCACAATATAATTTTCCGACCTTATAAAGTATACATATTCTGAATCCTTATAGATAGCGGAGTCGATTAAGCCATGTCCGTCTGTTGAAATCAATTTTCGGAAGACCCCAGATATCTTCGGGATCCAAATCTTCAATAATTCTGTCACACATGCTTTCGAGAAGTTTCCTATTAAAAATCAGCAAAATCTCTCCATAAATAACTGAGATATTGGCAAAAATCCGAGACAACCTCTATTTTTGGCCTATCTTTGATCTATAGCTCGATTGCTAAGTCATAAATATAGACAATATAGATATCTACTGATAGATATTTCAAAGTCCATTGCAACAATGTATATAATGCTATAGTAATTTGGACCTACAATAGGTCAAAATCGAAAAAAATATTTTTTAACCCGAATTTTTTAAAAAAAAAAAATGTTTTGTGATAAATTTTGTTGACTAATAAATTAAAAAAAAATTTTAATTAAAAATTAAAAAAAAAAAAAAAATGTTTTGCTTACATTCTAAGTTGAATGCAGTGAAAATAAATTTAATTAAACAGTAGACTCTACAAAAAAATTTGTTTGAAACCGGTTATAATTATACAAATTTTATTTCATTTATTGTAATTATTTTAAAAATAAATGAATCGAAATTGATTGAGACATTCATTTATCTCAATAGTATCAAACACTCAAATCAGAATGTATTGCATTACTTGGAAATCTCATGATTACATATACAGACACTTGTTAAACCTAAATTGTACTACACATTAGAGTTTCCAAAAAACCGAAGAATTTCAAAACCGCGGTTTCGGTTTTAAAAAATTGAAAACCGATCGGTTTCGGTTCGGTTTTGTGATAATTTATTAACTATTAAATCAGTTGATAATATAGGAACTGCTAAACCTAGAAACGCGAATTCAAAACGGATAATTAATGTTACTATTTTTTTTATTGTAAAGGTACTTTTTGAAACCTTAAAATTAGGCACAAATGAATCTGAATGAGTTAGAATTCACGAAAGGTGATTATAGTCTTACCTTTCTTTTGTATTTTCTATAATAATGGACACAGAAATATGAAATTAAACATTCATGATGTTGAGTAGGAATACAAAATGTGGGTCTTTATGGTACTGTTTTTCTAATAACACGTCTTGAATGAGCTAAAATTCACATTAGAATGAATCAATAAACATGAAACTAGAGACATGTTTTCCTGAATTAGTATTAATTTACAAAGGGAAAGTTAATAGTACTATTTCTTTATTCCAATTGATGTGGCGAAGCACACCGGTCAGCTAGTACTCCTGCCTGCTACATCATCTGAAGCAATTACTCTAATACAATTTTAAAAATTTAAACAAATCTTAAGATATTTTTACCGATCGTGTTTAGAGATATTGGATGAATAATTGGATGAAAAAGTTTGTTTCTCATTTCAAAATTTTTAATTTTTCTAGTGAAAGTAGAAGAATAATTGTCGGTTTCGGTTTTAGACCTTGAAAAACCGCGGTTTCGGTTTCGGTTTCGGTTAAAACCGAATTGGAAACTCTACTACACATAGAACACCGATTCGTTGTTGCAAATAAACTTGTAACCAATCGAATTTAGTCGGCTACAAGTAAGTATTATGAGTTGTAATTATTAAATACAATATGACTACCATTCGTAACCATTTTCAAAAATAATTATTTTCATAGTTTTTAGTTTAAGACTGCTGAGAATTTGTTTTCTGGTCATATTGTGTATTTATTTATTGATCCTCAAAAATATTAAAAAATTAGGAAGTAAGTAAAGTCGGTTAAGCTCGACCATATGATACCCTACATCAAGTATATAAACAGTTTTTTTTTAAATTCTTATGGGAGCTATGAATAATTATGGACCGATCATCATAAAATTAGTTTAGATTTGTGTTGAATTTTATTTGGATACTAAAATTTATTTTCGGAAGTGGGCCTTATATGGGAGCTATGACTAATCATGGATCGTTATAATATAGAAACAAATCACGCGGCCAAATTATATGGCGATCGGTACGTAATTGATCATAGCTCCCATTCAAGGCCAACCACAGTGACAGCTTTCATTGTTTAAGCGGGAATTAATTAAAAAAACTCCTTAAAAAAAAATGATTGAATACAATAAACAACAACGCTGGTATTTACAAAAACAAGTTTTAAAACAAAAATATAACGGTATCAAAGAGTGAGATGTTTAATTGACATTAAAATTTTTTAATAGTTCTTGCTAAAAGTAATCAATGTTTGGATTTTTTGAATTTCTTTGTTTTTTGATATTTTTTTAAAATTATTTTTGAGTAGTAAAATACAATATTTAAACTAAAGTTTCTTTACATTTCAAAATAAGGCCTGCTAAATTTGTTTATGAGTGATATTCAAGACATCCATTTTAGGTAAGATTTTTTCTTAATTATAAAATTTTCAATAGAAAAAAAGTTACCAACCAACCAACCTTCCTATTTATAGAAACAAAAAAGAAAATTCACCCCAATTGAACCCCAGAAATGTTTGACCTATAAAAGCATCATGGCCAAACAAATGTTTCGTAGTGAAATTTTCAAAATTTGGCTTTCAACAAAGCAAAATGAAAGACAAGAACGTGTTTTTGATTTTATATGTGGAAATATTAGTACTGGAAGCGACAAAATTGTAGACTTTTCCATGTTAAGCAATTTTGTAAAAAAGTTTTGTTATGAAACAAACGAGAAGTGGAAGAAAGCAATCGTATGGGGGCTAGGAGAAATAATGGGCCGATTCTAACCAAATTCAATAGGCATCGACCTTGGGGCAATGGAAAAGCTTGAACCTAATTTTCTCGAATTATCTTTGAAGTTACGACCTGTAGTTTGATTACAAAGTTTACATGGACGGACGGACATCGCTTAATCGACTCAGAAAGTGATCCTGAGCAGATTGGTATACTCTAAGGTGTTGGAACAATATTCTTGCTATGTTGGTGTAGGATATAAATATTAAAATATGGCGAAATATTACCACAACCACCTCAATTTTTTCTGCAAAAATGTATCTAACCATAGGAAAACTTTGTTCGGGAAATCATTGAATTATCTTTACCCGTTGTGAAAATTCAGACTTTAGTCCCTCTATATTACACAAATTTGACACTGTGCCCACGTACGAAAATCTCACAAAAATAAATTATTAAAATTTTAACAGAAAAAGGGTTTTGCTCATTTACTCAGTGTAGGATATCATATGGTCGAACTTGACCGACTATACTTTTTTACTTGTTAAATTTGGAAAAAAAAAACTATATATCATGAACAAACCATAATTAGTCAACAAACCAAACAAATTGAAATCAATCAATATTGCTCCTCCATATCCGCTGATCTGTTTAACTCGACTCTAAATCTAAAATTTGTGTTAAACAAAATTAGGTCATATCAATACTTTTCAACCTTATAGCGTTTTCACACCTAAAGTTAAAACCTGGTTTTAACGTTAAATCGTTAATCATCTGATTTTGCGTTCACACCATAAGTTTTCATAAATCTGATTTTAACACATATTGGGCAAACTCAATTTTTTCCACCCACATTTCAATAAAATATTTTCGTTATGTTATGTTCAGAAGCTTCTTTTTAATTTTTTTATTTTTTAAACTTTGTCAACGGCTTTCTTCGTTTTTATATTTGTTTTATTTTCTTTTATCAGCGGTTTTCCACATTTTTATGTTGGTAACTCTGAATTTAGTACATCGAAAACAAGGGTGTATTTCATAAAACCAACTTAAAACCAATTCAAAAAAGGTTTTAAGATGGTTTTTGACATAATAATTTTCCATGGTAAGCCCAGGTTTTAATAATCGTTTTAACGATAAAACCAACTTAGGTATTAAAACCACTCAGTGTAAAAACACTATTAGGAAATTATTTACAGTATCGGTCAAAACATATTGGAGAAAATTGGAGTTAAAAATTGTTTTCCAATTCCAATGAATGTAATGATTTTAGAAACAACAAATGCTGTAAAATAAAAGAACATCCTCAGTATTATTAACAAAGAAATTTAATTTCAGTATTTTTTATGATACTCGTATTATTAAAACAAATTAACATAAAGTGTTTATGGAATTATATAATACAAAACAGAGTAACCATAGAGGAATCTCTTAAAGAAATCGTCCTATCGAATGTGGCTATTGCCAAGAGTTTGGACGCACTACATATTACCTTGCGTAGTGTGTGTGTGGCATGCGGCGACATTAATTTTTCATCACAATGTGATATCCTTAAGAAAGGTCTCAGTAGGAAATGTGGTAACTGCCATTATTCAGTCAATTGTGACGGGTGAGCAGTTTATAAAAATCTACTAAAGAGATAAATAGATAAAGAGTTTAATAGAGAAGCAAAGGATAATAAATAATTGAATCACCAGCTCACTTCTAAACCAGTTAATTTAGGAGTTCCTTTTCGGAACAAAAAATAAGTTTAAACTCAATCAAACTCTAAATCCACGCAAATTAATCAGTCAGTGCTGACTAAGTTTGAAATAGGTTATTATGCCAATGTTGTGAAAACGGTTTAAAATCAACTAAGTGTACGCAAAAATTTGGGAGGGTTGGAAGCTCTTATGCAAGCACTTGCCCAATATATTTCCTTTCTTTATCAAAATATGACAAATTTTATGTCACCCATAATACAAAAGCTTTCAAGTTCAATTTAACTTTCAAAACGGTTTAAACCAATATAAATCAGATGTATCACACATCATGCCTAATATATCGACGTGATGTTGGTTTCGGAAACTCATCTTACCAATTGATATAACTTTTATATTCCAGGTTATTTATTCTAATCCACTAATCATCCAAATAGAAAGGCACATGGTGGTATGGTATTTTAATCAGAAATCGATTAAGATCATAGATGAATTCTCAAAAGAATATATGCAGGCAACATCCATTAATCTTGAATGTTTTGCTGGATATTTAAATCTCAGCTCGATATTTTGCCCACCACACTTTTCAGTGACTAATAAAAAGTGTGAAGAATTCTTCAGCACCCTAAGAGGGAGCTTTCTGTCATATAATACCAAACATAGGTACTGGTGTTCTCGACAAATAAATACCAATGCTAAACAGCTTTATAAGGTGATATTTGGTCGTAAAACTAGACAATCAACATCTCATAGACTTCCCCATAACAAGAAATATTAATATAAATTCAATATCTACAGAAATCTATATAAATAAAAATCAAACGTCGTTCGTCGATCTACAAAAAACTTTGCTTTAGCCATATATTATCTCTTATAGTTTACGAGTTATTCGCATTTGTTTTTTTGCTAATAACGGATTCAATTCTTTCCCGATTTTCTTGAAATATTTTTTGAATTAACAACAAATTTATTAATAATAGTAGGAAACAAGTAAGAGAGATATATTCGGCTGGGCCGAATCTTATATACCCTTCACCAAACTATACTTCAAAATAAAAATTTATAGGTAATTTTAGGTAAACAAAATTTATTTTTTTCAGTTTTTTTTTTCAATTTTTGGAAAAAAATATTTTTCGAATTTTTTTTTTTAAAGTAAAATTTTTTTTATTTTTTTTAAATTTAAAATTTTTTTTTTTTTAATATCATTTTTTTTAATATTTAGCGAAAAAAACTTTTGGTGAAAAAAAAAATCTGGTTACAAATTTTTCCCGATTTTTACCCATTGTAGGTCCAACTTGAAATATCTGTCATTAGATATCCATATTGTCTATATTAATGACTTAGTAATCCAGATATAGGTCAAAAAATAGGTAAAAAATCGAGGTTGTCCTGGTTTTTTCCTTATATCTCAGCCATTTGTGGACCGATTTTGCTGATTTTAAATAGCAAACTTCTCGAAAGCATGTCTGACAGAATTATTGAAGATTTGGATCCCGAAGATATCTGAGGTCTTCAGAAAATTGATTTCAACAGACAGACGGACATGGCTTAATCGACTCCCCTATCTATAAGGATCCAGAATATATATACTTTATAAGGTCGGAAAATTATATTGTGGAAATTACAAACGGAATGGCAAATTTATATATACCCTTCTCACGAAGGTGAAGGGTATAAAAATTGTTTAAAACCTTTACTGAGTCAAAAGTTATGTGCATTCAAATATATGGCTCAAGCTATATTTTTTTGTAGATCTTGTTGAGTGGATTCAATATATATAAAAATAACAAAAATTTGGCATCATTTTTAATTTTTGATATACCCGAAGTGCCCCACTTTGGGGCATTGTGGCTCGGTTCCTCCTTGGTGTTATAAATCAAAATTCAAAACTTAAACTAGGTCCTTGGGCCGAACATATTATATGTACCAAATTTTATCGAAATATCTTGAAAATTGCTACCTGTACTTTGCGCACGAGGTTTACATGTCGTTTAATCGACTCAGAAAGTGATTCTGAGTCAATCCGTATACTTTAAGGTGGGTATATTCCATCAGAATCCACAAAATATATGTTCAAGTCAGGAATTTCATGTAGAGGTTAGACAAAATAAAGTAGATTTAAAAAAATTAAGTATATGATTTACATTCATTAAAAATAATTGTGTAAAATAGAAAAATAAGAAAAGATGGCATCAAACTGGAAAAAAAAATATTTTTAAATAAAAATTATTTCGCTCGATTTTTCAGGATATTTTCCGATTAAGAACTAATTTTCATAATAATCTAAATGTTGAAATCTTGACATTTCAAATTTATCTTGAAGTTAAAAAGATACCATTATGTATCTTGCCGTAGAATTTGATTAATTTCTGATACTATTTTATTATGTATTTATTTTTAAAACATGTGCATTACTTTGTTCGAGACATTTTAATTATATCGGTATTAAATTAATTTATTTTAGTATAAAATTGCAAATTATGTAATACCATAATTTACCTAAATTTTGTTTAAAATATTTAAAAATAGTCTCTGTATTTGTTCCTGATATTAGTTTAACGTGCAGTTAAGAATGTTGAATGGAAAAATTGTATCGGTAATTTTTCATTAATTTTTCTTACATAACCAGTTTTGTCCAATATGTTTTATTCATTTTCTTACATTTTAGGTACAAAAATATTAATAATTTTGTGTTTTTTTACTTAAATCAGTGTTCCAGCTTTTCGTATCACATATTTTTGAAATCATTAAAAACGTAGTTTTATTAATATTTTTTTTTTTTTGGAAAATTCCCCACTGTGTGATGTTTTCTTTGCATTTCGTAGCTAGTTCATATCGTATTGTGTATTTATGTTGAAACATTTTACGCGGTGCTTCATCTTGTGAGATTCCTGCACAAAATATTGTAACTTCCTTTTTACCAAAGATACCCGGTATACAGACTCACATCATATACATTTCTACGTACTTGCGTGCAAACTTGTATCTATGTGTGCGTGTGTATGTCTATTTGTATCTATGCATATATAAATATTTAAGCATTTAGCGCTGTTTAAATACACGTGACAAATACAATAACAGGAACAAAATATAAGAAATAAGTACTTATTCATTAGACCGGCTTCATTTATACGGTCGATGTTATCAACTTAAATGAAAGTAAATATACATAATAATAAATACTGTGCCAGTCATATGATGGATCAATAATATAAAAGTACATTTTGTTAAGTTACTGGTTTTTGTCCATATTTGTTCTAAAGAATTTAAATTTTTTTTTTTTTTGTATCAAAATTGTTGTTTCCTTTAGAATAAATAGAAAACAATGGAAAACATATAAATAGAATTATTAATTCAAACACATTATAAACATTTAGGTTGTTTCTTCGTCAACGAATTTTGTACCTCCCTAATGGTTGAATTTACATTATTATGTTCTTTCTTATTGTCTGTTTCATTGTTTGTCTACTTGGTTGTTTTGTTGATTTGCTAATTTAATTAAGCGTTCAAATTTAAATGTGGTGTAAATTATTGGATACGAAAGCTAATTTTATTGTTTGATGGGCAAATAAACAGCATGGTTAATGAATCTCTCCTTCGACTTATTCTTCTTTGTCAAACAAAACAAGACATAAACGTTTATACCTGTCAAACGTAAACAATTCACTTACAACCATGTTTTACAAATTTCCTACTTACATATTGACACACTTACATAATATTATTCATCAATTCCACAAAAGAAGACAGAAAAAACACACATACTTGACCTTGGGTCTTATTTTCATATTCCGTAGACACATACATATGTAATGGGTTTTATATTCTCTGAATATCTTTCTTTTCAGATATACTGTTCAACACAATTTATGTGAGAGTTTGGATCCAGTTGTTCTAAATGAAAATTAATTTCTAATATGAGAAAACTAAAAGAAAATTAGGTTCAACTTAGGTATTTTCGGGAAATGTTTCGCACGTTCTATCAGAGCTATCTAGTTGGGTAATATTGGTCGCATTACACACAAAAAAGAATCGAGGATATATTAACTAAGCTTAAATAGTTAATTTATTTTTATATGAAAACTAAAAACTAAGTTTTATTATCTATACCAATAGGTAATTCAAACAATACACTTTACCTGAAAACTATGTTAATATAACTATTGGAATTAGTAATTTGATGTTTGGTATCTTTTTTGTTTATTTTATTGTCAATTGAAAATATTTTTGGTGCATGAAATTATCTAAAATTTTAGTTATATTAACTAAGAAACTTTGCCATCCTACCCTTGCTCTTAGTTAAATTTATACTTTATTTTTAGGAAATATAACCTATGGACCTTAACCTTAAAACGCGCGAATAATATGCCCTAATATTTATCAAAATATCTACAAAATTCAAGTACTTATGTTCACCTTGGTTTTCGCATGAATATTATATTATATTAGCTTAGCTTAACTCGGTGCCCTTCACCCCCTATTGTTGTTAAGTACAAAATTAATTTTATAAAAAATTCAATTAATATAATTAATGCTTTTTCAATTGAAAAAATATTATGCGATTTTAAAAAATCTTGATACTTTTCTCAAGTCATTTATTCCGATATGATTTCGTATGTTTATCCAGTGGGCAATTTTCGATCCAGCCTATTTTTAGTCAAACTACATACAATGATATTGACGACTGTGCAATAACGATTTGAATTTAACGGTCTGTAACTACTGCCTGCAACATGCATCATGTTTATAAACACATCCATCAGTAGCATGCGGTTATTAGCATTGTTTGTAAGTATGGTAACACTAAATGTTTAAGCTGATAACATTAACATCGAAAGCTCTAGAATTCGAATGTACCAGTATGTCCGTTAAGAGCATTGTAGAAGATTCCCGATAGATGGCGCGTGTATAAATTGTGGCAGAGCTGTCAGTCGTGAGTGGAGTTTATCATTGGCGCTGTTAGAGTTAACATCAACTGTCTTGTGCATTTAAGGTTGTTCGTAATAGAGTGTGTGTGCATTTCTGCGAATTGATAAACGTGTTTAAAGACACTGAGTGATTATTTAGGCTGTTGTTATTGTACATTTTAAATAAATAAAGAGTTGTTACAATTTTAAACTACAAAAACTGCTTTTATTTGCAATCAAAAGTATCCGGTTTATTTAAAGGAAGTAAACCTCGTTTTTAAAAGGTAAAATCGTAACAATATGAATGTAATTTATAAAAAGTTTGAAGACTCTAGCCATAACAGTTCATTAGAAATTCGTAAATAAATATTTACTTGGTATGTTCTGATACCACCAACTACGTACAATGGTATCAAAGTAACACATGCAAAGTATTACGAATCACACTGTTATATATCTCCAGATATCCATTAATAACAATTAACCTAATGTGGAACTGGTTATCGAACCTGTTACGATTCCCTCACTTTAAGACAAACAACGGATTCTGACAACAATGCAATTTAAACGAAGTATAAAAATTCTGTCCATCATAGTTCCTAAAATATTCGATAATAAATATTATCTATGAATGGGAGAGTTCCGAACTACATTCAGTTGTTCTTGTTCTCAACTATGTACAATGAAAATAAAATAACTCACGCAAATTTTTTTTCGCCAATCCCGCCCAATTTTAGCCAAATATTATAAAAATATAAGAAAGTTCTTAAGTGCTTAAACGCTCTCGAAATTACATTTTTCTTTGTAATGGAGGTCCTACACCCACTTTTTAGATCTCGCCCATTTTTACAAAACATCGTACAGTGATAAGAAATACATATGTACTAAGGTTAAGACATTCACAATTGTTGTTCTTCAAAACGGGTTTTTATAATTTTAAATCCCGGGATTTTACAAATCCCGTTTTTCGTAAATAAATAAGGAAAATTGTAATTTTTTTTGTGCCTTTTCCATGCATATTCAGAAAAGTTGTTAAGCTCAACGCGGCATTTTTGGCTTTCCTTGAGTATGACCCTGGAAAATCCACTTTTTATAATTTTTTTCACAAGCTATCTAAAAAAACTTCAATTAAAATCCTCATCAAACGAAATTGATTTTATCTCAGATGAGGAGCTCGAACAAAACGAAAATATTTCGATTGCTCTAAGGCTGAAAGATATTATTAATAAATGTAAAAGCCCCCAAATAACAATAACGAAACCAAATTATAATGTAGATTTTCAACTTGCAAAAGAAATAGATCTTTTTATTTTTTGAAGGAACAAGGGGAAAATACTTGCAGATTTGTTACAAGTATTTGCAAACGGTTTTGCCAATTTTAAAGATGGAATGTTAAACATGTTTTCTTGCAGCAGCATATGTCGGAAATAAAATTCGTTCCAGTATGGCAGATGAAACCATAGATGCAACAATATTCTTAAGAAGCTACTTATTTAAAATAAACACTAATTTTTTACTAAAAGTAGGGTCACACATGGCAAATATTTGACGAAAAAGACGTAACCACTAAATAAAATATATTTGAATTCTTTAATTTATTTCAAAAATATAATTTTACTTAGGATGATTCAAAACAAAAAATTTAGTTTTATTTTATTTAATGCTGTTTGATCTTACAAAACACTTGTAACAGTAAACATGACATCAAACTTGTGAAAAAAAAGGAGTTTATGCTTTTTTGAGTAAATATTTGCCATGTGTGACCCAACCTTAAAGTACTGTTTTTACCACTATGTATGTACATTAGAGTGGGTCAATTTTATTCTCAACCAAGCGGTTGTCAAAATCGTAATCTACGACGAATTCTAAGTAGGTTTGACGAAGAAACCATGTGTCTAAAATCAAAATCGAGCTTCCCATTTTTAACGCGAAACTTTTCTTTTCGTATTTTATACTTTTGTTTAAATATGCTAACATTTTATTAGGTCTTTTAGGAAACTTGACTATGTTTAGGCTTGTTCGAAAGGAAGAAAAGATGAATCTTTGCAAATTGAGAAGATTAACAGCAGTGTTGCCAGGAGCTGGCAAAAAAAGAAGCTATATTGACTTCAAAAGAAGGCCAGAAAAAGCCAAACTGCTTTAAAAAAGTAAAATAAAAGCTAAAATATTATAATTTAAGAATTTAGTTTTATATTTATTTTTAAATAAAAAAATTTGAAAGTAAAAAATAACATTAATCATTAATAATAAATATACATAAGCGACCATAAACCTCTTAAAGCAATGGTAATAAGGGGGCCCATTTTTTATTTAAAAAAAGGCTATTATCAAATTAAAAAAAGGCTAGAAAAAAGCCACGAAGCTAAAACAAAAATTTCGAGGCTAAAGAGTAAATAAAAAGGCTAAATTTAGCCTCAAAAAGGCTAAACTGGCAACACTGATTAACAGTAAACTTCAGCTGAGGTTGTTGTTAAAAATGATGCCAAATTTTGTTCTTGATCCCATTTGAAATACTGTATATATGTAGAATCTACAAGAAGAAAGCTGAACAAAACGTAGCTACAGATATATTTTATCTTTTATAGTTTACGATATATTCACCATTGAAAATTTAAGTTTTATGTTTTTTAATTACATTTGTCTGAATTTTTGCAAATAGCGGATCCAAATCTCTATTTTTTACATAAATATCTTTACCAAGTCAAAAGTTATGTGCACTTAAATTAAAAAAAAATTAAAAAATAGTTTTTTCACGATTTTATTTTTCGAAAAAAGTACTTACATTATTAATCTTTAGTTATACAGAAAACAAAAACCAATAAATAATGCGTTTATATTTTTCTCAATGGCAACATTTTGGGAAGTACTATAGAAGAACAAAATTTCAATATTTGTACATATGTAATTGAGTGTGACATAACCCAAATTAGTTTATAGAATTGCTGTTTTTAACTATATATCTATTTAATACATTTTTGAACAACAATAAATATATTTAATTTGATTAAACTGATTTTGTTATGATTTTTCTCTACTCTTTTTTGTTTTGTGTACTCACACAGTATAGTTGTGTAGCTCATGAAAGACCTAGTTCAATTGAACTATTCACTCAACTGAGCGAAGTGAATCATTCATCATACTGAGCGTTTTCAGCTCAGCACTGAGCGTTTTTAACTGAGCGCTGAGCGTTTCCAACTGAGCGCTGAGCTCAGAGCGTTTTCAACTGAGCTGTTTTGTAGTATGCACATATTTCTTTCAGTACTCATGAAAGAGCTGCACAAGCATATTCATTTTGTTTCAATGTTTCACTTCACTCGTCTTATCCCCAAAAAATTATTTTCTATCCCCAAAAATCCCAAAAACACAGTTTTTCTTATCCCCAAAAATCCCCAGTAAAAAATATTAAAAATATGAAATTAAACTATAAATATAAATAGAAAGAAAAGAAATAAACATCTGCTGCAGTAAGTAAGGCAAGTTGTTCAATCTTGAAAAATAAGCTTTTGCATATTTTATACATTTAAGAAGTGATTTTTGCTGATCCTTGCATAAATGTGCATATTACGCACTTCGACTATAATTTGTTAAAGAAAATATTACTTTTGAGTTGTTTACCAATCGAATATTGGTGTTAGAACTCATAATTTAGATACTTTAGGTCCTTATAAAACTTAAATATGATGTAGCTACTTCGGTTCGTTTGTCTGTCTGATGAAAGCCAAAATATTTTTTGTCATCAGATTTTATTTATACAATTTTTAAATTTAGTTTACAAAATATTATTTTTTTAAATAAAATAATTTGATTGTTCCTTTTAACCAAATTTTTTATTACAATAAAATAAATCGTAAACTTTAATTTTGATTCTAATATGCATATCTATGCTTTTGTCTGCATATTTTCCAGTTTGTTAGCTTTATTGCTAGCATTTTTAAACTTGCCCGGATAATGAGACTTCAACCAGTGCATAAAAAAAAAGAAACTCATATGACAAATCTTTGAGATCAGTATTTTGTCTCCACATTTCATAATTCAGTAAAAACATTCTCTGCTTTACTTATGAAACTAAAATTCATTTCTATATTCTCTATTAATTGCTTTAATTTATAAAATAAAACAGCAAATAAAAAAAAATTTCATTTTTAAAATTCCCCTAAAAATCCCCGAAATGTAGTTAACATCCTTATCAAATCCCCATATCCCCAAAGCCAAATTTTCATCCCCAACTTCAAGAAAAAATCCCCAATTTGGGGAGAAATCCCCTAATCTGACAACACTGAATGTACCTTTCATTCGCTCACTGACATTGAAGCACTTTCAACTATTTTACGCACTTAAAGAGGTGACCAAGGCGAATTCATACAAGGTGGTGGCAGTTCTACAAAAACAACAATTGGTCTTAACAAATGTCAAAAAACAAAAATTAAACAAATATGTATTAATACTTAATATAATGTAGATAATTGAATAGGGCTTTACTTATTTATGTAAAAAATAAATATTTTGTTAATAAGCTTAGAATATGTAGATATTTAAATATAAACAAAAGCTTTGACAACTGTTAGAACCGAAAAGCGAAAAAAAAAGTTATCAGCTGATTGACTGACTTCACCTTGTATAAATTCGCCTTGGAGGTGACAATAACTCACTTTTTTAAATATAAAATAATCTTTTTACTCTTATAGATTCAACTTTTAGCTTTGATATGATACAACGTTTGTATGCAATGTTTCAAGAATTATTAGAGTTTTCAAATTATTTTTGTTTTCTTGAATGAATTTGTCTACGTGTGGTATTGAATGTGTGTGAATTTATTTATGATATGGTGAGGCAGTAAGAAATAAAGTTTGTAAGTATATTTGTAGGTATATTTTATAAAACAATAGTGAAAAAGGGAAATACATAATTGTTATTTTTAAAATAATAATTGTAATTGAAAGTTGGTTATTAGTAGAAAAAATACTATTTCAAATATAGGGTAAGTGCTCCTAAGGTCGGCATGACCCAGTAGTCGGCATTTTTGAGTTTAAAGCTCAATAAATAGGAATAACGATAATTTTATACAAAAGTAATATTTAACTTTAATTTAACATACACTCATTTCTCTTTATGTAATGTTTAAATTTGGGTGAGATGAGTATTTTGATCTATTTCTGACCTTATTCAGTGACCATCTTGCAACAGGTGCGGTAGTGCCTTTTAGAAGGGATTATTTTCCTAACATTTTAGAATTACAAATATGGACACACCAGGAAAAAGACCAATGCACCAATATCCTGAAATAAGAGAAAGGAAGATTTCGGTATTAGGTGCCAGCAAAAAATATGACAGATTATACGGACGTGTTTCTGAAGGTGCTAGGAAAATGGGACCACAAACCGTGTTGTCTGATTCTGAAGAAAAGCGTTTAGTAAAATGGTGCCAAGATCTAGCAAAATGTGGATTTCCATTAAAAAGTAAGGAAGAACAGCGAACCACACCGTTTTTAAACGTCCGACCAGGAAGGAAATGGTATCAAGGGTTTTTGATACGTTATCCCTGTTTAACAATTAGAGAAGCAGAAGGAATTAGTTTGGTCGAGCGGTAGTAACAGAGGAAGCCATAAGAAAATGGTTTGATGAATTAAAGAAATGTCTCAATGATCAGAACGCTTTGGATATTTTAGCTCATCCATCCCGAATATTTAATGGTGATGAAACAAGTTTTAGTATGTGCCCTAAAACTGGCAAAGTTTTGGCTCCAAAAGGATACCGGAATGTATATTTCATACAAAAGGGGAATGAAAAAGAAACAATTATAGTCCTATTGGTCTTTTCAGCAAATGGCAAGACCGTGTCTGGTTGTCTTTCCATATATACGATCGCTTGAATTCTTTTAAGATTTTATTCTTTTCTTAATAAAAAAAGCAATGCCGACAATTGGGTCACAAATTGCCGACATTAGGATTAAGGGTGCCGACTTCGGGCACAAATCGTGTTTTTTCAAGAAGACGTAAATTGCTCAAATTTAATAAAAACTGCTTGAAAAGTGTTAATTGAGTCTAAAACTATACAAAATACTAAACAACAATAACCCATTAACATCCCAATACCATGTATTTTTCTTATCTTCATCTGAAGATAACGATAAATTTATATTTTAGGTTCCGAAAACGATTTAGATTATCGAAGGAGGCTTTTAACTTCGTACTTTCCCAAATGAATTTTTCCGGAAGCATGTCAACATCGGTGCCAGCGAAATTGCAGTTAGCAGCAACATTATCCCCTTTAGCCGGCGGGAGCTTTCAGTACGTAGTTGATACACACTCATTTCAACAAATATAGTTTTTCTGCCATGGGTATGTACATATGTTTAATATCTGTCCACTCTTTTAACTTGGGAAATTTTCTTTTATTTATTTTAATTCAAGGTGACTCGGGGTATCCATGGTGCATAACACCATACAGAAATCCACCTGATGGTTCGCTAGAAGTTCGTTTTAATGACGTACATTCCAAAGGCAGATGCATAATAGAAAGAACAATAGGAATTCTGAAAGGACGCTGGAAAATTTTTAGTAATAATAAAATAAGTCGTTACAGCCCGGAAAAATGGCAGCTTTTGGAAATGTTGCAGAGAATGGATCAATTCAACATAATTTTAATATTGAAAATGAAACCAATTTAACAAAAATTGGTCATAAAATAAGAGACCACATCAAAATTTCTCTTAGAGAGAACTAAATTTATTTTTTTAATTTAATAATTAAAATTAGTACTTAATTTAATAAAAATAAAATGATTTATGAAATAAAAAAGGAACTTCATTTCATTGTACTTTTTGGACGAACTTGAATATATAAAAAAATTATTGTTGATTTTTTAACAGCTCATGCTCAATTGTTTTAATTTGCAATTCTACATTTTTAATTGCCATATTGGCTGTATGTTCTTCCTCCTTTAATTTTATGGATCTTTCTTTCAATTCTAATACACGGTCTAGTTTAGAATTTAAGTTTGTATGGAATTCTTCACTTTTATTTATATTGGTCATAAAGAGGTCTATTTTACTTTCTGCTTTGGAATTAGTTTTTTGTTTTTTTGGTTTAGGTGTTTCTTCTTCCACAGTTTCAAGTTCGGAATTTTCATTGCTGTTTTCATCTAATATGCTTTGTAAACTTTTCTCAAACTTGGCATGAAAATGTCTCATTTGGTTCTTTCCTTTTTCCAAAAGTTTTAATTGTCGAATTACCATCAACGCTGCTTCAATACCTGCTGCCTGAACTATTTGTTCTTCCGCTTGAGACAAAGGAATTTCCTCATAAGGACCATCGCCGGTTTTCATCTTCGATTCCCTGTTTAATGAAAGTTTCTTTTTAACATTGTGTTTTTGGTCAGCATAAAACTTAAAAATCTATATAAATATATAAATGTCTTTGTAAGTTTGTTTGTTTATTTGTTTGTTTGTTTGTTTGTTTGAGCATCACGCCTAAACGGCTGAATCGATTTTATTGAAATTTGGAACGTAGATAGATCCTTACTTGGAAGCGTCAATAGGCTATAACTTTTTTCAATACTTGGACCAGAAAGGGGTAAACAGGGGGAAAACCGGTAAAATTGGTACCTTTAGTTCTTAAACAATAAATACTAAACGGCCGAAACGATTTTACTGAAATTTCCAACATAGACTACGACAGGGGTAGCGAAGCGCACCGGGTCAAGCTAGTTGTTAATAAAATTATAATTTTAACTTTAAGCAAATTATAACTTATGTACCTTTCGTCATGCTGGCATTTCCTTAGTAGGTGGACCACATACATTCAGTCGGTTAGCTAATTCTTCCCATAATCTTCTAGACGTTCTTTTCCCTGTCAACAATTGGGCAGCAAGTTTTACTTACATGCTTGTATATTTTTATAAAATAAGTAAAATTTTTGTTTATTTGATTTTAATATTAACAGCACGTATACGATTTCAATTGCTCATGTAGTGTCGAATGTGATTTCGAGAGATGGCATTCGATCGAGCACTCGTTATCGAATGACAAAATCTCAAATTTTTTAGCAAACTTTTTTCATGTTTTGGCAAACTTTTTTCAGAGTTGTAAAAAAAGGTAGTATTTTGTGTACACTCGTGAGCACGTGTCATTAAAACGTAAACAAAGGAATGACAAAAATATTGCTTTATTTGTGGAATCGTTATCGGATCTTTTTAAACGATATTTTATTTTTAAAAAGTGGAATTAATTACTGAATGACCGTAGAATCAAATTTCGTACTTAGAAAAATGTTCAATACATCAATAAATAGGTATTTTTGTCCCCTATTCAGAACTCATTTCCATATTGGTGCTCAACATTGTGAGAAGAGGTATATTTAATTCGAGTTTTTCAAAGTTTAGAAAGTGATAACAACTGATTGAAAGTACTTAGAAAAATGTTCAATACATCAATAAATAGGTATTTCTATCTCCTATTCGAAACTCATTTCCGTATAGGTGCTCAACGAATATTTTATTTTTTAGAACAAAAAAACTTTTCACTTATTTTTCTACTTTTCAAAAGTTTTCTGACCTATAACTTCTGACAGAAAGTATTTAGAAAAATGTTCAATACATCAATAAATAGGCATTTTTGCCCCCTATTCAGAACTGATTGGTGCTCAACGAATATCTTAATTTTTAGAAGAAAAAAAAACAAAATTTTTTACTTTTCAAAAGTTTGCTGACGTATCACTTCTGAATGAAAGTACTTGGAAAAATGATTGATACATCAGTAAATAGGCATTTCTGTCCTCTATTCAGAAAATGTTTCCGTAAAGGTGCTCAAAGAATATTTTTTTTAGGAGCAAAAGTCTGCTACGAAGCAACAATGTAGATGATTAAATTGAAATTTGAAAAACTCGTGGTCTACTAAAATGGCGCAAGTGACAACAACGAAATCTGATTCTACGGCCATTCAGTAATTTATTCCAGTTTTTAGAATTAAAATATCTTTTAAAATGACCAGCTAATGATTCCACAAATATAGCAATATTTTTGTCATGCTTTTGTTTACATTTTTTCTAATGTTTACATAAAAAGTACTTTTTTTACAACTCTGTAAAAAAAGTTTGCCAAAAAGGCCTGTTTGTATTCTTCAGCTGCGTAATTTCGATGCACCTTACTCGTTATCGAGTGCGGTGATCTCAAAAACAAAAATTTCGATCAGCTTCATTCGATAACGAGTGCGGCGATTTGGGCCCAGGATTTTGCTTACTTTCTTAAACTCTTTTTCCAACACTGTATGTAAAGGCTGGGTTAGCCGATCGTTGATGTAATGTAACCGTAATGTTGACTTAACGTAACACTTTATTGCGATTATAGAACTTTAAAAACGTGTCACATGTTTTTGACATAGACAAACAAAACAAAATATAGCCGGAACTATATTTGTTGTATAAACTTTCATTGGTCTGTACCAATAAAATCAATTGTTCGTCGTTCATTTTAATAAAGACAAATTTAATACGTTTTGTTTAATTTTAAGCTTTTCTTGAATATTTCACGCTTGTCGCTGATTAAAATTGGCAAAATTTATTACCTTGCCATACAGACTTTATTTATTAAAGGTCCGATAACTTAAAAATTAATATTGTATTGTACCTTATACTAAGGGCCATTATTATAACTTGCCTTTATGCTCGTAATAGTAAAAGTTGACTTTAAGGGTACCTTTTTATATTGCTTAAAGTTAACTTTTACTATTTCGAACATAAAGGCAAGTTGAATAATGGCCCTTAGTATAGTTAATTTGTGTATACAAAATATTAATTTAATATTTTGAAACTTAAATACTTTCGCCGATTATTAGTATATATTTTATAAATGCTTGTATAAATTAATTTGTATAATAAGTAAATATTACCATAACATTAAAAGGTTTTGTTTTTTGTTTATGCATTTAGAACACTCCAAATATTTTTAAGCGTTCTGAGCAAAATAAGTATTTTTTATACAAGACTTAAAATCAAGTTGGCAACACCGTTAGTAAATGTCACGTAGAAGCGTTAAGAAATTCTGTTTTTAACAGGTTCAGACGTTACAGTTACATTACATTTTGTCACTATAACTGCTTTAACTACTTTACACACAATAGAAACGATCAGCTGTTCCGTTAAGTTACATTACATTACGGTCGGCTAATCCACCCTTAACTCGTTAGAGGTTACATGTACATGTAGCCAGTCACATATGTACATAATTGTGCTTTATTTAAATGTTTGTTTTTACGTCCCGCGTAAATTTTTAAAATCCTGCCGTTTTTTAGCTATTTCTAAATTTGTCCCAATTATTTGAGAAATAAATTATAATTTAAATTTGTTTCATCTACCTAACAAGTAGATGGTAAGTAAATTGTAACACATTATTTTTGTCGTCTAGAAGAGATTAGCACATTTACAAGCAATTTAGTTTTGTACAGTTATTAGAAAAAGTGTTTTACAGTACAGTCAAACACAGTTATAACAAACTCGAATTACCGACAAATTAGGTCGTTGTATCCGTATTATGAAAATTAAACATTTTATTTAAAACTAGCTTAACCCGTTGTACTTCGCTACGCCTACCGAAGTAAAATAAAAAACTGTGTGAAAGTATTTTATAAAAAATTATAATTTTAAAAGATCTTGATACTTTTCTTAAGAGTCCATTAAATTCTATTATTTATATTGTAATAAAGTGGTAGTTTTTATGAGACCGAAGAAAAGTATTCCCCATACACGTAGTTCGTTATTAACGTATTCGACTTTAATTGGAAAACTTTGTGGAATGTATAACATTAAGTAGTAATAATAGTTTGTGTTTTATAATAAAGGCATATTGTTATTTGTGGTTTTACAGTGCTAAATCACCCAACTGTAAACGAGTGTTTGTATAAGGTCATTATCACTTGTGGATGTTTACTGTATGGACTCGAAACCCTGCCAGCATTTGGAAGAGAGGTTGGGACAAATGTGACTACTGTTTCAAATTTAGAAGTTAAAAAAATGATTTTATTCAATTTTGAAACAACAAAATGCATACATTAATCATCCGTTTGTTACTTCTCAATTACTACCTGTAGCAAATTACTAGTTGTTAGCATTACAAATGCATTTTAACTTTAGAAGTATAGGTAGCATGCAAAAATGTTCCGTCATATCTTATGTGTGCTACGGAACATACAGGGTTGTCATAGAATCCAATCATTGTTGAAATCGGGTTTGAAATGAAAATAATAATTTGTTAAAAATTTAGAATAAAAAAATATTTTTTAAAAAACAAAACCCAAAATTTTTTTTATAAATTAATAAAAAAAAAAAAATTGACTTCACTGACGCGAGACTTGAACGTCTCGTGCTATGCCACGTGACTAAAGGTTATGTTATTGTTAATTTTATATTTGTATCAAAAGAAAGATATGTTAAAATTTTTCTGAAATTTATTTTCAAAAGCTTATTACTTAATGGATGTTTACTGTATGGTAAACGGCACAATGTAGTGCACATGATAACCATTTAACTACCACTTTAGCACCCACATCGAACTAGTTAGTTGTACAAGTAGTAATATAGCTAATAACATTAAACATTTTAATATTTAAACTTCATTTAGAAAATTATTGCTTTATATCCTGTGTACAATAATAAAGTATGCAATAAAACAAAGGTTTTGTTTGACTTACTTTTTTTCCAGGTTTCCAAGGAAAAATCTTTCGCTGGGTAAGATGACAAGAACATTATTTTAATAAAATAATATTTTTTTTTGCATATGTTGGGGAGTTGTTGGATTAAGAGAAATAGTTATACGAATGCAAAAAACACATACGAGAGGAAGGGTTTAATGTTACTTAGTCGAATTATTACTTTTAAAGTGAGCTCTTCGTTATTTTTTAAGTTTTATAATAATAGTTTTATATTTTTTAAAAATTGAGAAAAAGATCTGAGGGTCCAAAATGTTCACACACGTGGATAATGACAAAACCATAATTGTTCGCAAATATGAACAGAGTACTAGGCTTAAGTGCAAGTTCGAAAAACAGTTTTTTACTAACACAAACACATTTTTCTTACTTAAAGCTTATGGTGTTTTCTTTTCTAAAAAATGATGCCTTATAAATGTGTAATATTATTATCATGTTACACACACCCTTGCAAAATGAAACATTTTTTGTATTAGAATGGAACAAAATGATTTCTTGATTTTACACTTAACACTAATGTATATTTAGCGTGCCAAATATTGAATTGGAAATTTGTATTAAAAAGCGATATTTAACACTGTTAAAGCGACTTTCGACATTCAATTCTGTGTGTTTGGCAATAACCATTAATAGCATTGATTTTCAATAATAGAAATCAGCTGTTGTCAAACATTTTTTGCATAAAAAAGTACTTAACGCAGTTGCAAAAAAGGGTATTATCTCACACTGAAATATAATTGAGAGTGAGATATGTAACATATTTACCAATTAATTATGCAACATATTTAGAAAGGAAAATGACAACTTTTCACTCCTGCGCCAATGGTAACATAAATGGAACATTTTTATCAGAAAAGAAAACACCATTAGCTTATATATAAGTAAATTTTTGTCACTTGTCGCAAGCAAAATGTCAAATAAAGAATAAGTTTTATATAAATTTTCTAGAACTTAGAAAAATAATAGTAATCCTTATAGCTGGTATTCCGTGTATTTACAAAAAATAAATAAAAGAAGGACACAAATATACATCAACTGATAATAATGGTATTTTTATAATTCATTTCATGTATAATTATATAATATTGACTGGATTCACATATATTTTAAAATAAACATAATTTTGTAGCAAATTGAGCAAAAATTAAATAAAGAACAAATTAATATTAGTGGTTATTTTGTAGAACTTTTTTATGTTGATTATTATATTATTAGTGTGTCTAAATAAAACTTTTTCAGTATTCTTTAAAAATTATGAAAATTTAATAAAATTGTATTTCTAAGGATATCAATTTAATGAACTTGAGTCTGAATAATTAATAATATAATAGTCAACATAAAAAAAGTTCGACAAAATAACCACTAATATTAATTTAAAAAAACACCGGTCACGGTGATATATGTTTCATGATTTTCTGTCGAGTTGTGACTGAGAAACAGAATCAACATAGAAGAAACAACAAATAAACATAAAAAACAACAATTGATTCATTGTTAGCAAGGCGAATTCATACAAGGTGGTGGCAGTTCTACAAAAACAACAATTGTTCTTAACAAATGTCAAAAAACAAAAATTAAAAATTAATACTTAATATAGTGTAAATAATTAAATAGTGGAGGCTTAACTTATTTATGTAAAAAATAAATATATTGGCCAATAATCATAGTCAAACAATAAAGTCGGTTCTTTTTAAAAACAAATTTAAAATAAAAACCCGCTTTTTATTATTTTCTAACTATAGTCTAAATAAAAGTATGTTTTAAATTGAACCGACTTTAACTGGGTGTCACCTCTAATGTAGAAAATGTTTTCATACATTATACAACAAAATATAGACAAGTGGCATCGCTGAACAGCTGACTTAGAAAATTTAAAAAAACAAACAAAAAGTGACAATCAATAAATGTAACCGGGAAATGTGGTGGAAAAATAGAAAAGAAAGATTAATATAAAATGTATTTTGGTACTAATTTTATGGATTCAGTATTCAATAATTGCAAAATCTCTGCCAATATCTTGCAACTAAAACATTTTGGACTTTTTGTCCAACTTTTTTACATGGCGAGGAACAGCTGATGCTGTTGTTAAATGAGTTAAAAACAACTTCAGCTAGTTTTATATTTACAGCCGACTTTAATGTCAGAAGAATACTTTAACTTGTCTATGGTAGACCTAAAGTCTACTCTTAAGTAAAGATGACTTTATTTCTCTTAAAATATACTTTATTTTTGACTATGATTATGGGCCATTGTTAATAAGCTTAGAATATGTAGATATTTAAATATAAACACAAGCTTTGACAACTGTTAGAACCAAAAAGCGAAAAAAAAAGTTATCAGCTGATTGACTGACTACACTTTGTATAAATTCGCTGACAGGCAAAACAAAACAAGTAATAATGGTAACTTAATCAAAGTAAAAACAAAAATAAGATTAAAGAGAGCTTTCATAATAAGTCCTTTATTATATTTCTGTAAAACTGGTGAGTTAAATAGATGATGTTTACAAGTAACACTTACATCGACAGAAAAAAATGCTTATGACCCCGAAAATGCATTCCATTCTGCCGTGTGTCTAAATATAACTTTTTCAGTATTCTTTAAAAATTATGAAAAATTAATAAAATAAAATTGTATTTTTAAGGAAATCAATTTAATGAACTTGAGCTTGAATAATTAATAATATAATAATCAAAGAACAAATTATTAAATTTATTTCGTTATATCGTTCCCATGTTGTGTTGTGGGACATGAACTTGCTGTTCCTACAGGCGAAATTACTTAAAGGTGAATGCATATGAAGACATTGCCTCACAAATGGGTATGACGGCGGATATTGACAAAATAAAAATACGTTCTTTACGAGCTACATACTCAGGAGAAAAATTAAAATGTGTAAAAAGTCTGGGTCAGCTACAGATGAAATATATCAGTCTTCCTTATTCTGGTTCGAAGAAATGAGGTTTTTGGATACCAGTATTTCACTAAGAAAGTCAGTGAAAGTGTGACATTTCAGAAAAGGTTACAATATCCTTCCATAATTAAAGTTTTTGCTACGAATCTGCTGTAGCTTTTAAACTGAAAGCAGAATGTTTGTGCTAATTGTTTTATACCTACTTACTTTACAGAATAGTATATTCTCGTAATAATTTGAAGATTGCATTGAGGAATACGCACAAAACGAGAGATTCGCAAATAAAAAAATAAATAAACGTCCAAGGGAAGAGGAAAATTCAAAATTTGATATAGCATTGATCAAATTGTTTGATGTAAACGATAAAGAAAATGAGTTCACTGCTTTCGGCACAAGCATTGCGTTGTAGAGGATGCGTATGAGTTGATAGAAGAAATCCAAAAGTTATTGGTAGAAAGAAAATTAAAAAATGTGCGAAAACGCGGATTCGTCCAGTACCTGAAGATAACAGTTTATTTTCTCAAAAATTAATGGAAGGTAGAATTTGTAACACCCGCATTGCCAGTTCTTGGAATGAAAGTACCTTTACGCTATTAAGAAGCTCAAGTTCATGCAGTTCAACTGCGGTTTCTGTCCTAAGTTCCGCAATTTTCAATGCTGGAATTGAATTTGATTAAGAAAATTTACTAAAGTGCACATCAAATCGAAATAATCTAATACGAGAGTATTACATTTCATTGAATGATAAGTGTATTAAAAAAATTTAATTTTTACATCAAAATAACAAATAATTAATTTTAATACGTTGGACGTTAAAGATGTTCAATGTTTATTGTTTTCCATTGGAGATCAACATTACCACTTGTAATTAAATAGTGAGAAAGCTCATCTTATTTATAGCATTTGTTTTCTTGAAATCCAAGAGAATATAATGTTTCAGGTAAACTCTGAATTTCTAAGTCTTATGCTGATTTTTTTATCTTTTGTTAGATAGTTATGTAATAGGCAACTAACCATCACTATTAAGTTCTCTGTAGACGGTTGCACTTCAATTGGCCGACTGAAAATGGCAAATCTCTTCGCACTCTACTACCATTCTAGCACGATATATCCTGTAGTTAAATATTTCTTGTCGATGTATGGTTTCATTAGATTCTTGTCCAATTGGAATGCATCATCTCCAATAAAAAATATTGAATTTTGTATCCTCCGCCACAAACAAGTTTCTTGCCTTCCGGAATGTTGAGGCTGCCGTTTTGTAAAGAATACAGGTAGCCATCTTTGTAAATTGTGCTATCTGAAGCTTTTCCATTGCAACCAACGTAAATAAGTTATCTGCTTGCGCAGCCAGTCACAGCTATTAAATTCACAAATGCAGAAATGCTGTGAGCATTTCAGCATTTTGTTTCCTCTGCTTTTGCTATGCTTTTTGCTGCGCTCATTCACTTACAAACAACTGCTTAATGTTTTTCTTAAGGCTGGATTAGCCGACCGTAATGTAACCTTAACGGAATGGAACAGTTGATCGTTTCTATTGCGTGTAAAGTAGTTAAATCAGTTATAGTGACAAAATGTAACGTAACTGTAACGTCTGAACCTGTTAAAAACAGAAGTTCTTTAAGTTTCTACCAAGGCGAATTTATACAAGGTGGAGTCAGTCAATCAGCTGATAATTTTTTTTTCGCTTTTTGATTCTAACAGTTGTCAAAGCTTTTGTTTATATTTAAATATCTACATATTCTAAGCTTATTAACAAAATATTTATTTTTAATATAAATAAGTAAAGCCCTCACTATTCAATTATATACACTATATTAAGTTTTAATACATATTTGTTTAATTTTTAATTTTTGTTTTTTGACATTTGTTAAGACCAATTGTTGTTTTTGTAGAACTGCCACCACCTTGTTTGAATTCGCCTTGGTTTCTACCTGACATTTACTAACGGTGTTGTCAACTTGTTGATTTTAAAAGTCTTGTATAAAAAATACTTATTTTGCACAGAACGCTTAAAAATATTTTCAATGTTCTAAAAATGTGTTAAATATTTCAATAATATAAATGCATAAAAAACCGAACAATTTAATGTTATGGTAAAATTTACTTATTATACAAATAATTCATAAAATGTATACTAATAATCGTCGAAAGTATTTAAGCCTCAAAATATTAAATTAATGTTTTGTATACACAAATTAACTATACTTAGGGCCATTATTACAACTTGCCTTTATGTTCGAAATAGTAAAAAATAACATTAAGCTATATAAAAAGGTACCCTTAAAGTTAACTTTTACTATTACGAACATAAATGCAAGTTATAATAATGGCCCTTAGTATAAATTACAATATAATATTAATTAGTTTTTAAGTTATCGGACCTTTAATAAATAAAGTCTGTAGGACAAGGTAATAGATAATAAAAAACTATAAAATCGCTTGAACAGTATTCAAAACAAACATGCTTACAGCATTTGTGAAATTAATCGATGCGACTGGCTGCGCAAGCAGATAACTTCTCACTGTACCACTATAAGTCAATAAAAATAAAGTAGACTCAGTAGAACAGCTGACTATTTTTTTAAAACTTACTTTGTGGTTCGATCTGTCAAAATTGTTTACGTTGCAATTTTTGACAACTTAAACCAAACATTTTTGCTGTCGAATTTGTTTTGATTTGTGAAAAAATTAAACTTTGTATTGTTTTGGTTATAAATAAATATAAAAGTGGACAAATTTAAATTTTTTGTGTTTTGTGTGGATAACTGAAAAAAACGTTTTTGTGTTTTTATTACAAATAAATATAAAAGTTAACAAATTTTAATTTTATGTGGATTAGTGAAGAAATTAAACTTTGTGTTGTTTTTATTACAAATAAATTTAAATTTTTTGTGTTTTGTGTGGTTTTCATATTTACAAATTATATTTACCTGCTCATGTGTGTATAGACCATTTTTCTCCATCACATTTTATTAAAAGCGGTCGGTGTTTGAAATTGGTATATGATGCTGTTCCTTCCGTTCAACCAATGTAAGTTTATTCTATTTTTTAGTTCTCTAATTTGTAATTTATGAATTTTACATAAAATTTTGTAAGTATATTAGTCAAGTTTAGTTTTGTAAAAAAAATGTATATGCAGTTTTGTTTATCAGACATACAGCTTAAGAAAAAACACAATCATTCCTCTTTTCATTTTTACTTGAATACATTATATGACTAACAATGTTAAGAGTCAATATTTTTACTGGAAAAAATAATAGAAACGCGTGAAAGGATTACATTTTTAGAAGGACATCTTTATTTTTTTGTTACAAAATTATTTTATTTTAATATTTTGTTGCTCTACCTTTGTTTTTCACAACTTCATTGCATCTGCGACTCATGGAATCAATCAATTTTTTTGCAAACGTCCTTGTCAATAGCAAACCACTTTTCCTGGATTTTGTCCCACAATTCGTCCTTATTTTTCGGACTGAAACCCTCCAGCTTCCTCTTGAGCACTTCCCAAAGGTATTCTACCGGGTTAAGGTCCGGTGACTGCGAATGCCATTCCGTAAGAGGCACTTTGTTGACAGCAAACCAGTCCTTTGCCCACTTTGAGGAGTGCGCCAAAAACTTTTTACTGCTGAAACTCGCATTTCAAGGGCGTATCTTCATCAGCAAATGGAAGCATTTGCAATATATTTACGTAGTCCGGGAAAAATATTTTGTTATTTATCCAATATATTGGACCGACACCAGAAAAAGAGAAACACCCCCATATCATCATGGATACACCGCCTTCTTTTATGGTTTTCTTGGTGTATTTTGGATCATATGCCTTATTGTCTGGGCGCTTAGCATAATGTTTCCCATCCGTTCAAAACTATTTTATCTTTGTTTCGTCTGACCACAGCCCAAGAAGACCGTAAAACACCACGGTGGATCCATCATGATATGGGGGAGTATCTGTTCTTCTGGTATCGGTCCAATCTATATATATAAAAGAGTAACGTTACTGACTGACTGACTGACTGATTCATCATCGCACAGCCCAAACGACTGAAGCTAGAATCATGAAATTTTAACTGTGGGTTCCTCCCTCCCCAAAACGATCCGATAAGAAGGGATTTTTGGAAATTCGAACGTTTAGGGGGTAAAAAAGGGTAAAAACGGGTAAATTCGGTAACCTTATATCTTCAAAACTAATAAAGATACAAAAAAACTTACAATATCATGTTACTCCATTTAAAAAATCAGCTGACAGGTGTCTGGTACTTTTTCAAAATTCGAACCTTTAAGGGGAGAAAACGGGTAAAAACTATATTTTGGTACTTTTTTGGCACCCTATGTATCTTTTAAACTAATAAACATAGAAACAAATTTTAAATCGTATTCTTTACTTATCAAAAAATAAAAAATATAAGTTTGGTACTTTATGGAAATTCGAATCCTTAAGGGATAAAAATTGTGTTTATTTTTGGTACTTTTTTCATAAACTATGTTTATCTACAAATTGAAATAGACATATAAATATTTTTTTTATAAGCTCCCACCAGGATACAGAAATTTATTTGAATACAATTTTAACACCGCAATTGGGATGAAAAAGGTACCAAAAAGGGGGTAAAAACGGAAAAATACATTTTATTTAACATTTTTAGCCAATTTTGATAAATTTATAACATTGGTTCCTGTATTCATGCAAAAATTAACTAACAGAGTGCTATTTGGAACTCGACTGCCAAACTGTATATTGGGCCAAATCCGGGAAAACAGTTTGGTACTTTTTTTAAAATTTATTTTTCTTGAGCACATTAACAGAGATTTTAATCGTTTGAGGCATGTCTTTAAGCAGAAACAATTTTGGCAAAATGGAATATTTTTAAATTTCAAACTTGAGGGGTGTTCAAGGAGGAAAAGGGGATTTGGTACTTTTTGTCCTAATGGTACTTTTTTTAATATTTTAAATTATTTCACTTATCGACATTAAAGTTAGCTGATATGTATCTGAGTGAAGTTAGAGTTACGAGTAGGGGATAATATTTAGGTACCAAAATGTGAGAACTGAACTATAGGTACTTTTTTTGTTCTTCTAATGGTACTTTTTGAATTTTCTTTAATAATGGGCCTAGAAACATGAAATTAAGCATGTATGGTAATAAGTGAGTGAGAATTTTAGGGGGAGACTTTATCGCAGTTTTTCTTTATTAGAATGGTACTCATGGTACTTTTTCTTTATTCTAATGGTACTTTTTGTAATTTCTTCACCAATGAACCTAGAAACATTAAATAAAGCTTATATGGACCCGAGTGAGTGGGAATCCACAAGTGGCTGCCTTTTGGTACTTTTTCTTTATTCTATTAGTACTTTTTTGAATTTTCTATAACAATGGACTTAGAAACATGAAACTAAGCATATATGGTCCTAAGTGAGTGAGAATTCTAGGGGAAGACTTTGTGGTACTTTCTCTTTAATCGAATGGTACTTTTTGGAATTTCTTCAACAATGAACCTAGAAAAATTAAATAAAGCCTATATGGACCCGAGTGAATGGTAATCCACAAGTGGCTGCCGTTTTGGTACTTTTTCTATATTCTAATGGTACTTTTTGATTTTTTTGTAATAATGGACATAGAAGTACGAAATTATGCGTATATGGTAATAAGTGAGTGAAAATTCAAGCGGACACTTCATGGTACTTTTTCTTTATTCTAATGGTACTTTTTTGACTTTTCTATAGCAATGGACTTAGATACATGAAATTAAGCATATATGGTCCTAAGTGAGTGAGAATTCTAGGGGGAGACTTTTTGGTACTTTTTCTTTATTCGAATGGTACTTTTTGTAATTTCTTCAACAATGAACCTATAAACATGAAATAAAGTTTATATGGACCCGAGTGAGTGGGAGACCACAAGTGGGGGCTTTTTGGTACTTTTTCTATATTCTAATGGTACTTTTTGATTTTTTGTAATAATGGACATAGAAGTACAAGCGGACACTTCATGGTACTTTTTCTTTATTCTAATGGTACTTTTTTGACTTTTCTATAGCAATGGACTTAGAAACATGAAATTAAGCATATATGGTCCTAAGTGAGTGAGAATTCTAGGGGAGACTTTTTGGTACTTTTTCTTTATTCGAATGGTACTTTTTGTAATTTCTTCAACAATGAACCTATAAACATGAAATAAAGTTTATATGGAACCGAGTGAGTGGGAGACCACAAGTGGGGGCTTTTTGGTACTTTTTCTATATTCTAATGGTACTTTTTGATTTTTTTGTAATAATGGACATAGAAGTACGAAATTATGCGTATATGGGAATAAGTGAGTGAAAATTCAAGCGGACACTTCATGGTACTTTTTCTTTATTCTAATGGTACTTTTTTGACTTTTCTATAGCAATGGACTTAGAAACATGGAATTAAGCATATATGGTCCTAGGTGAGTGAGAATTCTAGGGAGAGACTTTTTTGTACTTTTTCTTTATTCGAATGGTACTTTTTGTAATTTCTTCACCAACGAACCTAGAAACATGAAATAAAGCTTATACCCGAGTGAGTGGGAATCCACAAGTGGCTGCCTTTTGGTACTTTTTCTGTTTTCTAATGGTACTTTTTGAATTTTCTGTAATAATGGACATATAAATATGAAATTAAGCGTATGTAGTACTAAGTTAGTGAAAAATCAAGGGGATACTTCGTTATACCTTTCCTTTATTATAATGGTACTTTTTTAAATTTCCTAAGTGAATGATAATTCTAGGGGGAGACTTTTTGGTACTTTTTCGTACTTTATTCGAATTGTACTTTTTGTATTTTCTTCACCAATGAACATGATATAACGCCTATATAAGCGTTATATCATGTTCACCTAAGCGAAAGAAAATCTACAAGGGGGGACATAATGGTACTTTTGAAATTTTCTATAATAATGGACCTAGAAACATAAAATTAAACATATATGGTCATAAGGGAGTGAAAATTTAAGGCGGAGTCTTTATGGTACTTTTTCAATATTCGAATAGTACTTTTTGTATCTTTTTCACCAATGAACTTAGAATTGTGAAATAAAGCTTATATGATCCCGACCGATTGGGAATCCACAAGGTACTTTTTGAATTCTAAGTGACTGAAAATTCAAAGAGAATACTTAATACTTTTTCTTAATACTTTTCTATAATAAATCTAGAAACATGAACATAATATTATATGGACTCGAGCGAGTAGGATTCTATAAGTGGGAACATTATGGCGCTTTTTCATTATTCTAATGGTATATTTTGAATTTTCTATAATAATGGACCTAGAAATATAAAATATATGCTCCTCAGTGAGTAAAAATTAAATTGGAGACATTATGGTACATTTTCTTTCAATTGTATTATGATACCAAAAATTGTGAACTAAACTAAACTAAGAAGTATTTTTTCGTTCTCCAAATAGTACTTTTTGAATTTTCTAATATATTGAATTTAGAATAAGGAAATTACTTTGATTTAAAACTTGACGGTGGTTCAAGTGTGGAAAATTGGTACTTTTTCCTCTAATGATACATTTTATTATATTAAATTATTTTACTGATATGCTTCTGAGTGAAGAAAGCCATCTACATGTCATTGTGGATACAAAAATAATTTGTATTTTTTCGTTCTGCGAATCGTATATGATCCTGACCGAATAAGAATCTAAAAAAAGGACTCACAGGTACTTTTTTCCAACTAATAATATTTTTTGACTATTTTATAAAATTAAACCTAAAAATTCAAAATTAGGCACACATGATTCGGAATGATTTAGAATTCACAAAAGGTGACTTTAGTGGTACAGTGGGCATATAAAATGTGGGTCTAAATGGTACTTTTTTATTATAATAATACGTTTCGAATGTGCAAGAAGCCACAATACAATGATTCAATAAACATGAATCTAGAGGCATGTTATCCTGAATTAGCTTTAATTTACAAAGGGAGACTTAATAGTACTATTTCTTTCATCCAATTGGGGTGGCGAAGCGCACCGGGTTTAGTGCTAGTATATTGGATAAAGAACAAAATATGCATCGTGGACTACGTACATATATTTCAAAGCATAATGCTTCCATTTGATGAGAAAGAGATGTCCTTGAGATGGGTGTTTTATTACAAATTTTTATTATATATTAGTGTGCTTGTTGCTGTAATAATAAGAATACACATATATAATAAAAATAATTGAAATTTCGTCTAACATTGCACGGAACCTCGGCAATTGTTTCCTAATTCTTGTTGTTTGAATGAATTGTATATGCAGACTTCAACACCACTTCAGGTAGGAAAACATTGCATGGAACCCCGGCAATTGATGCCTAACTTTGATTCCTCTGAAGAATTCTTTGTGTTGTCTTCCACTCCTTTTTCATCAGGACAACATTGCACGGAACCCCGGCAATTGTTTCCTAACTCAGGAACATTTGAAGGTATGTTGCCAGCGCAGGGATTAGGAAACACAAACGGAGTAAGTAAATCAAGTTGTTATTATATCCGAAATTCACCATACTTATGAATATCATTTCCCACATTTTCACTTTTTCAATCTGTATAGTCCTGTGATTCTTGACTATACAGTCGATAGACAGAATTATTTGGAGAAAGTAAGAAGTCTGGAAACACAACTAAAGGAGCTAAGTTGTAAACTTGCTCAAGCAAATACAAGAGCTTGTAGACATTTGTACATAAAGGGGTTTCCACTACCTCATGAACTAGAGATTGCGTTCAGCTCTGGTGTCGTAAGATAAATATAACGGAAGACATAATAAGACCAGCTATAGACTTCATGCGACATATATCCGATTTGGAAGAAGAGGACAAAGTGACAAGTTGCGTAAGCCAGCAAAAATAGAGACAAGTTGCGTAAGCCAGCAAAATATATGTTTGTTCGCTTCAACATTAAATTTTTTCATTTTAATTTTGTTTGATTTAAATTTTAAGGTTCATAAATATAAGTTTCGAATTCGATTTTCCCCAAAGTAAACATTAATAATGCTTTATGCTTCATAGATATAAGTTTCATACCTAATTTAAGTTTCTTTAAAATGTTTGGTTTTTTGGGTTTTAAATATTTAGTTTCGCTATTAAGCTTTAAAATTATGATTCGCAATTTAACTTAAATTTAAATAATTTGCATGATAATTTTATATGTGAAATTAACCTATTGTTTCTTCAGACAGACCATGGTTTCCTAACCCCACAAATGTCGCTGAAAAAGTTTTTACTTTTGTTAAAGCTGATAAGAAATCACTTGATCGAAACTGGTTTGGTGATTAATAATCAGCTGTTGACGCCGCGGACAATAGTCGATGTTATGAATCACACATCTGCGTCTGATGTTTCCATAACCTTTAAGCTAAATGATGATCATCTGACATATTGTTAATTTACATTGCCGGCTCAGTTATTTTCAAACACAACTGCCAACGCAATCCGCCGGTGCTTCTCCCTTGGTCCAGATGTCTACCAGGCCACTGAGACAGCTAATTTTATTCAGCTTGTAAACGATTGGTTTGACATCCTTAACTCAACGTTAAGTACTTTTGTTTATCCAGGCAAGGAACCATTTGGACATGATTTGGCAACGCAAATCAAGAAATTGGAGGAAATTACCAAAATCATGGCTTCTCCAATAATTCCAAATAAAAAAGTACTTACACCTTTCCAAACTGGCGTTATCATTACCAACAAAGCATTGGTAATGCTTCATGAATATGTTGAGGAAAGGTTCAATATGTCGTATATCTGCACCAGCAGAATTACCCAAGACGTCTTGGAACACTTCTTTGGTGCCCTTCGTAGCAAAGGGGGCTTAAACGATCACCAGTCGCCAACGGACTTTTTAATATCGAATGAGGAAATACATCTTGGGTATGTTTCAAACTTCTTTTATTTCATTGTTTATTATATTATATTAATTTTCTGTTATAACAATTATAGCTAGAAACATTGAAAACCTTAGTGGTACTGGTAACGTTGGCTACGACACCACCGAATGGCTCAGCACTTCGGATACCAATGTTTCTTTCATTGAAAGTGAAACAAAACTCCCAATGAGCCAGCTGAATTGGAAGATATTTTAGAAGAACCCCCTACTAAATGTACTTGACGACCTAGGTGAATCGAATTTTGATGATATGGGTACTCTTCAAGTTGCTGCTTTGGAATATATTGTTCGCTATATTATCCGAAAGCTCAAACTTGGAGAGTACGAATCTCATGAAAATTCGTATACTTGGGCGATGATTAAGCCATCTTCAGAGTTCCTCGAACAATTGAATAAACTGGAAGCAGTGTTTTACACTTTTACTGTGTTTTAAACTTGGAAACATCGCAATACATCGACAACATCCACCAACGTTTAGTGGAACGAAGCGACATCATTGACCTTCCAGACGTTGTTAAATTTTTTTTCTTTAAGTATCGCATATATTTCAGAATCCGCCATTTGAATCAAAGACTAAAGAAACAAAAACGGAAACAGAGGAAAGTAAGCAAAAAAATGCTTAAAATCAAACTTTAATAACTCCAAGTAAGTCATTACCTTAATTTTAAAATATTTCTAAAGTTAATAATACAAACATATTTTCTTTTCTTTCATTTATAGGTTCATGTAAAACACCTTGGTATAGGTAAATTTTAATTCATATTGGCAATATATTGAAATGCCAGAGAGCCTAAGATTGTTAATGATCCATTGAGTTGCGTTTGATATGGAGTTTTTTTGATCTCTAATAATCTAATAATACAAGTTTATGCGCAACTTTTACAAGGCCAACCCACTTACTATTATTCATTCCAAAATATATTTTAGAATACATTAAAGGTTGGTCAATTGAGTTTGATTCGTTGCCTTCCACATAACAGCATAAATTGACAAGCATTGTGTGACCCTTTCATTAAAATCCTTTACAATATTTCAATTAACAATTCCAGTATATTTTCGGCTGGAAAGCACAACTGGTGACACAACTCAAGAGTATTTTGGTAACATAACTCGAGGATTCTACAAATTTAACGGTGACAAACGTTCACCTTTAGGGCGTACAGTAAAAGTGATTCAATTGCTTTAAAATACGTTCTCTGTCCACTGGCTTTGATACCACTTGTAATTGCACTAGCACTTTCTATTTTAAGAAAACTGGAACTATTGCGATAGTTAAAAAACTGCTTTTGAATAAGTCCAGAAATAGATCAAGTTTTCACATTTCTTGGAGCATAAAGAATATATTTTCTATTAAATATATGTCTAACTTCAATTAATTGCTGCCCTATTTCTTATTTATTTACATTTTTATTTTGCTAAAATATTATTTTTTAGAGTCTTATTAACATTTTTGTAAACAAAAATCATATGATTTTGACAGCACAAACCTTAAACCAAAAACAAAATCGCTTGTGGTTTTTGTAAATGTTGTATTTGTTGTAGTACTGTCGCTACTTTATTGATTTACTTTGTTAATAAGCATTTTTTTATTTTTTGACTTTGTTGTTTGCCTTTGCTTGTTTATTTTTTCTTAGTTGTAGTTAAGCAAATAAGTAAAACTAAAACGCAGTGAAGCAAAAACAAACTCTCGGTAAACTTTACCGTATAAAGCACCAATGGCATGTGGAAGTTGCCATATATTGTTAAAATATAAAAATTTTCCACTCTTCCTCGGTATGCGGTACCTGCTAAAAAATATTGAAATTTTATTTGCAACTTGAAAATACATTTAAGTATGCGCGGTTTTTTTTAGCGATGGTTCCAAAAATAAAAACCATTTTGCGCATTACCTTTAGGTTATTACTTTGTAAAGCATCATAAATTGGACTTCAGGAACAAATCTGGTGATTCCCACTCGTGTTAAAAACTCAAGCGACCTAAAAGAGTATCCGGTAGCCAAGAACCGCAGAGTAATTGCTAGTTTTGTTCTTGAAGTAATCGCAGCCCGCATTTGAGTGCCACTTTTGTTTAAATTTTCATGAACCTATTATTTTGTAAAAAATATACTATACACTATAAACAAGATTAGAATGTGTTATAGAAAAATACTTACAAGATTGAAAATATGCTCAAACTTATGTATATTCAGGCGGCAAAAATTGTTAAAATCACTGTCATCGTCCTCCCACAGTAAATCTTTTAGTAAATGTGCTTCTATATCCAAATCGCATCTCTTCATTAAAAGAGGTTTTACCCAAAACTTCCTTTTTGTACATTTTTTATTTATTTTTTATCTGGCTTACTCTTAATAATTTTTTTATATCGTTCAACACAGAAATTTTTGTAAGAACTTTCGTTGTTGACGACATTTTAAAAATGAACTTGCAACGGTGTTTTTCGATGATAATACATATTCACTACTTTTAAGTAATTACTTGCATGTGGCAACGGGGGGTAATAAAGACACAAACAAACTTACAATTGCATGTTACTCCATTTAAAAAATAAGCTGACAGGTGCCTGGTACTTTTTCGAAATTTAAACTTTATAAGGGAGAAAACGGGTAAAAACTGTATTTTGGGACTATTTTGGCAATCTATGTATCTTTTAAATCAATAAACATAGAAACAGATTTTAAATCCTATTTTTTACTTATCAAAAAATTACTCATATAAGTTTGGTACTTTTTGGAAATTCGAACCCCTAAAGTATAAAATTTGTGTTTAGTTTTAGTACTTTTTTCAAAAATTATGTTTTTCTATAAGATGATATAGACATATGAATATTTTATTTCAAGCTCCCATCACGATACAGAAATTTATTTGAATAAAATTTTTACCACCGCAGCGGGGATAAAAAAGGGTTACCCCCTTACCGGGAAAATACATTTTATTCAACATTTTAAGCCAATTTTGATAATTTGTTTAACATTGGTTCCTGTATTCATGCTGAAATTAACTAACAGACTGCTATTTGGAACTCGAGTGCAAAGCAGAGAAGCAAGCCGATTAAAAAATTTCGGCAGGTGCTTATGAGCAACAATTTTCGGCGGCTAGCCAAGTTTTTTACCGGCAAAAAAAACAGCTTAGCCGAATTCATATAATATAAAATTAGCTTTTTATACAAAATGTTATTATTAAATTAAATTTTTTTGCTTTTTAATAATTAGAAAAATATAAGATAAGTAAGATTTTCTTAAAGTATTAACATAAAATTAGGTATTTTAAAAGATAAAATTAATTAATTTTTAGAATGAATAATAGCCTTTTAACTGTGAATGGATTAAGGCGGCTTCGCTTGGAAGTAATGCAAGAAAATGGTTCCTCCGATGAAGTGGACGTAGCAGGAATTCCAAAACATAATTCGGCTAATTTCGACAATTTGAGAAACATCTTAAAACAAAAACAAGTAATAGAACCAAATTATACTTTAAAATAAAAATTTTAAATATTTTTAGGTAAACAAAATTACAATTTTATTTTTTCAAAATTGTTTTTCAAAATTTAAAAAAAAAAATTTATTTTCAAAATTTAAAATTTTTTTTTTAATTTTTTCCAATTTTTTTTTTTTAAATTTATTAGTAAAAAAAATATAAAAAAAATTTTTTGTGTCAAAAAAAATATTCGGGTTAAAAATAGTTTTCCCGATTTTGACCCATTGTAGGTCCAAATTACTATAGCCTTATATAAATCGTTGCAATGGATTTTAAAATATCTATCATTAGATATCCATATTCTCTATATTAATGACTTAGTATTCCAGATATAGATCCAAAAACTGAAGTTGTCCCGGTTTTTTCCTTATATCTCAGCCATATGTGGGCCGATTTTCGCGATTTTAAATAGCGACCGAGCCGGAATTCCCGATATATTGATGTATAAATTATGTTTGTAAGTTATTTGGGGGCTACGGAAAGTTGATTTCAACATACAGAATGACATGGCTATATCGACTTCGCTATATATAACGATCCAGAATATATATACTTTGTGGGTTTTAAAATTAGTTTTATGAGACTTACCTCTTCATTCCTTTTCCACAATTCTAAACACTTACAGCCATATGCATACAAATTTACAAGAGCTTTATAAACCAATTATAAGCAAATTTTCATAAAGTTGTATTCATAAACGATTAATAGCTCAAAATACATTTGATAAACCTTTAATAAGTGTACAAATTTTAAAGTTCGTTCGACCCTTCTTTAAACCTACGATAAAGTATTCTTTTTATATTTTATCCTGAAAAAAGGTAATTTTAAAAATAATTCTTTATAAATTTTCAATAATAGATAATACTATTGCAATTGATAAACATAATTTTAACTCCGCTGGGAAATATAGTCCACTTTAATAATATAAGATTTTGTTCCATATTTCTCCGGCAGTGAACCACATGACGTTCGCAAGTGAGTTTTATTGCCATTTTTGTAATTTATTGTTAACCTGTAACGGCATATAGTAACTAAATGTGTAAACATTGTGGAAGAAGGTCCACAGAATATAATGTACCTACTCCGGAATTAAAATTATGTATTTCCACATAGAAATTCATTCAATTTTGTTAAAATTTAACAAAATGACAATAAAAATAAATTAATAAAACAAATTATAAAACAGTGATGTTTATTTTATCACAGAATATTCGTCATTCGAATACTTTTAATAATAATTGAACTAAAGTATATAAAAACGTTTGTATATTAATGCATTTTAGCTTAGGATAAATTTACTAGAATCAAATATATATTTTTTCTCTAAATACTTTAGTTTTTTTCTTCAAAAATATATAATTACTAAAAACAAACAATAAAAAAAGATAACGAATATTTTATCCTAATTGCAAGCAACACTAACAACGAAAAAGGGAAAATAACAGAGAAACATTGCCAGCTTAGACAAAAAACAGTACATTAGTTACTGTGCCTTTAACAAACGCGTTTATGAATACTATACTTTTATAAATGATTTTTAAAGCTAAATGTTTGTTAACAAATTTGTGTTTTAAATCTACAATATGTTTTTTTTATGCATATAGCCGTTAATGTGTTCATGTGGTGCATCAAAATAAATGTTTATTTCCATTGAGATATCTGAATCCCTTGGTCCTTGCGAACTAGTAGATGGTACAAAGTCGATCATTTCTTTCCTAATTACTGATAGTTTCTGGAATTATAAAAGTTAAGATAATGAATGAAATGTACGAATTACAGACCAACTTTCAAGATTTACTCGGTCTTTTTTTATGGTCCAGGTTGTTCGGAAATATTTTATATGGGAACTGGTGGGGAGTCGGCTATTATTTTAATGACTTCTTTATAATTAAGTTTCTCTTTCGTTATGTATTGTCCTTCGTCATATTCATAACTTAAAAGTTCATTAAGATCCATTACATTATTTTTAGGAATTTTGTTAGCCAATTACACAAAATTGGCCAATTACATTGACACGGATTCATAAATGCTGCAACAACATGGATTTTTTTGATACGGAATCGTTTGTTGAAATTGTATTTTGTAAAGTGGTATAATGAAATTTTTATTGCAAATTCAGTTATCATTTATTTTTTAAACTTGGATAAAAATGTTTTCGTAAAAAAAAATTATCCTACATACAGTTGGGTAATTTGTAGATAAACTGTTGCTTTTTCAAATATGGCCAAAAATGCTGTAAATTCCTCAATTATTTTTTTTCCATTTCATTAAATATAAAAGCATCTTTTCCAGCTTTTATTAGGGCAATATTTATGGCATCAAAGTTTTGAGAAAAGCTTCTGAACATTACAAGTAAAGTGTTCAAAAGAGTATCATTCTAATTGTCTCTTCTAATTAGCAATTTCATTTGTTTGGAAAAGGGCTGCAATTAAAGCATCATCTTGGTACGCCTTTTGAATTGTCGCTAATTCCTCCGTCACATAAAATAACTTTTTGTATACCTTTTAGTTTTCTAACGACTGAAATAGTGAGTTATATAGAACATCGTGAACTAAAAAGCGATGTAAAGAGTGAGCCATGCGCTCATATCTTTTTAGATTGGCAATTCTTTGTCCAGCTATTATATTAGTGCCACCATCGCCTACGGCATGGATGGTTCTGTCGTTAAGTTTTAAATTCGTTAGGGTACCTAACGATGCGCAATGCGCGAACCAGTATGGGGATGTGAAAAGTACTTTGTCAATGACGTAGAAATCATCACAAATTGCTTACAGTAGTGAACTTTTATATTAACATATGCATTTTTTTGTAATTGCTAGTCCAGGACTAAGGCAGTATTTTTAGGTGCAATACTTAAAACATCTTTAACAATTTTTAAATACAGGTCAGTCCGACTTTTTATAAATTCCCATCCAGGTTTATTATGTGAAACATAAATCCTTTTCCTTCAACTATGTTGAAAGCCTGAAGATCTGTGGAGCACATTTCAGTAATTCTTCTGCCATTCGCAAACTTTTCATCTTCCTTTTATTTGTGAGGTATTTGAAGTCGATCCGGAAAGAGCTTCATTTGCCTTCATTAAGCTCAACATGGAATTTTAATTTCATGTACGCTCCTTAAATGAGTTATGTGGTTAGAAATGGATGTTTTTTACGTAAAATCTGCAGAAAATCGAAATAATTATAAATATAGATAGTAACATGTATCCTATGCATATATCTATATATATAAAATAGTAACGATACTGGGTAATTCTGGGTATATATTCATATATATTATGCTATGTGACTACAACACCAAAGGTATATTTCGATTGATATCTAAGGAAACAAATGTGTTCTAAATTTACTTACCAATGTTGTATATTCCATTTCAAAACAAAGCTTGCAAAACTTAAACTTCTCGAATTTTGATTTGCCGTGCAGAGTCAGTGTTCCAAAATAGTCCCAGACTATTAAACACTTCCTCTGCGTTCTTTCAAAATTATTTTGGGGATGCGTATTTCACTGACCTGACGATCAGAATAATTATTTATAATATCATCAATGAAATCATTCGATTTGCCAGAATCGCCATCCAAGATTTCTTGAAACTCAGTACAGACTGGTTATGTATCATTATTAGTAGCCTCAGTAGAAGTAGGTTCCCTACTGGGTCTTGTAGAATTGTGGCTGCTTGACATAAAATAGCTTTCTATTTTTCGACTCATTATTAAATTTGTTTAAATACTTGGTTTTATATAAACACTTGTAATATTAAATACTTTTTAAACACTACAAAAAAAAAAAAAAAAAACCGTCACAGATTATTACAGATATGAATCAGCTGTTTTTGCGAATATGACAACCACAATACAACTATTAAATTAATGCCAAAATTATCGTGGTTTGAAGAGAGGGACAAATATATAATAATAGTTGTTTTCCCTCTTTTCAAAATACGTAACTATTAATGTATGTTCAATATTTCAAATTATTTTGCCAAAAAATAAAATATTAATTTCTGTAAAAACAAGTTAGAGTGGTATATTCGGCTATGCCGAATCTTATTGGGACTTAGCTCCGATTATGAAGATTAGTAGAATGCTAATGTAATACAGTAGTTTTCGCTTTTAGTCTACAAATACAGTTGCACAATTTTTGTGGACTATAAGCGAATTTCTTTTTAAGACATTTTATGGATTATATATGATTCCTGATATAATAGACATTTTGGACTATATATAAATTATGTACTTTCTTCAATAAAAATACTTTTCTTAAACAAAATAAAAGTTTATTTAAAATATAGTAGTATTTTATATATTGTTAGAAAAACTAGTTTACGCAGAATATATTTTATTTTAAATGTATAAAAATGTTATCTAATTCAGCAATTTATAATTGAAATAACTACATATTCCTACCGTTTCCAAGTCTATAATTTTATAATAGGAATAAAATGTACTATTTAACAATTTATATACTTAATAATTGGTTAACATTACCGATTAGCTCAACATTTTCCTTATTCACCACAAGTGAAGTAAAAGAGTATAAACAAGTAAGAGAGATATATTCGGCTGGGCCGAATCTTATATACCCTTCACCAAACTATAATTCAAAATAAAAATTTTTAGGTAAACAAAATTTATTTTTTTTCCAGTTGTTTTTTTTAATTTTTTGGAAAAAAATATTTTTCGAATTTTTTTTTTATGTAAAATTTTTTTTATTTTTTTTAAATTTTAATTAATTTTTTTTTTTTTAAATTAAAATTTTTTTTTTTAATATTTAGCGAAAAAAACTTTTGGTGAAAAAAAAAAATCTGGTTAAAAATTTTTCCCGATTTTGACCCATTGTAGGTCCAACTTACTATGGTCTTATATACGTCGTTGCAAAGGTCTTTAAAATATCTATCATTAGATATCCATATTGTCTATATTAATGACTTAGTAATCCAGATATAGGTAAAAAATCGAGGTTGTCCTGGTTTTTTCCTTATATCTCAGACATTTGTATACCGATTTTGCTGATTTTAAATAGCAAACTTCTCGAAAGCATGTCTGACAGAATTATTGAAGATTTGGATCCCGAAGATATCTGGGGTCTTCAGAAAATTGATATCAACAGACGGACAGACAGACAGACGGACATGGCTTAATCGACTCCGCTATCTATAAGGATCCAGAATATATATACTTTATAGGGTCGGAAAATTATATTGTGGAAATTACAAACGGAATGACAAATTTATATATACCCTTCTCACGAAGGTGAAGGGTATAAAAAGGGTAAACAAATATATTTAGTCAAACTTCAAAAGTATATTTTTGTTCTGTTCTAATGAATTTTCCGGATGTGAGCCTTATATATATAACTATGAACCCAAAGTTACCAAATCTACTTGAAACTTATATCTGTTACATTTTTTACCGATATGAGTGTATATATGCGTTAATGTATTTTTGGGATGTGCGACTTATTTGGAAGATATAATTAAGTATTTAACGTGATTTCTATGTATTTGAGGCCTATTTTGCTTGATATTTTTCTCCATAACATTATTTACAAGAGTTTTATGGGTATTATTGTGATTATCGGAAATGGAGCTAATATGGGCCGATATTCACAAAACTCAGTAGTATAATGTTTGGATACAATATATTGATCTGTATACAATTTTAGTTCAATATCCATATATTTAAAATATATACAGAGGTTAATGTATTTTTCGGAAGTGGTCCTTATATGGGAGCTATAACCAATTATGGGCCGATCTTCATGAAATTCCCTACAGCGATTTTCATGTGCATGGGGATTATGCAAGTTGAATTTCAACCTCATACCTATATATATAAGATATTTAAGTGTATTTAAATGATTTTCGGAAGTAATCTTTATATGGGGGCTATGGTCAAATAGTGCCCGATCCAAAAAAAAATAGGTCTCGCGATTTCTGTTTGCACGAAACTTAGTTGTGCTGAATTTGGTATGGATACTGCAATTCTATTGGCACTTATATACCATAGCACCATATTTCGGGAAGAAATTTGTATGGGGGCTACGAGAAATTATGGACCGATTCTTTCCATTTTCAACAGAATTTGTCGTTTTATCATATAAATAATGTGTGCAAAATTGCATAGTATTCTCTGGAAGTTGTCTTACGTTTTGATCCATATCTCTGGTTCTACCAATTTGATTTTGCTGATTTTCAATACCAAACTGCTTAGAAAAATTATAAACATTTTGGTATACATTTCATTAATTTTGCTTATGTATTTTGGACGTGAGAGTGTTTTACACAGACAGACAGACAGACGGACAGACAGACGGACATTGCTCAATCGACTTAGAATTTCATAAGGATCAATAATATATATACTTTGTTGGGTCTCAGATGAATATTTCTCAATGTTACACACGGAATGAAAAACTTATATATACCCTCTTTCACCACTTGTGGTGGTGGAGGGTATAAAAATGCCATAGGGATCGCAAAACTTTTCTGTATAATAATATATTTTTCTCCTTTTTCAAGATTTCAGTTTCATCTGAAACATTTAACATATTATAAATTTTGTTTATATATTCTAATTACTTCTTAATTATAAAACATATTATTTAAATAATCTCAGCATTGAGTAAATGAAGTGAGCCTTAAATGGGAACTATGACCAAGTATGGACCGATCGGCATGAAGTTAGGTCGCGTGATTTATTTCTATATGAAAACTCTTTCTGTTAAATTTGATTTATGCTCTTAACGTGATTTTCTGAAGTCGGTCTTATATGGCAGCTATAGTAAATTATGTGTCGATCCGCACAAAACGTTTAGGTGTGATTTATTTTAAAATACAAATTTGTTTGGATATAAAGTCCTATTTCGAGTGGATATTTGTATGGAGGCTAGGTTAACTAACACCATGAATGGGCCGAAGAAAATACATGTGACAATTTGTATATCTTTAAAATTACGACCTGTACTTTGCGCACAATGTTTAGTTTGACATCCAGCCAGACGGATGGACGGATCGACGGAAGGACATCATTAAATCGATTCAAATTGAAAATATCTTAAAACTGATTTTATAATTGTAGTGTTATTAAATAATTTTCTTTATTTGTGTAATTTTATATGAGCTTTGAACTTAAAGGTAAATATTAATTTTGAAACGAATCCATATAACATTTTTCAAATATTTAAAATTTGGTAGGTTTTTGTAGTTTTTAATCAGAAATTTGGTAGTAAAAATATTTTAGTAGTGGCAACGCTGGATGAGATGCTGTATTCAATATGAAGTATAAATAAAGCAAAACATACATAAAAAATAAAAATTTCAAATTAATAAAATAAAAAAAATACATCAATTTAATTGAAGCTTTGATAATTAATTATCAACAGCATGAAAATCTGTACAACGTGAAAAATCCATCATATTTAGACCGGGTCAAGCGGTTCAATTCTCTGTTTTCAATTTGTCAAGAATTGAAAAAAAATTAATAAGGATATCACCCCAGATGATATAAAGAAGAAAATACACACCTTAAGGGCGACATTCATTAAAGAAACACGACAAATTTCCGGAAGTAAAAGAAGTGGTGTTGGAGCAGATGATGTCTACGTACCCAAACTTTGGTATTTTCATCTTTTAGAGTTTTTAAAACCACATTGCTTAACTCGAAATTCTGAGTCAAACATTTCTGAGGTAAGTACATATCGCCGGCGTTATTTCCTTTTTTATAAAATTATATGTTTCTACATTCTTTTTTTCAGACTGATAACAGTTTTGTGATGAGCAGTGAACCAATTGGTGTGAATACAGTACAAATAAGTTCTATATAAGATAAACTAACTTTATATAGTACATAAATATAATTCGACGCAAACAAGTTGCTGGGTCGATTTGTATGGACGATCATCAAATTTTCACCCACTCTACTCCAGTTTTTTGATAACAGCGGGTCGAAATATTTCCCGATATTTCTCCATTTGTCTTTTATTGGACTAACAACGAACGTATATGACAAACAAAAAAAGATTTGTTTAAAAATCGTAACTGACGAAATTTAAAAAAAGGGAAAAAGTACTTTTTTTATTTTTAAGTTATCTTAAAAATTTATAAGATGTGTTAGGAATTTATGTGTATTAAAAAAGCTATCTTTACATTAAATATTTAAAATGAAAACAAATTTTAAGATGGTTGATACCGAGGGGACCAGGTCCATAAAAAAAACTCAAAAATTTGGGGGTGATTCAAAATCTTTGAAAACGGTTTTTGTATGTCTCCACTTAGGCCTACAACCCCCATTAGGTCGCTTTTACAGTTCTGACAAAAAGTGTTATTTTGTAGCAGTGTGTAATTAGTCATAGCTCCCATATAAATTTAGAAAGAAAACAGCTTGTAATCGTATACTCGGTGTAGGGTATCATGTGGTCAGGCTTGGCCGACTATACTTTCACATTTGTTTTTTCAATGTAACGAGGTTCTTTACCTCAGCTAGAAAGGTTCACGTATAATTGTGAAACTTTTTAAATCTAATAAAAAATTAAAAACTGTTTAAGTTTAATCCTTACATACAAAAATGTTTTATATATTTGTTCATGTACATATATAGAAAAATGTGTAAATATGTAAATAGTTACAATGAATTAGAAAATAATATACAGAAAATAAAATAATCAGGTTGAGTGTAAATAAGTGTAGTCGATTTATTAATATGTTTTAGGCCACTACAATTTTTTATGTTGCCAAGATAATTTTCCCTCGTTTTTAAAATACTCTTCAAATCCTTGACGAAGACTTTGTGCGGCTCCTTTACCGTAACTGCTTTCTGTTCTGTTCATTGCTGTTTCTTGTCCTGTTTGGGTTTCATTTTTGTAAATTAACAAATTATGCAACACGCAACAAGTTTTAGTGACAAGCTCTAATTTTTCAACAGATAGGTTCATTTTTGTTTGGAAAATTCTAAATCGGTTTGCCATAATTCCAAACGCTCGCGCAACAACTTGCTAGCTCGTGAAAGTCGAATATTAAATATTTGCCTCTCAATTTTATTAGTGTTATGCGAGTAAGGCTTCATAATATGCTTTTGAAGTGGAAAAGCACCTTGTCTTCTGGGAAGTGCTTTTCGTCATTATCATTGATTTTTTTTAAGTCACTTCGTAATAAAACCCCCGCATCGTGGGTGCGCCCGTTGCATCCAACATCTATATATAAAAAACGGCAATCAGCATCTACAAGGGCTAGCAGAACTATACTGTTAGACCCCTTATAATTATAAAAAAATGAACCATCTGATCGACGAGATTTAAAAAGAACGTGCTTGCCATCCAGTGCACCTAGACAATGCGGAAACTGACACTTAATTGTGAAATTATCAGCTATGGCTTCCCATTCACTTTTTGTTCCCAGAAACTGCCAAATAAAATTAAATTCTGTTTTATTATATAGTTTTAGAAAATAAGCTAATAATTTGAATTACAGAGATATCGTATTTGTTTGTTGCCTATAAAAATGTTCAGCCACTCGACAAAGCCATCAAATACGATATCTTTGCGATCTTGATACAAAAATTAAACGTTTAAAATGGACTTTCCTTAAATAATTGATTTTATTACTTTATATGTTTTAGAAAAAAGCGTTCAATATAGATGAAAGAATAGACAACGTGAAAAAATAGCTAGTTAGAACAAAAAAGTTGTTACGATTGGCTTGGTAAGCAGGTGGTATTCGAAATAACCAAAATAAAAAATGAAACAATTCAACGAGAAGCTGTGTGGAGTATTCAGCAAATATTAAGAAAAGCATCACTTGCAGATTCAAAAACTCAACCGTCCTGCTCTATTTTCACACCACCCCCAGAATCATCATTTACACCAATCCACCCATGTCGGCCATCATCAGCATCATCATCTGAATTCCATTTCACTCCAGACGATAACAGCCGACCATCATCTGAATTCCATTCCACTCCAGACGATATCAGCCAACCATCTTGTGATTTCCATCTCACTCCCGAGTGCCAATCATCAGAATCATTTTGTACAAACGATATTTAGCAACAATCGCTGATTGGTGTGTTGGAGGATAAGGATTTTTGATTCAATCAACAATGGGCCTAATTTTATAAAACGAAGCGTTCAGAAACGTAAGCAGTTTGTGTGAAAAATACTGGGAAGAAGGTTTAATGTGCTGTTTTTATAATACAAGCGAGTACTTTAAGTGGAAATATTACATGCGATTTGTTATTGTAACAAAAACAAAATACATGTAAAATTTCCTCTCAAAGTACTTGTTTGTATTATAAAAACAGCACATTAAACTTGAATTTTTTCCATACAAAATTTGTTTAACATTTGTCATTGCGCTTTATAAAATGAGGCCTAAAATTACATATTATACAGATATGACAAATATATTTCACTCTCGTTTCCTATTGAAAATTTTATTTTTTCTCTAGCTCTCCACAACAATTGAAAACTTTTTGGAAAACTGTCATTTATTACATATCTGTAGTAATCTGTGCCTAAAATTTTCAAATATTTATTCTTTCTATATTTCTAACTTTTGAATTATCTTACTTTAATAAAACTTAATATAAAAAAAACTTGTTAAAACAATATTTTATTTAAATGTTTAAAATGAAGATCCTAATAAAAGTTTATATTTTTATAATTATGAGAGCTATCAACACCAAACAAATTATTAAAATGCAAGCTGTTTCGATGATCTTGATTTATGCCATTCTGTATAATTTAACTAATATTATACCAGAATCGTAAAAAACATGCCTTTAAAAATTCATCTTTAAAATTATTCCATATTGCCCCACACACTTAAGTAATTGCAGCGCAAAGAAATGAACTAGACAATCTGGTATCGGAGTGTGACAGCTAATTTCTCTGCAGGGGTTATTGCACATCTCATCACAGAGTCTTCTCTTTTTATTTCGTTTTAAATTTTTGAAAGAATGAAATTAAAAGTTTCCGGTTTCATTCTTGTATAACTGAAAAATGAAGATGAGTCATCATTCATGAGAAAGGAAAATGTGCCTCGTTCCACACGATCTTTACGTCATTATTTTACCCAATCTCTTTTTTCTGCATATTATATGCACCTTCACAGCATTCCAGCAAATTCAAAACATGTGTAAATTCTCAATTGCCACTTCAGTGAGATCAAAAATCGCTTACATTTTTATATTTGTCTTTATTTAATATTTATTCCACTTTTAATATTTTGAATTTAAATTAATTCAAATATTTTTTTATATTTTTTAATGCGAAATATAAAATAAAGAATATTAACCTATTAAACAATAAAAATCAACCAAGACTACAAAAAAAGACATGCAAATCAAATGACTTTTGTTTGGTACTCCACCATGTATTAAAAATAATCTTAGGTTATAAATTCAGATTCGATTGCATGTGGTCAATGCAAATTTTGAAGAACCGTAACGCGGTACAGTTATACGACGCCACACCAATGCGAGTGAAACGTAACTCCTCGAAGGTAGCGAAAAAAGGACTGCCTGATAATGATACTAAAAAAAATTCACATTCTAAACAGCATTACCCAAAATTTTGAAGAAAAACGCCAAAAAATATGATATGTAACGATAATATATTGTTACGTTTTCACTTTTTAAAAACGGGGTTTATTTCCTTTAAATAAACCGGATACTTTTGATTGCAAATAAAAAGCAGTTTTAGTAGTTTAAAATTGTAACAACTTTTTATTTATTTAAAATGTACAACAAGAACAGTATAAATAATCACTCAGTGTCTTTATACACGTTTATCAAATCGCAGAAATGCACACACACTTTATAATGTACAAACTCAAATGTACACGACAGTCAATGTTAACTCTAACAGCGCCAATGATCAACTCCACTTACGACTGCCACCTCTGCCACAATTTATACACGCGCCATCTATCGGGAATCTTCTACAATGCTCTTAACGGACATACTAGTACATTCGAATTCTAGAGCTTCCGATGTTAATGTTAGCAGCTTAAACATGCAGTGTTGCCATACTTACAAACAATGCTAATAACCGCATGCTATCAACATTGTTGCTATCAGCATTGTTGATAAGTAAAAGCTTCTACTGATGGAAGTGTTTATAAACATGATAAATGTTGCAGTCAGTCGTTACGGACCGTTAAATTCAAATCGCTATTGCACATTCGTAACAATATAAACCGCGATATTTCTAAAACGCGAGCTGATTGGAAAAAAAACAAGTATAACATAGTAATCAGGGTTCATCAACTCGTCAAGACGTAGTTCAAATTTCGGGCACCAAAATGTCTGCTCCGCTGTGTTATTAATTTGGTCTTCTGGGAGATTTTGCAAAGTGATAAACACGAGATTTTAAAAACATCAGCGAAAGGATATACGTTCCTAGGCGTTTTAATTTCCCTACTTTTTTTGATTCCCGGGAAACGGAAAATTTTGTTGGTAAGTTCCCGAGAATTCCCGAAATATATAATTAATGTAAATTAGGAATATTATAGCCAAAATTCATATAAAAATTTAGTGTTATAATCATTATGTATGCATGTTATATTTGCATCTACATAAAGCATTCATTTAATGTCCTATTATTTACAAAATACTGATTGAAAAATCTAATATATAAAAATCTCGTGTCACAATGTTTGAGTTTGAACTCCTCAGAAACGATTAAACCGATTGTTATGAAATTTTGTATGTATAGTTAAGAGCTATGAGAATAGGACGTAAAGTATATTTCATACCGGTAGGTCATGAGGGAGGGAGTCCCTATCCAGAATTTGTATTTACAATTTCTTTGCCAAAAACTTTTTATTCGCATTTTTTTTATTTGGCATTCAAAATTACCTATAATCCCAAATTTTCATCAACCGACCCTCTGTAACTGTAACCATTTCAACATTTGTGCATATTTACTGTAACCATTTCAACATTTTTAACTATATTATAGTCACAGTAACTATATATATGATTATGGTAACAATAATATGGTTAATTTACGATTCACATGATCGTATCAACCATATATATGGTTACAGTAAACATGTATATGTTTGTGACAACCATTTATATGATGAATAATTTTATCATAATATGTTCTTCTCAGATTCTGATATCTATAAGCCGATAGCAACATAATATGGTAAGTTCTTCATTATATAAATGGTTGTCACAAATTTAAAACATACTTATGAGTAGTAGACACTTCCAATATGTTCAGTTGTTCTGCTGGCATGACGGCAGTTTATGCGTTTTAGTATATCCATGATACGATATAATTGGCGACAAATTTTAATGCATTGAAGGTACTTGTTGGATGCTTCCGCAATAGAAAATGTTTGTTGTGCAATGTTTGTCTATACAATCTATGGAAACTTACAGGATTAAGGTCTGATAAACAAGTGTAAAATCATGTGCAATATGGTAGAACAACAATTGCCCAACTTTAGTTGATAAATTGCTTATTAGTTTAGAGGAAACTTTTTCTTGAGTGCATATTATATGTATTCAAAGTTATAAAGTACTCATAAATATGCAAAAATGCTCTTTTATATGGACACACATATGTATTCATATACATACATATGTATAATACTTATACATAAGACTTATAATAAGTACATAACTAGGTATACTAGAGTGGTTAATCTTTAAAGGTAATATTTAAAATTATTTCATACAAATAAATGTGCCATATTGTTACGGTGACCATATTTTGTTAAGCAAAATAATGAACAGGAGAAAATAAAAAATAAACAAAATATGTTTTTATTATTTGATTTGTTTGGATTTGCTTGCCAAATTCGTTTTAAGTATAATCGCACTAATAGCCTTTTCACACTAGAGCACATCCACCATCAATTTACAAAGATGTTAACGTTTTCTCATAAGAATTACAAAGTGCTTAGAACTCAACGTCTTTACAAAATGATCCCATCTCATTTTGTTCCACGTATTATTTTTGTGTCATCTCTAATACTTTAGTGTCAACGCTACATTTAAATTAAAACAAGTAGACAAATATTTTATGAAAATGAGCGGGACATGTAAGTATATTTAATTTATTTGAAATATTTTTATTTAGGCCCTAATTTTGTAAATCACGTCACCAAAGTGATATTTATGTGGAAAGCAAAAACAAAATTTTAAAAATTTGTTTTTATTTTATATACAAATTCTCAACAGAACAAACGCACCAAAGTTCAGGCCATTGAGAATTATACATAGAGACGAGACACTCCGATTTGTCAAAAACACTCTCATGTTTACCTAGAAAGCAACCATGCAGGAAGAAGGGTTTTTAGCAACATGGTCAGACATCCATAGAAAAATAGACAACCTTACCCTCAAGTACAAGTACAAACATATGTACATTTAATTCAGGTTTTTGAGCAATAATGCAACAATTTTGATTGTTGCATTGTTTACATAAAAAATTGAATTCGTTTACAAATTTCAATTAAATTTTTAATTGAATAAATTAAGTATGCAATTTAAATTTTACACTAAATCCAATGTATGTAATGTTTTTAATGTATGTAATGTATGTAATGTATGTAATGTATGTAATGTATGTAATGTATGTAATGTATGTAATGTATGTAATGTATGTAATGTATGTAATGTATGTAATGTATGTAATGTATGTAATGTATGTAATGTATGTAATGTATGTAATGTATGTAATGTATGTAATGTATGTAATGTATGTAATGTATGTAATGTATGTAATGTATGTAATGTATGTAATGTATGTAATGTATGTAATGTATGTAATGTATGTAATGTATGTAATGTATGTAATGTATGTAATGTATGTAATGTATGTAATGTATGTAATGTATGTAATGTATGTAATGTATGTAATGTATGTAATGTATGTAATGTATGTAATGTATGTAATGTATGTAATGTATGTAATGTATGTAATGTATGTAATGTATGTAATGTATGTAATGTATGTAATGTATGTAATGTATGTAATGTATGTAATGTATGTAATGTATGTAATGTATGTAATGTATGTAATGTATGTAATGTATGTAATGTATGTAATGTATGTAATGTATGTAATGTATGTAATGTATGTAATGTATGTAATGTATGTAATGTATGTAATGTATGTAATGTATGTAATACAGGTAATGTATGTGTTCATGTTTGAATTACTAAACTGCTGTACTTCCATCCAAAAAAAAATCGAAATTTGCCTTAATATGTAGAAGTTAAAAACTTAGCTTTTTCAAACCCCATATGGTGAATCAGTCCATTAGTTTAGAAGAAAATTTTGTGGTCAACCTAACATTAAACTTGTTTTTAAACAATGTTTCATTTATAGATACGTTTACTCTACTGAATGAGACTGAAAGCATAATAGATTTCGATCCTAACACATCATGCAGTACATACACCAACAGTGATTTTGAAGTAAGTCAAGGCCCACGGAACAAAAATATTAAGCAACAGGTTGCCGAAATTGTACAAAGACTAGATACGATTTCAGCCCAAAATGCTGATTTCCAATATAAATAGCTGTCAATATTAAGCGAAAGAAAATGTTGAGGGATGTAAAACAATTCGGCTTGTGAACAATTTTAACATCTACTCTATAAGCAAAAAGTATGTAGTTTTTGTTTATCGACAATTAATATTAAACTTATGGCAATAGTTTAAAAACTACCACATACTTTTAGCTTATAGTGGAAATATTCCAATTGTTCACAAGATGAATTGTTCACAAGATGAAACGCAAGTCATAAAAACAAAAACTTGGATTGTTATGTTTCTGTTTTACCCTGCAATAATTATTTAATGAAATGATAAGTATTTTTTTAGTTTTTGTTTTATTAACAAATTTAATTTTTAATACTGTCTTTCAGTTACATATTTAGCAATCGATTTTCTTATATTTTCTGCTGGTACTGACCAATCTGCAGATATGTTATTGCCTTCTGGTTGCGGGGGTGTTACACTTCTGCTTAAATGTCCTCAGGAGCAGCACTTCAGAAGGATTCGCATTTTCTTCCACTAAGTGTTTTCAGCACATTACCGCTGGTGGGGGAAACTGACAATTCACGTTTTCAGAAGGATCATCTTTTCAGAAGGATGCGCGTTCACTAACATGTTTCTACAAATCTTGTATAAATGAATGAAAAGGGTATAATTAGTGATAATCAATTCAAACGCATGAATTTGGACTGTAGTATTTTTTCTTTGTGGTTCTGATCTTCAAGCACTTGGAACTTAAAGGCCAGCGGATTCAATAATTAAAACAAATAATTTCAACTACTAACCACTTTTGCACATTTTATTAAACATTTATATTAAAATTAAATAGAAATTGTACTAAATATAATATTAAAACTAAAATTTTAGCAATAATGGCCAATAAGAATAAACACTTAAAAAATGTAACTTAATATAAAATTTTTTTTATTAATATTGACCAAACATAATTAAGTGAAATGTTATACACTCAATATTAAAGGTATTCATTTAATAGCAGTTAACATTAAGGGTATTCAAAACATATTATACACACACATTGCTTATTTTATATGAGTTTAAACAACTATATTAACTCAAAACTAATTAGCTATCCTGTAATATACTAACTTACGCTATTGGAAAGTTATAATAACGGTCTTAAATTTATAAAAGCAATATTGTAAAAGTATATAATATATTTCATCTCTTTTAATAAATATTTAGTGAAAAATTCTTTAATTACTGTTTTTATGCTATTTTGGATTTATTGAGATAAAAATATTTAATTTTCATTAAATTCTACTAAAAAACATAAAATAATTAATTTTTTGGCATAAAGCTAGTTTACATACGGGATAAAAAAAACTTAAAAAAAAATTTAATTAATATTTTGTGTGGCCTCTATTGGCTTTAATTACAGCAGATAATCTATTTGGCATGGACAAAGCCAATTTTTTTTTGTTATTTCTGGAGTAATTTTGCTCCATTCTTCCATCAGCGCTTCTTTGAGCGCTGGAACTGATGTTACTTATCGATTTTTTAGACCTCATTTTAAAATATCCCATAAATGTTCAATAACATTAAGATCGAGGGACTGCGGTGGATGTTCCAATTTGTTTTTAACGTTATATAGCAGCCATTCCTTAACTAACTTTGGTGAATCGTTGTCCTGAAGAAATATTGCATTGTCCTCCAGATCTAAAAGTTGGACGTTGGGAAGGTACCTATCCTTTAAAATATCGATATACATGGCCTTATCCATAGTACCATCGATGAACCTGAGCTTACCGATACCATTTGCCGCCATACATCCCCAGACCATGACTGACCCGCCTCCATGTTTAACGGTGCAATTAACATTTTGTGGTATTAACTCTGCATTAGGCTTTCGCCAAACTTTTGTTCGCCCATCACCTCCAAAAACCATAAATTTACATTCATCTGTGAATATTACCCTCTTCCAAAATGTAGGGTCATTTACATGAGCATTTTCGTACTTCTGGGCATATTCTAAGCGCTTCTGGATATTCACAGATCTAAGATATAGTTTTTTTCTGGCAACTCTGCTATTGTACCCATTTCTCTTGATACATCGGTGAACAGTCTGATCAGAAAAGGTAATTTCTAGATTTGTTCTCATTTTCCGGTTTAGTTCGACTGCATTTAGCTTAGGATTTTCTTGAATGGAACGTATAATAGACCGTTCTGTTCGTTTGTCGAGAATGCGGGGAAGCCCACTACGAGCATTGCTTTCATAATTTCTATTTTCTTTGAAATTTTTTATAATTGTCTGGACTGTGGTTTTACTTAGATTTAATAAAATTCCAATTTCATTAAAAGATTTGCCATCATTTCTCAACTTAATGACGGTTTTTCGAATTGGCTCAGAAATTTCTTTGCCTTTGACCATTTTCTTCCACTAAAAATACTTTTTGATTTTATTTTGCCAGTGTGATCACATTTAATGAAAGTAAACTTTCTACCACTGATTTTACACAAAGCATCATAAAAATTGTAGCGGAAATTTTAACGGTACAATATTTTTTTTTGCAGAGTATGTAAACTTATGTAACATTAAAAGGATACCAATTACTCGTGTTTTATTGTTATTTATTTAAAATACCAACAAATGATGGAAATATATTTTTTAAGTGCATTAAACAAAAATGTAGTTACAACTCTTAATAAAATTATATATTTTCCAAAAAAATAGAAAAATTTCAAACGTATGTAAACTTTTGTAAGACTGTGTATATAATACTGAACAGTTTGGCAACAAATACAAGTTTTTGGAAAACGTGCAAACAGTCTTTGCAATAAGCCCTGTAGCGGTTCCGATACATTTTTTTATTATTTAAAAATCTTAAGTATTTAAGACATGAACAAGTGCTCAAAAACCATGGCTGACTTCATAAACTCAATCGATTTTGTTTAGGCAATGCCGCATGTTCATTATTGCATGACAATGCTTTTCAATGCGCAACATTTGTCAAATTTGAGCATTGTGTTTATTTATGATTCTTTAATAATTTGTTTTAGTTCTTTATACAATTATTTAGGAAGCAAACAATTTATAAGTTGGTAGAAATGGCGGTTTTATGTTAAGTTAAATTTTTGTTTGTAAAATATGTAATTTTATTTTTTTACGTAAATTTAAAAAAAAAAAACATTTATGCGTTCATAAATGTACTAAAATGTCATTGCATATTTGGACAAAGTAGTACATATTGTCATATAGTATTGCCTTGCCTTGTAAACGAATTTCTTTGCAGTGTTGCTTTGCAAACTGCGTTTATGAAGTCAGCCCATATGTGGCTGTTCAGAATAGCAGTAGGTTCTCTATACATAAAGAACAAACTATTTTATAATCTTTGTCTTATATTCCATTCACACTCAATATTTTATCAAGATAATCTAGTAATCATCGTGATAGTACCAACAAATGTTTAATATACATTACTTCATACACAAGTCCAAGAATTAAGATGGTACTTTGTACATAAAATTTGTTTGACAGTTTGTGGTTTTTTTTTAAAGATACGTACATATATTCCTTTAATTTCTAACATTATTTATTCAAGATTTGTCGTAATTTATGTATCAGCGATGAAAATGAATATCAAAACCTTGTTTACCAACTGTTGGTTGTCACTCTACCTTCTGTTGCTTCTTGAACTTTTGCATTAATACAATTAAACGTGATACGCATTTTAAAGCCTCAATTCTGTATATTTCCTCCCCAAAAGATATGTATGTATATGCATACATATGTATATACATTTGCACAAATTACTCAAACAGAAACTTATGGGCAGAAAATATGTTGACCTACACTGCCATTGTGCCCATAGATGGTACCATTTTAAACAATTTTCATTTGTTTAAGAACTCCCAAAGATATATGCCGAAATAATAAGAAACTTTTTTGGAGAATATTAAAAAATATATATATTGATAACCTACTGCCTTAAGGGCCATTATTGCAACTTGCCTTTATGTTCGTGATAGTAAAAGGTAACTTTAAGCTCTAAATATACTAAAGAAATGAAAAATCAGTTATATTTATTGTAATTTTTGCGATGAGTGCCTTGGGCATGCTTAACCATTAGAGGGTTAAATTGAAACAAGTGAAAGTGCTATATTCGGCCTTGCCGAATCTTATATATTATTCAACATAGTATGCTCTAAAAATAGTATACTCGGCCATGTGGATTAATTTATTTGATATTGTAGACAATACAGGACCATAGTCAATTTATTGCGGGCAGCTTTAGATCGACTTCATTACCTTTGAGTATATAAAATATAAGTACTGTTTAGGTTCGCAAATTAACGTTATAAAAATTCCAAATGAAATTACAAATTTATATGCATCTATCTTTACCAGTTATTGAGATGTCCATAAATATCTAAGAATTCGCTCTGAAAGTGGCTTTTGTTCCAGTAGTTTCCAGTTAAAAAAATTCGTGTACTTAATAGTAATTGCCTAAAACCTACATTTATATACGACAAGGTTGGTTGCCGTTACCACTAAGCTACCGTTACAATTCTCCCACCCAATTAATTAACGCCTTGACAGAAAAATTACCCCTATTTTATATATGTCCCTAATAGACATGACTTTTGACTTACATATATTCACATTTTGTTTTGGCTATCCTTCCCATTAAAGAAAAGAAGTTAATGATGCTTCATTTTAAAAGAACTTCAAATATTTAATTTATTAAAAAAAAAAATAATGTAAAGCAAAACAAAAAAATAAAATAATGAGATTCTACTGTATTTATTCATAAAATTATGATATATGTATGTAGTAGGTATGTAAGATCATTCTAAGAGAGAAATTATCATAATAATGAAATGTAAAATGTTAAATTACTTATTAATATGCATGGGGACAAAGTTGAAAACGGACAGACCGACAGACAAAATAAATATAATTGATACTCTTAATTATAGATACTCACAAAATCATTCAGCAGAGATGTTCCAATTCATGATGTCTCTTTGATATTGGGCCCAGCAATCAGGAGTACATTATGATGTTGTTGATATTGTTTAAAAATAAGTTACAATGATTTTGAGATTATGAATGAAAAATTAACATGAATGAAAATAATAAAAGTAACAAAAAGAAATAAGTAGCGTACAATAAAGGTTAGCAGAAAATATTTTAATACACTAATGAACAAATGTTAGTCAATTCAATTTAACATTTTTAATTATAAACAGTTTTTAATGTAAGTAAGCTATTTTAAATTCAATTAAATATACAAAATTACTTAAAGATTTTAAGTAATTTATAATTCGATTTCTTTGTTAAATTAATTCTTTAATTATAAAGCAAAAATTACATATTTACATTACATATTTAATTCAGTTTTAACTAGTAAATTTTTAGAAACGTTTATAGATTTTAATTAGGTATAATATAAATAAAATTATATAAATTCAATAATTTTGATATAAATTTAGATGCTATTAATATTAGTTAATAAACTTAATTAGAAAATATTTTAAGTAGAATATTACATTATACAAATCTTAGTTTAATAAGTTTTTAATCAAAATTCAATGTGCAATATAAATTTTTGTATTTTAATAGATTTTAAAAAATTTTTAAGTGTAATATAGAATTAAGTTGTTTTAATTAATTTTATAAAATTTTATGTGCAATATATGTTTAAGGTATTTTAAGTTTTAAAATAGTTTAATTTAGTTTTGTTGGCAAATTGTAAGATCACATTTTGTAGGGCGCTTGTAGCCAGATTTTTTTACTTAAACATCAAACTTCAATTTTCAATACAATACAATCTATTTGTTAATTTTTATTTACTATTTGGCATTAATTGTTTTTTTTTGTTTTCCATAATCTTTTTTTTTTTACTCAATGAAATTTACAATTAATATGGTAATTTAAATTAGCTTGAGTATATATGTATATGTATATGTGTATGTATATGTATATGTATATGTATATGTATATGTATATGTATATGTATATGTATATGTATATGTATATGTATATGTATATGTATATGTATATGTATATGTATATGTATATGTATATGTATATGTATATGTATATGTATATGTATATGTATATGTATATGTATATGTATATGTATATGTATATGTATATGTATATGTATATGTATATGTATATGTATATGTATATGTATATGTATATGTATATGTATATGTATATGTATATGTATATGTATATGTATATGTATATGTATATGTATATGTATATGTATATGTATATGTATATGTATATGTATATGTATATGTATATGTATATGTATATGTATATGTATATGTATATGTATATGTATATGTATATGTATATGTATATGTATATGTATATGTATATGTATATGTATATGTATATGTATATGTATATGTATATGTATATGTATATGTATATGTATATGTATATGTATATGTATATGTATATGTATATGTATATGTATATGTATATGTATATGTATATGTATATGTATATGTATATGTATATGTATATGTATATGTATATGTATATGTATATGTATATGTATATGTATATGTATATGTATATGTATATGTATATGTATATGTATATGTATATGTATATGTATATGTATATGTATATGTATATGTATATGTATATGTATATGTATATGTATATGTATATGTATATGTATATGTATATGTATATGTATATGTATATGTATATGTATATGTATATGTATATGTATATGTATATGTATATGTATATGTATATGTATATGTATATGTATATGTATATGTATATGTATATGTATATGTATATGTATATGTATATGTATATGTATATGTATATGTATATGTATATGTATATGTATATGTATATGTATATGTATATGTATATGTATATGTATATGTATATGTATATGTATATGTATATGTATATGTATATGTATATGTATATGTATATGTATATGTATATGTATATGTATATGTATATGTATATGTATATGTATATGTATATGTATATGTATATGTATATGTATATGTATATGTATATGTATATGTATATGTATATGTATATGTATATGTATATGTATAGGTATATGTATATATGGATACATATATGTATTTATGTATATGCATATGTAAATTGTTTTCACATTTGTTTACACCTCCGGAATATACACCCTTTCACACCGTGTTGTAATAAGAAAGACCTTCTATCGAATGATCCTTTTCAAACCCATCACCAACATATTGTTTTTTTTCAAAGCATGAAAATAAATTTACAAATCGATTATTATAACATTTATAACAAAATAATACATAAAATTTACCTTTAACAAAGAGCATAAAATGTTCTTCTGTTTAAACGCGTAAGCCCAAATGATAATACAGTGTCTTAACAGTTGCAAACCATTGGTAGTAACTATGTTTTTATGTTTATTTGGTGAATGCATTAGTATGTGTTGGTATGTAAATTTTGAGGGTGTACTAGTGATGGAAGACTAGCTGAATTAGCGTTTTTATTCCCATATATGAGGGTATAAAAACCCAAAACTATGTCATAACCTTTTTCTCATTTCTACAAAAAACACTCCTGACACACAAAAGTATAAGTGACTAGGAAACAGAAAACCTAAGATATTTTATTATTATAAAAAAAAAAGGTTATCTAAACTACTTTGTCACCGAAAACAAGGTAAAATACTTTTAAATAAATATAAAATTAAAAGAATTTAAAATATAAATTGATTTCATCACAGTTCCATAAAACAAACAAAAAAATTGGACGAGGCCTAGAAGTGAAAACTATAGATTGCCAGTTACTGAATCCAATTCCCTTTTTCGGTCAGGAGCAAAGCAATTAAAATCCTATTATTTATTGTATTTTTCTAGTTACGAAAACTTACAATATTGAAGGTAAATGGCAATGAATTTCTATACACATTCCTGCGAGATGTTGTAAGACATAACCTTAATTATTTCTTATTTTTCACTGCTGTAGATTCTATGTCATATTGGTTTTTGTTGTGGAAAAGTCATATCGATGATTTGAGGGCAGCGGGAAACCCTCGGTCAAAACCCGTCCCACAGACACATTTTTTTTGTATGCCAGAATTATTCCAGCAAAATCACCTTTTACATCTTCAGCAACATTTCAGCTAAATCCCTCTACTTTCGACATAAAAAAAAAAAAACCATAAAAACTACCAGAAAGTTATTTTTGAAGTGCTAGGGTTATAAAAATTCAACTATATCCAAAATTTTCTTGAATTTTTATAAAGTAAAGAAATTTAAAATTCTCCACATACACAACATACTTGTTTAGTGCAAAAGAAAAAAATCTGAAAGAAAATATATTTATGAATTATTGTGTTTAAAATTAAAAATTTATAAGTTGAATTAAAAATTTACATGTTACCATAAAATCCAGTGCAAAGCCATATTTTGAGTCATTTTTGTTATAAAAATTTGATTATTTTGTTTAATTTCATCATGATTTTAGTTAATTTTGATTTCTGATTTCTTTTTTTTTATGTAAACAAATGAGCAATTGTCAAAAGAAAATTAAAATGTGCAATTAAAAGCGAGAACTAAAGATTTATATTAAATGTCAAATGATCTAAAGTGCAAAATAATGTTTATGTGAACAAAACAAACGAAAAAAATCTATTTATAAATTCGTCGAAAAAAAATGTTCAATGTTTATTAACAGAGAATGTAAAAATATTAAGAAATGAGATTTCATAAAATAAGTTCCAAAAATTATAAAAACAAAATCAACATTCAATCAACGGTACTGTAAAACTTTCAACTACAAAGTTATTAATCATATAATTGTACATATTCCCAACCCAAGCAGGAGCCTGATGAAAGATCTTTCAACGGAATCCAGCAAACGTGAGTACATCATTTTTTTTATTCTATAAATTACAGAAAAAAACATGAAATGTTCAAGATCATAAAAATAAATTAGCTAAATTATTAAAATCAATTGTTATGTTAAAATAATCAATGTTATTTAATAACATCTTGCGCAACAGTCCAACTAACAGCACTGTTAATGGTTAACAGTCACTCAATAAAATGTTAACAGATATTTTAAATGATCTTGAAGCTTTCTTAATTTTTTGTGTATTTATTTAAGAATTTAAAATATACTTATGTAGTTGAATCGGGAATTGAAAATGTTTAAGAACGATATCAAATAACATATTAAAATTCTTAAATGATCGTGCAAATTAGTTTAATTTTGTTTTTAATTATTTTAATCTTGAAAAAAAGAAATAACGGTACCGGTAAAATAAGTGTGAGATAGAATTTGAAATTCACCACGGTGTGTTGAAAGTTTAAAGTATATTTAAATTAATGATTAAAGTTTCGTAGAAAAAAAATTAAGTTACGTGGCATGATCGGTAGCGTGGATGCTCATTGTTCTTAACGTCTTTAGTTCGAGTCCTAGCGTCGGAAGTTTTGTTTTATTACTATCTCTTACTTATTTATTCAAATACATTTTGCTTTAATCATGTGTAAAATCGCAGAATCTAAAAAGATTTCTTAAGAAAAAAATTATACATATTTTGAATTTATTGTGCGTGACATTTTTTTTGCGCGATTTCAATTTTTATTTCGTAAAATAAATTTTATTTAAAAATTTATTTTTATCAAATCATTTCTTTTATATTTTTTCTTTGTTATTTTGATTTCATGTAAATGAATTTTAAATGCACTAGAAATCTGACAACTATAATATAAGTCCCAGGTTCGAATCCTTGTGATGAATTTTTTTTAATATTTATAATTTTTTTTATATACATATAAACATATTTTTTTTCTATACAAATTCATTTTTTTTTGCACAATTTTGTTTTGTATTTGCTTGTTTGATTTTTGCTTATTTTGTATTTCGATTAATATACCTATATATATTTTTTTCTCATATTCATAGTAATGATATATTTATTAATAAGTTGAAGAATAATTGAACATTTATTTAATATGGGTAAAATTTTCTTATTTCAATAAATGGAACAAATTATAATGAATATATAAAATATAATTGATTTCTGATTTTTGGACATACCATAGTATAGGGTGAGTTATGTTAGGGATCATGTTAGGAAACTCATTTTATTTATGCAATGTATACTTATCACATGATCACGGTTGGGAGGGGTAAATGCGTATCAAAATCAACACGCAAATCAGTGATTTTTGCTCACTTTATCAATTACAATTCATTCGTTATCTATATGTCTGTCATTTTTTTTCTATTTCACTCTATCCTAAAAAGCATGCATCCTTTAAAATATGAGTGTCTGTAGTTTGCAAAAGAGTTTAGCGAAACAACAGAACCTACACCGTTTGCCGACGAGATAGGAGCCGGAAGTTTATTGCATGCTAGCTAAACAATAAAACTTGCCCAAAAAGCAAACAACAATTTTTAGTTAATCGCTACAGATATAATTATTTTTGGCGCCCAACGTGGGGCCCACACATTTTAATTCCATTTTAACAGCTTCTGATTTTTTTCAAGTTACGTGTGGCTCTCAATATCAACAATACTTCTTTTTCATTTATATACCTATTTCTCCATTTTTCAAAATTTTCATTTCCTATTACTTTATTATGTTCTGATGAGTGCTTTTAATGTTGTGAAATTTAACATAAATACATATCTGATGAATTATGTTAACCAGCATTAACATTCATTTATGTTCTGTTTCCTGTATGTTCTCTTCTACTGCTTTATCATGTGTATGTTTAATTCTTTTCGGAAATACTGAGCTTTGGTAGTAGTAGTTCTAAACTCAGACCATTAGAAGGTGAACAACATTGATAAAACTTTTATTTGTTTATTAGCTAGGAAATTGCTAATTTGGATTTTATCTAAATATGTACCTACTAATATATTTTCTAATCTACTTTTGATTCTTTCTTTTTTATTATAATTTACTTTCGTGGATTGTATTAGATAAAGACAAGTTTTCTGTTCAATCTTACTTAAGAAAATAATTTCACAAATCATTTAAATAAATAAATTACAAGATTTTATGTGGAAAATATGAGCATTTTTTTATTCGAAGTTTGCGCTTCATTGTTCTACCAACATAATATCTGAATTACAAAATTCAATTTGTGAATATCTTAGAAAATAATTTCGAAATCATAAAGATAAGAATAAACTTTCTTTTTTTCACATGGTTTTGTTTATAATTAATTTTTTTTCACATATTGTTGATTTTAATTATTTGGACAGATTACTTAGTAATGAGTAAGCATATTATTGAAATATAACTTAACAATAACCCTATCGACAGTATAGTTCAAAAATCAGAAAATTATGAGATTAGTTTTTGTTTTTCATTCGAATATTTTTTTTTAACATCAGTTTAAATAATTGGTTTTTTTTTGTTCTTTAAATTATTTTTTTATTTTTTTTAAATATTCTTAATTTAATATATTGGTAAATATATTATTTCAGAAAATTATACGATTTATTTTTGATTTTCATTTTCGAATTTTTGTTCCTCTATTTTTTTTATTTTTTTAAATATTCTTATATATTTAACACATTGTTGAATATATATTTTGTTTTCTTTTCGAAAATTAATCATTTATTTTTTTTACGATTTCCATTTTTTTTAATTTTTGCTATAGTTTATTCAAATTTTATTTTAAAACTTGAATTTTCTTTTTGTCTATTTACCTTAAACTGAAAATATAATTTTGAATTAGTTTCGTGAAAAATCTGAAGGATTTTTTTTAATTTAAATTAAAAATTTTGCGGATAAAGAATTTTAGAGCTCATATTGAGACAATTATTTCTTTTCTAAATTAATTATAATTATTTTGTTGGAATTCGACTTTTATTGCTATATTTTTTTATTAAAATTTAGTATCATTTTTATAACATTTTAATTGATTTTTCAAAATGGCATTGCAAAGAAGCACTGAAGATTTAGTTGCTTTAAGCAACACTTTGCCAAATTGTGGTATTTGTGCAAACGCTATCACTAGTTCATCATATCTTTGCAAATCCACTTGTGGTCATAGTTTTCATAAATCATGTTTTCAAAAACAAATTAAACAAAAGCAAGTTTGTCCCACATGTAATGCAAAATTAAATCCAATTGGAACTCCATCAGCTCCACCACCTCCTATAGTTACTAGATCACAGGCACAACGCGCTCAGCAATTTGATCTTAATCTCCCTTCAACTCCAAAATCAGGCCAAAACCAAGTTTTAGAATCTAATACTTCAGTCATGTCATCTAGTTCTCCACAAGAACAAAGAGAGCATGTTCGAAACCTGGTAACTGCTGCTGTAGGTGCTCAACAAGCTGAAATGTTGACAAGCCTTAGCCAACAACTTACAAGATTAATTGAGGAAAACATAGAAGCAGGTTTTAGACGCCTGAGTTTGAATAACTCATCCAATAGTAATCCAGACAATAGAGATGCTAATCGTGAAGTACATAACCGTAATTCTGAACCTCAAGCCCCTATTCTTCCTTCAGTAGAACGTCAAACACTGGATCAATTATTAGGTCTACCGTCCAATGCAGCTGGTAACCAACATTCAACAAACCATTCGGGAAATTTGAATGTTAGTGGATCTTGTGATTCGTCTTTAAGGTCAGATAAAGTTGGACACATAATTCACAATTGGAAAATTAGATTTTCGGGTGATCCAAAGGGGATGTCAATAGATAATTTCATTTATAGGGTAGAGGCCTTAACGCAACAGACATTAAATGGTAATTTTGATCTCTTATGCAGACACATGTCCACTTTATTTGATGCTAAAGCATCCGATTGGTTCTGGCGATACCATCGTTCGGTCCCAGAAATTCAATGGGCTGATCTCTGCACTGCACTTAGACATCAGTACAAAGATTCTAGAACTGATGTAGATTTTAGAGAGATGATTAGGGATAGAAAACAAAAACAAAATGAAAATTTCGATTCCTTTTACGAGTCTGTGGTGGATATTGCGGATCGTCTATCTACACCATTGCCAGAAAACGTATTGGTAGAAATATTAAGAAGAAATTTGTTGCCAGAAATCCAACACGAAATTCTTAATATCCCAGTATATTCTGTGTCTCATTTGCGTGATATTTGCCGCAGGCGAGAGTTCTTTTTAGTGGATATTAGTCGAAAACAATCTTTAAATAAACCAATGAGTCAGCGTAGACCGATTCACGAGATAGTAAAAGATGATGTGGAATTGATTGACGACAGCGAAGTTTCAGCAATTGCATTAATTTGCTGGAATTGTCAAAAGGTTGGTCATAGATACCAGGACTGTGTAGATGATCGTAGGATTTTTTGTTACGGATGTGGAACACCGGATGTGTATAAACCAAACTGTGCTAGTTGTAATAATCCAAAAAACTCCAAATCCGGTGTACTGAAAAGTACACACAAACGGATGAAGACAACCAGTACAAGCACAGATTAATTTCAAAAACTAGTTCTAGTAGCAATACCACAAATTGTTATTCTCTTGAAGATGACATTAAATTACAAGATTTTTCAACCCAAACCGACTTAAACCAAAAACCAGCTCCTTTATTGAAAACAATTTATGAAAATGAAAGCTCAGAATTAAATACTTTTCAACCTCTATCAAATTTACCTTATATTTCTAACTCTGATAAAACTACAACTTCTTTTACTCAAATCCCTACATATTTGAAACCCTTTCATGTACGTTTAGCGGAATACAAGGCTAAAAGAGCTGAAATTTTTAACGAAACTATTCCTATTGCTAAGAGAAAACGCTCTTCTGATCGCATCAGAAATTTTTGGGAAAAGGTTAAACAAACTAGGCACAATTTATTGAGTTCAATTTTTGATAACCCTAATGATATTCGTCCTTACGCTACAGTTAAGATTTTTGGCAAGGATTTGGTAGGTTTGCTGGATACTGGTGCCTCAGTTAGCTGCCTTGGTTCAAAAGCTGCTTTAGATTTTTTAGACTCTGATTATGATTTCAAAAAGATTCGATCTTTCGTTAAAACGGCTGACGGAAACACACAAACAGTATGTGGTTACGTTCTAACCGATGTTATTTTCCGTGGAATTGTGAAACAAATAAAACTGTATATAGTACCAGATTTGTCGCAAAACTTATATTTGGGTATAGATTTTTGGCGTGTATTTGATCTTTTGCCAACTGGATTGATTTCTTCTGTTAGTTGTGATTTAAACACAAACAGTAACGATAATGTGGTGGACCAAAGACCTCTCTCTGTATCTCAGAAATTACAATTACAACATGTAATTAACACCTATCCCTCGTTTTCTAAGGAAGGTTTAGGTCGAACTACAATATTGTCTCACGTTATTGATGTTGGTAATGCAACTCCAATAAAACAAAGACATTTCCCTGTTTCTCCAGCTATAGAAAAATTGATCTACAAGGAACTTGATCGTATGTTGGAAAATGATGTTATCGAGGAGTCAGACAGCGCTTGGTCTTCTCCAATCGTTCTCGTTAGAAAACCAGGAAAAGTCAGATTGTGTTTAGATAGTCGAAAGGTAAATTCAGTTACTGTTAAAGATGCTTATCCCCTGCCAAATATTGATGGCATACTTAGCAGATTGCCCACTGCGGAATTTATAACTAGTTTGGACCTGAAGGACGCATTTTGGCAAATCCCGCTTGATAAAAAGTCGAAAGATAAGACGGCATTTTCTGTCCCCGGCCGCCCCTTGTACCATTACAAGGTTATGCCTTTTGGCCTCTGCAATGCGCCTCAAACCATGTCGAGGCTAATGGACAAGGTGGTTCCGGCGAATTTAAGGACAGAAGTGTTTGTTTATCTAGACGATTTATTAATTGTTTCGGATACGTTTAGTCGGCACTTAGAAGTTTTGAGGGAAATATCGAGGAATATTCGTTCTGCAGGGCTGACAATTAACGTAGAAAAATCTAAGTTTTGTGTACAAGAGGTCCGCTATCTAGGTCATATTATTGGAAACGGGGTAATTCAAACAGACCCAGACAAAATTTCAGCCATTACAGAATTCCCGACACCGAGGTCTGTACGTCAAATCAGACGATTCTTGGGTATGTCCGGATGGTACCGGAAGTTCATTAGAAACTATGCATCGGTAACTGCCCCTTTAACAGACCTATTAAAAACTAAAAGAAAGTTTGTTTGGAGCGATGAAGCTCAAAAAGCTTTTGAGGAATTAAAGTCAATCTTGACCACAGCCCCAGTGTTACATAGCCCTGATTTTTCACAGCCGTTTTACATACACTGTGATGCTAGTAGCACTGGTATAGGAAGCGTATTGGTACAGAAGACTGCGGAAGGTGAAGAGTTTCCGATAGCATTTATGTCTAAGAAACTCAACCAAGCCCAACGCAATTATTCGGTCACCGAACAAGAATGTTTGGCAGCAATGCTAAGCATTAAGAAATTTCGAGCTTATGTGGAAGGACATGAGTTCACTGTGATCACAGACCACGCATCACTTAAGTGGCTCATGTCCCAAACTGACTTGAATTCGCGCTTGGCAAGATGGGCATTAAAACTTCAAGGCTTCAATTTTAAAATCGAACACAGAAAAGGCAGTAAAAACATAGTTCCTGATGCACTTTCGCGTACCAACACCGATGATTTGTCCGAAGTTTTGGGATTTAATTTGTCCGAAGTAGATGACTCAGGAGTTTTCGTGGATCTTGAATCCGAATGTTTCCAAAGTACAGAGTATAAACAATTGTTGAACAAAGTCAGGGCAAATTTAGTCAAAACACCAGACCTTAAAATCATCGATAACTTTTTGTACAGACGGACTGAACACTGTTCAGGAGAACAGCTGCAGGATGACCTTGCTTGGAAGCTTTGGATTCCAAAGAATATGATTCCAGAAATTTTGAGAAAAGCACATGATAGTCCTTTATCTGCTCACGGGGGAATAACTAAAACATTAGAAAGAGTACGTAGATTTTATTACTGGCCAAATTTAGTGAATGACGTGAGGGAATACGTGAATGCTTGTGACGTATGCAAAGGTACAAAACATCCAAACTTTGTTATGAGACCACCCATGGGTAAAACTTCCAATACTGTGCGATTCTTTCAAAAACTTTACGTTGATTTTTTGGGACCATACCCTCGTTCAAAATCTGGCAATATTGGAATTTTTATCGTCCTTGATCACTTTTCAAAATTTAATTTTTTAAAACCTGTGAAAAAGTTCACTTCTGACGTGATTGTGAAATATTTAGAAGAGCTGTTTCATACATTTGGCACACCTGAAACTTTAGTCTCAGATAACGGCTCACAATTCAAATCCATCAAATTTAACAAACTCCTGCAGGATTATAGTATTGGTCATGTTTATACAGCGGTATACTCGCCCCAAGCCAATGCATCTGAACGTGTCAATCGCTCAGTTCTTTCAGCAAT